>CM053619.1:36913927-36925220 GCA_028646535.1 Procyon lotor
TGCCCTTAAACTTCACGCCAGTCCGTGAGGTGAGTGAGGCTATGACATCCATTTTACAGATAAGGACGCAGAGGCTCAGAGACGTGAAGCAGCTTGTCCAAGGTCACACAGAAGGGAGCCGGGGAAGCCAGGTTTCAGAAGCCAGAGCCCAAACTCTGAGGCAGTGGTTGGAGCTGGGAGGAGAGGTCAGGCTCGCCTGTAGGTACAGGGGAGCAAAAGCATCCTCTTCCTCTCCCCTGCTAAGTTCTCAGCTCAGGCTCCCGTCCCAAGTTTTCCAAGACATGGGAGCTTTGGCACGGGAAACGAAGACCCAGAGGAATGGTTCAGTCTGAGGGTTTTTATGCACTGGGCCGTGCAGTGGGATGAGCAGGAAGCTGGTGAAAACTATGATCGGAAAACAAGAGGCTACGAACCAAGTGCAGTGAATTGGGGCAACAGCGAGGTCGGCTTAGATCCCTCTTGGGCTCCTGGGGATGCGGGAGCTCCTTTCCTCTGGGTCCAGGGAGGACACCCCCCTACCGCCCCCCGGGGTCTCGGGTCCTGCTCCAGGGCAGACAGGCAGGGCGGGGCTCCTGGCACCGGCTCCCTTCAATTCCTTCCACCTAAACTCTTCAGCATGCCAAGGTGCCGTATTTTGGAGTTCAGGGTACTTCCCTGAGCCCCGTCATGACCGAGAAAAAAGGCTGCAGCCTAGAGAGAGGACGTGCCAAGCCAGGGCTGCCCAGTGACCAATGGGCATGGTGCAGACCAGCCTCCCCATCCAGGTGGTAAATCTGCCAGAGCTCCTCCCTCAACCTTCTGCATCCCTGCTCTCCCTCTCTCCCTGCCCCCTGCCTCTGTTCCCCGTGAACCTCCTGGCCTCAGTCGGGCGGCAGGTTCGTGTAGCGTGGGGGTTCCCGAGTCCTCCAGCCCAGGGAACAGAGCTTTGAAGATGGATGGCCTCTTCCTCTTGACACTATCTTTGGGTGTAAACCTGTCCGTGGGGGCCGCTCCAGGGGTTGCGGGTGAGGCGTCCTCCCCACACCCCAGCCTCCATTTTCTAAAACTCTTCCAAACAGACTGTTCCTCGAGGCCGCTATCAGGCAGAACCTCGCTGGGCTCGGTGGTTGCCGGCGTTGGCTGGGAGCCGGGCCCGGGGGACGACCGCACCTGCCGCGGGGGTCCTTTCCCTTTCCAGGGCGTGGCGGGCGGAGGGCGTCCTGGGGAGCCCACCTGCGGGGGGGTGGAGTGACCGGCCGCGGGTCAGAGCCTCCCAAAGCTGCCCTCCTGCACCTTAAGTGAGGGCGATGACAGCGGGCCGGGAGCCGGCGAACCTCGGGGATGATGCTCTTTACCCGCTTAGCCTGCCCTAGCAGCTGTGGGCAGAAGCATGTCCCCCCTCAGTTCGGATGTTGAAGTCCAGACCCCGAGGTGATGGCATTTGGAGGTGGGGGCTTTTGGGAGGTGTATAGATGAGATGAGGGCCTGGGAATGGGGCCCCGCGATGGGATTAGTGTCCTTAAAGGAAGACATACCAGACTGCTTGCTCTCTCTCTCTGCCATGTGAGGGTTCAGGGCGGTGAAACCCCGGAGGAGGGCTCTCCCCAGAACCCGAGCGGGCTGGCACCCGGATCTCAGACGTCCAGCCTCCAGAGCCAGGAGAAGGTACATCTCTGTGGTTGAAGTCATTCTATGGTATTTTGTTATCTGAGCTATGAGAGTCATAGCCAGGATGGCTGGTGATCTTCTGTATTACTTACAGATGGACCAGCTTTCTCTGATGGGCGATAAGCTTCTGGAGGGTAGAGACAATGAGGGTATGTCACATACTCATTCTGGGTGCCCTCAGAGAACACCCCCAGATTTGAGCCCAGGGTGGATCTTCGTATATGTTTGTTGAATGACTGATGGATGGCTGGGTGGACAGATGGATTGAAAGCAGGGGACAGAAACTCAAATAATTTACCCCACCAGACAATCCAGAGGATCTTTCTATGTGGTTTGAGGCCATGGGGACCTTAGAAATGGCAGCTGGGACAGACCCAGACAGCTTGGACCAATGGCTAATTTGCCTCAAGATGCAGAGGGACACCCCGGGAAGGCATCATTGTTACCCCTGTGGTCAAGTTCAGAAGGGTGCAGCCTCCTGAGATCCAACATTTTCTATAATCTTTAGATATGCCACACCCAGTGAAACGGGAGTTGTCTGTATTTTACTAGTCCAGAAGAACCAGTTTTCATTGGTCCCAAATGACGGCTCTTTTCCCAAGAAGGACCACACATAACTAGGGGAAGGAAGAAAAAGATCTCCCAGAGGTGGACCTCATTTGGAGCTGGGGCCAGGGCACACTTGGGAGGGGGCCACGCAAGTCTTCCCTGGCAACGTGCTGATCTAATTTTGGGCTCAGCCTTAATGAGATTGCGCCATGGCCTTGGGTGTTGGCTCTAAAGATACTATAGAAAAGCATGGTGCCCCCCAAGTTGGTCCAACCTCTTCACACCACTTCATCTGCCTCCCTGCACTGTTCAGTTCAGACCCTCTGTTGCATCAGGCTTGCTGCTCCCAGTTGCATCCCATGAGCCCAGGGGACCAGGAGCTTCTCCATCTTTGAGGCCCATGGTGGCACCATGCTGACCTCTGCTTCTGTCATGGCTCCTCTGACTGTGCTGCCTCCCTCTTGCCCTTAGATGGACCCTTGTGATGACACTGGGCCCGACCAGCTAACCCAGGAACAGCTCCCCATCTCAAGATCCTTACTTTAATCATGCCTGCCAGGGATTAGGACTTGGACATCCTTGGAGGTCACTGTCTGCCCACACATGTGTTGGTTTACAATTTGCTTGACTTTGTCTGGCATCACCTTGCAGCTCGGGTGCAGGAGAGGATGGGAGGTGAGATTAGGAGGGTTGGGGTCTTCAAGCGGAAAAGCTAGAAGGAAAAGGGACCAAGGGAATGGAGGGCATTGGCGAGGATGACTTGGAATGGTAACTCTTGATGGCCCTGCCACCAGGAAGGCTGATGTATTGGGAGAATATGGAGCAGTCAAGGCCCGGGGGGGCTTGAGAGGTTGGAGAACAGGTAGAGTGGTGGTAAAGGAGCGAAGGAGGGCAGCATTGGTGGCTGGGTCAGAGAGGAGGACGCTGTCCCAGAAGATTACATGTGGGGCATGGTCAGGGGTGCTACCAAGATTCAGGTTGGAGACAAAGGTCTTCGGAGGCGTGAAGGAAGGAGAACTGTGAGACCAGGGAGTTGGGGTGGTTGGTCCCACGGATGTTGATGGCGGCCGGACGTGGGGTGTGGAGGTGACACCTTTGACGAAAGTGAAGGAGTGGCCAGGAAGGCGTTTAAGAGATGACAGTGAGGAGAAGGGGCTCGGGATGGCTTGCCCCAGGCCCTCAGAGAAGGCTTTTCCCCAGGAAGGTGGAGGAATAATGCCCTGGAGGCATCAGCATCCCCCACACTTCCCTCTCTCGCTACAAGTCCAAAGACATGAGTTCATAACCTTCTCTGACCACAGACTTCTGTTCCTGAGGTTGTACCGGTGGTTTTGTTGGAAGCTGCAAGCTTAAAAATATCTATATCGGGTGTGTGGGCCCCAGTCTTCCTCTGGACCCTAAGGTCCCTTGGATTCCCTTTCTCTCTTTGCAACCCCTCATCTCTCAGGACTGAGTATGGGGCTGAGGAGCCAGGAAGGTCATGTTGGGGACCTGGACGGGGAACCCCAGCAGGAGAAGGGCCAGCTTTCACCAGGAGGACGTGGTCGGGGGTGCAGGGGGTGTTGAGGGAGGGGGAAGGAGGGTCCTTAGGAGGGAGGATCGCTTCATGTGTCCCAGGAGGTGGAGCTGCGGGGAGTTCCAGAGGGCACGGTGGAGACAGAGGATGGACGGGAGAGTTGGTGGGTGGAGAAGAAGCCAAGAGCCAAGCAGGGTACCCAAGAGATGGGGGTGGGGGGGGAGGGGAGATTTAATTTTCCGAAAAAACGGCCATCGAAGTGTTTCTGTGCCCACGTGTTCTTCAAGCCCCTTGTCACGTCTCATCAGAAGCGTAGACTATTTCTTCTCTCCTTCAACTCAAGCAGGCTTTCGACTGTCTTCACCCTTAAAGTGCAGTAGAAGTGACTTCTGAGACGTCCACCTTTCTCTCTTGGCCCTCCAACCCAGCCACTGTGCTGTGAGGAGCATCAGGCCACACAGAGAAGCCACGTGTAGACATTCAGGCTGAAAGCTGCAGCTAGAATCTTTGCCAATGGCCAACATCAAGTGCCAGACATGTGAGCAAATAAGCTTCCAGATGATTCCAGCACCCAGCCATCAAGTCTTTCAGCCAAGGCCCCAGACACGGTGGAGCAGGGATAAGCCATCCCGATGCTGTCTCTGTCGAGTAGAGATAAGAATCCATAATCACATTTCATGGCTGTTTCACGCCACTCAGTTCTGGTGTAATTTGTTACACGGCCCTACTAACTGATCTGCTCCCAGAGAGGAGAAGGAATTGCATTCCACCTGGCCAAGGGTGGCGAAATGTGAGGCCTGGTGGAATGGAGCGGCCCCAGCCTTTCAAGAGGAACGTGGCATAAAGCTGCTTCCCAGCTCCTGGGGAGGGGAGGCTCTTCTCCCCGCCAGCCCGGACACCCAGGTGTGCGCGGAGACGAGATCCTGAGTGTCTTCCAGGGTACGCAAGGAGTCTGACCTTTCCACCAGCATCTAGGACAAAGCTGAGCCAGAAGTTTATAGTGAGAAGTCACCAGATCTTAGCCCAATGCACCCTGAGAATCCCAGCACTTTGGCCCCATTCAGACACCCTCTACGGTCTAGGAGCAAATAAGCCGTATCCAGCAATAGGACGTGAGTCAGATAAATGACAACATCTCTGTTTTGTGCAGCCGTTAAAGACTGCGGGTTCAAGGAATACTTAAAGACACGGGGACGGGCACCTGGATGGCCCCGTGGGTTGAACATCTGACTCTTGATTTCGGCTCAGGTCATGATCTCAGGGTTGTGAGATGGAGCCTCAGTCGGGTTCTGCGCCCAGTGGGGCATCTGCTTGAGATTCTCTCTCTCCCTCTGCCCCTCCCCCCACTTGCACACATGCACGCGCTCGCTCTCTCTCCAAAATAAATAAACAAATCTTAAGAAAAAAAAAAAAAACACAACAAACCTGGGAAGATTCCCATGATGAGAAACCGTGAACAGAGGCAGCATATTCAGCCATACCCCGACATGCATTGGGGTGCACTGAAAGGTTACACCTGTGTTTATGTCTTGGGTAGTGGGATTTTGGCTGATAATTGTTTTCTTCGATTTCTCTGTGTTTCTCAGATTTTCAAAGGTAAAAGGGAATACTCTTAGGATTAGGAAAACCTATATAGTATATGTTTTATTTTTTTATTGTTATTTTTTAAGATTTTATTTATTTATTTGACACACAGAGAGGGATCACAATTAGGCAGAGAGAGAGGGGGAAGCAGGCTCCCCGCTGAGCAGAGAGCCCGATGCGGGGCTCGATCCCAGGACTCCAAGATCACAACCTGAGCTGAAGGCAGAGGCTTGAACCCACTGAGCCACCCGGGCGCCCCCATAGTATTTGTTTTAAAAAGGACCTAGCTCTTTGCAATTTAATTTGTGGTTCCTGGAGATCCCACAGGGGTTGATGTATCGCTGAGAAAACTCATCAGGGGACAAAGGTCAGGAAGGAGGTCCTTCCAAGGTCCCCGTCCTGCAGTTGTAAGCACGAGGAGAAGCATTTGTAACCGTCTTCCACAGCAGACTTCTGTTCCTGAGGTTGTACCGGCGGTTTTGTTGGAAGCTGCAAGTTTAAAAATATCCTGTATCAGGTGTGTGGGCCCCATCTCCTCCTTTGGATTCTAAGATCCCCAAGCACCTCTCCTACCCTCAGTCCCTCACCCTACCCCTCCTGCCTAGGGCCGGGCAGCCAGGGGAGCTATATTAGGAATCTAAAGTCATGGGCTGGCTCTGAGCTCGCTGCGGGAAGGCCTCCCCTCCCCCAGCTTTCCCCTCCCTGCCCCAGGCCTCTCCTCTGTGCCAGCCTCACACCAGGACCCCAGACCTTCTCATGCAGCCCGGGGGCACCTGAAA
The DNA here is from genome assembly GCA_028646535.1 of Procyon lotor. Classification (NCBI taxonomy): domain Eukaryota; kingdom Metazoa; phylum Chordata; class Mammalia; order Carnivora; family Procyonidae; genus Procyon; species Procyon lotor. The sequence continues at coordinate 36,920,003 of CM053619.1, forward strand.
GTGGTCAGAACTGGGCTCTTGCAGCCCACATAGCCTGTGAGGAACTGGGAAGGCCCCGGTAAGGTTTGGGGGACTGCAGAAGCTGCGAAGAAGGCAGAAGCCCTGGGGCAGTGGTGCCAGTGGTGGCCTGGAGACCACTGAGGGGGGAAATGGATGGGTTTCCCCAGAGGAGCAGCTGCGGCAGGAACCCATCTCTGGGGGTGGATGGGCTTGGTGTCTCCCAAACCAAGGTGCAGTGGGCACGGCACCCTACGGGCCTGGATTTCAGAGCACCACCTCTGAGGGCTGTTCTAGAGCAGTCCACCTGGAGAAACTCCTTGTGTGTTGTCAGTCAACAAACGCTCCTGCAAGCTCACTCTTTTTTTTTTTTTTTTTTAAGATTTTATTTATTTATTTGACACAGAGAGAGATCACAAGTAGGCAGAGAGGCAGGCAGAGAGAGAGGGGGAAGCAGGCTCCCTGCTGAGCAGAGGGCCCAATGCGGGGCTCGATCCCAGGACCCTGAGATCATGACCTGGGCCGAAGGCAGAGGCTTTAACCCACTGAGCCACCCAGGCGCCCCTGAAAGCTCACTCTTAATACTCCTTGCTGAGCTGGGGTATTTATGTACATCTCCTCGTGTGTTGAAGTTTTATTCATTCTCCCAATAACCCCGGGAGGGAAGGGCCCCCTCCTCATCTAACCCAAGAGTTGGGAATGGGGGCTCCGAGGTGTCGGGGGCCTTGCCCAGGGCTGCCTGCCGGTGAGTCAGTCTTTCTGGCTCCAGGCGCCATCCCTGCAGCTGCCGGGTGGGCGTGGGCCGGGGAGGGCTCGGCAGCTGTTCCCTCCCAGCCTTGAGCTGGGCTGGGCTTGTCCTCCGGTGGCCTGTTCGGTTGGATTCCGTCAGCCTCCCTCCTCCCCAAACCCAAGCACCCCCACCCCACCCCTGACAGGTGGCCGCTTTCCCATTTCCTTCTGCCAACACCTATTTCCCAAACGGCTGGCTCAGAAGCAAAGAGGAAAAAGGCAAAAATCAGAAAGTGTAGCAGGGAAAGCAAGTCCTGGAAATACACGAATGAGTTTTTCCTAATATGCGCACAGTGTCGATGCAGATACCAAAAGCTCGCGTGGGTGACCTAGCCCCAGGGACCTCGCCCGCCGGTGCCTTGTCTCCCTCGCTGTAGACTCAGACTGGTGCACGGTTTGGGGCATTATTGACGTTTTGGGCTGGGTCATTCCCGGCGGGTGGGGGGAAGGCGTGGTAGGTTGAGCACCGTCCCTCGCCTCCACGCACTAGATGCCAGGAACACCCCCCCCCCCCTTTCTAAGTTGTGACAGCCAAGAATGTCTCTAGACGCTGGCAAGTGTCCCTCGGAGAACAAGGTCACCCCTGCTTGAGAACCAGTGGGCTAGTGGCCTCTCCCTTTCATGAGTGTTGTGAACGTCCTCAAAAAGGATTTCTTTCCTTCTTTTTCTTCCTTGATCCCTCCCTTCCTCTTCGGGCTTATTTCCTCTCCTAGGATGAATACATCAAATGGGATGATTCCTAAAGTACCCACCCCTCCTGCTGGGCACGGTGTCCGGGGATTCTGTGGTTCTTGTTTGGGTCAAGGTGCAAACTCAAGCCTATTCCACCAAACCTCGGGAGAAGGGAGTCTGGGCCCATTTTACAGATGGGGCATCTGGGGCAGAGAAGAGGCCAGACATCCCGCTGGGGCTGAAGGAGTGCTCACAGGCCACATAGAGGTGGATGAAGTCCCAAAGTCAGTGTCAAGGGGGCATTTGTTCAAAGATTGGTGATGGGGGAAGCAAAAGAGGAACTGAAGCCAGGACTGGCCAGCTGCTCCCCTCACCAGTTTCCTCCCAGCCCCCCCCACCCTGGGCTGGACTACATTTCCCATCTTCCCTTGCTCTTAGAGATGTGACTGTGTTACCGAATTCTGGCCAATGGCACATGAGCAGAAGGGAAAGTCACAGCTTCCTGGTCCATTAAACATCCCCCCAAGTCTCCCCTGTTCCCAAGATCACCTGCCCTCTGTCTTCTCCTTCGGGCTGCTAGATGCTGAGGCCAGAGCGACGTCAGAAGCCTATGTTGAAGATAAATGAGCCTCCATTTATGGGCTTTACCTCTGAATACCTCTGAATGCCCCACCCCGCCCCGTTGGTGGGACTTGCCATGAGCCAGGAGGAAGTTTCTGTTGCATTAAGCTATTCAGGCTGGTGGGGCAGGGGGTGTGGGGGGAGGGTTCTGGTTACGCTGGTAGCCTGCTCTCAGGGATGCAAGTGGAGGGAAGAATGGGGGACCCGCTATTGTATCGATTCTTGAGCGCTGCAAATTAGGGTGGCTGAGTTTTGAGTTGGCAGAAAGCTGTGACCACGTGAGCCCCACGTTGGAGGCACCACATCCAGAGACCGCCGTGGGATTCCACCAGAAGGGCTGCAAAGCTTGTGCTGAGCCAGTTTCCTGAGGGCTAAGAACAAATAGGAGGCAGGGATGTTTTGGCTCATGGGGCTCCGGCTGGCAGAGCCACCGGCCTAGAGCTTGGCAGGGGCTCAGTTGGTGGGGGCGAGGGGCTGAACGCCCCTGGCCCTGGCACCTGGTGGTTCGTCCGGGACTTCTGTCTCTCCACGTACCCGTCTCAGGCAGGAGGATGGAGGGTCAGAAAGCCAGGGCTGAAAGATCGGACCTGCCAGGAGTGGTTCCTACAGCCAGCAGCATGGGGATGGGGCACCCTTGCCCTCCCTTTGGTGGGACCAGGGTGGCAAAGGGCTTCTAAAGCTCAGAGCTTAGTGCCTCTGGGTTCCAGGAGGAGCAGCAAAGCCTGGGGCTCTAGGAGGAAAGCCCACAGTCTGGGTCCTGGAAGACAGGGGAACGTGTATTTGGATGTTGAAAGTCCCCTGGGCTGCCGCTCGGGTCGAACTTGGCCGGGGGAGGACACCAATCATCCCCTTGTCATGGATCCCAAGAGGGGAGAGCTGATAAGCCGCCAGTGCCCGTCTGCGAGGGTGAAGGTGCTGGGTTACGGTGGGTGTCTGCTGTGACCGGACGGGGCCTGTGACAGGATGTCGTCATTGCCCTCATCAGAGGGGTCACGCCATCCCTCTCTCTGACCCTGACCTCGCTCCCCCTCGGTGGCTGGGGGCAGTGGTGGCCGGCTGCCGTGCCTGGGATTAGGCGGCCTGGTCCCGTCTGGCCCCTTGTCGGGCTTCACTAATCATTTAGGTACTTGGCCGTCCTTTATTTCTTAGTCATTCCAGAATGTGGAGGGCAAAGGAGGCTGGACGCCTTAGAAACCCAGCCGGGCAGCTTAGGGCCCCCGAGGCTATGGTTCCGTCTGTCTGGCGCTGCCCTGCAAGGTCCTAAAGACAAGCCAGCCTTGCTCGGCTGCCCAGACGCCCCCACCACAGCCCTGGGGTGGCCTGTTCACCTTCCAGCCCAGCCGTGAAAAGGCGCCCGGACGGCACCACCCAGGAGTCTGAAATTGGGTGAAAGCCAGGTTGAAGCCAGAGAAACCCACCCTGACCAGCACAGGATCCGCCCTCCCTCCCCCTTCTCCTGGAAGAGAAGTGTCCCCGTGTCCCCCAGACTCAGGGACCCTGTTTGCCCTAAGACTTGGGGGGGTGAGCTCTACCCTTCTACCCCCACAGCAAGAAGAGAACATTTTAAAAATGTTTTTATTTAATTAAAAAAAAGACAGAACTAACAACCCAAAACCAGTAGTAGGTACAGGATTCACAGGTGCTTAACTGGCGAAACACACAGGGGCTGGTTGGAGAGAGGGCCGTGGGGTGGGAGGGGGCGGGCATGGGCCACCGCGGCCCGCCCTGGACACAAGGTCTCAGACTGACAGGTGGCAGGGAGCCGGCTCCGCCCACGTCCCTGGGCAACCTTGGCTGAGAGGCCGTGAGCAGGAGGGGTGGCCCGGGGGCCGAGGGGCCCCAAGCCCAGGGGGGCGTGGTGGGGAGCAAACCTATGCCGACCAGGGGCGCTGAGGTGCTCCTGCTCCCTGCTCTCCCGTCCTCCTTTGTGGCTTCTTTTCTACTCTTTCCTGGTCCCTAGAGCGGGCCCCACATTCTCTGCCTGGGACCGGGCAAGAGGTAGGATTCATTGGAACACAGCTTTCTCCGTGAAATGATAGAGACCTCCAGGGCAGCGGGTGTGGTAGAAACAGCACAGCTCCCTGGCTATGGGAAGCGACCCAAGAGCCTCGGGACCTCGCTGGGGGATGGGTTCCCAGATTTTGCCCCCTTCCTTCGAGCCTGGTGCGATGGTGTCCTAGATGGGGGGGTGGGGTGGGGGTGGGACGGGGACGGGGTTGGCCCCCAGCAGGGCGGGCCATGAGCCCTGACACGCCATTATTCACGGCTGCACATGCTTGAACAAACCACCACACAAAGCCAACCTCGACGGGAGGAAGGGGTTTCGAGCAAGCACAAGGGGGCCCCCAGCACACTGCACCTCCGCGGGCCCGCACTCTGGGGCGGTCAGGTGAGGGGTCCCCGTGGAGATGTCCTCTCTGAGGGGGTGGGGGGGCGAAGGACGATGGCGGTGACCATGACCCAGATCTGAACTCCTAAGGGGCTGAGTCCACCCAGGGAGTGGGGTGGGAGTGGGGGGGGTCACTGAGCAGGTGGCTGAGGTAAGAATCTGCTTGTCACTTCTAAGGATGACAGCTACTGGGACCACAGACGACCGCTCGAGATCGGATTACCAAGTCTCAAAAAGTAAGAAAGGATTTGTCTTTAGAAAGCACGTGTTTGATATAAAAGAGGCTGAGCTCCCTGTTCCAGAATGTTCGGCTTCTGAACCCACACAGGCTTCCGTGTTCTCCGCTTGCTTCGGGAGGGGGAGGAGTGGTTGCGGATGGAAAGAAGGTCGAACGTGGAGCCGCCTCCCGGCCCCCTGGGGCTGGGACGTCCCTCTCAAGGGAGGACAGCAGGTGAGGCCTTTCCATCCAGACGTTCTCGGCTGAGCCCTTCAGGTGGTGGCCCAGGGAATCACAGTCCTAGGAGTCGGGGAGGGGTGGCTGCTGCTGCCTTTTGAAGATGAAGAGATGAGTATCGCTTGCTCTCCTGGCCTTTTTTGGCCATACATCATGATTAATGACCGCTTAGGAAATGGACGCATTTTTGGGTCGCTATTTACGCTCGGGTCTCCCTTTCTTGCTCAGAAGTTCAGGCTCCTGTTGGCAAATACCAGTGCGGGGGGCGGGGGGCGGGGATGTGCCCCTTCCTCTCC
>CM053619.1:36925320-36956807 GCA_028646535.1 Procyon lotor
GGAGGAAGGGTGCGCGATAGGAGGGGGCAAGCTTTGGCTTCCTCGTTCCCTGCTCATGGACATGGAAACCTCAGATCAGAAAGCAGCGGGCCAGTGTCCAAAGGCCCCCGTGCGCCCGGCGAGGCCCTCCCGGTGGCCCAGCACCCAGGCAGGGAGGGAGGACCCCGAAAGCCCGTTCTTCTGGCAGGATTTATTTCCGAGAGGAGATAATGGCTCGATTTCGTCTTCCCCGGGGTCGCTCAAGGCCGTGCGGCCTCGGGAGATTTCCGAATCCCGGGGCATCAAACACGCTCTCTGGGAGGGACAAAGTCAGCCTTCCGCCTCCATTTCCCGTCCCCCGGGGGGGGGGGCTTCGCGCCAAGCCAGCCCACGACACTTGCTGGAGACCAGGGGGGGTGGGTTTGGCTTCCGTCCATTGTGGGTCCATCCTCAGGGGCAAGTGCCCTCGTGTGGGAGCCACACGGCGGTTCTGGGGAGAGGCCGGAGCTGAGAGGAAGGGGCAGCTCACACAGGGGTCGTCCGCCGGTTCAGCATGCTGACGTGCAAACCTTCCTTCAGGTCCTGCTGGAAGAAGTCGTGCACCTGCAGGAAACTGGCCTCCTGGTCGGGGCTGTAGCTGGCAGCAGTGGTCACCTTGAGGGGCTCCCGGGACAGCGTGTACATGGACAGCTCGCCCATGGGGATGGCCCCAGCGATCTTCAGGCCCACCGGGGAGGCCGCCCGGGAGGGAGAGGCCTCGGTGGACCTGGAGCTGGACCTGGAGCGCCGTCGCCGGTACCTGTAGCTCGGCATCCTCGCGTAGGGAGACGAGGAGGGAGCCTTGAGGAACTCCCGTCTGGTCTTAAACCTCAACTCTTTATTTTTCTCAATGTAAATGTTTACAGCCAGGACCCCCACGGTCTCGGCCACAATGAAGGACAGGGCTCCGAAGTAAAAAGACCAACCGTAGTTGTAATGGTTTTTTTTGTCTTCGTCGCGCTTGTCGCTCGGGTCGCCGGTGTTGCTGGAAATGTAGACGATGATGCCTATGATGTTGCTGAGGCCTGAAAGGGAAGCGGGAGGGGGGTGGGGGGGAGTGAGGCAGAGGTTAGACCCGCGGCTGGACGAGCAGAGGAGGGGCTGGTGGCCGCAGTCCCTTGGACAGGCGTTGCTTTGTTCTGGCCGTGAGCTCTTCTTTTAAATAGTTTGTTTTGAACGTGTAGTAAAGGAAAAGTTCAGGTGAGGTGTGCAGTAAAACTCAGGCACTTAGCTGCCCCGGTCCCCTCCTGAAGGCGGCTACTATTTGTTCGTTCTTTCTCTTTAAACGATTTTATTTATTAAATATTTGAGAGAGAGCATGAGCAGGGGGAGTGAGAGAGGGAGAAGGAGACTCCCCGCTGAGCAGGAAGCCCAATGCAGGGCTTGGTCCCAGGACTCTGAAGACCGTGACCTGAGCTGAAGGCAGACGCTTAACCCACTGAGCCACCAGGTGTCCCTGTTCTTCTTCTTATATCATTGTTATATCCAGTCTCCCTCCTTTCCTCCCTCTCGGTCTCCCTCCCTCCCTCTCTATCTTACATGCACACACGCATACACACATACACCCCTATTTTTTCTTTGCACAATACTCTGTCCCTTTGCCTCTTCCTGGAACAGTCCCCCTGGTAGACGGTCCCACATCAAGACGGGGAGAGCCGTCTGTCTTCCGAGTGCCCGAGGCAGCCGCCGCACAGATGTGTAACCCGGCCTCTGCCATGGATGTCCAGGGAGCTCCCAGCCCTCTGCTGTGACAGAGCTGTCACAGACATCCTTGTGTCCACACCATCCCCCACACGCATGACTACAACTGCAGGATGAACTCCTTGATGTAAAACTGCTGCTTCATCGGGTACGTGCGGTTCAAAACTTAAACTCTGGGGACATTAGCCGTACTGAAAAGTTGTGAAGAGAGTCCGGAGAGCTCCTTTCTACCTCCTCACCGGGTTTCCCCCGTGAACACCTTGACATCACCGTGTACGTTTGTCACAACCGGGAACCCCCCCTCCGCACCCCGTATCTTACTACTCACTTCTCTCCAGGCTTTACTTGGATTTCCCTGGGGTTTTCACTGATGTTCTTTTCCTGTTCCAGGACCCACCCAGGGTGCCACGTTGTGTTTCGTGTTTTGAGTCACAGCCCCGGGGCCTTCCACTGGAGCACAAAATACCTCCATAGCTTCTATTTCCTATATCAAACTGCTGGGTCTTTGCCAGGCTCAGAGGAGAGGTGCCGTCCCCTCTCCTCCGTCTCTATGTGATTTAATCTTATTAGAAGTGAGGTTCAGCAGAGCCAAGCTGCCTGGGTTTGAATCCTGGTTCTACCCACTACCAGCCACGGGACTTTGGGCAAACCATGTCCCGCGTCTCCGAATTCTCATGTGCAAGACGGGAATCCCTGTGGTACTCGTGGCACAGGGCAGATGTGAGGACTGAACGAGCCACTACACACGCAGCCCTTATCCCGGCCCCCGGCATTCAGTGCGCCGGCTCTTACATTCTCCTATAACCCGCTGTGTTTTGTTGTGAAGTAACGTGTCATCTGGTCCACGCACCGCCATGTCCTTGGTGCATTTGCCCACAGCAGAGATCCCAGCGCGGATCCCAGCGCGGTGGCCTCTGGGCGCTTCCAGCCTTGGAACCGTACCTCTCCCCAGGCTCTGACCATTTCCCACCTCAAATGCTTTCTGGGCCCGAGTCACCTCACTGCTGGGGCTGGAGTGGCCTCGAGCTGGGGGCCCCATGTGTGACCCCTGGCCTGCCACTGCCTTGGCCCAGGCTCAAAGCTTCCACAAACCAGGGCATAAACGGGAACAAATGAACATCGCCTTGCTCGTCTGCCGTGACTGCTCCTTGTCTCTGCTTCCTCTCCTGTCTGGACCCAAGTTTTTAGCTGAGTGTCCCCGGGCTCAGCATTGGCTGTGGCTTTGTATGGTTCCTCCTGCGGGGATGGGCAGCTGCAGGGGGCACCCGACACTGGAGCGCTGGGCACAGCCTGTGTCTCTACCACCAGGTGACCCCTGGGAAGCCACCTGGGCCCCCTGACGGCCTCCTCAGGGATCCTCCAGCCTCTACCCCTGGAGGGGCCAAGGAGACTCTACACTGAGCTCTTCTTGCCAACACACACACACACACACACACACATTTACTGCCTTGCAAGGACACAGAAGCAGAAGGGATGTCAGGAAGGAGCACAGGAAACTGGCTGAAAGATTTTGAGCCAATCCCTTGACTGCTTTGGCCCTGAAGTCACCTTCCTTCTCTCAGAAACCGTGCGAAGAGGACAGACAAGATGGGGTCGGGTACCGTGAGGCCCTTCCACGCCCATCCCCCCAACCCCGCATTACCGTCCTCAGTGAAGGAAGCTCGACCACCAAGGACCACCAGCGACCACCACCGTTACTGGCATTCTCGCCGTCCCCATCATGGGACTGCTGGGCTGTTTCAGGATGCAGAGCCCAGGCCGAGCTCGGGCTACCTCACCGGACCGGGGGGAAGAAAGAAGATGCTTTGAAAGCAAGAACACTGTTATGGCCTGGCAAGGAACTACGATAATTTAGCAAAGAATCACTGAGCTCGGGGGGCCTGGGTGGCTCAGGTAAGCGCCTGCCTTCGGCTCAGGTCATGATCCCAGAGTCCTGGGTTCAAGCCCCGTGTCAGATTTCTTGCTCAGTGGGGAGCCTGCTTCTCTCTTCCTCTGCTCCCCACTCCTCATGCTCTCTCTTACGTGTGCTGTTTCTCAAATAAATAAATAAAATCTTAAAAAAGAATCACTGAACTTTGTAACATATCTCAAACTTATTTACTAGAAAGCCTAAGACATCAGGGAGGTCCTGTGTCTCCCAACAGGGACCCTTGTTCCAAGTTTATCTGAACCCCATAGGGGCTGCCCGGAACCTCCAGGATGCCGTCGGCCAGATTCGGCCCTGGCAGGAGCCCCCTCTAGACGCCCCGGAGACTCCGGCCAGAAAACCGGGGGTTTTGCCCTGGACTGTGTATGGGCACCTGCCAGCCACTGACCAGCTGTGAGACCCACTTCTGGCCCGGACTTCTGCCATGTCTGCAGGGGTGAGACATGCGTTGTGGTGTCTCCATCGAGAGGAGTGACAGTGTGAAGCCATTTGGGACCAGGTAGGCGGGGGTGGGGGTGCGGGGAGCATGACCCATAGGTCTGTGGGGTCGTGGTCGGGGGCGGGGGGTGGCTCCGAGGCACACCTTGCTGGTTCCGTACCCCCTTCACCCAGTCCTCACCTGGTCAGCTCCTTCAGGTCCTGGCTTCCGTTGAGTCCCTCTGGGTGCCCCCCACCCCCCTGACTCAGCCAGGCTTCCCCATCACAGGTTTTGAGACACCAGCACTTTGCACACTTGCACTTATTTATCTTCCTGGTACAAACTGGTACCCTTTAAAGTGCACACGTCCATGGCATTGAACGCCTCTGTGATGTTATGCACCGCCCACCACCTCTGGGTCCCGAACATTGTTCATCATGCCAAACGGAGACCCCCTGCCCATTGAGCAGTTGCCCCCCACTCTCTGCTCCAGCCCCCCTCCCACCTGGATGCTTGAAATTAATTTCGAGAAGAGACTTTCTGTCTGCCTCCCCCCTCCCTCCATGCCCATGAGTGCACCAGCACACGGACCCGGTGTGGGGGGGACAGAGCTGCAGGCTCACCTGCAGCCACGAAGAGGATGCCCGCGCTGAGGACAATGTTGTTCTTGTGGCTGTAGAACCTTCCAGCGCCGATGCAGAGCCCGCCAAGCAGTAGCAGGATGGTACTGAGGATGGGGAAGACGCTGGAGGCCCGCACGATGCCTGGGTTGGGCAGGAGACAGAGCGGAGGGCAGTGAGAGGGGCTGCTGTCGGCATGGCCATGGGCACTGGCCAGGAGCCCCGAAGTTCAGGGCCCTCCCCTTGACCTTGAAGGTTCCCATCAGGCCCGGGAGACCACGGTGGATTGGGAGTTGGCCCGGTGGGTGCAGCTGGGCCAGACTCAAGGGATGGCCCAGGCTTGCTGGTTACTCCCTGCAGGATGCCGGGTGGCTTGGAGTCGAGTCTGCCCGTGGCTCACGTAGGCCCTCCCTGGGTGTGGGTCACACTTCCGCCAGCTCGCAGGCAGGAGAGCCCCTCAGTGGCATCTGGGAGCTACAATGACAGCCATGAAAAGGCTGGTCTGCCTTCCATTCAGATGAGACCTCACCGTCCATGGAGCCTTTCACCGACACCGTCTCTAAGAAGCCTCTGGAAGGCTGGCAAGTGGTGTCCACCAGCGGCCGCTCTGATGGGCAGCTGAGAACACAGGCTTTGGCATCAGGCGGGCCTGGGTCTGCTCTGCGACGTGCCAGCGGTGTGGCTTACATCACACCACTTCACCTAAAACTGAGCTCCCCATTTCTAGAAAGCAGTTCACCGTGGTACCTACACCCTACGGTTGGTTTTGTACGAATAAGGGGCTTAGCACGGGGCCTGGCCACAGCACACACTTTCTAGGGGAGCTTCTCTCTCTGGCATCTTCATCACTGTCCTCACCCCCAGTGACAGGGATGCAGAAGCACGGGACCTCTTGAGGTCCCAGAGGAGGAGGACACGAGTGGACCTCGCCGTCCGGCGGAGCTCGGTCTGCACATTTGCTCCGCCACTGACCAGGGAGTGGACCAGGGCCGCGGGCTTCTGGCAACGGCAGTCCCCTCTTTTATAACCTGGGGAGAGTAGTACTACCTATCTGTGGGGGTTGGATCCTTCCCGCCCCCAGATATGACCATGTCCCACCCACGGAAACCTACGAATGTGACTTTTATTTGGATAAAAGCTCTTTGCGGATGTGATTACAGTTCGGATCTCAAGATGACACCATCCTAGACGGGGTGGGGTCCCAAATTCAAGGACGAGTACCCTCGTAAGAAGAGGGAGAGACACAGGCAGGAGACGAGGCGCCCAGGGGCCTCTGTGAAGACAGAGACAGACAAAGGGGTGAAGCGGCCCCAAGTCGAGGAGAGCTGGGAGCCACAGACACTGGGAGATGCAAGGACAGCTTTTCTCCCGGGGCCTGTGGAGGGAGCACAGCCGGGCACCATCCCTCAAAGACTTTAGCTTCACACTGTGAGAGTCAATTCTTGTCATTTGAGACCACCCAGCTCTTGGTACTTTATCCTGGTGGCCCTAGGAGAAGGATACACTCATTGCACTTTGGAGGGGCTCCGGGGACCTGGGTCCCTGTTCTTTAGGATCTGGCTGGGAGGAAGGCCAGGAGGAGCCGAACTTGGGGTGCTTAATGCACCTGCTGGTCTCCCAGCCCAGGAGAAATCCCTACAGGGACCCTTGGTGGCCCCAGCAGGGGACAGTGAGCCGGGGAGCCCTGGCAGGCACCAACTCCTGAGCCAGCTGAGGCAGTTTGTGGCCTCTCAGCCTCTGAAGGCAGCATTTGTCCCCTTTCTTGTAAGCCCACCAGTGTGTGCCCTGCTTCACAGAGGGGGCTTTGTTGGGGGCATTAAATAAAGCTCTTCTCTCCAGGACTTCCTCCTCCTCCTTCCTCTGCCTTCTCGCAGCCACAGGCTCTGGGAGGAGGTTTCCCGTGGGCTTTGGAAACATGCCCCTGAGCCATGCTGGCCTGAAAAACCTGATTTCAGCCCCCCCTAGACATGCTCTCGTTCTGCAGAGAGGTTGGAGGCCAGGGAGGAGTAAGCCCAGTTTCCTCCGAGGTCCCTGAGGTCAGACTTGGCTCTGAGCCATCCATCCTGCCCAGGTAAGTCATGCGTGTACCTGTCCTTTGCCACACGGGCTCATCCCCGAGTTCTGGCTGTGCGGATGCCAGCTGGGGTCGCTGTGGACGGTGGTGCAGGTTGGGTCTTGCACAGAGCTGAGGGACAAGCGGGGCTGAGGTCCCGCCCATGCCTCATGGCCAGATCAAGCCTTGGCGTGAACCTGTGTCTCTCTAGAGGACAGGCACCTCCTTCTAACTCCCCTGCAGGCACACCATGGCCTCCCAACAGCCCTGACACCTGCCCTGCCGGGCTTAGTACAGAAATCAGCCTCCTGATGGGAAAATGCGGAGCCTGGAGAAAGGGCACCAGGCGCAGGGCAGGGTGGACGGAAATCCCTGGGGCTGGCGAGGCCAGTGGAAAAGACATGGTGACCCTCCAACCCCACCGCCGTCTGTGGATCTACCAGCCGGTGGGGGCACTGCCAGAGCCCCAGGGCCGGGAGGAAGCCCTCAGAATGCACGGCCCGAAGGCTGACCTTGTTCTTGAATTATCGAAGACACAGGGTGAGGAGCACAGCCTCAGACCTGCCGGGGCTGACACCCCACACCCGGACAGCCAAGCTGCCCCCCAACAGGCTCTCCCATAGGCAGACACCATGGAACCTTCTGTGACCTTCTCTGGCCCACCTGTTCTCCACTGAAATGTCAGCACCAGGGTGGCAGAGCCCTTTCGTTCAGTGCGGTACCCCACGTGCCTAACACGGTGCCTGGCAGGTAGGCCCGTAATCGCTTTTGTTAAATGGGTGATTCAATGAGCTCTCATGACCCTTGTCTCTCTCTCGTGCCTGTGCGTCTACGCATTTTGGGGATCACAATAGTCTGGGGACCAGAGGACCGAATATTGGGAATTGGGGGGATGGGCACGGTGACCATAACTTTGGCCTGTCCCAGGATGTTGCCTGCTTCCTCTGGCTGAAGCTCACAGGTCCCTGCACTCTGAACCTCATTGCGAGACCAATCCCTGTTTCTGCAGCCCCTGTTTCCAACAAGGAGGAAAAATACCTTAGGTCTGCCCTCCGCCCCAATTCCACCAGCAGCCGGAGCTACCAGCACAAAGCCATCACTTCCGGTCCTTGGGCATTTCTGGGCTTGTTAATGGACCCGCTGCTCCCCCCACCACCTACCCCGGAGGCATGCGTTTCCTTCCCAAAAGAACTTTCGTGGACGGTCCATCACCATCAATCTGGGAAAATCGCTGCTAGGCCCCTCCCAGCCCTCACGCCCCCCAATCTCAGGTACCACTGGCAGAGTCTGAGGATAGCAGGAGCCTGAAGCTGGACGGGAGAGTGGGCGGCACGTTCCTGACCTGCCCCTCCCCATCCTTGTTCCAACCTGTGCATTCTGCGTTGGGCCCCGCCCGGGAGGCACAAGCCACGCACGGGATCCTGGGGCTTCCTTGCCTCCGGCTTTGGGAGGAGCGCGTGGGTTATGTTCCCCCTTTAGCTTCCTACCTGCGGGCTGCGGTGGTGAGGTGGCTGCCTTCCTTCCTAAAAGCAACAGCTCCTGCCGGGCAGCCCTGTCCTCACGGCTTCCCTCTTCCCAGCTCCTATACCTGCTTTCCTCACCTGCTCAGGCCCAGGAGTGGAAGGGCTCCCTTAGCTTCTAGTCCTGGTGGTCTCACCATCCCCGGCGAGTTTCCTTTAACCCCGCCCATCCCTTTGTAAACGGTCCTTCACTAGCTACTCTTCATTCACCCCATCTGAGCAAACCATCTGCTTCCTGCTGGGACCTCAAAAAGCTACATCGTCTGACCTCTGGGTGGATAGTCATGAGAACAATCCAGAAAGAGATTGCAGGGCTCTGGGCACAAGGAGGAGACAGGGGCAGGGAAGTAAAGAGGAAGAGCCAGGGCCAATGTCCATAACCTCAAGTCAGTTCAAGTGGGAAATGGGAGAAGGGATGCTTTGTTTCTCCATGCCTCACTTCTGACAGCCCCAGGGCTGGTCAGTGGGGGCAAACCTGCTCTCAGAGCCGTAAGAACCACCTGACTGCCCTGGGTAGGACAGAGAATGTCAGGTTCTGAGTCAAGGTTGATTTCCAGTTGAGCCATCCCTATGGGGCTGAGCACCAGGGGTCGCCCTGGATGGCTGTGCAGGTCACGCACTGTACAACTCGAAGGGTGTCATTTATATAAGTGGCATTCCTTGAGCAGTGCATGAACTGCACGGCCATTTGGGGCTGCCCTATGGAATATCATTTGCTTGCTTCTGCGTTGGCTCCCCGAAAGCAGAAAGAAAGGACCAGCAGGAGGAAGAAGAGAAAGTGACAGAGGAAGGTTGGGAGGTAGATCTAGCCAAATTTTTTTTCAGGTTCTGGCCCCGGCCAGAGCCGCCCAACACTTCCCCAGGCTCCATGAGAACCACGCACTGTACTGTTTCACCAGATGACTCAGAACCCAAATCCTTTCTCTTAGAAAAAAACCCAAAAAGCAAAAACCAGAAACGATCCATAAGCAGGTGCAGAGTAGATTGTGCTCCCTCTGAGGATGCTGGTATCGATTCTCCATAAATGAAGCCGGGCTCCGGCCCCCGAGGGGGATGCTGTGAGCAGCTCTGTGTGTGTCTTAGCTAATGGGAAAGGGAAAATGGCTTCAAAATGGGCAGTTCTTCCATTTCCGGGCCCCTTCCCTGGATGTGGCTGCATCCTTCCTGCCGGGGAGGTATTCACAGGCCCAGGGGTGAGATCCAGCTTTAGGGTGTGGGATGGGGTTTCTCCTTGTCCAGTATGTGCTGTGACTTCCAGTCGGAGGACCAACTGGGCCAGAGGGCCCGGGGAACAGGAGGTGGCGCCCCAGCAGGTGCTGAGAGCAGGGACAGCCCACCCATCAGAGCTGGCTCGGCCACCCCTCCTTGCCTTCTCCCCCAGGCGGCCTGAGCAGGCGGCTTCCTCTGACTTTTCCAGAATAGAATGCTGCGTGTATGGGGTGGGGTGGGCAGGCCCAATGCCAGCAGGGCAATGTATTTAGGGTGTCACGGCCCCCCCGGGATGCTTGGCCTGGGCGAGCCTCCGTCTAACCTCTTTGCCCCAGGACCAGCGGCAGCAATCAGCGACTCTGAAACTAGCCATGATCAGCAGCCTCGGGGAGGGGGACGCCCACAGCCCTACCGGCCTCAGTTTCCCCAGCCATGGGCCTACCCACCAAGGAAGCCCACTGGGATGCCCAGCACATCACATCACGGTGGCGTTGGACAAAAGTCCATCCTCCTCTCGACTAACAGTTCTGAATCAGAAAGGGAGAGAAAGAGCACCCGGAGAACAGCACCCCCTTTACCTGCTTGGGCCGGGCCAGGCTTCAGCCGCGTCCCCGCCTCCCCCACACATACCAGGGAAGTGAAAGATTCTCGACACTTACGAAGGAGATACTCGGAGCTGTCGTGGTCATAATCATTGTCCTCTGGGAAGTGATTGATCCGGAAGCAGTGGCCTTTATAGATCCCTGGGGAGAGCAAGAGGGAAAGCACATGGTAAGCGTCTCGTGGGTCCTCACACCCGCTCCCTCTGGCCTCATGTGTGGTGTGTGCGCCTGGCTCCGGGCAGGCCCGGGGCACGGAGGGAGGCGAGGGGCCAGCTCTGGCATCCCCGGTCTGTGCGGGGACGGGCACGCACACAGAGAAGGACAGCACGGAGGGACGAGCGTCCCGGACGGGACCCTCTCGCTCATGGTCCACATCCGGGCACCTGTCAGTGTGAAAGGCCTACGTGGGGACAAGAGGCATCGAGCTGAGCTGCTCTTGGCAAGCTGCTGCCAAGCATCCCCCAGATCCCTCCGTCTGTCTGTCCGTCCATCCGTCCGAGGGGACTGCAGAACCATCTTGAAAAATGACAAAGAATTTGCCCCTGAGAACCAGGGGAGGGGGCCTTCTGATGGAGGAGGAAGCCGAGAAAAGGGAGGGCTGGGGTCGGAGCCCAGGCAGTGGTGGGAAGTTCCGTGGCTGGACTCAGTAGGACCCGTGGAGGAGGAGGGGCTGGGGGCCGTGGTGGGGCGAGGTCCCCGTCTAGGTCTGGGTCGGGTGATGGGGAAATCTGCCCCTGTGATGTCTGTCTGTGTCTGTGCTCCCTCCTAAACACTCGTAAAGCCCTCCCAATGCACACTCTGAATCTGCTGTGGGCAACCTCATTCTGATCCCCTCCCTCGGTGTGATGGAGGGAAGAGAACACAGAGCCAGAGAAAATTCCAGAAAGGCCGAGACCACCTCCTGCCTGCTTTCCCTTCCCTGCTCGTTGAGGTAGCCTCCGCAGAGGGGGAGGCAGGACACCCTGGGTAATTTCGCAACTACAGGAGGAGAGGCCAGGCCTCCCTTCCGGAAGCTTCTGCCCCGCTCTCCCCACCCCTGCTCCCCCGCAGTCTGGAATGCCCAGCTCAGCAGTGGACACAGGCGGAGAGTGGGGGGGGCCCCCAGGTCGTCGGGCCCTGCCCTGCCGGCCCAGCCCCTCATGCCCAGCTCGGCCTCCCTGCTCATCTTGACAACGCCGCTTGGCGGGACTGGGGCTGTTTCCACCTGGGGCCAATTCTTAATTCTTACTTTGCAGCTGATGCCAAGCATCCCGCTGGCCTCCCACAGCCCAGCCTGACCTCTCAGTCGGAGGCACAGAGTCAGAAGCAGGGCGTGCGCTCGGCTGCCATCCTTCTCTCGGAGCTCGCAATGGAGCAAGGTCCCTGACGAGCTCGGGGCACGCTGCCCTCCCACCTGTCTACCAATTAGCCGGCTCGCCGGCTGCCTCCCCCACTGTCCCCTCTGCCGGGACCTTTACCTGCTGCCTCCAGAAAGCCGGGGAGTTGGGGGAGGACCCCCGCTTTCTGAAGGCCCGGGGGCCTCGAGGACCCCTGGGTCGGTGGGCTGGACTTGGCCAGGGAGCCGTGGGAGGACAGACTGTGGGTCTCAGAGGTCACGCCCTGAGTGGGATAGGCCGTGCCAGGCCAAGCGAGAACGGCTCCACGTCCTCATCTGTAGAATGGGACGGCCACGCGCTTTGTCTCCAGGGATGTCAGAAGAATCACGAAGGGCAACGCTTGAAAGCCCCTCAGATGATCTTGGGCCCTAGTGACGGCTCAGGGGAGGCTCGCTGCTCCCGGGCCTGGAAATCTCCCACCCTTTACTCTGCGGGTCCTGACTCCTCCGTGAGCACCTGGGTTGGTGGAGAAGCACGAGAGGTCGTGAGTGAGAGGGGAGAGCACGAGGCAGGGCATAAGCGGGTCCCACGGAGGCCAGAGGGGACCAGCCACACACACCCCCCCCACACCAGGCTCCCACAGCCCAGATCCGGGGTGCGTGTGGAAGCACAGAGCGAGTGTTTTCTAGGTGGGCTAGGCGGGCCGAGCCCTGTACCATCCTTCCCCGCTCACCTTTTCGGGGCCACTTTATGGGCCTAAATCAAATCACCAAATCACGCGTGCTTGTTGGAAACAAGTCAAATAGTAAGAGGTTGACAACGAAAAAGTAAACAACGTCCCTTCAGACTCGTTTTCCGGAGGCCGACCATGTGTGTCTCCCCACGTCTTCCTCTGCGTGCACACCGGCACGCGCATACCTATGTGAGGTTCCCCCCATTTTTTTTTTTTAAATTGAACTTTCTGCTTGGAGATAACAGTAGATTCGTGGGCAGTTGTAAGAGACAGTAATACGGGTACCCTCTGCCCAGTCTTCCTCGACGGTAACATCTTGCAAAATCATAGTCTCACAACCAGGATGCTGACATTGCTGCAGTCGAGAGAGGGGACATTTCCACCACCTGGGGGACCCTTCCTGCCTTCCCGGTACCTCCTTGAGCCACGGCACCTGCTACGACATTCTCCATTTGTGCAGAATTGTCATTTCAAGAATGTCCATGGGCTCTTTTCTCCCAGCATTATTCTCTTAAGATACATCCACGTGTTATGTATATAAACATTTAGTTTCTTTTTATTGCCCAGCACTGTGTCATGTAGCATGGTTTGGGACATCCGACTGTTCAGAGCGGTTATACCTGTGACGTCCAGCCATTTCTAATAATGTGGCCACGAACGTTCACGTACAAGTTCTCGGGTGAACCTAAGCTTTCATTCCTCCGGGATGAATGCCCAGAAGTCCAACTGCTGAGTCACATGACAGGTTAGTTTTATAAGGGACTCGTAAAAGGGATTTCGAAGATGCTTATTTTTTGAATGGAATTATGCATTTTGCTTCGATCCATAACCTGCTCTTCTCATTTAACAGGAGGTACAAGCATCCTTCCGGGCCCGTACCTATAGATTGAACTTGTAGAAAAAAACTTTTGTCTATTTTTACTAAAAAATAACAAGTTGATAATAATCCAACAGTTGCTGGAAGCCCTAGTGAGAAAGGGCCTAGAGTCTAGCCAGGAAGCTCGCTCTGCCACTGATAAGGTGAAAGGAAAATATGCCCTTGGCAGAAACGAGGAAAGAAACATATTTATACATTCAGCCTGAAAACAAAACTCAGGTTTTGAACTGTTAGCGCGCCTCTGCTCCAAATGCTCCTTCAGTATGTCTTGCTCCCCTCCACTCTGGGTTTAGGAGACTGAGTTTATATTTGATAGAAACTGTACATAGAACTCACACACTGTCCAACATATTGACTGGTTTTTAAAAGCTGCTCGTCAGATCCTGGCCGGGCCACATTGCAGGAACACAGAGGCATTCCTGGGGTCACTGGCCTGTGATCCTCTCCTTCCTGGGGGTTAGGAAACCACTTTGCTTGTCACATGGCCCCCGGTGAGTGATTCCTTCATCTACAAAACTCAGGAACTGGGCCAGAGGGAGCCTCTCCTACTCAAAGATTCTAGAACTGTTTTGTGTAGAAAAGATATGAGTTCAAGCTCCCTGCTCAGTGGGGAGTCTGCTTCTCCCTCGGCCTGCTGCTCCCCCTGCTTGTGCTCTCTCTGTCTCTGTCTCTCTGTTAAATAAATAAATAAAATCTTAAAAAAAAGAAGATACGATTGTGTGCATAGGTAACACAGTCGTTCACCGACAAACATCAGAGACCACTTTTGTTAAAGCTATTTCTAAAGGCATAGGAAACATCTGGAAAGAAATATCCTTGAAATGTGCACTGTTTTATCTCTGGGTGAGAGGGGTACGAGCGAATTCAAGTTTTCTTCTTTACGTTTTTTTTCCTGAATTTCCTACAGTGCCTGAACATGAACTGGTAGGGCTTACTGAAAGAAAGAAAAGAAACAGAATCTTTGATTCTTAGTGACGACGGGAGGGTCCTTTTGGAATGACCACAGGTCAGCTCAGATGCGGGGGCGGGTGAGTGCGGTGTGGACCTCAGGGGGTGGGACCGCTGCAGGGGGGCATCGGAGCTTCTCCTGGGGGTGCGACCCCGGCGCCCCCCTCTGCGCTGTGCTGATCATCCGGGTTACGCCCCTGTCCCCCTCCCCCCTGCAGCCAGTGGGAGCAGCCCCCACAGCGTGGTGGGGCTGGTTACAGGATGTAGGACTTTCGGTGCCAAGTGGGAGGATTCGGTACTGGACACGGGCTTTCCGGAGGGCTGACACCAGCTCCACAACCGGGCCGCTTCAGAGGTCTGTTGTCCTAGGGGAACCCTGGAGGAAAGACGGGTGGAGGGCGACCACAGCGAAGGTGATCGCGCAGTCCTCTACCTCATGCAAAGCATTTCCACAAGTAGGACTTCCTTCGAGCGAGCCTCACAAACACTAATGGCAGCTACCAACACCCACTGAGTACAGATACCCGTTGCCTCCCGTCCCCCCATACTTCTCTGCCGGCTTCTCACTCCAACCCTTCCTCCACGCAGCAACCGGCTCCACGCAGGGGTTACCTGCCTATACCGCCATTCGGCCGCACCCCTCATCTCTGGCTTTTCGCCCCGGGCACTGTTGGGGGGGGAGGGAGGGAACCCCCAGACTCCACACCCATGCATGGAGCCAGAAGATGGAGATGGAGAGATGATGACAATCCCCCCGCCCCCCTAACCTTTGTGCAGGAGGATGGGAGCTGGTGGTCAATTCAATGTGCCCATCCTCCCTCCTGGGGGTCCATGCTGCCTGCTTCTGGGGGCAGGTTCCAAGAGGACCGAGTCAAATGATGGCCAACTCAGGGACGCCCCTGGCGCTGGCTTTCCCTCTAATCCGGGTTTCACTCTCCCCAGCACCCCCCTATCACCGTGCCCACTCCCTAGGACCGCCACCCAAAATACACGCCCTGCATCCAAGCCCCAGGCTCAGGCTACGGTGTAAAAGGTGATGCGCTGAGCGCACGCCATGCACCGGCCCATTTCATCTTTGCAATAATGCTCCTTTGAAGATGGAAGAAAGGAGCTGAGAGACGTGGGAAGGTCTGCTCCCCAAGCCGCACTGCAGAGGTCCGATTCGGAGAGCCTGGGCATTCTCCCTTAGCCAGAAAGTCTCCTCGGCTCCATTTTAAAGAAGAGGCTCGGGGGATGCCTGGAGTGCCCGCGCCAGAGCGGCGGGGCCTGGAATCCATCTTTCTGACGTCTCATCGAGTGTTCTTCCCTGGCGCTACCTTCCCGAGATCCCTCAGCAAATGTCGGGGGGCTTCTCCCCAGGACTCAGGACGTGCAACCCCACGGCCACCAAGGGCGCTGGGTTAGCCTCCGGGAAATGGTCTCTTGACCCTGAAGCCGGAGGCAAAGGCAAGTCCGGGCCTTGGAAAAGGCGGCTGTGGGTCAGCGGGGACGGCTGGAGGCGCAGAGAAGGTGGCCTGACGAGGGCCCCTGTGGCTCAAGGGCGGGATGAATGTGAGCTGGGTGGGGCTTTTCCTGCCTCAGTCATCCCCCAACAGGATTTTCACTCTCGTGTGCCAAGTGTGGCCCAGGCGCTGGAGCTTCGGGTCTGGGGGAGGCCCCGTCCTTGCCCTCACGGAGCGAGCTCTCGGCTGGGGGCCCCCACAACACGGGACACTTGGAGAAATCACTGTGAGTATCATTCCGGGGGGCGATGGGGGGCTGGGAGGGAGGGAAGGCATCAGACGCACTTTAGATGGCAGGCTCTTGTCCTGAAGTTCTGGCTGAGCTCAAAGCTGAGGTCGGGGGGCTCAGGGGTGGGGCCCACATCTGGGAACAGATGCCCCTGCAGAGGCTGCTCGGACCCACGAAAGCGGAACATCCCCAGCCCCCCGCCGTCCCCGCCGTCCCCACTGCCCCCGGCCAATACGAGGACCGGAAAAGCCCAGAGGAGGCCCAGCTGCTGACGGAGGAGGTAAGCGTGAGGTCCGCCTGTGAGCCAACACATTCCCGCAGACTCATCTAAATCAGCTTATGTGTTGGAAACTAATCGAACGGCACTTACTTTTCTCCATAGTTATCAATTGACTTGACAGTAATCTGCCATGGCTGTCTCCTAACGAGTCCAGATTCAGGATGTGTCGCTGAACCGTGTACTGCGAGCTGGGCCATCATATGCCGGTCCCGGCCCTGGTCCAAGGGCCAAGTGGACCAAGTCCTTACCTCGGGGTGGGACACAGGGAGGAGCTCAGAGGGAGCCTGTGTCTCCCAGTCCCGGTGCCGTTGACCCACCAGGATTGCTTTCCCTACAAGGTCTTCCCAGAGCTGCGTATCTGTCAGCTGGTCCCCACCCCCAACCATGACTTCCTGTGGGAAGGGCGGGAACAGCTTAGAGGACTGGAGGGCTGTACATTTCCAGGAGGATACAGGCCTTTCTAGAAAGGACCCAGGATCTTGCGGAGGAAGTGGAGAAATGAGGGGCAGCCAGGCTTTGGCCAGGCTAATGGGGGGCGGGGAGGTGGGGAAGAGTATTATCCTCGTGGCAAGAAGTGCAACAAGGACTTACTTAGCACCTACTATGTGCCAGGCTCTCCGATAAGCATCTATCACTTAGCAGCTCACTTCGCCTTCCTACTAAGCCTCTGAGCTAGATAGGACGACGAATACCATTTGCTACTAAGTGTCCTAGCCAGGATTCGAACCAGGCTACCAGCTTCAGCAGCCAAGCCTTTACGTCCCTTTGGAGGCAGAAGGACAGGTGTGTTCTCAGAGCTACGGATTCTGACTGGTTGGAGCATGATGCAGACGTATGGGTCCCTGACACTCTCTGGTGGCAGGGAAATTTGTTTTCCTGGACTCTTGGGCAAAGGGGCAGTGGCTGGTGGGGGAGGCTGGATTAGCCTTTCACCGGAAGGTGGCGCTCAAGCTGGAGGCTCGGCGGCTCGGTGGCAGGGGAGCTGGAGAGCAGAGCTTGGCTGAGGCTAGGAACTGGGAGAGTTGCTGATACGCACCGTAGGGGGCTACCTATGTGAAGGTGCATAGGTAGGCCAGCCTTGTGTTCTGGAACCTTGGGGCGTGGCATGGTGGAGAGCAGCAGTGGGGGTTGAAGAGGCTGGGGCGGGTGTGGGGGTCTCACGTGGTAACCGGGGAGATGGGGCTTTACTGCACAGTCTTCATGGGGGGTGACTCGAGGTTGGAAGGTCCCTGGGCAGGGGCCGCTCCTCAAGGGAGGTGTGTGGGGTTAGGGGTCGTGAGGGGTGTAGGGAGAAGAAAGGCAGCGTAGGGCTGGGCTATGTGAGCGGGGCCCTTCGTGTGGGGAGACCCTATGTCTTGTCCTTTGATGTGGCTGCAGATGAGGGACTGGAGGCCAGGCCAGAAGGGACCTGGGCAAGATGGGTCCAGCTTGGAAAGGCAGCCTGTCCTCATTTCTGGGGCTGCTGTCACCAAGTATCCCAGGCTGTGTCGCCGCAGGCCGGAGGCCAAGATAGGGGAGGGCAGGGTCGGCTCCTCCCGAGGACTCTGAGGCGAATCCACTCCCCTCCCCATGGCAGTGTGCCCGCAGTCTTGGCCTCCCTCGGCCTCTGAGGCTTCGCCTTGATTTCCACTTCAGCCTCATGGAGTGTTCTCCCCGCGTGCGTGTCCGTCTCTGCATTTCCCCTTCGCGCGAGGACAGCAGTCCTACGGTTTGGGGCTGGCCCTCAGAACCTCATTTTAATTTGATTATCTCTGTAAAGACCCAACCTCCAAATCGGGTCACAGTCTGAGGTACTGGGTTTAGGACTTCAACATAAGAGTCTGAGGAGGGGGGCTCATAGTGCAGGGTGAGGGGCACACTGGCCAGGTGTCTGGCCTGGGCCTGGAGAGCTCCACGCTTCTACCACCCCTCCAGCCCTTCACTCTGCCCCACCTCCTGCTCCCGTAATCCCCCCCTCAGAGGTCCCCTCATGATTCCTCCCCCTCCACGCCTAGCTGCAGAGAACCCTCCCAGTAACTGTGATTTCCCACTTGGCACGCTCCCGTGTCCTCCTACGGGCTGGTCTCTCTCCAGCGGCAGCAACGCGGGCAGTTGGGGCACCTCTCCCTGGGCTCCCGTAGAGAAACTGTAACTGGAAAGCTCGGGGATGGCGCTAACCACTCGAGTCCTTTCCTTCCTGAAGGGCAGGGCCGCCATGTTTGCCGTTCGATGAGGCAGCGTGACCGAGGTGGTGAATGGAGAGGGAGTGGAGGGGATGTGTGCCTGTTCTGGAGAAAGCTCTGGGGAAGTGGGTGCCCCCCTCCATCTCCACACCACAGGGAGCCACGGGATGGAAAGGGCCGGAGTCCCTGGATCGGACTGTGAGGAAAGCTGCCCACTGAGAGGGCTCCCCACTTTGAACTGTTCCATGAGCAATAAATCCACTTGTAGGAAGTTGAAGCCATTACACGTTTTAGTGTATCTTTGTTCCAGCGATGGTGATAGAAGAAGAGAGCAAGGCGGATGTGGCCTCTGGCATCCTGGAGCTTTCCAGTTACAGAGTCAATTATGACTGAGGGGAGAGGTCGGTAGGAGGAGGCCGGGGTTTCAGAGAGCACTTCATGGAGGACCTGACCTGGGTTGCTGAGTGGAAGTCAGAAAACTTCTCCCCATCTGGAAAATGGAGAAATATTTTTATGATCTTTCAGAGCCAGAGGGAGGCCCAAAGAGCCCCATGTTGGTCAGAGCACTTTGAGAAGAGTATAAATCCTGAGGATGTTGTGAGGGTGAATATATAGTTTCTTGGAGGTGCCTTCAGACCGGGCCAGAGCCCTCCATGGCCTCTCCATGGCCACGGGGATTCAGAGCCTGTGCAGCCTCCCTGGGCATCATGACACCGGCCACCATACACAACATACACGTCCCACCAGTGGCCGGGACATGTTTCCTATTTGCTCTTCCCTTCTCTGCGTAGCCCTAAGTCAGTCACTGAGGTGCCTAGAGGATCTGTTGGGGGTCTTTCCTTTGATAGAGACATGGTTCATCCCTTTGACCTTTACCCTCCCTTCCTTCCTTTTTTAAAGATTTATTTATTTATTTTAGAGAGGTCGGGGGAGTCAGAGGGAGAGAAAATCCCGAGCAGACTCCATGCCAAACGTGGAGCCTGATGTGGGGCTCAATCTCACGACCCTGAGATCACAACCTGAGCCGAAACCAAGAGTCGGACGCTTAGCGGACTGAGCCCCCCAGGCGCCCCATGCTTGTCCTTTTACTTCTGGATTCGTTGATTGATGCCAGACCCTGTGGGAGCCCAGAGACATTGGTCCTGCTGCAGGAACTTACAGCCCAGGTTAGCGGGGTGGATATGTCTCCATCGCCTTAAAACAAGCAGGCCAGTGACACGTGCTTTGAGGAAGTATGGGGTTCGTGGAGTTTCAAGGAATGAGAGAGAAGTTCTGGGTGGATGGGGTGTGTGGGACAGCTCTGCGGAGTGCACTTCTGGAAGAAAGCATGCACGGTGAGGAGGAACGGAGGCTGAGCAGGCTCTGTGGGGCTCCTGCCGCAGGAATGCCTGCATCACCCTGTAAGGGGACCGGATTTCATGCCATTGGCTCTGGGGTGCGGTGGTGAGTGAACTTTGCTACGGCGGGAAGGGTCTCCTCAGGACTAACGCGGGGAGCCCGAGTCCCTGGCTACTCCCAGCCCGGCTGGGTGTCAGTTGGCCTGTTAGGTCTGTGACCCCGCCCGGGTGCCCCTCGGGAGCCCAGCTGCCTGGGAGATGGCAGCTCTGCTCCCCCAGGATTGACAAGCTCCCCTTCATCGCTCCCCTCTCACTGAAGCGCCTTGTGCCGAGCAGCGCTTTTACAGTCTGGCCTGGAGTCCCCAGCTTCCTGCAGCTGCCCGACGAGACCGTGGAGGCCTCCGTGTGGCCGCTGCCAGGAGCGGGGGGCGGTGCGGGGAGGCGCAGGGAGGCCGGCGGGGGACCTGGTGCTCGGCCTACCCCGCCCCCGCCCCCGTCAGTCGCAAGGAGGGAGCCACGGTGAGGAGTGATGGGTGCCAACAGAGAAGAACAGATCCCACAGCGACTTGGACCCCAGGCCTCCTCCCTCGGGTCTTGTCGGCATAACCAGATGGCGGCTGGCGGCTCGGGGCTCTGGCTGCAAGACGCCTCCTCCCTCCAGCAGTCTGGGCGAGCTACCAGGTAGGTCCAAAGGGGTGTTTCTCTTGACTAGCGGAGCCCTAGTGGGGCATTCGTGAGAGGTCACTCCTGTCATCAGCAACAGAAGGAAGGTGGCCCCTGTTTCTAAGGGGGCTCGACCCTGGCTCCGTGCTTGCTAGGATTTTGGTTCAAGCTCCTTCCCCCAGGTGGTGGGATTTCCAGAGGGAACTCTATTTCTGCCCTCGAACTCTGTCTCTACGAACCCGGGACCTGGAGAGCAAGGTTACTCTGGTAAACCAAGACGGCTCTCCAGGACCGGGACTCTAAGGCTCTCTCGCACTTGCCCAGAGGAGGGGCGGAAGATGGGGACAGAAGGGGCAGGCCGCGTGCCCAAGGTTGTCAGGTACTTCTGGAGTGTGTCCGTGGGGAGCCCCGTTCTCTGGGAATGGGTCCCTCACACAGAGTTCTCGCCGCTGGCCACTCTGGATGGCCCTGCCCCGGCCAGGAATCCTGGACGCACAGCTGGCCCAAGAGCTGGCCCAGCCAGAAGTTCTCTTGGGAGTTTGGATTTTGGATCAGAAGCAGAGGGGACCTAGGGGTTAAGGGACATTGGGGAGTTCACGTACAGGGTATTCTCAGTGGTCCCCTGCCAAACTTCCTCAATCCCGGGGACCCTGCACATCCCATAAAGTCCTCTTTTGGGATCTAGACAGAAGAAGTTGGTTTCTGCGCCTGCGACCAGGAGAAGCCCAACCCCCAACCAACAGCACCTTCATCAGGGGAAAGAGATTCCCACCCAGTTTGGGAGGGCTCCAAAGCCCGGCTCGTACGTCACTTCCTCAGGACATGTGTGCAATGCTTTGACAACATACAAAGATGAGCGTAGGCTCCTGGGAGACCAGAGAGCCCAGGGCACAGAAGTCTACAGATAGGAATGCTGAACACTTGTCCCCATGCTGCCCAGTGGAAGCCTTGTGTCCTGTGAACTTGATGTCTTGAGGCCTCAGTCCCCTGGGAAAAGCCCTCATCAGGCCAGTCCGTTAATTATACACCATTATAATTATACAATTATATACATCTCTACTTTCTCATCTATAAAGTGGCAATACCCATGCACCTCCTTATTCCATGAGGAATAAGGAAACGAGACCCCCTTGAGGCCAGCATGAAGAAATTTCCCCATAAATGGTGGTTTCTCCTCCATCCCAATAAAAAAAGGCCTTCCCTACCTGCTGGCGGCCAATAAACCAGGTCCTTGGACAAAATGTCCTCCCCCAAAGCCTGCTGTGAGGACCTCAGAGATGGCATCTCCCCATCCCATCCTCACGGTCCCGCTCCTGCCCACGTGCCCCGGCCCTTGGGCCGGAGATGGGAGCCTGGCCTCACGTGCCATCCCAAATCCCTCCTGTCCCTCGGTGAGTTCTTCAGGAGCTCACAGCGCCAGGCTCCCGCCTCCTCCAACACTTGGCTTCTGGGTGGGCCGGGATTTTCCAGGCTTCCTGCCGAGATCCATAATTGAACAGAGCCAGGGAGACTTCCCCAACCAATAGTTCCTTTTCTCTCCTAACACGGGGAAATGGGGGTTCAGTGATTGTGAATTTTCTACTTGTATCTGCTTGGGAACTGCTGCTTGGATGAAACCTCAGTATGGAGGTTCAGGTGTTTGTTTTTTGTCTCTCTCTTTCTTTTAATGAGGAGCAAACCCAGAGCTCCAAGAGGGTGAAGCAGCTCTCTGTAGATTCCAGGCTTCTCCGCTGGTTTGCCTCTGCGGATCTCTGGAAAGTTATGCTCCAATAACCCGAGAGTTTTAATTGAAGGGCCTGGGCAAGGGAAGGAGAATCATAGTGTGGAATCATAAACTTCTAGAAGGGAGCCTTGGGACCATCCCCTTCATCTCGTTCACGTTACACATTAAGAACCTGAGGCGAAGGGCCGTTTCCATGGTGATGGGCTGGTTGGTGCCGGGCAAGCCTAGAACTCAGGTCTCCTGACTCCGAGTTCAGTGCTCTTCTCGCCCACCCCCCGCTGCCTGCTCCAGTTAAGGGTTCTCAACCAGGGGCAACTTTGCCTCCCAGGAGACACTGTCTGGAGACCGTTTTAATTGTCAGAACCTGGGGGAGCTCAGTGCTACGGGCGACTAGTGGGGGCAGGGTGCACGAGGCACAGAGCAGCCCCTATACCCGAAATGCACCTGCTAGGACGTCAGCGACGCCAAGGCTCACGATGAGTAAGTGGCATGCACAGAGCTGAGCCCTCCCGTCTCAAGTCCATGGCAGACATTGCTCATCGATCACGGTACTTTCCTCTCCTGATCTCAGTCTGAATTCTTCCAGATGCAGAACCCCCTGCCAAGCCTCTGAGTCAAGATGAGACCTACTGACCATCTCGTGGCCAGATGCCACAGAACTGGGGGGTTATGAAATTATTCTGCTCGGGTTTTAGTCCTTGCTCTGTCACACAGCTGTGTGATCGTGGGTCCCAATTAACTTCTCTGCCTCATTTTTTTATCATCTGTGAAATGAGACCATAAACGGGAAACCCTTCAGAGGGCTGTTTGGGAGATTCAACAAGTTAATGCTGTCTTCAGATGTCACGGTGCCTGGGACATTGTGAGTGTTTAAGACATGTAAGCTGTTGTCATTACAGTCGGCACCATTCTAGCGTCAGAGAGACAGCCGATCCTGCTAGGAGAAGGGAGCAGGCCGGGTTTGTCCCCTGTCAGGACCAACACAGACTTTTCCCTGTCTTCATATAGCTGTGATACTGCCGCTTTCAGAGCAAGCGAAACCTTCCTAACTCTTGTGACTTTGCTTTCCCTTAGCCCCATTGCCCACGGACTACTCAGGGCTGGCTTCGGTCGAGCACAGATCCCCTGCAACGCCTTGTGCTAACCTCTTCTCATTTTCTCACGAAAGCCTTGGAGTAACCTCAGAAGTGGAAAAGCTCATGGGAACCCATTTTACAGATGAGGAAACCAAGACTCTCGGAGAGCAAGTAACTGCCGGAGGTGATCGAACCCTCAGCAGCCAAGCCAGGATTCTGTTCCTGTCTGACCCTGGCACCAGATTCTCACCACTGGGCCGCCCTGCCTCCTTCTTCTATTCGAGAACAGGGCACGGGCGAGAGAGGAAAGATGGGGGGCAGAGACAGCCGGCGTCTCGGAGGGCGCATGCCTGCCAGGTCACCAGCATTTTCTGATGGTGCGGATGGGCTGATCTGTGGGGCCCAGAGCCCCTCCCAGGGTATCCTGGGGGCTGGGGGAACAGCTCCTCCGGGGCAGCCAGAGGCTAGATGCAAACCCAGCTTTTAAGACCCCTCTCACTGGGGCGCCTGGACGGCTCCATCGGTCCGGCGTCTGACTCTCAGTTTCGGCTCAGGTCATGATCTCAGGGTCGTCCCCTGCCCCCAGAGCACCTGATGCTCCTGCCTGGCAGCTCTCCGGGAAGGGCTTCGCTATTTTTGGCTCCCGGACCTTCTATTCCTCTTTAGAGTCGGACAGAGCACATCAGTCCCATTCTCCCCAACTCCCGCCAAGGCCCCGTAGCCCAGTGTTCACCGCCACCCAGACCTCCTCGATTCGGGTCGTTGCCTGCGTCCCCAGAGCTCTGGGACCTTCCAGGCACAGGCCTGGGCGCTGGGCTACGGCGGGCAGGCAGGCAGCCCCTCTCAACTTGGAGTTGGCACCAAGGGGGCTGGGAGCCTGTGACAGAGTCAGGGAAGCTTCCCGTGGAACCGACATGGCCACTGAGCCCTGAAGGAGGAAGACAGGGCAGATGCCGCAGACTGGGGTCACTCACTACCGAGGCCCAGAGGCAAGAGGTGAGGAGGCCAGGGCACGTCCGAGGAGGTACAAGAAGGCCCGTGCGCACGTGCGTGTGTGTGACCGGAGATGGAGGGCTGTGGGGAGGAGCTGGCCGGGCCTCGGAGCCCCAGAGAACCTCGGGAAAGTGTTGAACCAGCTATTGCACGTGATCAGATGGCATTATAGGGAGGTCTGCCCCTCTTCAGGGTGGGGGGCAGCGTGGAGGCAGGGAGGCCAACCAGAATCCAGGCTCTGGGACAGGAGCCTCCCTCAAGGTCACCTGCTGACTTGGGGCAGAGAGGAAGGGTTCCCCAAGGCTCATCTGTGCCCCCATCCTGAGCACCTATCCCTTCTGGAATACAGCCCTGGTTTAGAGAGACCAACACCCTCTCCAAGTGGCCTTCCCAGGGCCGTCTCACCGACTTCCTCCTGGCTATGTCCAGACTCGGGGCCTGCGGGACCTGGCCCCTCGCCTTCACTTGTCCTCCCCAGCCGGCCCTGCAGGCCGTGCTCACGCCCCTCCAGGGCAGCTGTCCTGCACCCTGGGCCCTCCTGGCTCCGGGCCCTGTACCCCCCCGGGCACAGCTCAACTGGCCTCTGCTTCCTCCAGGAGATTGGGAGCTAAGGCCTGGGGCTTTTGCTTGCATGGGGAAAAATATATATATGTATATAAAAGCTAGCTTCCCCCCCTCCAAGGCGCAGCAGGGCCCACGCGCAGGGTGTTGGCGGGCTGGGATGTGCCAGCTCCAAGCCTAGCTAGTGTCACTCGCTACGACGGAGAAACCCCCCAGGAAGAGAGCAGAACAACTGTCATCGTGACTCAAGCAGACTGTTTATGGGGAGGATAAAAGTTAATGGGAAGCCATATCCCAGCTTCTCACCATTAAGCAAGAGAAATGCTGGCAGAAGCCACAACGGGGGAGAGGAGAGGCCCCGCGTGCAACAGGGTTCTGTGCGCAGGGAGCCAGGGTTGGGGGTGGGGGAGCGGGGAACGAGGAGCCACATTTGTCACCTGATTAGGAAGGCAATCTTGTCTGCACATCACCGATTTCTTATCATCTCCATGGGCTTCTAAATCTGGGACGCCATCCCTTCCCAGTCCCCCTGAAAGTCAGTCGGGGCGGAGGGGACAGCCCTCTCCCTAATTCATCTAAACAAAGCCCGCTGTCCGGAGCCCACCCAGCCGGGCAGCCTGAACTCGCAGCCTCCTCTATCCTGATCGTGTGCGGGTGCCCCGGTTTCTTGCCAGTCCACAGAGATGGCCAAGGGACGCAGGACCAAAGTCTGCAGAAGCGAACCACGCTAACTACCACCATCGCTACAAGGGCGACACCAGGAGTGGCTAATGTGCGCTGAGCCCCGCCCCGTCCTAAGCGCTGTATGTTTTAACTCATCGAGTCCTCCTATAACCCCTTCTTGTGGGGTTCTGCTGTCATCATCAACCCCATTTTCCGGATGGGAAAACTGAGGCCCCGCGGGGTTAAGTGACTAGACCGGGGCCACCCAAATCCTAAGTGCAGAGCTGTAATTAGAACCCAGGCAATCGTCCTTCAGAGCCCGAGTGCTTAAACACGCAGCTCTACCACCGGCACAGACCCTGTAGAACACGTCCGTGGATACAGGCACTTACTGGCCGTGCAAGGGCTGAGGGAGTCCTAACCCAACTGCCGGAATGTTCCGTGGGCTACCTGGACCATCTCAGGAGCACCTCCTTCTCAGCAGCTCCTGGACGTCCCGGGCCGGGGGCCCGAGTGGACCCACCAAGAGGATGGCCGTGTCCTTGGAAATGTGTGCCGAAGGGCTCAGGCGGGAAGGCAGAGCTTGGGTGAGGGAGGATGAAACGGATTTGGAAATGGAGCCTGAGGCAGGGAGTGGTATGAGGTGGGGGGGCTCCCTGCCGCTGAAAAGGAGCTGCCTGCCACGGGGGACACTCCTAATTTCCCTCTGACGGTCCTCACTCTCTCCAGGGGCTCCTCCTGCCCCCGCCCACCAGGGCTGTCCACCTCCCATCCTGTCTGCACACTCCCAGCGACCTTGGACTCCCCAGGCAGCAGCTTCTCCGACTCCAGACCCAGGGACACCCCCTTGGTGGACATCCCCACTCGGATGGCATGGCTCACACTTCTACTCTCATCCCGCCCCTGGCAACCCTCCACCTCCTCCTGCTGTGGTTTCGCCCTTACCCTCTGAGGGGGGTCCTCCTTGGAAGGCACCCCATCTCCTCCCTCTTCGTCCCCCTGCCTATATTCCATCCACCAGCCAATCTTGCAATGTGATCCCTTCGGGATGCCTCGGGCCCGTCACTCCCCTCTATGCACACCTCCCACCCTCCTCTGGGTTTGCGTGGGCTTTCTCTTAACTGGTATTCTTGTCCCTCCCAATCACCTGCTGCGGTGGTCGGGTGGTAAGGACTGGCCACAGCACCATCAGTGACTTTCTACCTCCTGCAGGACAAAGTTTGGGCATGCTGGCCATCACGGGCTGGTTCCCGTTGGCCTCGAGTCTCCTGGGTGGCCCTGTCGTCCGACAATACTGAGCGGTGTGCAGGCTCCCTCCCCGAGGTGTGCTCTTCTGACTCCCTCCTGTCTGGGGCTTTCCTCCTTGTGAACTTCCCGAAGTCCTCAGGGCAGGCGCCACCCCTTCCAGGAAGCCTTCCTCAACCCGCCTCCACCTTCTGTTTTGGGTCCGCATCATGCTCTGTGCACACCCCTATCGCTGCGGCTTCCTGCCTTGTATTTACATCGTGTCTCCTCCCTGAGCCAGACGGCCAGGTTCTGGACTTGTCTTTGAGTCTCGAGCTCCTATTCCGGCGAAATAGCCACATGAACCATTTGGTCCATGGTGGTTGGATCGCACTGAACTTTCTCCAAAGGGAGTTTCTGTGGAACTGGGGACACGGGGAGGGTGCCACTCTTCCCTCCTGGCCCCCCGGTTCCACGTCCACATGGGAAAGGTGGAGAGAACATCTGCTTTGCGGTCCCAACCGTCTTGCCCTCCAGGAGGTGAAAATTCCCGGAAAAGGCACAGAATGCCGACTCACAAAGCCCCAAGGCATTGGCAGGTCAAGCACAGCTTCTGTTCACGAGATGCCAACGGAACGCACTGCTTGTCACCAACCCTCCTAAGTCAGCAAACCTTGGAAGCATGAGCCGATTGTAATATGATAAATACTACTGATCTAGAGGCGAATCCTTGGGCGGCCCAGCCGGGGACCCAGGGCGACCGGCCATCAGGCAAGCTCCATTTTAACCAACTCTAAAACCAGAGTAAAAACTGCCACCTCGTAAACAGGGAGGAACAAAAGGGAAGAAGGAAAAACCCAGAGGCCTGCCTGGATCCCACCTTCAACACAGCACAGGCTGCCTCGTCTCGATGTCTCAGAAGACAGGTTGGCCTGTCCAGAGAAGCCAGCAAATGGGAAGTGTGGGCTCCCCAGGCCCTGGCGGGGTCAACGCCTGGAAGAGAGCCCGAGCGGGCAGTCCATCTGCCTTCGCGACACCTGCCCCCCACCTTTCTCAGCCCGCACTTCCTTGGGTGCCACCAGAAGCCGCTGCCAAGTGATGGTAAGGCTTTCATTATTCAGAAAGCCATTTTTCCTCCCGATGGAAATCCTGAAATCCGGATCCAGACATAGGAGCAGCACAGCCTTCGGCTCCCTGGCCGCACCTCTCCCTGCCTGCGGACGGAAGCTCAGGACGCCGGTGTCCAGCTCTTTGGGTCACAGCCGGGAGAATGAGGCTCGCAGAGGTGCCGTGACCGGGTCAGCAGCGCGACAGTGGCCGGGAGCCAGCACCGTGTCCGGGGAGGGCGGAATGTGTTACATCTAATGACTCTGAGTTAGAGGCTTTCTACCTTGAGATACCAGAGTAAACCTGATTTGAAACTGGCCCAGGGGAAATTTGTTAAAGAGAAATAAAGATGTTGGACGGAGTCTCCAGCTCCATTTGCGAGGCCGTGGATTTCCGGGTGATCCAGGTGGCAAACGGCTCCCACCCGGCTCGTGCCAAGGCCGTGGCGCCCCCATTCCCTCCTCCCCCCATCCTGGAGCTGTCACTCTTTAACTCACGACCTGCTCACCAGTCAGCCTCCAAGAAGGAAGGGGGGAAGGCAGCGAGAGTGACTTTGTGGGGGCACCCTGCCCCACGGCCCTTAGATTTACCGCCCGTCCCCATTTTACAGAGAAGGAAACTGAGACTCCAGGAAGCAGCAGAGAGGTCTGGATTTGAACTCTGCTCTCTGGTTCCAAAGTGCACATTTTTTACTTGTGCGACTCCCAGCTGAGCTGTCACCAGGACCGGGCCACCTGGGGGCCAATCTGGGAATCAGCTGAGTCCACTAGGGGCTGTTCCTATTTGGTGAGTTGCTTAACCCCTCTGTGCCTCGTTTTCCGGCTTCCAGCAGCCAGGATAACCGAAGGACCTGCCTCCGGGCGGGGAGGATTAGGTAAAGTGCGAGAGGTCCTTGGCCCTGTGCCTGAGGTGCCTTCCTCACCTGTGTCTGCCCACTCTTGAGACACTCCTGCCCCGAATGACAGCATGTGTCACCCTGTGCACAAGTGGACAGGCACGTGGGTGGGACGGTGATGGGGGAGAAGGCAGATGGACAGGTGTGCACCGGTCCCGGGCGCCCAGACCGGCTGCAGCAGGGGCGAGAAGCTGCCTTCTGCCCCCAAATGCATATGCTTGAGTTCGAGCAGACGAGCCCTTTGGGGTGTAACCGCGGCAGATGCCAGACCCCTGGAAGCCAGCAGCCTTGCCTGCCAGCCTCTCAGAGTCCCCAGCTCCAACCGAGCCCTAATTCACGGGGTTGCTGCCAACGCTCATTAATAAATGAGCGAGAACCTCTCAGCAAATGTCGAGCCCCGACATGGTGCTTGCCGTCCCCGCTGCGAGGCTCGGGCCCCACACGACCACGAGCCAGCCGGCCTCCGGGTGAGTGAGGGGGGGAGGGCGGCCTGCGGAGCACCTCCCGGGCAGGCCTGAGGTCCCTCATAGGCAATCAGAGCCCGGGTAGGAATGTCGGTTGCCGGGGTGGGTGTCCCGTCTGGGGTTCCCTTTGGGGAACTCAGAGGCCGCCAGGTCTGGGGGGCCCTGTGTTTGCCGACCTGGAGGCCGAAGGGTCAGTCTGATGAGTGTGTTTTCCAGCTGTCTGAGGAGCTGGAGAGTAGAGTAAGGAAAAGAAACTTGACTCGCGATCCTTCCCGGGGGACCCGTACCTGACCTGGGGAGAGTGAGGTCCTAGGCTGGCTCTTGCCAGCGGGGACCCCCAGTGCCAACCCTGGGGACTGGCTCGGCTTCAGGGCCAGAAGCCCGGAGTGTCTGTCCCCAGACTGACTGATTAGGGAGACCTGCTGGAGGAAAGTGGGCTCCCCACAGAGGGATGCGTTTACATCCGGGGACCCTGTACCTTCTTTCCTAAAGGGTCTCTCGCTGCCCCCACGGGCAGGGACCCCATCTTCCTGGGATGTCCTGCTTTACTGATGTTTACATCTACAGCCCTGTCAGGAACAGATCTAGGTTTTGCTGGACTCTGAGTCCTCCTGAAGAAAAAGAACACATGAAATTAGGCCTTGGAAGTGTCTGCACAAGGGAGGGACCAGACGCTTCTTAAGCATCCCGCTAAGTCCATCTTTGGGCCAACCCAGGCCGGGGGACCCAGGGCCCAGGGCTGATCTTGCTCAGAGAAAGCAGTGCGAACACCGCAGCCCCCTCTCACTCTGTTACCGTTTCAAGAAGCCCCCGGCCAGACCAGAGGTCTCTATATCAGGCTCCGGGGAGTGCTAGGTTGGACGGACAGACAGACAGATGGACGGGTGGATGGATGAGGTTAAGGTTTCATGGGGAAGACCACCTCTGAGATGACTCTTGAAGGATGCACAGAGTTGGGTGGCCCGTGGCTCCCCCTGGGGACGGTACCACAGCATCCCAGCCGGCGTGGTGGGAGGTGGGACAGGAAAGGGAGAGTAAACAGTGGAATTCCAACCCAGAATTCTCCTCTGAAGTGGCAAGAAAGCCCAGCCTGCAGACCTGTGCCTCCACATCTCCGATTCGTGTCTGCTCCAACGTCGGGGCCAGATTATGCCCTAAACTACAAGGTTTCTGGTCGTCGGCTGGCAAGACGCCTTCCTGATTTTTCAGATGCCCCAGAACCATCCGCACGTGTGTGGGAGGGGACAGGTCGTACCCAGGGCTAGTCCGCGGGGGTTGTGTGGGGAGGAGGAGTCCCTGAGTGAGAACCCTTCTCACGAGAGGCCTGACAGAACGCGCTGAAGGTGCCAAATGGACCAACAAGGGATCTCACAGGAGGAAAGACATCGGCCCCCAACCTACATGCCACCACCCCCGTGGCTCAGCTGAGCACCAGGAGGGGCCAGGACCCTTTCTGTGGGATCTGGCTTCTGGGCACAGGGAAGCATCACGCTATATGGGGAGAAGACCTTTCCCAAGCATTTTGTTTGTTTGTTTGTCTCGGGGACCTTATTTCATCTCCACCTTTCACCAGGCAAAGCTGCAAGGATGCTTACCATACAGGAGAAGGGGAAGGGGCTGCAGCAACCGTGGGACAGCTGAGCCCCTCCTGAAATGGGGCAGGAGCTCAGCCACACCTTCGGGGTGGGAGGGAAGCACGCTTACAAAAGGAGGGGAGGGGGTTGCCACTTCCTGAGCTCCCAGCAACTGCCCTGCTTGCTGGTCTAACCGATCTAATCCTCCTTACAGCGCCCTGGGTCTGGTATGATTGCCCATCCTTGATAAATAAGAAGACTCGGATTTAAAGGGCGTGCAAGAGAATTCGCCAAGGTCACACCCTGAAGTCAGGGACTCAGTCAGGACTCCAAGTCAGGTTCCTCTGGAACTGGTAGACAGAAGCCTAACACAGTTTCTGAAATCCCCCTCACCCCCAACCCCACCTGGCGTGCTCCCCTGGTGTGTGGGAGGAACCCGCGAATTGATGAGGAGATCACGTTATATAAGACCCCATTGTGGCAGGCCAGAGGGGTGAAGTCAGAGATATGTTCCTGCTGGCCTGGGAGGAAGCCCATGGCCAGGTTGTGAACCATCAATGGGGCCGCATGGCAAGGAGCTGTGGGCGCCCCTCGGGACTGGGAGGCCCCAGGCTGATGGCTAGCAAGAGAATGGGGCCTCGTCAGGCACGAAAACCAATTCTGCAACCAGTGAGCTCAGGAGAGAACCCCAGGCTCCAGAAAGGAATGCAGCCTGGCTGACACCTTGATTGCAGCCTGGGGGGACCCCCACGAGCAGGACCTCCAGCCAGGCTGGCCCCGACTCCGATCCACAGAAACTGTGAGGTCCTTAGCAAGCCGCTAAGCTTGTGACATTGTGTCGAGAAAAGCCTGGTGAACAAATAGGTTTCTCATCTAAACAAGTCCATGTAGCCTTCAGTAGCTCAGTCCGGTCTTGTGAAAATAGCCATTGACCCAGAAAGAAATAAAAATATTCACGTTGCCTTGGAAAAATTATTTCAGCTCTCTGCGAATCAGTTTCCTCAATTGTAAACGAGGACAATGACAGTCTCCACGTCAGAGGGCGGGTGGAGGGCTCGAGGAGGGGATGCAGACGCGTTCTCAGCACACAAA
>CM053619.1:36957307-37024569 GCA_028646535.1 Procyon lotor
CAAGGGTGAGAGCAGCTCCGGGTTAAAGCACAAGCTTTGCGGCTGGAGCATAAATCCCCCAGGAGCCCAGCAAAGGGGCTGGGGTTGGTTTCGTGGGGGGATGTTGGCTTGAAGGTCGGTTGGCAGTCGGGGAGAGGGGCAGAAGTGAGGTGATAGATCCTGATGTTTAGGGGAGCAAAATAGTCAGAGGACTCTTCTGACCCAGTACCCCAACAGGGCGGCTCCCAGGTGCCATCCTGGCTCCAGGGAAGTGGGAGGGCAGGGGGAGCCAAGGTCAGGCAAGGTCAGAGTATGGCATCAGTCTGCCATCTTTAAGCTGGCAGAGCCTGGAGTCCTCCAGGGGCGGTCCTGCCTGCTTTGCAAAACCCTGGAGCGTCCCTCCGAGGGTCATCTGGTCCCCAGCCCTGTCCTGACACTGCAGAGAAATCACAGAGCCCTTGATGCAAAGGGGCAGGGCCTACACCAGGGGACCTTCCAGGGTACGAAGGCCAGGGGCACTCCTGAGCCCCCCCAGTGTTGTCCTAACGAGCATTCTGTTTGGGGAGTACCTACTCTGTAGGTGTGCGCTGGGCACTTTCACATTTGTTGCTTCATTATCTTATTTTCCCGGTACGTGAACAACAGCTCAGAGAGGTTAAGTAACCTACCCCAAGCTGCACAGCTACCCGGGAAAGCCGGGATCTGAACTGAAAATCTGGCCTCCTGCCTCCACCCCATGCTGCCTTTTCAACAGAGTCTACTTTAATGTGATAGGAGACAGGGACTCCATTTCTCCCAGGCCTCTGCATCAGAGACAATCAGGCTTCTCTCGAGCAGAGATCTCCTTTACCACGTGCATACCGGGCACCTCACATTTGGACATGCTCTCCTCTCTGTCTCCAGCCCCAGGAAACTCAGAGACAAGCGGTGACCCATCTCCAGCAACACGGCCAGCCTTTGCAGCGTGCATTTTGTGTGCTAATCGGACTCAACCTTATTTTCCTGCTCTTATTTCTACTTCTGACCCAGTGCCTCCTCTACCTTTTTTTTTTTTTAACCTCATCCCTTTCTTCCTTTCTCTCCTTTTTGGTTGGAAGAAGAAGAACTAAATAGAGTCAAAACATGTGATGTCGTTTTCACATAAAGAAATCTGTTAGGTTCGAAAAGGAATGTCCCTCGTCGGGTACCACGTCCTGAGTCCCAGTTCAGAAGAGAGGGTCTCATCAGCACCTCTCCGAGCGCCATGGGGGTGAAGAGCAAGAATTACAGGGGGCGTGGGGGGCGCGTGGGGGGCACCTGGGGTTAGAACCGGTATGTTCTCTTACTGAAGCCGATCCCAGGGATCGGGCCGGTGCACATGGGAGGCCAGGGGCTGCTGCTCTGAGTGTGTGTTTGTGGGTTAACTGTGATAGGGCTGATGAGCTGTGGCAGAGGAAGGCCCGGAGGGACTGAGTTCCCTTCATCTCCCTGCGTTTGTCGCTGCTTGCCTGTCATGCACTGGTGGCTGCCTAGTGCCCGGCCTCTGCCCCAGTGCCCGCCTAAGGGGAGGCTGTGCCCGGGGAACCCTAACCAGGCAGCCCCCACACCCCCTTCTGCCGCTGGGTCTGTTACCAATGAGCCGTGTGACCTTGGATGAGTCACTTTGCCTCCTTGGCCTTGAGTTTCCTTTGCTCGCAGTGTGAGGCTCGGGCCCCATGGGCAGTTCCCACCACCAGTGTGGACACACGCTGGGGTGTCACAGGCAGGGGTGAGCCGGGTCACCTGTGGGTCATTACTCTTAAGAAGGGAATGGAAGTGACCCCTTCGGCCACCAGTCACCTAAAGCAGATGCCATTGTCACTCTATCCGTGGAGCTGCTGCCCCCACTGCCCCCTCATTGAAGAAATGAGGAAAGAATGGGGCTCCTCTCAGCTGCCAGGAATCGGGTCCGCCCCTGCCCCCCACCTAATGGCTGCTTCCCTTAGAGCAGTGGTTCTCGACAGGGGGTTGATTTTGATTCCCCACCCCGCCCCCACCCCGCCCCCACCCCACCATGCCCAGGGTACATTGGGCAACGTCTGGGAGTATTTTTGGTTATCACGGCTTGGCAGCAGAGGGATGCTCCTGGCTTCTAGTAGGGAGAAGCTAGAGATGCCGCTGAACAGCCTACAGCCCCCTGGACAGCGCCCGCCACCAAGAAGGGCCCAGCCCCAAAGGTCAGTGTCCTGACGTCAAGAAACCCTGTCCTGTGGTGACGGGCAGTTGATGAGGAATCCAGACACCCGGACCTGTGATGACTTAGCATGGCCCTCCTGAGATACCCTCCGCGGGACTTCCCAGCATGACTTCATGGCGGGCATGCTGGGTGGTCGTGCCAAACTCGGGAACCCCTGTGGGCACATGCTTGATTTCCTTTCCCGTTCCTGCTCCTTCCACCGTGTCCCCCACTCAGCCATGGCCCCGCCGACTCGCAGCCGCCGTAGCCCCAGATCCAGGCAGTCAGCCTTGACTCCTCACCTCCTCCTGCCCGTCCTTCTCTCCACTTCTCTCCATCTCTGCTGTCACCAGTTAGCCCCAAGCCCCCAGTCTGGTCCCTTGCAACGAGGACCAGACTGGTCTCCTGGAGACTCTTGAGTCTCCACTCTCCATGTGCAACTGGAGACCCCTCTAAAATCCTAAGTCAGGTCACTTTACTCCCCTGCTCCAAACCCCTCAAAGCACTGATCCTGAACCTGACCTCCAAGCCTCTCCGGGACCCCCATGTGGTGCCAGAGCCCTGCCAGGCCTTTCCGGCCTCAGAGTCTCAGCTTGCCTTTTCCTCTTCCTAGAAGGTTTTCCTCCGGCCCTCCGACAGCTCTTTCCTGTCCCCTTGACCGACGGCAACCCTCCCCAGCCTCTCCCGGCACACCCCTGCTCTGTGTCCATCCCAACCCTCATCAGTCCCTCGAAATGTCAGCTGCCCCATGAGAATGTTGATTCTGGGAGAGCAGAGACCCACTCTGTCCCTCCACCGCTGTGACGAAGAGCCTCACGTGTCCGACACAGAGCGGGTACTCAGTGAGTATGTGGGGGATGACGAACAAATGAATGGATGAACAAACGAATGAATGAATAAGTAGAAACGGGCCCCGCAGATTGGTGACTTAGAGCCTTTCTGTGTGTGTCTTAGCAGAAAAAAGGTTGAGAACCACTGAAAGAAGTAATGTTGGAGGTTCTTCGGGCCGAAGGAGCCCTGCCCCCCGCCCCCCTGCGAGCCTGTGTCACAGCCCGATTCACATGAAGCTGATTCAACCTGGAGGCTGAGGGCAGGGGGCTCTCTGGGGCTTGTATAGCAGAAAGTCAGAAATGGTAGGAATGTTCCAGACCAGCGAGGCCCCTCCCCTCAGGCCCACCAGGCTCTCTTCCACAGTTCCGGTTTGGCTGTGCTGTTCTTTGCCTCCCTCACCCTCTGAGACTCTGGATTTGATGACCGGAGGTCTCTTCCTCCGCTGCATTCCTGTGACTACAGCCCGAAAATCTCGAGTCTCCCCATCTGAGGAGACCGACCCGGAAGATTCATTGTAAAGAGCTGCTGCTTTCCCGCTGAGCCTTTCTGAAGCCCCTCACATGGGGGTCCTCCAAAGCCGGCTCTGGGCTCCTTAAATCAGACCACTGGGATCCCCAGCTTCTCCTCACTAAGTCAGCGGGTCCAGTTCAAAGGACATGGTTTTTTCTTACGAGAAGAGAGAAAGCAGCAAAGAACAAAGCAGGGCCTTAAGGGAAGGTAAACACGAGAAGGGACTGCCAGGGCCCCTTCCTGAGTGACTAGAGAGTGAGCCCCAGTGAGGAAGCAGGGACAGGAAGGGAGAATAACCCTCTGACAGACTGAATGCTGATGTCCTTCCGAAATTCATATATGTTGACGCTCTAACCCCCCAGTGGTATTTGGCGGTGGGGCTTTGGAGGTCTTGCAGCGGTGGTGGTGGGGTTCCTCATGACGGGATTAATGCCCTTAAGAGGAGAGACCAGAGAGCTCGAACTCTGCCCTGCGGGGACACAGTGAGAAGGGGGCCACCTGCAAGCCAAGAGCCAAATCGGCTGGCACTTGATCTTGGCCTTTCAGCCTCTAGAACTCTAAGAAATAAATGTTGCTTAAGCCACTGGGTCTATCATAGTTTGTTATGGCAGCCCAAATGGGATAAGACAACCACCTCACTTGCCCCTTTCCAAGTCTGCGTGGTTCAAATAAAGGACATCCTCTGGCTGGTGGAAAGCAGGCTCGTCTGGTCAGACAGAGGCATTCTATAGTACTCAAGAGCTCTGACCATCTGAAGCCTCATCTTCTACATCCATGAAAGGCAGGTAATTAATATTTACCTTGAACTATCATTGACAATTACATGAACTAATGGAGTCCTGCACGGAGGTCTTCACGGACTCAGGGCCATTATTATCAACACCAGAGGGCAAAGGCAAGCCGGCGGGTGAGGTGACT
This sequence comes from Procyon lotor, assembly GCA_028646535.1. Classification (NCBI taxonomy): domain Eukaryota; kingdom Metazoa; phylum Chordata; class Mammalia; order Carnivora; family Procyonidae; genus Procyon; species Procyon lotor. The sequence continues at coordinate 36,961,740 of CM053619.1, forward strand.
GGCTGGGGGAGCCCTGCTCTGGCTGTTGTCACTCACACACACACACACACACACACACACACACACACCCCTGGGCTTGACAGGACAGGCTGCCTGTCAGTTTTCCCAAGAGAAAGTGAAAGCAAACACAGACAGGAAAAGTTCCCAGCGCAGTGCCGGAGAGTGGACGGGACGGACATTATTTACACACAAACGTCTCTGAAGGGTCCTAGGTAGGGAGCGTGGTAAGGCAGAGCTTCCCAGCACCTGCCTGGAAAGAGTTCTGAGGGTCCTGGAGGAGTAAGCCCCGCCCCCAGGGCCCTGGGCAACAGGGCGGGGCCTGGGCGGACTGGAGCCCCTGGGTGGTCCCTGAGGGCTGTCTTCTCTCTCCCCTCATCCCGGTGCAGGACTAACAGTTTTTTGTTCTCTGTGTTCCATAAGGCGAATGAAGTCTGGGTTTACTGGTGAGGGAGATGGGTCCCTCACGGATCCTGACCTCCAGCGGCCCCGGCGACCACTCCAGAACTAAGAGTCGGCGTGGGGGCTTTGGCAAGTTGACATGAGCTGTGGCCCTCTGGGCCCACAGTCTCCTCCCCTCCCCCTCCTATGTGCCCATGAGGTCTTCTGTTCCCAGCACACCGTGCGTGCTCCATAATGCCTGCTTACATTCCATACCTTGCCTAATTGCAAATTGCATCAGAGCTAGAACAAACGCTAGTTGGTGGTACCTACAAAAGAAAAGTCCACAAAGATTTATGACTTCTTTCCCGTGTCCCCAGCTTTGGGCTGAGTGTCACCAAAGACACAAAGAAAGAATGAGGTGGGCTTGGGAAGGGAGGGAGCAGCAAGCTGATAGTGATGGGGATGGGCTAGTCCACAACATGGTAGAAGAAGAGAGAGAGAGAGAAACAGAGACAGAGGCAGAAATAGACAAAGAGAGAAGAGAAGGGGAGGGGAGAAGAGAGGGGAGAGGGGAGGAGAGGGGAGGGGAGGGGAGGGGAGAAAGAGTATGTTATGCAATTTGGGCATCACTTGTACATTCTCACTTCTGAATGCCTTCATGCTGCTGTCAGCCCAACCTCAGAGCCAGGCTCCACTTGGTAGTCAAGTACTTGGTTCTATTTTTAATGGCAACCCAGAAGCTGTTTGGGAAAGGGCAGGATGACATGGTGGGAAGAGCTTTGTAGTGAGACAAAGGCTCAAATCTGGCCCAGCAGCCTCCTACCTGGGTGCCTCCGGGCAAGTGCCATACCCTCTCTGAGCCTCTGTCCCTCGGATGCAGACGGGGGTGCAGACAGTGTCCTCTCTCAGGGCTGTTGTGAACGTGCCATGTGCTAATGTGTGCAGGCTCTGAGCGCTTGTCCGATAGAGGGGCTTGGCGGGGGACAGAAAGAGGCTGGGGTGACGACCGCAGGGATGCCTTCAATACACAGGGGGCTTGGCTCTCCGGGCCCGGCAGCATCATTGATGGGAGACAACCAGCAAACGGAATCACTGTGAGTTGCCAGCAAAACCCTTCGTCGCAACCGGTGCTTTGTTAGCGGCCCGCTCCAGTATTTCTCCCGGTTCAGCCCAGAGGCTTGATCTTTCCTTTTTTCTTCTCCGCCTCCCCCCCACCCCATGTAAAGCTTTGGGGGCACTTTGCCCCCAAACAGGTGGAAATCTTGCATTTTACACACAGAGCCAACACTGGGGGGCCCAGACCCCAGGGAGGGGCGTGGGATGGCTGCGCTGCCTGGGTCCCAGCCTGAACCCTCTCGGGCAGGTAGAAGCATCACAGTTGTCAGGAGATCATGCTTCCCTGAGGTGGGCCCGCAGTTTCCACCCAGGTCCAGGGACGGAGGATGCTAGCCACAACGAGGAGTCCTGAGGCAGCTCTCCTAGCCCTGGGTTGGTCTGAGGGTGTTTGAGCCCTTGGATGTGGCCTGGGTTGGCCCTCAGAACCCTTGAGCTCGGGTGGGGGGGGGATGACAGAGGCAGCTCAGTTCTTATGGTGAAGTCCCCCAGATGGCAATTCCCCACCCTCCCTCCGCCAGCGGAGCCAGCTGCCCAGATCGGCTTGGGGCTCTCTTGATGAACACCGAGTGCAAACAGCTCGAGGCAGCTGGCAAGATGCTAAGTGCAGCATCAATCCTAATTAGGATGAGGAATTAATAAAGGAGGCATTCGAGCTGCTCTGCAGAGGCCAGGCTCGCCGCTGTGAAGGAGTTAGTTCCGATTCCCACTGGGAAACTGGGAGGCCTGGGGTCCACGTGTGCCTTTGGGTGGTGGCGGTGGCATGACTTACTGTGCCCCCCAGAGCGTGCAAGGCAGAACATGGGGGCTCTGCAGCCCCGGTTCTGTGTCTAATTCAGGTGCTGTGGCAGGTAGTGACGTGGGTACATTCTCCAGATGAGAAGAGTAGGTGTTTGCGATCTGAGCAATTGCACACCAGAAATGATGTTTTCCAAAAGAAAAGAGGAGGGTGTGATCGTGGGCCCACCGATCCTTTGTGTGGCTTGTTTCCCAAACTATTGATTGTACATATGCCCGCTCCTCCAAGATTCCACTTATCCCTGGCATTAAACTCCAAATTGCAAAGGGCAAGGCAGCCGCGATTGGGAGAGGGTGTGGGGGGGCAGAGGCGGGCAGGATTCCCGCGAGGGGAGGTCGAGGAGGAGGGGAAGGGAGCAAGTTCAACCTCGCGGAGCCGACCCAGCTTTACAAAGCCTCTTTTTATATGATTCCAAATGCGGCCAGAAAAAGGGCCATCTCTTTAAGAGCTCCCTACCAACCTCCACCAAGCTCCAACCCCGCTGAACTATTTGCAGGGGCTGTAACTGCAGTAAGGGAGGCTGGGTGTGTGGGAGAACTCCCCGAATAACGGAGGGGCGGAGTTAACACACGGGAAAAGGTTACAGAAAAAGAGGAAACTCTGTCCAAGGATATCGGAAAGGAACGCTCCGCCAACTTCCCCTATGCCTCTTCCGATCTGAAAGCCGAGACCAAGCGGCAGGCCCCGTCCACAACCTGTCTGGGACCAGACCGCCCCTCCACAGCCACCTGTTATGTTAGTTCCAGTTCCGCAGCGGGGCGGGCGGGAGGCGCTGAAGTCGGGCGCATTTTGCCATTGGAGGCTTCCGGGCCCCCTCCCGCGCAGGGAGCGGTCCCCACGGTCCCGGGACACCCAATCCTGGCCCCCAGAGGCATTCCAACCTTACAACGCCTACTTCACTGCCCCCTCGCGCATCTGGGGGGCTCAGCGCCCCGCCTCTCTTGCCCCGACGGGGCGGCCACGCCCCTCCCAGGCAGTCGAAGGTCTGCGGGTCAACCCCGCGCCCTCCCGTGTCCCACCGAGGTCTCCTGCAGCCTCCCTGCCGAGGGACCTCGACGAAGGACTTGCTCCCCTAGTCGGGTAGGGGGGGCTGCATCGGTGACGCACCCCTCCCTCCCTGCCGAGCAGGGAGCAGCGTGCCACGGCCCCGTGGAAGAGTAGGCGGCGGTGCAGGTCTGGGCGGCGTCAGGCTCCGGCGACCCCGGTCGCCCGGAGCCGCTCGGAGCACAGCCCCCCCCCCCCCCCCTCGGCCCGGGCCTGGAGCGCGCGAGGAGCGGCCCCGGCGCTCCCCGCCCCCGGCCGGCCCCGCCCCAGGATGGCCAGTTCCCATAGCAATCGCACAGACACCGGTTGCCAAGCAACCCCTCCCCCTCCTCCCTCCCCTCCTCTCCGGTCCGCTCCCCCCAACCCCAGCCTCCTCCCGCCCCCACGCCATCCTCCACCTCCCCCGGGGGCTCCTGCGCGGCCCCTCGGGATCGCTCCGGTCTCGGGCTGCACGCGCGCCCGTGTGAGTTTCGGTGTGTTTCATTGTGTCTGTGTGCGAGGGGGTGTGCGTGTGCGTGGAGTTTGTGGGATCGGCTTGAGGGACCCCGAGCTGGTGCACAGCTGGCCGCGAGGGGACCCGCCCGCTCGCTCCGGCTCCTTTGTGTGTCGCGCGGAGCCAGTGCCGCGCCCACCCCCTTCCCGGCCGGCACCCCGGGCAGGGTGTGCGTGTGCGTGTGCGTGTGTCGGGCGGTGGGTGGGGGCCGGGGCCGGCCGTACCTTCGATGCAGCACACCCGCCACAGCCCCGAGTGGGTGAGGTCGCCGCGGGCGCGGCGGGGCGCGGGCCCGTCGTCCATGGTCAGGTTGGTGCCGTTGCAGATGTGCGCGCTGGAGTAGAGCCAGTAGTCGGTGCCGATGGCGATGGCCATGAGCGAGAAGGCGGCGAAGGCTCCGGCCGTGGTCAGCAGCATCTGCAGCCCGCGGTCGCATCGCACCATGGTGGGCGCCTCATAGTCCGCCGCCCGCCGGCCCGGCCCGCCGCGCCCGCCCGCCCTCCTCCCTCCGCGCGCCGCTCCGGGGGCGCCCGGGCCGGGGGGCCGAGGGCCGGGGGGCGGCGCCGCGCTGCGCGCTCCGACCCCGCGCCCCGGGCGTGCCCGCGCTCCGGCCCCGCCGGGGCTCAAACTCCGAGGCGCGGCGGCGAGTGAGGGCTGCGCGGGCCGCCGGGCGGGCTGGCGGCGGAGGCCGGGGGCTCCTCCCTCTCGGCCCGCCCTCCCGGCTCGGCCCGCGCCTCCGCCCCGCGCCCTCCGCGCCTCCGCCCGCCGCCGCCGCGCTCCGGGCCCGCGCCCCGCGCCTCTCGGCGCCGCCCCTCGCGCCTCGGCCCCCGCCCGGCTTTGCGCTCCCCTCTCGGCCCCTCTTCCCGGGCCCGGATTTTCTCTTCCCCCGCTCTTCTCGCCTCTGCGCGCTCGCACGCGCTCTCTCGCCCCCTCTCCCGGGGTTCATTCACATTATTGGAGCTAAGGAAGCCGAGGCACGGGTTCCCGGGAGGACGGAAGGGGAACCGCGTTGCCGGTCACCTCGCTTACTCAACCCAGGACACCCAGCCTCCCCTTAGATGGCCCGGGGACTCTTTCATTTGTGGAGTGTGTGCGTGCGGGGGGCGGCCCTCCTTTCCCCGTGTACAAATCTGTGCCTTTACCTGGCGACGGGTGGTGTAGGCGCAATCTGGCAGTGGGAATGTTCAGGTCAGATTTCTAGAAGCCCCAGATGTGGGTCACAGCTGAGAGATACTCCAGGCCAAGCTGGGCCCTGGCCCCTTCCCTCCTCCACCCAACTGCTCCTGCCCCCACCAGCTCCTCCAGGGGACCCAGACTTTGGGGTTGAGGGAGAAGAGGGGTGTCAGCCAGAGGTCATTTGGGAAGAACATAGAAACCCCGTTTGGCAGAGGGGTGATGGGGTTGTCATCGAACAGGGGGCTCCCCTCCATTATCGCATTTCTGGGGGTCCATTCCTGTGAGTCCGGGAACACCCCAGTTGTATCCCATTCAGACACGAAGCCCTCTGCTCTTCCCCTCTTCCTGCCAGCTCCCTCTTGAATCCCTTGATTTCTTTTTGCCTTTCCCTCCACTCGAGCTTAACTGGCTTTCCCTCACCTCTGTCCCTTTATTGCCAGTCTCTGCCTCTGGCCCTGCTGGCTTCACTTAATTGCCTTTGCTGCTGGCATGATCCCCACCTGGACACACTCCCTTCTGCTCAGAGCCAATGCAGGCTCCTTCTTCAAAACCCAGCTCCAAACTCTTCCCTCCAGAAGGTCCCGGGAGACCAGCCCGGGGATGTCCCGTGTGACTTTACTCCCTCCCCAAGGCTCTTGTGGTTGGCACCCCTGTTGGCTGTCCTGGCGTTGCCCCACTGGACCCCCAGGAAACTGAAAGAAGTATGCTGAGAGCTGCTACTCTTCTTGCGAGGTGCAGCCTAAATTTCACCTCCATTTCTAGCACCTTCCCTGGCCCCCCACGACCGAAGGAAAATGAATGACCTCGTGCTGGACTTACTGATCTCTCTTCTGTGAGATTGTGAGCCTTTCTTGTGTCTGATGTATATGGTAAGTGCTGAAGAAATGTTTGCAGAGTGAAAGGTGTTCCTTGTCCCCTGGAAAATCATAGTCCAACTACGGGACAATAGAGCCTATAAATAAAACCCAAGATAATGTAGCCCAAGGACCAGACTGGCTGCATTAATTCATATTTGTGGCCCCCTTCTCCTGTCTTTGGGGTGTCTTTTCATGCCTCCCCTCAGTCTCAGAAGATGAGAGCTGTCACCTATATTTTGCTTTCACCCTCCTGTCACCTGATCTGGGGTTCTACACACAGCAGGTGCCAAATGTATGCTTGAAGGTGCACACCAGATGTGAGATGGCTTACTGTGGCTCAGACCAGGGCTGCCTTCCTGTATCCTGATTATCAACAAGGATAAATTCTGGGTTCTGTTCCCAGAAGCACCCAGAAAGGTAGATCTCAAGTTTTCTCCTCCCCCTCCCCTCCCTATCCCCCTCCCCCTCCTCCAGCTGCTGCTGCTGCTGCTGCTTCTTCTTCTTCTTCTTCTTCTTCGGGAGCAAATCTTTGCCTCGAATTAAATATTAAACAGAAGCCCCACATAAATAAACCAGGTTTCCTACCAGCTAGCCATGTAGGTAAGGGCTGGCATAGCTCTGGTTAAATAGGGGACCCAGAGTACCTATACCTAGCCACCTGCACCACCCCCTGTAGCCCCCAAAGCACCCCTGTGGACCTAGGGTTCCACAAAATACGGTGTGAAAACCAGCATCCCGAGCCAGGTTCTGGGTCCCTCGGGGACATCCCTTCCACTCCTCCTGCTCGCAGTCTTTCTTAGGCACTCAGAGAGAAATAAACGGAAGCAAGATAAATGGACCTTATTTATCTGCAGGGTTGAACGGGGGTGAGTAGCTTCTCTCAATCTGCTCTTAGGTCTGGGAGGTGACACAGGGGTGGTGGGGCCCTCTTCCAAGCCAGCGATCCTCATGTTAATTCCATGGAAACAGAACAGAAATCTTCATTCATCAGAGCCCGACTGGACCAGCTCTCCCCTGCATTCCGAGGAGCGCGCAGGAGACGCGCGGGAGAGAGGAGACAGCACTGGACGGGGAGCCGAGACGTCAGTGTCTCAGGCTGCGTCCATCACTAACAGCAGGTGATCTTGGACAAGCCAGAACCACCCGAGAGAAAGACATCTCTCTGGTCCCCCTTTCAGAGGGCTTTTGAGGGTCAAATAAACTAGCCTTGCACATCGCATACACTTAGGCACTTAGCGACCATTTGTGGAACCAGTAGTAAATGCTCCCTCTTCTACCTTGTTTTTGGAGACAGTGCGCCGGACGGTGTCTATCAGATATATGTTACTCCCTCCTCTGTTATTCTCACTGTTACCCCCTTACAATATCTGGGGAATCCGAGCCGTGGAGAAGTTGAGTAACTCTCTCAAGGTCTCACACCTGGAAGGTCTCAGCTCAGATCCCGATAACCAGATATTTCAAGGGCACCAAACTGCCACTTTGTCCTTGTCGAGTGCCGCTTGGCTGTGGAGGAAAGGGACTCCAATGGGGCTTGGCAACTTGCCTTTCTGTCTGCGGACCCCCAACCGGCAACCACGCGTAGCCCTGAGATTGCCAGGGTGTAGACTGTGGAGTCAAATAAGGACTTGACCGCCAGTGAAGGGAGCTGGAGCAAACTCAAGACTGTCTCAGACCGTTCATCATGCCTGGGTGAGCACAATTTAAATCTGGAAATTTCTGCTCAGCCGGATTAGAGAACTCTAAATGGCAGTTTTTAACTGCTGCCTGAGGTCCCCGGAGTTTCTCCCATGTGACATTTCCAGATCCAAGGGAGGGATGTGTCTTCTGCTGGCTCAGGAGGAGGCTCTGGATTGGTCTTGTTCTGGAGACACGGGACACCTGGCATCTCCCCTTCCCTCGGGGAGCTGCTCGGTGTAAGATCGGCTGTTGGGGGAGGAGACAAGTCCCCGCACCTGTTACTACCTCTGTGGACAGCTGAGCAGGTGGAGATATTTAGATCAGTCCTTCAAAGACATCTTTTTCTGCACAAACTGGTTTCTTTCCCTCTCACTGGATCATTTGGGCAATCACCACAATTCTTTGCTTTACTCTGGCTGTGAGGACAAAGCTCTAGAATGAGCTCTGAACCCTCTGACAAACCCATCTCTGGGGTGAGGCATCGGGGCGGTGGCCGGGGGAGGGGGGCCCTCGTTAGACTGTGTCACGTCCATGTCAAAGCCGCCCAGCATCTGTAGTTGGGGCGAGAAGGAAAGGGGAGGCCCTCCGCCAGCGAGGGGAAAGCGGTTCCGAGAGCCCTTATTAAAAGCTTTGCTTTCCCCCTTTGTCCTCCAGAAATAATGACCTTCGGGTGGCAACTTTTTGTACTATCTCATTTCCATGCCCAAAGCAGATGGTTCTGCTGATTTCAGAAGACTTAATGGGGGGAGGAGGGGGATATTTGGAGAGCCAGGGAGATATTTCCGGTGAATAGACATAAAGAGTGATTTTGATTTTCTATAGCAAAGGGTTGAAGATGAGACTTAGAAGGTTCTGGGGCTTGGCTCAGTGTGGAGGCTTATCTGCAGCCCATCCAAGCTGCTCAGAATCCAAGAAGAATGCCTCCAGATCCTGGTACGGACAGCCTCCCCCCATCAGATTATGCACACCGCAAGAACGGCTTTTTTCTTTTTCAGATTTCAGTAGGTTCCTTTGAGGAGGAGCGCAGATCCGAAAATGCTTCTTGGCTTTATGTATTCAAGTTTATACCATTTCATTTGCTTATCACCTATATCCCATTCAAGGTGGTTGGGGCTGGATATGCAGCCTTCTCTCTCAGCCCCGCCAGAACGAAGGGGTGGGTGGTGTGCTCACCGTCTCCCTGCCAGGCCAGCGCCTGGGAGTGCAGAGGGAAGGGAACAGCATTTCCTGAGTGTCCTCTGTGTGCCACTTCCTGTGTGGGCATCGTTTCCTCTCATCATGGCAACAACCACCGAAGGCGGATGCCTTTACCCCCATTCTGTAGGAGACGCACCTGCAGCCGGACAGAATCAGTGATGGAGCTGGGATTTGAACCCAGTTCTGCTGAGCCCAGCCAGGGTCTTCCAGCTTGCTAGGTGCCGAGATTTGGGGTCTTCCAAGTGCCTCTGCCCACATCTGCTTCCTCCTCTGCTCTTCTTTCATATGTTCATCCAGATGAAATCAGGTTCAAATGACCATCAAGGTCACAGGAGGATGGAAAGGTTAAGGAAGGGCTGCACCTTGCAACCCCAGGGGCGGGGCGGGGCGGGGAGGCAGGGGTGAGGAGGGAGCACATTCCCCATTTCTTGGGCAGGTAGGTTGAGCGGGGCTGGTGTCGGGTGCTGGAACCCGTCTTAGGAGCCTACCTTCCTCCTCCTCCCTCCTGGTCCCTATTCCCAGTGCCTGTCCTGATGCTGGCCAGCGTGGAGGGCACAAGGCCACCCCTGATCCGGGGTCCGCTGGCTGCCACCCATCCCGGGGTTTTCTGTTTACTGTCAGTGGGAAGGGGAGGCAGTGGCCTGCTGTCAGCATTGCACGGTGAACAAAGCGGCCAACTGTGAGCAAAGTCCGTGTGGGCTCATTGAAGACCTGTGTGTTTTCTAACCGGATCCCACTCGGGGCTGCACTCAGTCGCGGGCTGGGCGGTCTCCCCCGCTAGAATTTGTTCCAGAACCAGCCCCACTGATGAGCATATTGATATTAATGGCCTGACTTGGCCAAAGCTTCCGGCACAGCACGCCTGATAGTTAGCCGGTTATTCTGAGAACATTCTTTTCAAAGCACTCGACAGGACAAACAGGCCGAGAGGTTCCTTTGTCCACAGCCGGCCTCTGAAACTGAGCCGACTCTCAAAGGATTGAGAAGAACACTCCAAGGAAGAAATCGGTGGCATTTGAAACCGCGGGCTGGGTGGAGAAGATGGTCAGCGGCAGCCCCATCCTGCAACTAACATGCATCATTGGTACTTTCGCTGGAGCGGAGCTTTTAATTCCCAAAATATAACAGCCCTGGGCAGGAGCCTTCGAGAAGGGGCAGCAGTTCGTGCACAACTTTGCTGCCAAGTGCCCGGCTGTGGAGGGCAAGGTCTGGTCCAGGGTCCATCTGGCTGCTCTCCCATTTCTGAGTGGCACCTTTCCTTGCATCTCCTGCCTCCCCAGCTCTCTCAGTGGCCTGCAGGGGGATGGGGCTGGCCCTCCTGGTGGAGCTGTGTTTGCTACCGACTGGGGGACTTTGCCTTTTCTCCTGCAGACTTCTTCCTGAATCCTGGAGCTCAATGGAATATTTGCAGTCTGCCGCCTCTGTTGGCTATTCCCGTCCATTTTGTGATTGAAGGGCTCTTGGGTCCTTGCTGCTTTTTGCTCCATGGCCTTTTCTTGTGAACGGGAAAGGAAAGGTCACTGGTTTCAGGGTGATCCAGGTTTCTAGTCGTGCTCTGTCACTTGCAGCTGTGTGGCCTCGGACTCGTGGCTCAAGCTCTCTGGGCTTCAGAACAGCGGGGACCCAAACACCTGCCCCCTGGGGTTGTTTGCAGAGTCAGGAGCCTGGGCAAGGCACCGATGCGACAGTGCTAAGTGCTAATGCTTCCTGAACATTTCAGCAACACCAGGCTCCAGTCTAAATGCTTTACTGCAGTGTGCGGAATTCACTTCATTTTCCCCCAAACTCTTTGAGATGGCCTTATCATGAACCTTGTCCTGCCAAAGAGGTAAGCAAGGCACGCAGCTGGTAAACCCCTCGCCAAGGGAAATACCCAGCTGTGAACCTTAGCAGCCAGGCTCTAGAACTCACGCTTATAATTTTGATTTACTAAGTACTATGTACTTAATCAATGGTAGCTTTCATGACCTTACTCATTAATATCCCCTAACAGTTAAGTTTAAGTTACTTAGTATCCTCCTCTACGAATAACCACTGACTTTACAAGACTCAAATTTCCTTTGTAATATAGAGCAGCCTCCATTATCTTCTCCAGTCCAGAAATATGGGATTTTTTTTCAGTGGGCTCTTGCTGTCCATTAATTTTTCTTCTGGGAACCTATGAATGTGGATATTCTGGGTGAAAAAGACTATTATTATTATTAGAGAGAGCAGGGGAGGGGCATAGGGAGACGGTAAATCTTTTTTTTTTTTCTTAAAGATTTTATTTATTTGACAGAGAGAAACACAGTGAGAGAGGGAACACAAGCAGAGGGAATGGTAGCGGGAGAAGCAGGCTCCCCGCTGAGCAGAGAGCCCCATGTGGGGCTCGATCCCAGGACCCTGGGATCATGACCTGAGCTGAAGGCAGATGCTTAACGACTGAGCCACCCAGGCACCCCGGGAGAGGGTAAATCTTAAGCAGGCTCCACGCTAGGTAACCCAGGGCTCGATCTCGCGACCCTGACATCACGACCTGAGCCAAAGCAAGAGTCAGATGCTTAACCATCTGCGCCACCCAGACGTCCCAACAAAGACATTATTAAAATCGTGGCCGTCTATTGTCAAAACTCCACGGCCAGAGGAGAGCGGGGCCCGAGGTGCCCAGTGGTGTAGGATTCAGAGCTGAGGCAAGCCCCTCAGTTCCCCCCGAGCCACCACGTGGCCCAGCAGCACCCTGCCTGAAAGAGCCACCAGAAGACCCGAAAAGGATGGGTGAGGGGTCTGGCCCCAGCTGACCCAGCAGGTGCACTGGTAGATGAGCATCACATGAAATCAGAAATGATATTTATCCTTTGGATGATGGATGCAGCCAAGACTTTGGGGTCCTTTGCAAGTAGTCTGCAGAACCACCGAGTTCTTCTCTGCCGTGTCTGCTGGGAAGTACCTGATCCCTGGCATGGCCTTGGGGCCTTCTCCTCACCCCCCTCCACCGCAACCCCCGCCCCCCCAGACCAAAGCAGCACTGGGCAGAGCGAGAGCTCAGACACATCTACCTCCGTACTTGGCTGGATCTGATAACAGACCATTTCCAGGTAAACGGGGGATGGAAAATGAATTGACTTCCTAGAGGAAAGAGGTTAAGTGTTTTAGATCTTTTTAAATTCGGGGAGAAGTATTCTTTGGCTGGTGCTGTGTCTGTCCTCTTGAAGCCCCTACCCAGGGGGGGAGGCCCCGAGGCAGCTCTGCAGGTAATGGTTCTGAGCATCTGGGAACCAGGTGCCGTGTCTCCCCCTTCCCGGACCCGCCACCCCGCTGGGCTCCTCTGCACACCCAGGTCCAACCATCTCTTGTCCCACATGATGGGTTTGTGATGCGGTGGGATTCACGGCAGCTTTCTCTTATTGGACTGCTGTGCAGTAACCCTTTATAACCACCCAGATGTTGTTATCCCCGTTTTGCAGATGATGAAACGGAGGCTTTAGGGGGACGAGTAACTTATTCACGGTCAAGGCTGGTACACGGAAGAGCTAGGATTCCGAACTAGGACTGGCTTTCTCTAGGGAACATGTTCTTGCCATAACTCAAGAGTTTTCAACCCCAGATCCCCTTGATAGTGGCTGAGGGGTACTTTGGCGATATACACCCCACTCCTAAAGATTCTGACCACTCTGGAATGGGGCTTGAACGTCAATATTTCTTAAAGCTCCCAAGTGATTCCTAATGTATAGCCTGAGAAAGAATCAGGGTACAAAGCCATGATACCTTTGGGCTCAAGTTCTCCTGAAAAGGGTTTGGCCTTTGACTAAGTTCATGGCCGGCAAACACAGCCCAGCTCAGACTGCGGTAACTGACAGGGAAGGGTGGGCCGGGGGCTCCTGGTATCGTCTGGGTTGGCTGTGCCCAGGGTGACTGGGGAAAGCAGCCAGTCTGCTGGCTAACATCTGGGAGATTCCACACGGCTCTCGTTGCCGCTTCTAGCCCTGCAAGCAAGCTGACTTGCCCTGTCCCCAGCGTGGGTCATGCTGTCCTGCCGTTTATGTGCCTTCCTACCCAGCAGGCGGGAAATGCCCAGCAGGGAGAACCGGGCAGGGCTCTGGCTCTGCCTACAGAAGGCCTCCTGGCGACGCAGGGACCGAGCCAGCACCTTCTTCTCCAGCATTTTATCCCGCTAATAATCGGAGTCTGCTGTGGGAAGCTGGTCACCGCCCCCTCCCCACCCCCATGGTTTAGCTGGGAAAGTCAGGGAGCTTTGGCATCAGACCAGAGGGCGTGAAGGATGAGAGGTGGACAGTGGTGCTCATGGGGGTCCCGAGCCTGGCTCACACTGGGGTTTGGGGCTGTGGGATGTCAAGCGGCGGACGTACCTGGGTCTCTCAGGATGGCCCAGCCCCATCCACTCCTCCCTCTGCCTCGGCCCCAGGCTCCTCCTCCCTCTGCCTCGGCCAATTCCCAGCAAGCCGCCCGCTGCACTTGCCAATGGAACCAGATGCTGCTTTAGGGAAAATACCTTCTGGAGTTTGTTGTCTGAGCCCTCCCAGCTGACACCCACGGTGGAGAAGATGTGTCAGGATAAATGGAAAATCTTTTCATAAATATTTGAAAAAGGCAAAAAGGAGAAAAGAAAAAAAAGAACCCCGAACTCCCAGCATTTAGGAGCATCTTAGTGATGGTTGCTCACAGACGGGATGCAGGTCACTAACATCCATCAGTGTCTAGTATGACCCCGGGGAAAGTTGCCAGGAATGCTGGGCTTAGTTCAGGGGCCCCCCCCCAGCTTGCCCCGTGGCTCGGGGGAGAGGACAGACCTGTCCGGCCAGCTTACACGGAAGCCACGGAGCACGCGCAGATGCCGAGCTGCCCTTTATCCATAATGCATAATTGTGTCTTTAAACTCGACTGCCTTGGGACTTTATTACGAGTAGAGCACAGGCTAAAGTGGCTTAGAGGGGGGCCCCTGGGAGAAGAGTAAAGAGGCCCTGGGGGCTGAAGAGCTAATGGGGTAGGGCCGAGGCCCACAAGCAAGAAGAGAATGGCACCCTCCAGGCCCGAGAATCCAAGGGTGGGGGTCCCTCCCACCTCACATCCTCCTCGGGAGAGTTTGGCTAAGGGGAGACAGAGCGTTTTGAGGTCGAGATGCCCTAGTAAAAGGGGGCGCTTCTCAGGTTTGGTTATCAAAGAAACTCCCCACCCAGGGACAGAATCTTCGCCTTAGCCCTGAGGTCCCGGGTCTGGCCACACCACCCCTGTGCACCCCTGGGAACAGAAGCCGGGGCTCCCAGCAACACAGGTGCCCTACCTGTGGGCTCTGCACACGCCTTCCTGCCTGCCTCGTGCAAGCTCACGTGACTCGGGGGCCTGGCTCCTGCCTGTCTTGGATCCCAGCAGATGGACTCTTCAACCCGTTGGGAGGAGGATGGCCCCTCAGAGCAGGAACTGGGCTGAGGCAGGGTCTCTAGAGGACAGAACCCTGGGGCGGACAATCTAAGCGTGGGTACCTGAGGTGAACTTGGAAAGGAAGGTGTGTTTGAGACCCCTGAAGGCCCCATGCGCCCTGCGGAAGGTCCCTTGTGTGCCAGAGCCTCTCTGCCCTGAGAGGGGGGTGCGCCGACCACCCTCCCACTTTTTAGCGGTGGACACCCTTCGGTTTCCGTAGCTGGGGCCATCACAACGGCAGGGGCCTTCCGTGTAAGGAGGAGGCCGCCTGTGAACTGGGTGGGTGTGACGAGGTGCGTGCCCCCAGGCCTGGGACGCGAGGTCACAGAGACCTTGGCCAAGACATTTGGAGCTGCATTTCTCATTGACCTGTGTTTTAGTATTCTCTGGAGAAACAGAGCTGTAAGAGGAGATTCATTATGGGAATCCACTCCCAACATTATGGAGGTTAAGAAGTCCCACGACGCGCTGTCTGCAGGCTGGAGAACCCGGAAGGCCGGTGGTATGATTCAGTCTAAGTCCAAAAACATGAAACCCTGGAGCTCTGAGGCCCAAGGGCAGGAAAAGGAGGCTGTCCCAGCTCCGGAACAGAGAGATTGAGAGAGAGGATTCTCTCTTTGTCTTTCTGTGGTAGTTAGGCCTTTTGTGGAGGGAGAATGCTTCCCCTGACCTTGGAGAGGGCCGTCTCCACTCAGCCCACTGGCTCAGAACTAATCTCTTCCAGAAACACGCACAGATGCTCGGAGATCGTCTTTGACCAGCCTCCGGGCATCCCTTAGCCCAAGCCCGTCTGCACACAGAACGAACCCTCATAACGCACGTCCCCCCCCACGCGCAGATACTGGAATATTAACTGCTTTCTGAAGGAGGTCAGTAGCAGGAGAGCACGGAGTCTGGGCCGTGGGGCGCTGACTCAAATTCTCTGGGATTCGGATGGACTCTGAGCCGGATGCGTATGAGCATCCCCGAGACGTGAGCTGGCTGAAAAGCAGAGGGCTTGCTTACTGGGCTCTCGCCGGCGCCTGGCCTGGGGTTGCTCGGATTTCCCTTGATGAGGGATTATGAAGGGGGAAGGAGATCTGCCCATTCATTTACTCAGTTGGCAGATGTAGGGGGTTGCATCGGAGGCCCCCAAAAGGGGATGTCCTTGTCCTAATACCCGGACCCTCTGAATGGGACCTCATTTGGAAAAAGTCTCTTTCCAGATACGGATCAAGTGTTCTGGAGGTCATCCGAATTAGACTGGGCCCTAAGTCCAGGGACAAGTGTCCTTATAAGAGAATGGGAGAAGACACACAGGCAAAAAAAGGACTGATACAGAGAGAAAGTCAAGGAATGCCAAGGATTTCCAGCAGCCACCCGAAGTTAGGGAGAGGCGTGGAAGACAGTCTTCCTCAGAGCCTTCCAGAAGGAATCAACCCTGTCAACCCCTTGATGTCAGACTTTTATCCTCTAGAACGTGAACAAATAATTATGCATTGTTTTTAAACCACCCCGTTCGTGGTCGTCTGTGATCGAGGCCCTAGGACCCAAAGGCAATGAACGTGTGAGGGCTCCCAGGGGAAAGGCAATGGGTCCCACATTCAACCAGTGATGCATAGAGATGGGGTCTCGCCTGAAACGTCCCAGTCACAGAGAGCTTTTCCAGATGGTCCCGTCTGCCTCTAGTGCCTCTTCCTTCTTTTTCGGTACCTTTCTTCTTAGCTCTTCCATAGTGAATTAAAGGCTGATATTTTTTTCCCAAAGATTTATTTATTTATTTGACAGACAGAGAGATCACAAGTAGGCAGAGGCAGGCAGAGGGGGAAGCAGGCTCCCCGCTGAGCAGAGAGCCCGATGCGGGGCTCGATCCCAGGACCCTGAGATCATGACCTGAGCCGAAGGCAGAGGCTTTAACCCACTGAGCCACCCAGGCGCCCCTGAAAGCTGAAATGTTTAATGTCTGACTTTTCCACACACGGCAAATCCCAAGAGGGTGGAGGCCATCTCTGTTTTATTCAATTCTGGCCCTCCACCCTCTAACGTAGTGCCCAGTATGGAGAAATGCCATATATATATAAAAATATACATATAAATAAATATATATAAATATTTTTATATATTTAAATATATATAAATAAATATGTATATTTATTTATATACTTTATACATATATAAAGTATATATATTTTTTGAATGAAAAGATAAATGAATAGCTTCCCTGAGCCATACGGGGAGGAGGGTAGTAAAGAAGGACCCACACTGGGGTGCCTGGGTGGCTCAATTGATTAAGCATCTGACTCTTGATTTTGGCTTAGGTCATGATCTCAGGGTCATGGAATCGAGCCCAGCCTCAGGCTCTGTGCTCAGCATGGAGTGTGCTTGTTCCTCTCCCTCGGCTCTCTCTCTCTCTCTCTCTCTCTCTCTCTAAAATAAACAGGGGAGCCTGGGTGGCTCAGTGGGTTAAAGCCTCTGCCTTCGGCTCAGGTCATGATCTCAGGGTCCTGGGATCAAGCCCCGCATCGGACTCTCTGCTCAGCGGAGAGCCTGCTTCCCCCTCCCCTCTCTGCCTGCCTCTCAGCTACTTATGATCTCTCTCTCTCTCAAATAAATAAATAAAATCTTTAAAATAAATAAATTAAATAAATAAACAAAATCTTTTAAAAAATTAAAAAGAAAACAAAAACATGCTTAAAAAAAAAAAAGAACCCACACTTGTGTGGCAAACTTCTCCTGAGACCCTACAAGTTTATTATCTCATGACAGCAGGCTCGGAAATGTAATTACTTTGTTTTTCTTTCTCCTCCCAATGCCTTGTTTTTAAAGTTCAGGTTTTTTTTTTCCTCCTGTGGAGTAAATATGTGCATTAACCCCTAGGGCAGCAGAAAGAGAAGGGTGGTCTCAGGAAAGAGCGTGCTTGCGAAAAGTCAGACCCCCAGAAGGAAAACTTCCTGTCAAACGGAACAGGAAAGATTAAATGATTAAAGAACGGAAAGTTAAAATGCTCTCGCAGAAATAAATTGGTTGCTTAGCAACCAGTCCTGGGTCTCCCCGAGAAGAAAAACATAGAAAGAGAAGGGGAGGGGGGATGTCAGCTAACTCTGGTCTGAGCTTGAGAGAAGGAGCTGTCCACACAGAACTGTGGGACGCAGTTGTGCCCGGTCCCTCATTACTGGTCTAGAAGGATGCTGGGGCGCTTGCCTCGGGCTGGGCAGTGGAGTCCCTCCCACAGCCGGATACGCTACCTGCATTGCCCTCCTGGCTGGCTCCCGGGGGCGGCAGAGCGTTTGCCCCCCTCCGGACAATGCCTCTTGCCCCCTCTCAAAGTTGTACACCAGCTCCTGTATCAAAATCCTCCAGGATACCTGCTCCTTAAAGAGACCCTTTTCTGGGTCCTTCGGTAATGAGTAATCAACTTCCAAAAGACTCTCATTGTAAATTCAGATTTTTATCTATCTATGGTTTTCCAGTGTGGAATCCACCCACCTCTGCCAGGAGAGTTCACTAAAGGTATCAGAGCAGGGAATGAGAGCTAAAAGGTGCCTCTCGGGGATGCATTTGGGGTTTGTGGGGAATGACAGCCCATTTATGGGGGAAGGGGCAGCTGTGGGGGGGGGTCGCCGAGTGCAGGGATGGGGGAGGGTGATGCAGGCACGTTCTTTATGAAATGTGGTCGTCCTGGTGAGCGAGTAGCCCAGCTTCAGCTGGTTTTCTCTGAGCTGATTATCTGTTGAGCGTGTGAGTCCAGAGAAGCACTCGTAAGGGGTTTAGTAGTGGTAGAAAGGCCCAAAGAATGTTCACGTCCAAGGCTGTGGGCGGGGGGGCGAGACTATGAATTTCATAGGTCGTCGCACTCACTCCTTTTTGATCAGTCTTTGGGGGGCAGGATAACGGCTCCCCAAAGAAGGCAGTGTCCTGATCCTGGGAACCTGTGGATATATTACATTATGGGAGAAAATGGAATAAAGCTTCCTCATCAGCGGACTTCGGGATGGGGGCGTATCCTGGCTTATCTGGGTGGGCCCAACAGAATCTCGAGGGTCTTTAAAAGTGGAAGAGGAGGGCACGAGAGAAGCTCAGAGTGATTCGACACGAGAGAACCATTGTTGGCCTTGATGATGGAGAAAGAGGCCCAAGCCACAGAATGCAGGTGACTTCTAGAAACTGGAAAAGCCAAGAGATGGATTGCCCCACAGAGTCTCTGGAAAGGAACAGCACACTGTGGACACATAACTTTAATCCCGGAGACCCATTTTGGACATTTGAGTGACACAAAGGTAGGATAATCAATTCACGTTGTTTTAGGCCTCAGGCATGTGGTAATTTGTTACAGCAGCCCTAGGGCACCAATCTGCCTCCAAGGGCCAGCCCCGTGCCAGGTTCTGGGGCCACGGGGGCCACGGAGGCAAGGCTGCTACCCCCACGAGGTTTATCATCCAGAGAAGGGGAATAATCTCGTCCAGCCAGGAAAATCAACAGTTGAGACCTGGTGACGTAAGGGGTGGAGAGCCTTGGGGATGGCAGGAGGTTGTACTCGGGGGAAGTGTCCCAGGAATAACTTGAAAAATGGACTTGAAGGATTGACTAGTGTCAATCCTCTACTATTGTAGAACAAGGCTAAGTACTGTAGAACTAGGAAGACAGGCTGGGGACGATGTCCAGGATGGAGAGAAGAGATGACCAGCAGGGCCGCGTGGGGGGGCTTGGAATACACTGCTGAGAGAAGCAGCTTGGTGAGCTAACTAGGCACAATGGAGCTAAGCGAGGCAGCATGAACTAAGCTAAGTACCATAAAACGAAGCCAAGTACTATAGAACTAAGCTAAGTACTGTAGAACTAAGCTAAGTACTATAGAACTAAGTTAAGTACTATAGAACTAAGGTAGGTACTTTAGAACTAAGCTAAGTATTATAGAACTAAGCTAAGTACTGTAGAACTAAGCTAAGTACTGTAGAACTAAGCTAAGTACTATAGAACTAAGTTAAGTACTATAGAACTAAGCTAGGTACTTTAGAACTAAGCTAAGTATTGTAGAACAAGGCTAAGTACTGTAGAACTAAGCTAAGTACTATAGAACTAAGCCAAGTACTATAGAACTAAGCTAAGTACTGTAGAACTAAGCTAAGTACTATAGAACTAAGCCAAGTACTGTAGAACTAAGCTAAGTACTATAGAACTAAGCCAAGTACTATAGAACTAAGCTAAGTACTGCAGAACTAAGCACTGTGAGCTAAGCTAAGAACTATAGAGGTAAGCTAGGCACTATGAGCTAAGTACTATAGAACTAGGTTAGCTACTGTGAACTAAGCCAAGCACTACAGAGCAAAACTAAGCAGCCTGACTTTTATCTGAAGAGCTACAGGAAGCCCCTGAAGGGCCCGGGAGAGGGGGCTGACAAGGTTTTGATCGACCTGACCAGACGCAGCCGAGCACATCAAAAACAGAGCCAATTTGATCAAAATCGAAGCTTATCTGGTCAGTGAGCTGAGAAGGGTCCCCCTCCCTCCTGGGAAGAGAGCGAGGCCTTTCTGCTGGGGCTCTGCCTTCCCCTCCACTCAACCCCTCCATGCCTGTCCCAGCTGAGTCTGGATCCCTCAGTATTTCCTGACCTGCTTCAAAGAAATGGTCAGAACTCTGCAGGCCGGTTCTGCTTCCCCATCGTCCAGACATTTCCCCCTTCCCAACTGGCAAGGGTATCAAGGAAAAGAGGCAAATGGAAACCAAAGCCGTGGTCACAGGCGGAGGCCTGGGCCTGCCATCCCTTCATAAATTAAATGTAAACTGTAAAAATGGATTATTTAAGGCATAATTGCCATTATTTTCTGATCTAAGAAAGCAGAATGAGCACGGTGATGGATCGTGAGCCCGACTGGAAAGAGGCATGGAATTGATTACCCAAGACTGCTGAAAAGCTATCCCTGTGGAGCGGGGCTGTCGCTGGCCCCTCGGGGCAGACGCCCCCAGCCTGGGCTGTGCTCCGGAACCCTGCCCCGGTGTGGTGGGGGGGGCTGGGGCCTGGGCAGGGTGGGAGAGGGGAGGAGCAGGGGGTCTGCTGTGCTGCCTGGGGGCAGGGGCTGGGCTCTCAGGATGGGCTCTGGCTTCAGGGTCGCAGCTGGTCGGGCCGTGGGAGGTCAGCAGAGGACGAGAATCTGGGCTCTGGGAGGTGGAGGCCAAGTGCAGACACTCAGCTAAGCGGCGGGTGCTGAGCCCAAGCCACAGGAGCTGCATGTGGGCTTCGAGGGAGGAGCTCCAGTTCCTGCCTCCCGTGGCTGAGCTCAGCGACTCCCCAAGTCCCCGGTGTCCTCTCCAGCTCTGCTCGCTGGATCTTGTCTTGTCCTCCGGGTTCCTGGTCACCATGATGACAATGCCATTTGATCTAAAAGCTACCTGCTCCCCCAGGGCCTGTGGTCCATGCTGGACCACCCCACAAGGTGCGTGCTATTCCCATTTTATAGGAGAAGCTCGAGGTCCCAAGGGCTAAGCAGCTTCGCAGGAACATGGCGTCAGTGACATGGTCCCAATTCGCTCTAAGTCTCCGGCCCGGAAGGCCACTCTCTCCCCTCTGTGCCATTGGCCACTGTCCCAACCTCTAGCCCACAGTCCCCAAGGGTCCCCGGGGTCCAGCCTGAGTGGGACTGCTCTAACCCGGAGGGGACATCGCTGATGTTTCCCATCTGCCTTCAGAGCTGGGCTGTCTCTTGCCTAGACCCGCTTCCCCCAACCCTACAGGCTTGCCAAACTGAACGGCAGCAGGCGGACGAAGACACCAGCCCCTGTCCCGATGCTGGGTCCCTCCCTGTCCTCGTGTCTCTCTCATCTCCATCGGGCCCAACCTTTTCTCACCTGTCCCTCTTGCACCGGGCCCGGAAGACACAGGTTCTCCTTCATCAGAAGCCCCGTTCCTTCATTGCTCCGTGCCACAAACACTGATTGAGCCTTTGCCATATGCGGCACTGAGCTGCAGACGGAGATCCTGTCCCCGGGAAGCTCCCAGACCAGGAGGGGAGCCAGACAAGGAAAGAGGTGATGACAAATTCCCCGTGACAGGTGCTGCGATGGGGCAAAGGAGAGGTCGAGGGATTCCCCCAGAGGAGTGGGGAAGCAGGGGACACTCCCCCGAGGAGGGGACATTTACACCGACTCCCCCAAAAGAAAGGAAGGGCAGAGAAGAGCCTTCTGGGGGAGAAGCAGAGCCCAGGCCACAGGTCTGCCGTGGGGGGTTAGGAGGGGCAGACACTGGGGCGGGGGCAGCAGCAAGGGAGGGAGCTGAGGCTGGGTTGAACTAAGGGCTGGGCTTGCATCTTTTCTTGAGAGTGGTGGGACGTCACCGAAGGAGTTTAAAAGCAGGGGACAGGCGATGGCAAACCTCCTTGCAGAGAGAGAATGCTGGCCTGAGCGTGGAGCCCAGGGCAGAGGGCCAGGGAAGGGAGGCCCGGGGCATGCAGGGTGGGAAGGTGCGGCTTGGGCCAGGCAGGGGGGCCCCGTGGGGGTGGAGGGGCCGGCGAGCTTTGGGCTCCTTCAGAGGCCGTGACTGGAGTTTTTCTCAGACAGAGATTTCCACAGCAGCTGCTGGTGTTCCAGACCCTTCCTCGATCCCTTCTGGTCCCCGGGACGCTCTAGCCAGGGTTTGTTGGTTCACCTCTCCTCCAGTGCCCTGTCTTGAGCTTTCAGGCTGCGTCACTCGGAACTGACTGAGCAACACCATCCTGACACTTGCGTGACTCACGGCCCCCGCGACCGGCGCTCCGGGGAAGCGGCCACGACCTCTGAGGCCACTGGCGTCTAATTGATTTAATACATCGGCTAAGAAGCTGCTGTTCCCTGAACGAAGCCTGAAATTGCACTGACGCCGCAGCTGCAGCTGAGAAGGACTTACTCCAGCCGCCCAAATGCAGGCACGGAGGTGGCGCGGGCATGGCAGGGATGTCGCCCGAGTTAATGACTGCGCCTTTGATCTGGTGTCTTCTGTGTCCTCCCTCGGGGAGGGGGGGCTCGCCCGTGGGAGAAAGCAGTGGGCTGCGTGGGAGGCTCTTCAGAGGGTGACAATGGCCACTTGTAAGAAAGCAGGTCTCCCCTCTCCCTCCCGCGCCCCCTCCCCCGACACACACACACACACACACACACACACACACACACACACACCGCGGAGCTGAGATAATGAATGTTCTATGAGCAGCTCTCATCAGAAGGGAGCTAATTGATTCCAATATTCATTTTACTGGGCCCCATAATTCTCGATTCTGCCTTCTTCTACGCCTCGGGAGACTTGGCGGCCGACTCGCCGTGTAACAGGAGGCCTGTGTAATCCACGTGATGATCATTTATTCACCAGCAGGACAAACGGCGCTCTGTGTCGCCGTGAGCACGCCCGGCCGCTTCCCCTGTCACTCGTCTTCTCCCGTCCTCGACGGCCTTGTCCGTCCCAGAGCCACAGAAGCTGTCTCCCCCTCTGGCAAGAAGGAAGGGGACCTTTCCTGAGGCCACCGCTGGACCGATGGTAACACGCTGGGGGGAAAGTCGTGCTCCAAGATGCTTCCCTGGCGGCAGGTGGCTGGAGACAGAATTCACTCCGGAAGAGAGGACTCAGCTCTGCCCACACCCGGGCCGGGTGTGCTCTTCCCCAGCGCCTGGCCCGGGCAAAGTTCCAGGAAACCAGGTTATGGGACGGGTTTCAAAGACTTAGGTCATTACCGCGCTCTCCTCCCCGCAGCTGACTTCACAGGTTCCCGAATGCACGGCCTCATTCACTCACTCTCTGGTTCCCTCTCTCTCCACACACATTTATCAAGCCCCTGCCGTGTGTCAGGCACTGGGGAGAGAGAGAGATGAAGAATGCACACGGTTCTGTTGTCAAGGAAAGGCTCCGGGTAAGGGAGGAGGGGAGAGCAATGGGGGCAGGATAGGGGGATGGGGTGGGGGGGACAAACATCAGGAGACGTGGGGACAGAGGGAGGCCCGATGAACCCCGAGGTCTGGGCCGCCCCTGTGCTGGGGCGGGGATGTGGTGGTGGGGGGGGTTGCAGAGGCTCGTAGCGTGACACCAGACGTGACTGCGGGCAGCTCTTAGCAGAAGCTCAAGGAGGGGAACGGCTGAGGCTTGGGGAGCCAAATCACGAGGGCCGCGCCTGCCTTGCTAAGCAGTTTAGTTTCATTCAGCAGGCAACTGGGAGGCAGTCCGCGCCTCATCAGGGATAGAAGACTAAGAGTGACTGACGCCATAAAGGCATTAATGGGCCACACTGAGAAGTCTGGAGGTGAGCCCCCTCAAGCTGGCTTACCATCTCCCTAGTGTCATTAAAGATCTAGGATCTTTCTGCTCACCCATCCTCCGTGTGTAGTGCCCCCCCCCCCGCCCCCATGACTGCAAAATGGCTGCTTCGGCTCCGGACATTTTCATGGCATTCAAGGCAAGAAGAAGGGGAAAGAGGCGGCCACAACCATGTCTCTACTCCCTTTAGTTAAAAAAAAAAAAAAAAAAGCCTTTCTCCAAAGCTTCTACCTATAAGTCAATGACCATCTGTAGTCACGAGAAGGCTTGGAAAGTGAGTTTTAAAGTTTTCTAGCACCAAGAGTGGAGGCAAGTAGGGAAGAAAGGGATTGGGTATTGAGCCAACAGTGTTGCCAACCAACCAAGTTGCCAACCAGGTGTTGCCAACCAAGAGGGACAAGTGAAAGGGAAAGGGGCAGCAAGGCCCCATGCCCTGGGCGAGTGAGATGTGGGAGAAAAGGCAGCTTCTGGCCCAGGGAGCTACGGGGAGGTAGGTGTCATAAGGAGGGGGCCTGTTTGCCTTACACCTGCTCCTTACCCTTCCCTGGCCCCGTGTGGCTGTGTTTCCCTGGCTCTCTGCTCACTCTGCCAACAGGAGGCTCTGGGGGAGACGGGAGGGTCAAAGGAGGGAGAAACCAGGGGTTGCTCCCCACCTCCCGCTCTGTCTCCAAGGGCTGCTTCTCTTTGCAGGCCTGGTTTCCACTTGCCAGGGCTCCGGTTTCCTCTGGTGGACCCTAAGCCCTCCTTGTGGTCCCTCCAGCTGCCCAGGGATGAGAGGGTGGAGGGGATCCACCAACGGCAGTGGGCTGGGGGAGAGGGGGCGGTCCCAGGCCGTGCAGGGGTCTGTGGTCACTGGATATCTTAGGGCTGGTGCCGAGGGGGCCGGGGCCACCGTTGCGGCAGGTTCCTGCCTACCTCCACTGACGGCAGGAAGAGACGAGGCAGAATCTCCACCTTTGCATTCTCTGCTTTGTGACCTACGTTTCCGTCTCCTGTGGGTCTGCTAAGACACAGCTCCGGAGATTAGACTCTGGATGTCTCTGACGAGGCTCAGAGGGGAAGGCTGGTTTTACCCCACAGTCCAGCCTCCACGATGCTGCGTTCACAAGCCACCCTCCGGTCCCAGTGGTTTAATGCTGCAGAAGTCTTCCTCATTCACGCTACGTGCCCCCTGGAAACGCCCTCATGGAGGGTACTGAAAAAGTCCACGAGGGGGCTGTGCTCCGTTCAGTCCTCCAGGACCCTCTCTGGTCCCACGAGTGCCATGGCTGTGGGGAGGAAGCACGGAATGCAGTAGGTGCTGCTTGACGCGGGGAAAGTCATTCACACCTTAGTAATGATTAGAGCACCTACACTGTGCTAGCGCAGGAGCTCCATGAAGGCAGGCGTCTATTTTGATCACTGCTGCATCTCAAGCATCCAGAATAGTGACCAACACATATCAGGCGCTCAATAAATACTTGTGGAGTGAATTATTAACTCATCAAGCCCCACAGCAGCCCTGAGGAAGCTGGGGTTAGAAGCTGACGGTCACCAAAGTTAGGACATGGCCAGAGCTGACCCCCCTGACTCAGAAATCAGCAGCGGCATCCTCGTAGATCCGGAGAGTCCCTCACCTGTCCCTTGGGCACTGTCTTTTCTTTGTGGCAAGGTACTGTTGCCTCCCTTCGCCGGTCTGGAAATGTCTTCTGCGGGGAAAGGACTTGACCACCCCTGGCTGGTTGGCTTCTACCAAAGAAGATCTGTGCGCTGACTGTGGGTGTGCTGGCCTTGGCCTTCAGGGAATCCCGAGCAAGTGGCTTCCTCTGAGACAGGCTTTCTGGAGGCGAGGGCAAACCCACGCCCGGGGACCGTGACAGCTGGGAGAGACAGCATCTCACAGCTCTCAGGAGCAACCACGCCTGGTTTCTCTAGCTGTACTCATTGCCTTCAGTGGGGGCAGAAGTTACTGCTTTTGGTCCTTTGTCACATCGCCCAGGCTGGGGCGGGACAGGTGTCAGCTGCTTCCACCCCTGTGGCCTTTGCTCCCCTTCCCATGGGCCCCGTCTCCTCCTGAGGACATGGCCTCCCCTGCAGGCAGCCAGGCGGGCCTGTGCATCCGGGGCCCTGCCCTTTGCGGGTCAAGGAGTGGGGGGTCTCACGTCAACATCCCCCCCCACCCCCGGGCTGGTTTTCTGGAGAAGGCCTTCCAGGGTGTCCACTGGCCTGCCCTCAGACCCCTCCCCGGTTCCAGTCCCGGTGCTCAGTCTGTGAGCACCCAGCCCCTCTCTGGGCCCTAATTCCTTCCTGCAGAGCTCAGCCAGAGCTGCGAGTTTGCAGCATGCAATCCGAATAACCCGACCCCAGTACGCAGGCTTGCTAATTCCGGAGCTGGAGGGCAAGTCGGAGACTATTTGATCCAACCTTTTATCCTACAGCCGAACAAATTGAGGCCTAAGAGTCAGTCGGCGTCTGGAAAGCGGGCTCAATGCCAGGCAGTGCTGAGGGCTTTCGGTGAGTCAGCCGTTTTTTCTTAGTGCCCCTGCCACCCGACAGCTCCCTTTGAGGGCTAGCATCCCCCTTCTAGAGACGGAGGCCGAAGCCCAGGAGGGTTGAGCTGTTCCCCCAGGTCACACAGCTTCCCCAGGGCGGGCCCGGGGCTGAGGCCAGCCATTGGGCTCTGGAGCCTTCCCACCGCGCGTTCTGCTTCCTCCCGTGGCTTGTCCAGGGCTCCCGGGTGCTGCCCAGGGTCCCACAACAAGTCCCCGTGGAATCTGCACTCCACAGGCCGATATCTGCCTCAGCCACTTCTTCCTGCCCTCCTTCCCTTCTGTGCTGCTTTGGGTCTGGCGGGTCCCCACTTGGCTGTGTGGGAGGCTGTTCCTTGAAAGCCTGTCAAGCCATCAGGGGGCCACACGGGTCTCCTCTGCCACCATGGGTGGGTGACGGGGCATGACCTGGGAGTCCGCAGGGCCACAGCTCTAGAGCCCCCACCAGATGACCAGGGAGCAGCCCTGACCTTCCCTTCGGGGGCCCTGCGTCGTGCCTGACGATAGGCTGTGCCGTGGGGTGGGTCCCCCACCGCATGTCCCCGACAGCAGCAAAGACCCACTGACCTCGGGGCACTGCCCACGTTCTGCGCTCACCCCTTTCCCCCTCGACAGAGGACTTTTGGAGGCTCCTCTTTTCCTAGGGAGCCCCCATTTTTAAGACTTCAGTCCGGCCTCCCCAAAGAAGGCGACCCTGCCCTCCTTGCTCCCTTCCTGTACCCGCAAACTCCAGCTGGCCAGGCATCCCCTAGAGGCCGAGAGGGGTTCTCCACTTCTCCTCTTTGCTGTTCCCTGAAGGGGAGGGAGAGCTCCCAGTCCGGCCGGCAGAGAGAGCGCTGAGCCTCCTTCTTATTCTACCCAAGAAGCAAGCCCCTCCAACAGCAGCCAGAGTCTATCTGGGGGAAGCCAGGCCAGCCTCGCGTGGGGAGGGGCTGTCCCTCTGTGAGCAGAGCTTGGTGTGCCCCTCGTGTAGAATGAACCCCATGATTCTGCATCCGGGGACATTGCCTTGTTTTCCAAATGTGACTGTATATCTGCCCAGGGCTGGTTCAGTGCTTTCTAAGACGGTGGAGCAGAGCCAAGGGGCTACGCTCTATTCTCTGGAGGATGGGGACCTTTGTGGTTCTCTCCCCACACCACTACCCCGTCCACAGATGTCCAGGGAGGGGTGACGGGATGCACCCTAATGCACAAGGCAGGACTCACCTCTGCGAGCTCTGAGCTGGGCAGACAGGCAGTAAATGCACAGTGACAGGCGGGGGCCCCCAGGCATTACAGTGCAACACAGTGGAGAGGCGGGAGGGCTGGGTGGCCTTCTTGGGAGGGGCCGTGTAAACGGACATCTGGGGAGGCAGGGCGGGGCTTAGCAAGACAGAATTGGTGGGGTGGAGAGAGATTGGCCGAGGCAGAGCTTGGGTCTCCTGGGGAACTGAACAAAGACCAGAACCCCCGGAACCAGAGTTCAAGAGGAAGAGGGGCGAGCACGGTTAATCGGGCACCTGAGAATTCTAGGTGCTGGGCGAGAAGGTTCTGGAAGGCTGGAGGGATGGGGGGCGGGTACCTGTCAATCAGGTTGAGGGATTCGAGTATTATGCTGAGAACAATGGGAGCCATTTATGTCTTTTAAGCAAATGAGTACGAGCAAGGCACGTGTAAGAGCGGTGGTTCAGACAGTGATGGGATGGGGAGCTAACATTGCATGGGGACAGAGTTTCTTTTTTTTATTTTTATTTATTTTTTTTAAAAGAGTTTATTTATTTATTTGACAGAGAGGAGAGAGATCACAAGTAGGCAGAGAGGAAGGCAGAGAGAGAGGGGGAAGCAGGCTCCCCGCTGAGCAGAGAGCCTGATGTGGGGCTCGATCCCAGGACCCCGAGATCATGACCTGAGCCGAAGGCAGAGGCTTTAACCCACTGAGCCACCCAGGTGCCCCAAGAGTTTCATTTTTTAAAAAGATTTTATTCATGTACTTATTTTAGAGAGAGAGAACGAGAGAGTGAGCGGGAGCAGGGGGAGGGGCAGAGGGAGATGGAGAGTGAGAGGCTCCAGCAGACCCCAAGCCGAGCACGGAGCCTGATGCAGGGCTCGATCTCACAACCCAAGATCACGACCTGAGCTGAAATCAGGAGTCAGATGCCCAACCGACTGAGCCACCCAGGCACCCCGGCGTTTCAGCTTTAAGAGACAAAGAGAGTTCTGGGGCGGAGTGGTGGCGCTAGGTACAGAGCAAGGTGGAAACGTGTTGAATGCCACTGAACTGTGCTTTTACCAAGGGTTAAGACGGTACGTTTTATTTTATGCGTATTTTATCACAATTTTAAAAAATCAAGCGTTAAAAAAAAAAAAAAAAAAAAAAGACCACCAGAGTGCAGGTGCACAGGCTGTCTCGGAACTGCTTTTGCAACTCCTTGTGAGTCTATAATCATTTCCAAAATAAGAATCTAAGGAAAAACGGAGAAAGCTACAGAATGGTGAAAAAGGAAAATTTCCCTCTGTGTTCCCATCCTAACTACTGGACTTAGTCCTGTTCCTTGGCCACCCCAGGAAACCACTTGAGTTTCTCACTCAGCCTTCCAGAATTTGTTTTGGCATGTGCAAACAAATGCAAACAGAGATGACAGTTTTCCTTCTTTGCAAACTAAATTAGTATGTTAACACACTGCTCTGCCCTTTGCTTTTTTTTCATTGAACACTAAATGCTAGAAATCCTTCCATTTAAAGATTTATTTATTTATTTGAGAGAGAGAGAGAGAGAATGCACAGGAGCACACGGAGGGGCAGAGGCAGAGGGAGAGAGAAACTTGAGAAGAATCCTGGCGGAGCTTGGAGCCCAGGGCGGGGCTTGATCTCACAGATCTGAGATCACGACCTGAGCGGAAGCCAAGAGTCAGACGCTTAGCCGACTGTACCACCCGGGGGCGCCATAGAAATCCTTCCATTTAAACACACAGAGGGCTTCCCAGTTATTTAAAAATGTGCATCGAATCCCAAGGGGCAGGTGTACTGCAATTGACTCATCTGTTTTTGGGAAGACATCTCGAGCATCATTTTTGCTGTCCCAAACAGCACTGCAGTGAGTAACTTTATACCCCCACCAGCCTCACCTTCCCAGATGTGTGATCACTGGGTCTTCTGCAGGCTTCTCTGGCGATCAAGGGCTCATAGTTGGGAAAGAGAGCTTTGCAGTCAGATGGACCCGGCTTTCCCCGGCTCTGCTGCTCACCAGCTGTGCGACCCTGGGCAACGTCCTTCACGTCTCTGGGCCTTGGTTTCCTCATCTGAACGTGAGGATTGCTGAGGACCTGCCTCCTAGAGTGGTGTGTCTGTGTTCAGCACAGGACTGCTGCCCATTTGTGGCTATCCGCCTGAACAGGCGTCTGAGCCTTCCTGCCTCAGTCTCCCCTAGCGATTATTGAAATGATGACTGTACGTGTGCCCATTTTCAAGGGAGGTCTCTAAGAACTCGCTTCACCATGCTGGTCCCCTCTCATCCAGCGGGGTACTAACACACCAGAGTGGGAGAGCCGAGAGGCAGCCCTGGTACGGGCTGGTACCCGCCAGGCTCTCTCTGCCTGCGTCACCCACACCCCCGGTTTCCTGAGAGCTCCTGATTCCAAAGGTGGGCCCCACTTCCCAGTGTTGGATGGAAAATCTGGTGACTGCGTTCATAACTGGCTCAGGGCAGGGTGCTCTAGTCGGCCCCAGATGCAGGGGGGTTGGCTTTCCCTCTGCTGCCTGCTGTCCCGGGTCCTGGACCCAGAGCTGTTTCGGGGGGTCTTCAGGTTTCTGCCCAGCAGGAGGGTGGCATGGTGTGAGATCGCAGAACTTGGACTAGGTGGGCCTGGATATGTATTCCAGCTCACCGATCACGCGACCTCGGCAAGTCACTTCGCTCCTGTGAGCCTCAGAGTCCTTGGCTGTAAGGCGGAGATCACAGTACCTGGCCCCCCGGGGCTTTCCACGCATCATCTCGATGCATCCTCATGACAACCCCGAGAGATCGGCGTCTTCAGTGGCCCCATTTTGCAGATGGGAACACTGAGGCTAAGAAAATCCTGGGGCTAGTAAACAGACGCAGAAGAAATCCAACCCGGGTCTGCCTCGCTCCAGAACCTGGCTCTGTCCCCCACAGGCCTTTCAGCCGACAACAAGGACTCATTCACCCTGAAAGCAGAGTTTACTTGGCTAGCAGGTGGAGCGAAGTCCCTGTGCCCCCGGGGCTTGGAGCTACCTGTCAGCGTCTGCCCACGCCGGCTCCAAACAGGCCGGCTGGGAGTGAGCTGGGGAGAGATACAGTTGGCAAAACACATTAGCATCTTCCTCTCTGCTAATTAGTTTTGTGAAAAATTATTTATTTATCTATTTATTTTCACCAGAGAGCAATTGGGGCTACGGAAATGTGGTGACATGTTTTACATGAAAAGGAAAGGAAAGGAAAATGCCACGCGCTGTGAAGTTTAAATCATGTCCCGTGCAGATAACGAGCAGGAATCTGGGAGTGTGCGGGGGAGGGACTGGGGTTAGAGCGTCCATATGATGGGGCTCCTCCTCTCCAGGGGTCTTGAAAGACACACTTGCAGCCGCCGGGACTGTGTCTGCCTAAGGGTCATGTGGCTGGTGTTGATTAAAGGCTGTTCCCCGTGCCCATGACCTTGTACATGCTGGTCCCACTGCTTGGAAAGCTCTTTTCCATCTCATCTGCCTAGAAAACGTTCCTCCATCCCTCCAGGGCCAAGCAGCATCTCCTCTGGGGAAAGTTTTCAGACCCTGAGGGGTAGGTCCCCTTTTCCGGGCTACCATAGCCCCTGTAAATTCATGAAGCATCTCGGCGGTTTCTAGACGCATCTTGTGACGAGCATGCCTGGCATTCAACTGGTCAATGCCAGTTGAAGATGGAACAGCTCACGTGGAGTGATGGCCGCAGGCTGAGCTGGCGAGGGAAGGTTCTGCAGAGGAGGGGACTTCGAGCTGCGTGTTCAGTGATTACAGGATCTGGCCAGGGGGCAGGGGGGAAGCAGCTTAGCACATGCCTAGGGTCTTCCATGCCATATGGAGGCTTCTTGAAGGTCTTGAAGACGTCCTGGTCTTACTTAGCACTGCTATTACTTGGGTAGCTGATCTTTTGAGAGACCTCTTGGCATAGGCGTCCACTAAGCACTTGCTCAAAGAATGAATGAGACGTGGTGAATAAGAAGACACTAGCCAAGGGGCACCTGGGTGGCTCAGTGGGTTAAAGCCTCTGCTTTCGGCTCAGGTCATGATCCCAGGGTCCTGGGATCAAGCCCTGCATCGGGCTCTCTGCTCAGCGGGGAGCCTGCTTCCCCCTACCCCCTCAGCCTGCCTGCCTACTTGTGATCTCTCTCTCTCTGTCTCTGTCAAATAAATAAATAAATAAATGCTTTAAAAAAAAAAAAGAAGAAGAAGAAGACACTAGCCAAGAGGTCAGCCAAGGTGAGGATTCATGGTCTCTGTAATCAGTTTCTGTGTGATACTGGGCCAATCCCTGTCCCTCTCTGGGTCTCGTTCCCTCATCTGTTGATGGAAAGTGTCAAGCTAAGTGTGGTCTTTAGGATTCCTTCTGTCTGTTGTGTTGAAGACTGCCCTGAGAGCTGTCCACATGATGAGGTGCCTTCTCCCCGCCCACAGGTAGAAGCCAGAACTCACTTCCACAGCTTACCGTTCAGCGGTGGGCGTGGAGGTCTCAGGAGCAGCCGTGGTACAGGTCCTGGTGGTGATGCCCACGCGGGGCACACTTCCGGTGTGAGCTGAGGGGCTTACGTTGGTGGCGGGAGGATCACCACTAAGGTGCTGCTCCTTTCAACTCTGACTCCCTGACCTGCAGTATTTGCGATCTGTAGAATGGTCCTCGTCAATTTCTCTTTCCCCGAGACCAGCTAGAGGGGGTCCTGGTGTTTGCCCTTAAGAACTGTGATGGATGCTGATGGTGGTCCAAGACTGAGGTCTAAGGCTCAAGACAGTGATAGAGTAGCCACCCCACGGTTATTGGTTTGCAGATCTGTTATCCCAGTCTCCTTCCCCATTAGCTCATCCTTCCTGGTCATTCTCAAAAGCTTGGAGAGCTATGTTTTGAGAGCCCTCACCCTTTCAAATCAGCAATTCGGAGAAAATGTCTGAGGTCGTGACATTGACCTTCTCATCTCACCGAGGGCCGGGGCCAATGTGACTTAGCTTTCTGTCAAATTCGTTCAGTCTCAGGACCAGAGAACATGCATCCTTCTCTTGGAAATCTCGCTTCTTTGCACAAACAGGCCTCAGAGCTATGGTGCTGACCAGGGTGGCCGAAGGCAAAGGCTTTGGAATTTAACAGCCCTGAGTTCAAATCCCAGCTCGACTGCACACAAGCTGTGTGACCCTGGCCACACCACTTAAGCTCCTTGGGTCTCAGTTTCCCTATCAAATCGGGACAGTAATGCCTACATGGATGGTTGTGAGCAGGTTGTTGAATATTGTTCAACTTGGTGGTATCCTTCAGAGCTAGTGTCTAAGACCAAACAAATATATTTTCTCTCTTTTTGTTTTTTAAAAGATTTTATTTATTTGACAGAGAGAAACACAGTGAGAGAGGGAACACAAGCAGAGGGAATGGTAGCGGGAGAAGCAGGCTTCCCGCCGAGCAGGGAGCCCGAAGTGGGGCTCGATCCCAGGACCCTGGGATCATGACCTGAGCCGAAGGCAGACGCTTAATGACTGAGCCACCCAGGCACCCCCTTTTTTTTTTTTAAAGAAAAATAACAGCATACTTTAAATGATCTTGTATATCTTGCCTTTAAAAAAAACTTATCAGTATGGGGCACCTGGGTGGCACAGTCAGTTAAGCGTCCGACTCTTGATTTTGGCTCAGGTCATGGTCTCAGAGTCATGAGATCGAGCCCTGAGTCAGGCTCCACGCTCAGTGCAGAATCTGCTGAGAGTTTTTTCATCTCTCTCTCCCTCTGTCCCTCTCTCTCCTCTAAAATAAATAATAAATAAATCTTGAAAGATACTTATCTTTATATCTTGGAGACAATCCCATTTCTGTACATAAGATCTTTCTTAATTCATTTTTATGGCTGCCTATTATTCCATTATGTAGATATATCATAATTTATCAAGTCCCTGTTGATTAGTTATTTCTAATCTTTAGCCAACACAAATAATGCCACATAATTGTGTACCTATGTCACTTCATACGTGCAATTCTGGTGTTGCTGATAATGGACAATGTGTTCATAATTTTGATAGACATTGCCAAATTAATCTATACAAGGTTCTATTGTTTCCCTCCCCATCATCAATGTATGAGAGCACCTGTTTCCTCCAGCACTCGCCAACACTGTACAATCAAATGTTTATTTCTTTGCCCATCTCATGGGTAAGCAATGTATCTCAAGACAGTTTTTCTCATATTATGAGAAGAGTTTCATTTATTGGAGAGCTATTAGTATTCCTCCAGTGAACTTCCTGGTTAAGCTTTTGCCTGGTTTTCTAGTGGCTTGCAGTCTATTTTCTTTCTTTCTTTCTTTTTTTTTTTTAAGATTTTATTTATTTATTTGACAGAGAGAGAGATCACAAACAGGCAGAGAGACAGGCAGGGGGTGGGGGGAAGCAGGCTCCCTGCTGAGCAGAGAGCCCGATATGGGGCTTGATCCCAAGACCCTAAGATCATGACCTGAGCTGAAGGTAGAGGCTTTGACCCACTGAGCCACTCAGGCACCCCTGCAGTCCATTTTCTTACGGATGTGAAAGACTTTTGTATACAGGAGGAGCTTGCACTCCCGCCTCTTGGTCCTCTCTGACTTCCCATTCTGGAGTTTGGAATCATGGCATCTGTAGTCTTCAGACTGGGTTTTCCATCCCCTCTGTGTTTGTTGCCAGGTTTTTCTTCCAGTGTGAGGACATCAAATGAACCAAGCAGATCAAATAGTAAGTAGACTTGAGTAATCCTGAGAACTTCTGAAAATCCTAGAGGAAAGAACATACCCATGTGCCACCTTTGGGTATAGAGCTAAGATGCCCCATCTCTTTGCTGGGTGTGTTCTTGGGGATGCTCTTCCAGGGGTGGAGTGGTTTGTACTGATTTGTCTTCCCAGATGCTGCTTGGAGTCATGGGCTCCGTCCTTGTCTAAAGCACAAAGCTCGTCACATTCACATGCTTTCCCCCACCTCTGCTGTCTGTTGTCTCACCTTGATCCACTTGGAGGCAGGCTGACTGTTACGATGGAAAAAGATCGAGAATCAGGAATATGCACATTAGAATAAAATAGTGATGTGTTGGGTACTGATCTAGTCCTTTGACTGTCTCATCCCATTCAAGCCTCTTGGCAACACTCTTCCTCCTTTCTTACAGACATGGAAACTGAGGATCGGAGAGATCAAATAACTTGCCCAGGTTGCCACGGCTGGTATGGAAAGAAACCAGGACACAACATCAGGAGATCTGGTTCAAGAGCTGGTTCTCTTGTCTGCTGTATGATTCACCTTATCCCCACCCAGCTGAATATTTTTGTCTTTTGTCCTCAGGAGAAAGAACGACTATTCTAGCAATGGCAGAGAGAGTTCATCATGTATGCAAACTCGGATTGCTTGGTTGTGGCTGTCTGGAGCACCAGCTTGGAAAAGATCCAGGCTCGGCAGGAGGTGGTTGATTAATAATGTCTGCCATTCAGGACAAGGAACTAGCGGCAGGTATGCCTTATATTTGCTGTCTCTGGACTATTCTCCGGAAATGTTTCAATCTCAGGTTATCCACTCAGGTCTACCTGAGCTGGCTGCCTGCTCTCTCTCTCTACCCTAACATTCACCCACCTGCTCCTTTTTTTTTTCTCTCTCTTTTAAGATTTTATTTATTTATTTATTTGGGAGAGAGAAAGAGTGGGAGTGCAAGTGGGGGAAGGAGCAGAGGGAAAGAATCTCAGGCAGACTCCAAGCGGTGCTAAGCCTGATGTGGGGCTCAATCTCAGAACCCTGAGATGATAAATTGAGCTGAAACTGGAGTCAGATGCTTAACTTATTAGAGCCACCCCCAGAGGCGCACCTCAGTCTCCCTCTTTCCAGAGCCCATGCTCCTCACCTGTGCTTCTCCGTGCTCCCTAAAAATACCGTCTCTCCTCTCAGAAGTCAACTGCAGCCTGCACTCCTACCTCCCATGTGAAATTGCTTACAGTCACCCCCGACATCTCAGATCTTTATTTTCTTGGACTCTCTCTGTGTTGTGAGATTCAGCACTGATGCTTGCAGACCACCACCAGACAGAAGAGTTAAGGTGGGAGCCGGCGGAATGGGGATGGGAGAATCCGTGCCTGGTCTTGCCTTGTTCAGAGTCTAGCACAGAGCCTTGTGCAACAAATGCTTAAGAATGAATGGGTGGGGGGCACCTGGGTGGCTCAGTCGTTAAGCGTCTGCCTTCGGCCCAGGTCAGATCCCAGGGGCCTGGGATCGAGCCCCGCATTGGGCTCTCTGCTCTGCAGGAAGCCTGCTTCTCCCGCTACCATTCCCTCTGCTTGTGTTCCCTCTCTCGCTGTGTTTCTCTCTGTCAAATAAATAAAATCTTAAAAAAAAAAAAATAAATGGGTGGTGGGGGCACCTGGGTGGCTCAGTGGGTTAAGCGTCTGCCTTCGGCTCAGGTCACGATCCAAGGATCCTGGTATGGAGCCCTAGATCAGGCTCCCTGCTCAATGAGGAGTTTGTTTTTCCCGCCCCCTCTGCCCCTAACCCCACTCTTATATGCTTGCTCTCTCTGTCTCTTTCTCTCAAATAAATAAAAAAAAATTTTTTTTAAAGATTTTATTTATTTATTTATTTGACAGAGAGAGAGATCACAAGTAGGCAGAGAGGCAGGCAGAGAGAGAGGGGGAAGCAGGCTTCCCGCCGAGCAGAGAGCCCGACGTGGGGCTCGATCCCAGGACTCTGAGACCATGACCTGAGCCGAAGGCAGAGGCTTTAACCCACTGAGCCACCCAGGTGCCCCCCCAAAAAAATTTTTTTAAAGAATAAATGAATGGTGTTCTTTAGACATTTCACATTTGTACCTCCTGCCAATTGTGGACAGAGATGGTGTCATCTAATTCTTTTGGGTCCTTCTCAGCACCAGTGTGGTGGACAGTAATTTCTTAAAATCTGTGGGGACAGAAACTGAGCTAATAAAGCCTTCTTCAGGGATCAGTTATTGAGCAAGCTGAACAAGATAGAGAATAGTGAATGCTCATAGCAGGAACTCAACAAATATTTTGACTGTTATAAATAGTAACAATAACAATAATAATGCCCCTTATTGATTTAGTTGTCTTGAGTGTACAGTAGCTATTTATTTCATATATTATTCAATGCTTCTCTTTCACTGTCAACATTCATATATAATTTATATAAGTTAGTTTGGCTGTGTAACAAACAACCCTGAAACTTAGTGGTTTACAACAGTAATGATTTATATACTTCAAATGGGTAAACCTGATAGTATGCAATTTGTATTTCATCAAAAGTTTTTTTTTAAAGCAACAAAGAGATCCTGCTTTTTGCTTAACACATCAACAAAGATAATTGTTTTCCTTTGTTTCAAGGTGATGTTTCACAGACCCCCAGGACTTTCTGAGACCCTTTCCGAATGTCCAGAGATCAAAACTGTTTTCAAAATACTACTAGATTTGTTCTCCCTTCTCATGCTCATTTTCTCACTGATGTACCATTGAGTTTTCCAGAAGCTCCATGATTTATGGAATCACAACATATTGAGGCAGAAGCAGGTATGAGAATCCAGCATCTTTTATTAAGTCAGATATTAATGAGATTTGCAAGAATGTAAAACAATGCCACTTTTCTCAATAAACATTTTTCATTTTGTAAAATAGTTCTTTTTCACTGAGTATACTATTTAGGTTAACATTTAATGAGTATACGGTTATTTTAAGCAAATTGATATATTTTTGAAGATTTTATTTATTTATTAGAGAAAGAGAGAGCACGAGTGGAGGGGGGAGGGGCAAAGGGAGAAGCAGACTCCTCACTGAGCAAGGAGCCTGACTCGGGGCTCGATCCTGGGACCCTGGGATTATGACCTGAGCCGAAAGGCAGATGCTTAACCGACTGAGCCACCCAGGCGCCTCAAGTGAATTGATATTTTAAGAACTTCTGTGTTTTAATTACTAAAATGGTTAGTATTGATAGAAATAACCCACATAAACAAAAGTTCTTTGGGATCCTTAATAATTTTTAAGACTATGGACCCTGAGACTAGAAAGTTTGAGAAATGCTTTTGTAAAGCAATGTGACATTATGATCCAAAGCCTTGAAAGTGGAGTTTTCTTTAATCCAACATTTCCATTTTAAAATAGTTTGTCCTAAGGAAGTAATCAGAAATATATGCCAAGACATTTCTTTGAGTATACTCATCACAATATTATTTAAGACAGCAAAACGTAAAAACAAGAGGACTGTCCACCCACAGGAGATCGTTCAATAAATAATAACAATGCAATACAGTATGCACAGTATCACAAAATAGCATTGTATTGTAACAAAGAATGTTAAGAGTTCATTAAGTTAAAAATAGGAGGCGATTCAGGATGTAGAGCGGGATCCATTTGTTAAGAAAGTAGTTTAGCCACACATGCACGAAACAAAGAATTTAGAATGTTCACGGTAGCATTACGCTTTTTCAAAGTACTCTATAAAAAACATGTAATAATGATTTCTTTAGGTCCCGATTTTGTGAATTAGCATTTTGGCCTGGGCTTATCTAAGCGATTCTTAGGTAAGTGGGGTCAGACGCAGCCGGTCTCGGCTGGGTCTGGGTCAGATGTTGGCTGGGCTCACATGTGTGTCTGCTCTCAGCTGCCATCGGCCAGGTGTTGCTGCTTCTGGAAGCCAGCGGGCTGAGGGCTGAAGTCACATGGGTGACACCTGGTGCTCATCACCTTGAAGGCCAGTCTGGACTCCTTCAAATGATGGCTCAGGGTGCCAAGAGCAGAAAAGTGGAAGGTTTAAGCTTGGAAATCACACGTCACTTTCATTGTATCCCATTGCTTGAAGTGGAACAACATCCACCGTGTGGGAATATCAATGACTTCAGGGTACCTGGGTGATTAAGTCATTAAGCGTCTGCCTTCAGCTCAGGTCATGATCCTGGGGTCCTAGGATCGAGCCCTAAGTTGGGCTCCCTGCTCAGCAGGAAGCCTGCTTCTTCCTGTCACTCCCCCTGCTTCTGTTCCCTCTCTCCTTGTCTCTCTCAGAGACAAATAAAATAAATATTTATTTATTTAACAAATAAATAAATATTTATATATTGATTTATATATAAATCAATAAATAAATATTAAGAAATAAAATAAATTTTATTTATTTATTAAATAAAATCTTTTTAAAAAAGATCAATGACTTCAATTTTTTTTCTTTCTTTCCTTTCCTCCTTCCTTCCTTTCTTTTTTTAATTTCTTAAAATTTATTTATTTATTTGAGAGAGAGAGAACACAAGTGGGAGGGGCAGAGGGAAAGAGAGAGAACCACAAGCAGACCCCACACTGAGCTTGGAGCCTGATGCCAGGCTCGATCTCACGACCCTGAGATCATGACCTGAGCTGAAATCAAGAGTCAGATGCTTCACTGGCCAACTGACCGCACCACCCAGGTGCCCCTGATGACTTCGGTTTCTGAGGGACGAAGCTGAAGGTTATTGTGATGCTTTATGCAATCTACATGTAGTAAGAGTGAAGACCTCTTTATTTGACAAATGGTCCTTCAGTGTCACACACTGTGACCTTGTCTTTGCTCTGGGGGAGAGACACGTACGTCTCACCTGATTACAATCTCACCCACTCGGAGATCCAAGCGAATAGTAGATGCCAAGGGAACACTTGTGGGAGGAGGGATGGAGCACTCACAGCCTCATCCCCTCCTTCTGACCCCGCTGATAAGCTTCACTCTCACTCCCCCTGGCGGGATACGCCCCGTGGGGCTCCCACAAATCCTTCGGCAGTAAATTCACATGAAAGCAAAGCAGGGTTCGTTCTGGGACGTACCAAGGATCTGCTGAGTTGTCATGGGGGGCAGCCTGGTCCCGTAGAAGGAAACTGCTGGTGACACCCCTTTATAGGGGAGGGGAGAAGAAAGCAAAGACCCATTCATTTAGGAGAAAAGCATTTTTTTTTTGGTTTAGACAGAAGCAGACAAGCTTATGAAAAGAATACATTTCTTCGATGTTGCCATTGATACTGGGTCTAGACATTCCAGAAGACAGCCTTGCTAGGGTGAGCTTCACAAACAAGCCTCCGAGGAGAGGGTAGGCCAGTGGTGGAGGCGGCTGGGGAGAGCGTGTGAGTGTGTGTGTGTGTGTGTGTGAGAGAGAGATAGAGAGAGAGAAGAAAGGAGAGGGAGGGAGGATGGGAGGTGGAGAGCTTCAGATCTCTGAGAACAGAACACAGAATGCCTCTGAAAATGTTGGTTTGCTTTGGGTTTTCGGTTTATTAAAAAAAAAAAAAAATCGATGGTTTCTCCCACTGGAGAAGGTGCTTGGAGAAGCTGCTGCCGGATCTGCGGTCGGGTCCCCCACTGCCCTGCACCGTCTGAGACAGCCACTCCTTGCGCCGGGACC
This sequence comes from Procyon lotor, assembly GCA_028646535.1. Taxonomy (NCBI): domain Eukaryota; kingdom Metazoa; phylum Chordata; class Mammalia; order Carnivora; family Procyonidae; genus Procyon; species Procyon lotor. The sequence goes on from CM053619.1 coordinate 37,001,249, forward strand.
ACAGAATCTTTACCATCCAGAAACAAGGCTCTCCCTCGCTCTGAACTGCTCACAGCGGCTCCTAGAATATAGAGAGAAATGCCCATGGGGGAGCCCATTCCGGCCTGGTTCCCTCGTAGCCAGTGAATGCAGAACATGTTGGGTTTCCTGCAAGGCAGAGAGGAAGAGGCTGGTCTAGGGGAAGGCAGGGGGATACGGGCCTGCCAAACCCTCGAGGTAGGGCTGTGTGCGGGGATTCACACGGACTTAGACAGCTCTGCCACTTACCGAAGGGGCAAACTTTGGGCAAATTACTAAATCTTGCCAGCCTGAATTGCCTCCTCTCTGAAATGAGTGTAATAATTATGCTTATTTAGCATATAGCAATTGTCTGGCATACAATAATTGAGCAATTAATACTGTTTAGCATACAGTAATTGCTCAATAAATAGCAATGTTGTGAACTGCGTGTTTGGGTCCCCCTCATTCATCTGTTGAGGCCTTAATCCCCAGTGTGATGATATCCGGAAGTGGGGCCTTGGAGAAGTGATTAGAGTTGGGTGAGGTCACGGGGCGGAGCCTCGGTGATGGGCGTGGCGTCCTTACAACGGGATGAAGAGAACCGAAGTCTCTCTCTCTTCCCTGTGTGAGGAAAGCAAGAAGAGAACTCTCACCATGACCTGACCTTGTTGGCATCCCAATCTCAGCTTCCAGAATTGTAAGAAAGAAATGTTGGTTGTTTAAGCCACGCTGTGTGTCGTATTCTCGTTAAGGCACCCCAACTTTGACAAGTAGCCACAGCGTCAATGGAGGTCCGCATGGGTTATGGAGTTAAGAGGGACCTCAACATTCGTGTTTCTGAAAACCACCTTAGCTTTGGGTTCTCTACGCTACATGTGCGTTTTCCCCCATCCCTCCCTCATCTCTAGAGGCTGGAGAGTTCCAGCTCCTAGGGCAGAATGAAATTGGGAAAGGAGGTATATTTACATTATTTTTTAGCACTGCAGAACTCTCTAGAGCAGAAGGGAACTCCCTTGGGTGACAGTGAGTGTCCTGTCCCTGGAGGTATTCAAGCAGAAGTTGACCGACCAGTTGGTAAGGATGTGTACAGGGAATTCAAGATGGTGGGTAGATGCTAGCTTTTCATCTTTGCAATTCTCTGGATCCATAACTAGGTAAGTAATGTTCCGTGGTTAGGTAACAATCTCAAAGGATTCACATACTTAACTTGCCTTCCCTCTGTCCTCATCTGACTTTCCGTGGCCCCCCTTTCTCCCTGACCACACTGGGGCTTATCTTTCATCATCACTCCCCTTGGACCAGTGAGGGGCCCTTGCCCTCAGCCTCTGTGCCCAAGCCTGCCATCTTCCCTTGCCATCTTCATTAAGATCTCTTTCATCATAGCAGGGCACCAGGAAGGGAAGAGGAATTAAGCTGGTTTCCCCCAAGCCAATGCCATGAGTAGACAACTGCTATCCTATGGGTAATGGAGAACCAGTGGAAGCCTTTAGACTTGTGTGGCAAGGGGGTCTCAACGGTGGGGACAGAAAAGACGGACTGGATTGGGACTATCACTAAAGATAGAAAGGCCCATGGATAGATCATAGGATTAGATTAAGCTATAAAAAAACAAAACAAAACAAAAAGCCAAAATAATAGTTTAACAAAACAGAATTCTATTTCTCTCTCATGTTCAAGCAGCCTGGAGTGGCTTGTGTGGCCCTCATCATATTAGGGACCCAGGTTCCTTCTACCTTATTTTTTTTTCCTTCTACCTTTTATTGTTCCTTCTACCTTTTATTGGCCCCAGGACCCCATGGAAGTTCCCGGCTATGAGTGTGATGCGTATCAGTTCTCCAGGGTTGGAGTTCCTGCCAGGTGAGCCCTATTCCATTCCAATAGTTTTCCGGGCTCCAAGATGGTTGCTGGAGTTCCAAGCATCACGTCTACATTCCAGTTAGGAGGAAGAAGAAGAGAAAAAAGGAAATACACGTTCTCCATTTAAGGACAGCTCCTGCACATTACATACACCACTTCTGCTTACATCCTTTTGGGTGGGAATTAGTCACCAGGATTTCACCTTGCTGCAAAAAGAGGCTGGGAAATGGAGGCTTGACTCAAGGCAGTTGTGTGTCTGGCCAAACATCAAAGGTTTCGGGACTGCAGAAGAAGGGCAGAAGAACAGGGCTGGCTTCAGCTGGGAGTGGCTTTTCTGCTTTCTGTCACCTTGACCAAAAGCAGCGACATGGACACGTGACCTTCTCTCTCCACACACACAGGAGTCTGGAGAATCTTCAGTCGTCCCATCACGTGCTGGGCGCCGCAGGGGAGGCAAGAGAGCCCTAAGGCACTCGAGGGTTTAGCTCGTTCGTTCCTGGATGCCCTACTCAATAGATATTTGTTTTCATTTCTAAAGAATCCTTGCTTTTTTTTTTTTTTTTAGAGCAGTTTTAGGTTCACAGCAAAGTTAAGAGAAAGGTACGTTGAAGGGAGACCAGAGCAACAAAACTGACCCTGGCAAATGTCTTTTAAGAAAACCTATGGGAAAGGAGTGCCTGGGTGGCTCAGTGGGTTAAAGCCTCTGCCTTCGGCTCAGTTTATGATCTCAGGGTCCTGGGATCGAGGCCCACATCGGGCTCTCTGCTCAGCGGGGAGCCTGCTTCCTCCTCTCTCTCTCTTTGCCTGCCTCTCTGCCTACTTGTAATCTCTCTCTCTGTCAAATAAAGAAATAAGTAAATAATCTTTAAAAAAAAAAAAAGAAAAGAAAACTTATGGGAAAGATACTGGGAACATGGGGTATTTCCCGGTGGCTGGAGCTTAGATTTCTCTGTCCTTTCCCTGCTGTGTGAATGTCGCAGCCTCCTTGCCCTCACCTGGCCAAATGCCTGCTCATTCTCGAGGGTCCAGCCCGAGCATCTCCTCTGTGACCCACCCGCAGAGCTCCAGCCACCCCCTTCTGGGTCATCGACGTGCCCAGTCACAGTGGGGAGCACCTAACCTCATAGGACTGTGAACTCCCCGAGGCCGGGCCTACAGCTCCTTCTTTCCGGATGCCCAGGGTCTGGGACAGGGCCCGGCGCACAGTAGGTGCTTTCACTCACCCACAGAAGTGATTTATCCTCATTCTGGAATGCAGCCTCCTCACTGTTCCCCGTGTACCTTTCTGGAGAGGGGCAGGTCTGAGGGGGGTTTGTGGGGTGAGGGGATTAGGAGAGCCCCCCCCCCCCCGCCCCCGCTCCTCTGGCTTCTCTTCAGCCAGAGCTGCAGACAGATGTGCCCGTGTGCTGCGGAGGGGGGGAGGGAGGGTGTGAGATGCCAGGGTCCTTGCTTGTGCACAGATGTCTCTGTGGAGGGGAGAGGTGTAGGCCCTTCATTTGTGTGAGGGGGAGGAGTGTGTATGTCGGGGGAGGGCAGAAGCAACAGCAGGGAGGAGAGCCGGAAGGAGAAAGAATGCATTTGAGATTCAGAGCCTGGGCATCCCGAGGTGAGGGGGCCTATAGAGAGCAGTAGGTGACTTTTCTTAAAGGGGAAGCAGTTGGGTTTTGGGGGTGATGTGGGGCTGACCGAGGACGGGTTGCCCATCTTAGAGGTAGGTTCCAGATTCTTGTTAGAATGTGTACAAAGGGCACTTTCCCTGCCGCCTCCTGGCCTCGGAGTGGGGGCCGCTGGACGGCTGGCAGCAGGAGGGCCGATCCCCATCCCTGTCCCTCCTGGTCCTGGCGCAGCAAGCGCTATTCCGTGGGACGCAGGCTCCCTCTCGTGGGCCATTGGGCCAATGGGAGCAGAGGCAGCAGCCAGAGTGCAGGAGCAGGGGGCTCTCATCCCAGCCTGCCCCAGGGTCCCCTCCAGCCCAGCGTGCAGGGTGCATGTGCCCAGCAGAGTCTGAGGTTACACTGGCTTGCAGAACACTGCTCCAAGTGCTCCCCTCTTCGGTTGCCCTTTGACCCCTCGCCCAGCCTGCCAAGAGAGGTCATGAGACCTTGGACCAGCAGTCTGTGTCAGACTGTGTGGGAAGGACAGACTGTGTGGGAGGGAATGGATGTAACAGAGACAGGAAGGGTTAGGATTCAGAGCAAGAAGAGAAAAGCCTGAAATTGTCACCCAGGTGGGTAGAAACGAGACTCGGGAATTTCTTCCGGGTGGAGGTGGCCCCAGGACCCCATGGAAGTTCCCGGCTATGAGTGTGATGCGTATCAGTTCTCCAGGGTTGGAGTTCCTGCCAGGTGAGCCCTGAAGAGCAAGGCGGCAAGGATGCCCAGTGTGGCCCAAAGGGCAGGGATCCAGGTATAGACCGGGCAAGGATCCGGGCAGAGCTGAGAAACCAGGGGTCCCCGCTCCCACATCTGGGATTTGTGGGGGACCAGGTTAAGCTGCCTCCCTGTGGTTTGGCACAGGAGACCCCTTCCTACACCCACGAGTGTCCAGGGAAGGACGTGACCCACACAATAGTTTGGGTCTTTCCTGCTCCCTCTGGCTTGTACCAGGCTTGCTGCCAACATCCCGAATTCTGGGGCCTTGGCACGTAGCCAAGGGATGCCGTGGGCCGTCCCATCTCCCACAAAGAGCTTGACCCACAGGACTGCGCAATTACGGAAGTGGTATTTGTTGAATGAATAACAAACGCACTCATTTCTGCCTTCAGGTTTTCAGTGTACACCACGGACTTTCAAGCGATTGTCTGTGCAGCAGCTCTGAATACGAAGTTTTAGGTGGAATCCCCACTTGGAGGAATTAAGAATTTGTCTGAATCTCACTGGGTAAATGAGCAATATTTCCAACGTCATCCCCAGTGCCATTCAGCTGTGTCTCACGATGTCACTGAAAGTTCTCACAATTAACGGCATCGTTAGTTTTTGTCACCCCTAGGGCTGTGAGAGACAGCTGTCCCTCTTCTCTCTCATTTTGCAGTTAACCCTTTCTTCCAGGTCGGGTCCCAAAGTTACCATCTGAGGAGAAAATACAGTCTAATGAAAAATTACCCTTGGGAATGGTTGAATGTGCCTAAAAAGTATAAAATTCCTGTTTTTCCCACACAAACCTCAGTCCTGACACGCACGTGTGGTGTCCTTGGTAATGTGTCATGTACAATGACATCTTTTCATGCAAAAAGCACTTACAGTGTTTTTGACAGAATAAAAGGACAAAAAGTCAGAGTTTACTTAAATACTTAAATCAACATATTTACAAGTCAAAATTGTCACCTGTCCTGCCAAAGTCAACATTTCTCTGACCCCAGCCTCGGGTCACCTTTTGGCATGAGGTACATACCCCTCCCTAGCAGCGGGGACAGGACCCACTCCTCTCAATTATTGGCTCAGTCAGGGGAGAGTTCGGGGGGAGGCAGAGATGGGCACTGGGCCCCGGGTCACTGGATGGAAAACTCTTTAGGTCCCGTGAATCCAAAGCAATCGCTTCATCTGGAATTCAGGATCCACAAACCGTGAGTTTAGAAGAGAGACTATCAAACTAAAATATTAATCAGTGCTGAAAATGGGGAGCAGAGTCCCTGCCCCTAGGCCCCCTTCGAGTGCGGGTGCTCTTTTCACACTGGGCTAAAGCAGAGGTTCCCAAGTGCCTGACCACAGACCCCGGTGGGACAGCGACTGATTGTCAGGGTCTCAAAGTCCACGAGGAAAAGCAGCTCCCGCTGCAGAGTAAATGCCGTGTCTCCTGCATAGACAGATTGCTGTTTTTTGAAATTGTATGGGTATAATATTTTTGTGATGCCTTGGCCACAGATTTACCCCAAAGCCTGGTGGACTTCACCGTAACTTTCTGCGGGTTTTGTACCTTCTCAGACAGCATAACCCAGCCAGGCACCTGCTCTGGGCAAACAAGGCCGGCACCTTTCAAATCAAGGAGCCTTCGGTCTGAAAGCTACAGAAAAGTGAGTTCTCCCCAGGATTCCTCTGCTCTCCTCTCCCATCAGAAAACCAAAGTCCTGGGTCTTTTTAGATTCTGAATTTTCAGAACGGAGTTTGTCGGACCAGAGAGCAGATGGAGGCAGTGCGATGTGGCAAGCTTGCTCTCCAGGCTGGAAAATGCCAATTTCCATGGTCTCCCATGCCGAGGATGCAGGCAAGAGTCCCTCTCGGTCTTGCCACGTGGAGGGTATACGATCCTCTTCCTCCAGCCTTTAGAATCTCAGCTTTGGCTGGTTCTGAGCTTCCTGCTCTTACTCCCCGTCCGATGTCTATAAGCAGATCCTTTGCTTCTGGAAAGGTAGCATCTGGGTCAGGGGTGGGAACTGGCAAGTGACTGGCGAGGAGCATCTGACGTGGGCAGCCTGTCAGTACCTGAGGAACAGAAAAATACCTATTTCTGTAGATGAATCGGGAACGAGGTTGTGAAGGGGCTTTTGAGGAACTGTCTGTTGAGGAACAGACAACATTTTGGCAAACTTTACTTTGAAATTTATATTTATTTGTAAGCCTAGAATTGCCCTAAAAAATAGAGCCTATTAATTAAAAAAAATGAAAAATGTAAAAAATGCGCAAAACTGACATTGAGCGAATAATCTCTTTTATTTTCCCCTTGGCTGCTAAATCCTAACGCATGAATGTACTAGAAAGTATGGAAAGAATCGTAGGCATCAGTCATATTTGCCTTCAAGCAGCTTCCAATGAATGAAACAGAGTTGTAACCAAGGAGGATTTATTTTGTCGTACCTCGTGAATGCTGCCCGCCTCCCTGAGTGCAGAGAAAGCACACTGGAGCGCCAGTCAGGAGATGGGTTCAGGCTCGTCTCACCTTGTGCGATCTTGCTCAGGTCAATGAACCTCCCAGAGCCTGGGCAGGGGCAGGAAGTTGGTTTAGAGTCATTGGGGACATTTCCAGTGTTCCTTATGAAGATGGCATTCCCGGGCAAGTAAAGCCAGGGGTTTTTGGAGTCCCTTGGGTAGTGCATCCCAGAACTTTAGGTAGAGCAAGAGCAGGACTTTTTTTTTTAAAGATTTTATTTATTTATTTGACACAAAGAGAGAGGTAGAGACAGCGAGAGTGAACATGAGCAGGGCGAGAGGAAGAGGGAGAAGCAGGCTTCCCATGAGCAGGGAACCTGATGCGGGGCTCGATCCAGGACCCTGGGATCATGACCTGAGCTGAAGGCAGATGCTTAACCCACTGAGCCACCCAGGCACCCCTCCATGGGTTCACCTTGACGCTCATTTTCTACTTCTTCTGTGCACGATATTGGATTTCCATTTATTCTATGAGGTTGGCAAAGATTTTTCTTTTAAATGACATGTATTTAAGTGAACAAGTGAGTTGGCTTATAGAAAAAAATGTTAATATTAATGCTACAGGTGGAACCTAGATGTGGCAAAAAAAAAAAAAAAAAGAATTGGGCATGTGCCCACAAACACAGGTATATGTGAGGTTTGGAGATTTTTGTGTTCTTATTTAGGGGATTACTATTTATTTTTTTGTTTATTATTATTTATTTGCTTCCTTACTTAGGGGTTAAGAATACCCATTGTCCTGTCTCTGAATTGCAGGGGAGCTTTAAAAGGATTGGGTCTCTCTCACCTGTAAATGACAAAGTCCCTGGAGCTCTGGGTGTGTGAGCCGTCGTGGGCTCAATCCCTTCAGTTGCGGGATCTGGCCACTAGATGGGGCTTCTTCCTCGGTGTCTGGTTAATCGATGCTTTCTCGCTCTGAAAGGCCGTCATTTTCTGAACTGAATCCAACCCCTTTGGATTCATAGAGTCCACACATGTTCCCTACCACTCAGGCTTCAAGCCCAGTGTCCCCTCCTCACGGAGTCCTCCTGTTCCCCTCCACCCGAGCCTGTGTTATCACTGACATTGTGCTTGAACCTGAGTTTTAGGTATGTGCTAAGGTGGTTTTGCTGTGTTCCCTCCCCAGACCTGCTCCCTGGAGGGTGAATACCTCGAGGGCAAGGGCTCAGGCCGGCACAGCCCCGGGCGCCCAGTAGGCACTCAGCATATATGGTTCAGTGGCTGAGCGAGTGGCCCTCCTGAGGAACGTAGCCGAAGGTGGTGGGCGACCATAAAGGATGACCGGAGTTAAGAGTCAGGAGAACTTGGGGCACCTGGGGGGCTCAGTGGGTTAAAGTCTCTGCCTTTGGCTCAGGTCATGATCTCAGGATCCTGGGATGGAGCTCTGCATTGGGCTCTCTGCTCAGCAGGGAGCCTGCTTCCCCCTCTCTCTCAGTCTGCCTTTCTGCCTACTTGTGATCTCTCTCTGTCAAATAAATAAATAAAATCTTAAAAAAAAAAAAAGAGTCAGGTGAACTTGATTTCAGATGTCGGGCTCTTCGCTCGCTGGTGGGTGGTTTGGGGCAAGCAATTTGGTTCTCCAAGGCTCCACCTTCTGTGTGTGCAGTGGGGAAATCGTGTCACGTTCACTGGGCCATTCTGAGGACTGAGTGGGAGGTAATTCCCATCAAGGGGCGGATCCAGCACCCAGCGCGTGCTGAGAAAAGCATAGATCCTAGTGGTTTCCCACCCTCTCCCAGGCAGAAGATTTGACTTGACTTTCTGTTTTCATGGAAAGTGATTCTGTAAAATGCTTCTCTCCACCCTTCCAAAAATACTAGCTGATGTATATCATCATAATCTGGACCCTCATCCCAACCCTAACCTCCATCCCTGCAGCCTCCTGCTTGTTGTCTTGGGCTCCTCTCAGGTTCTGAAACTCACCTCAGAGCCTTTCCACCTGCTGGTCCCCCAGCCTGAAAACGTCTTCCTGAGGCCTTTCCCTGGGGAACTCTCACTCATTCTTCAGGGCTGGGTTTAAATGCTACCTCCCCCAGGAAGCCCTCCCTGATCACACACCCCACTGGATCAGCCACCCCCCCTAAGGCTCTGCTCTTCCAACTTGCGCTCACTTCCCCAATGTCTAGCTTTCCCATTATTTGTTGACTTATAACTTCTTAGTGGACAATATCTGAAAGTTGAAGTGGTTTGAGTTTTGGCTACAGGTAGGGTATCTGCGGCATCGAGAGGATGTCCTCAGAGCAGTGGGGCTGACACACTCTGCCCTGGAATATGCCAGATCCTGCCGGAGCCTGCATCTGTGCACCAGGTGTTTCCACGCCAACCAGCTGGACCTGGTTGCTTTCCTAAATGGCCCCCAGGTTAATTACAGATGTGCCTCTATTAAGGCGAGAAACTTATTTTAAAGTTACGGTTTGTAAACTCATAGAGCAGGATCTCTGTGGCTGAGAGATTCATTCCTAAAGACAGAAAGGCTGCAAGTGGGCAGTGCGTCCCGGATTCGAGGTTGGGAGCCGAAACGTGGGGAAGCCTTCAGCACTCACCCCTGGTCCCCACCTCCTGTCCCCCTGCCTCAGCCCCCTGGGCTCCAACCTTGCTGTCCTGGGGCTGCCCTCTCCCTGCCCTCTTCCCCATTCCCAGAGTCCATCCGCGGTGAAAGCTTTTGGAGGTAATTGCTAGATTCTGCACATATTTTTTTTTCTTCTTGGCGAGAGATGGTGGGATTTCAGAGCAATCTGCCATGTTCTCTGGCCAAGGAAATGTCTCTGTTACATGGTTGCAGCTTAATTATCAGCCTCCTGATTGCAGCATCCTCCCAGCGGGACACACCTGTTCTGCCTTCGGAAGCTTGGCATTTGGAGTATACATGCCCGTGTGTGTGTGTGTGTGTGTGTGTGTGTGTGTGTGTGTGTGTGTTTTGCAGCTTTTTTTTTTTTCCTAAACAAATTTCTGTTTGTTCAGGTAAATGTGTTTTAATCGTGGTGGGTTTTTGGTGCTTCTTCTTTTAAAGAAACTAATTTTATTTGTTTTGGGACTGCTTTCCCAAAGGACGTCTCCTTCTCTCATAAAGAATGTGTGCCGAGGGTCGCAACAGAGAAGGGCTCTGGGAATGGCTTCCCTTTCCATCACGGCGACTTCTCTGCATCGCAGCACACCAGCAGACAGGCTGGATGGTGTCTTCCCTCTCCCCAGGCTCCCCGATGACACACCCCCTGAGTCTGAGCCCCAGGCAGCTCTCTGCCCCTTTGAGGACACTAGGAATCCATGGGAGGAGACTTCTGTGCTCGGATGCCCGATGCTGTCCCTTTCTCGTCCCCCAGCATGTCTGTCCACCCACCTCTCAGACTCCACCCACACCCTCCGTGCTGTCTGGGGCCCCCCGGTCCACCCACGGCCTCTCTTTAGTCTCTGCCTCCCAGCCCAGCCCCTGGAGTCAAAGCACCTGTTGACCACTCTCCTGGGTTTTGGACACCAGCCTCGTTTCTGGAGCCTTCCTCCCACTTACTTCTTCATCCTGCAGCCTGGTGGCCCACTCGGCCCCTTCCCCGTCTCCATCCTGAGTTCCTAGAGCCCAGCCCTCACCTGCGCCCACATCCTATTTCTTCAAAACGTACTGGTTAAACAAACTGTGGCTCCCTAGGCTGCTCGGTGATGAAAGTGGCTCTTGTGTTAGATACAGATCTTTCGAGAAGTATGATGACCATAGCTACCATGTATTGACCCTTACTCTGCACCAGATCCCGGCTGCCGGCCCTGTTCAGGTGTCTTCACGAATCCCCCCTGACAACCCACGGAGCGATTCCTAATATCTTCTTGTGATATGAGGAGGGGAGGGCGGGGTGAAACCTGGACGCAAACACAAGCCATCTGACTTCCAGAATTAACTGAGATGTTATGCCCTATCCTGAGAGCAGACCGACCTCGAGGCTATTTCCAGGGGGTGCTCAGATTTGCAATTGGCTGGGTCTGCTTTGAGATCATTACGCCAACGTATGTGATTGGACAAAGCAGGGGGCTGGGCTTCATCCTCATAGTCAATGGTGGGAAGAGGAGTCTGCAGGACCCCGCTCGTCAGGGAGTCGCCCCTCCATCCCTGCCCTCCAAGCCCAGCCAGTCGGCTCCCTCTGGACCAGGGGACAGCCTCCCTCCTGCTCCTCCTCACCCCCCTGAGCCAAGGCCCGGGAGGCTCTTACCAAAAGTGAGTCCGGCATGCCTTACCCCACGGCTTCCAAAACAAGGTTCAAAATCCTTAGTCTGGAGTTCAGGTGCTAAGTCTCTGGCCCCAACCTACGTCTCCAGGCTCAGGCTCCGGGCTCCAGCCTCGGCGAACTCACCATCTGCAAAAACACCAGGCTGCCCTACAGGTGTGCAGTAGGACACAGAATGCCCCCTCCTCATCCACCCTTCACCTTCACAAAGGGTCCCTCTAGCCGTCTGGGTCACTGCCTCCTTTAGTTCACTGTGACCTTCTAAACTGACCCCCCACGGTGGCACTTGGCTGGTGGGGATACAACAACGTTAATCTCCAATGGCGATGATGGCATCGGGCCGTGTGGGCCAATGTCCACCTTGGCAGGAAATACACACTAAGAATTCAAGGTGACTGGCCACCAAGCCGGCGACTTACTGGTCTTGGGCCGCGGTTCCTCAACTACGTGCCAAGGGGTCCCAGAACACTGCACTGAACCCTCAGAGGTGCTGCAGGACACTTCACAGTCTTGAGGGAAGCCCAGCAACATGGTGAAGCCTCTACCAACATGGCCGCTATTCATCAACCCACGTGTCTACCCACTGGAGACCGAGCACAACCGCGGAGCCGGGCACGTGCAGCTGCAGAACAGGGCGACATGCAAGACTACAGAAACCTCCCTTAATAGAGGGAACTACTAGCTACTTCTTCTGCCCTAGGAGCGCCAGGAATCATGCCCGGAACCCTGAGGGTGCCACTTACATGAAAGTTTGGGAACCTCTAGTTTAGAAATTTTTTTGTTGTTGTTGGTGTTGTTGGTCCGGGTTTGCAAGTGTCTGTTCATTTCAGATTGTTTCAAAATAAAGTGGGAAGCACTCAGGTCTCGGTGGAGGCTTTTTGTGGACAGAAGTCTCTCCTGCCTCCTGGGGCAGCAACACTCTGTCAGGCTTTGCAGAAAGCTGCCTAAAACCAGGATGGCGGCACATGGGGGTTGACAAGCCTCAGAAACTGCGGTCACCAGCCACACTGTGACAGGTTCTTCTGCATTTCTGCAGGTGGGTGTGCGTGAAGGGACTCTGCTTCCATTCTATACCTGCTTGTTCCATTCTATACCAAGGACATCTATTAAAGAGGAAAATAATAAATTGGCCAGAAGAGGGCAGAGTTGTTAGCTTTTTTTTTTTTTTTTTCTTACAAAGCTGCAGAAACATTCAAAATTTGAGGGGGAAAAAAGCGCTTCTTTGCACGTGCGAATTCTCTGTTGAATGGCCAAGCGCATAATATAGTCAGGGGAGGAGGTAAGTGTAAGATACTGACTTTAGACTCTAAAAACCAGTTTTCCGGGGCGCAGGCTGGTGAAGACCGGCTTAAGGACCGCCGGCCTGGAAAAGCACCTGAGGTTACAGGTTTATGCCATTTTCTCAAAGCGCAAACAGACGAATGCACAATGCCGGTGTCGAGGAAAGTGGTGGTGCCCAGCGTTTGTTGCTGGAGCTTTGAATCCGTTCGGAAATCACATTTAAAAGAGACGCTGCCATCTAGAGGGTCTACAGAGGGCAGTGACCAGGAAGACAGATTGTCCCAGGATCCCAGCCCTTCCAGATTGGGACACAGTTCGCTGGCCGAAGAGGGGACCAATCAGTGGGGACTTAGAACGGCTCTCGGCTGCGAAGCTGCAGAGCAAGGTTTCTTTGGTGGGGTTCCTACGGGCAGAGCACAGCGAGGAGGTTCGAGGGGCTCGAGGCAGAGATTTCCTGTGTGCAGGAAAGAGCATCACCGCCCCGGAGCTAGCTCTGGGGGAGAGTCAACATAACGCCAGGAGCATCAAGAGCAGCTGCCTGAGATGACTGCACAGGGGGCGGGGGGGGGGGGGGGGGGGGGGGGGGGGGGGGGGGGGGGGGGGGCTCCCCACCTTAGCTCATCCAGCGTGGAGGCACGTGATTGACCCAGCTCAAGTCCCTTGCCCGCTCCTTGGCCAGAAGGGGCGTGGGTCCCTTGGGCCGAGGAAGGCACGAGGTGCCCTCCACAAGGAGGTCTCGCAGCTGCCTGCGAATCCTGTCGGCAAGGCTCACCTGCAGGCCGCCCTGGGAGATTTTATCAGCAGTTACATAATCAGCGATGTCCTGTTGCTAGGGCCTCGGGAGGCAGACCGGAGAAAGAGCTGGCGAGGTGGCAGTTGTCCTCCATCTGGCCCGGGCCCCGGGCAGGGGAGCAGCCCAGCTGCCGTGCGGCCTCGCCCCCCGGGAAGTGCTGGAGGCAAAGCAGCTGAGTCGGCCCCGGGGGGCCGGCCGGGGGTGGGGGGGAACCAGTCCCAAAGGGAGGGGCCGTTGGAGGTCATCAGCCGAGGCCACAAGCTGAGGGTCGGCCCACAGTCCTGCCGGTTGCAGGGATGACAAGTGGGATCCGAGCCCAACAGCTGGCATTGGTCAGCAGCAGCACCTGCTCACCTGGGAGTTTCTTGAGAACAAAGGGACCAGGTCCCTTTGACCCCTGCTGTCTTCTTCCCCAGGGCCGGTGCAGAGCGTGGCTCCTGGGAAGGTGCTCCGCGGCCCACCTTCTCTATGTAGCCTCTGTGTCACGTGTGATGTTTATGACGTGTAACGTAGAGGCAGGGGTCAGGACTTTCAGTGAAGGCTCTGAAAGGTAAAGCCATCTGTCTGACCGAGGACCAGGCTGCCGCGGGGCACCTGCTCCCTCCCTCGCCGCGGCCACCCTCCCAGACAAGTCGGCCTGATGAGCGGAGCTGGGTTTGGGCCACACTCTCTGAGCCTCCTGCCGCCCCACCAGGACCTGGCGTCCTCACGCCAGTTTGCCAGGAAGGCAGCTTCCGCCTGGGCCCTAGCTGTCCCCCTCTGCTCTCCTGCAAGGGACCCTGGCTCGAGTTTTGTTCCAGGACTGACCCAGTGCAGTGGATGGGCCACGAGCAGGGCCACGTGCGGCTCACTTGGAACAGAGCCAACTCAAAAGCCATGGTGCTGCGGGCATGTGCTTTAATGGGGGGACGTCTGTAGGGAGGTGGGGGAGGAGGAGGAGGTTGGGGAGATAGTGGTCAGAGGACCCACGGAGCAGTGAGGCAAAGGGCAAAGGTTCTGGGGTTGGGGGATCCCGGCTCTCAAATCTACAAGCCAGTGGCCATTAGGTAAGTGACATGACCTCTCTCGGACTCAGTCTGCAAATCTGTCTGATGGGAATTCCTTTGTGAGATTATTCTGAGGATTAAGTGGAGTTTCATGTGTAAAGGGCACAGGGCAGGTGCTGAGGAAATCCTATTCCCACCCCTTCTTCTTTCCCAAGGAAACAAAGAGGTTCTGGAAGCTTGGGGCGGGCGGGGGGGGGAGGGCTCTTTCCTCTGCATCATCTTGGAGAGAGGGAAAGAGGAAGAATCAGAGAAGCAGGAACAACGACAGCCCTGTGTTTAGGGGGGTTCAGAGATGCATGGAAAGCTCCAAATCGAGCTACTGTATGGGAATAATTATGGCTGCTATTTTTGTGCATTTATTTAATAATGTTAATTCGGCGACAGCCTGACACTACAACATCCTCTCCCCCACAGAGGTGGCTTTAGCTCCCTGTTCTCCAGAATCCATTTGCATTTTTCCCGTTGGGTTGGGAGCTTGGGAGCTGATGACTCACAGCTAGAGGGGCGTCCAGGAAAGTCCCCTCTCCGTGCGGGGGCAGGAGCTCCTGGCAATGTCGCCTGTGGCAGATGAACCACCCGGCCTCCCTGGAAATGGCCTTCCAGCCTTGCCCTGGGTCTCCCTGAAAGCTGACAAGGAAGTGGTCACTCAGGTCAGACTTCTTAAGATTTTTAAAAAATTGGGTGCCTGGGTGGCTCGGATGGTTAAGCGTCTGCCTTCCGCTCAGGTCATGACCTCAGGGTCTTGGGATCGGGCCCCGAGTAGGGCTCCCTGCTCGGCGGGGAGTCTGCTTCTCCCTCTGCTGTTCCTCCTGCTTGGGCTCTCTCACTCTCTCTGTCAAATAAATAAATAAATAAATAAATGAATAAATTAAAAAAAAAAGATTTTTAAAAAATGCATTCATTTGAGAGAGAGAGCCCAAGCAGGAGGGAGGATCGCAGAGAGAGTGAGAAGCAGACTCACTGCTGAGCAAGGAACCCGACATGGGGCTCGATCTCAGGACCCCAAGGTCATGACCTGAGCCGAAGACAGACGCTTCACTGACTGAGCCACCCAGGCGCCCCCGGGCAGAGGTCTTAGAGGAGAACTCGTGGGGGTTAATTGGCATTGGAGAAGAGGAAAGCACAGAGGCCAGAAAAAAATCATTACACTAATATTCACAATTTGGGGATTTGTGTTGAACATGAAGATAACAACAAAGAGTGGCTTCTGAGTGGGGGCTGGAAAAATGTCACCGCTAGTGGATGTTTTGGGCTGAATCAACCCAAATATGCATCCATTTAACAGGGCACATGCAGCTATAGGACAGAGTGACCCCCAGGGTCCAGAAACCAGAAAGTAGACGAGGGGGAGTTTCTCTGGAGCTATATTCCAGCTTGTCAATGAAGAAGGAGCGACATTGGAAGGCCCACACTTTGCAACCACCAATGAAGTCATGGATTGGGCCATGATTGGCAATGGCCACTAACTTTGTGCCTCCTAGTTTCAGAGGACAAACTTAAGGGGTTCTTCAAGGGTGTTATTACTGGCATTGTGATTTTATTTATTTTTTATTTATTTTATTTTTATTTTATTATTTTTTAAAGATTTTATTTATTTATTTGACAGAGAGAGAGAGATCACAAGTAGGCAGAGAGGCAGGCAGAGAGAGAGAAGGAAGCAGGCTCCCCGCTGAGCAGAGAGCCCGATGTGGGGCTCGATTCCAGGACCCTGAGATCATGACCTGAGCTGAAGGCAGAGGCTTTAACCCACTGAGACGCCCAGGCGCCCCTGGCATTGTGATTTTAAAAGAGTCCTAGTTTTTGCAGGCCACGCTGAAATATTTACAGACGAAATGATGGGATGTTTTGGGTTTGCTTCTAAACCATCGGGGCTTGGGTATGTGTTCACCCCGGTTAAAACTGGGTAATGGGTGTGGGACAGCTCATTCTACTAGGTTTTCTACTTTTGGGTAAGGTTGACCATTTTCATAGTCAGCAATGTTTTTAAAATAGTGGATTTGTTCGGATGGTGACGATATGCTGGGTTGCTTTCCCTGCTCTCATTTGTCTGTATTTCCTGGAACTTCCTAAGATGGACCTATATTCTCACCTGCAGAAGGGGACCTCCTCGGAAAGTGGTGGGAACCTCAGGCTTGGTGTCAGACAAATCCAGCCTCCTGTTCCCATCCTTTGGGGACCAGCTCAAGGTCACCTCCATTTCCTGCCGTCTCTTCTCTCCCCTCCCCGCTACCCTTGGCAGAATGAAGCCTCCTTCCTTCAGGTCCCCAAATCACGTGGTTGGCCCCTCCAGCAACACAGGATTTCTGGTTGGATTATGTGTCTTCCCTGCTAAACTTCGAGCTCTCCGAAGGCTTGGAGAGTCCCCTTCTTCTTGGATGTGTGACTGAGGGCAAATCACTAACCTCTCTGAATTTCCTCTGCTGTAAGATAGGTATTATAATGTTCTCATGGAGAGGTCCTTGGAACCTATTAGACTGACAAAAAAGAGAAGGCTAGATCAGCGTAAGTGCTTCTTAACTAGAGACACCCTTCCTATCCCCTGTGGAGACCAATATCTGGAGATATTTTTGGTGGGCCCAAGGGAAGGGAGGATGAAATTGCTACCGGTGTCTGGTGGGTAGGGACCAGGAATGGCACGAAGTACCCTACAATGCACAGAACAGCCTTCACAACAAATATTACCCAGGCCAAAATGTTGACGATGCTGAGGTTGAAGAATTCTGGGCTGTTTCAATGCGGATGGGGATTTTGGGCATTTGTGCTTTGCCTGTGGGACTATCGCTTCCATTCTGAAAAGCAGTTAGGCAGGGTTTGGTCAAATTAAGTGCCCACATACCTTGTGATGCATACATCCCACTCCTTGGTATTCCAAGGAAACGGTCACAGGGGTCTGTAAGGAGAGACTGATGGTCATAGTTAGCATTGCTGTTTGAGTTGTGGGAAGTTGGAGGCGACTCGACCTAAGAGAAGACTGGAGGAACTGGGGTCAGATCTGGGCGATGAGCTCTCCAGCGCTCTAGGAGCCCATCCCTTTGTAATCCCATTTTCCCGGTGTCTGTCCCTGGGATGGGCCCTGGGAGTTAGGCAAAAGGCAGTGATGAGAAGCCACGGACTACAGGTTCATGGAGAAAAACAGAAGCACCGTTAACGCAGCGTTAATGAAAAATCGAGAAGGAGAACAGCATATGTGATGCAGAACCATTTATTCAAGTTCAAGTTACATGCAAAAATCAATAATACACATCGAAGGAGTGCATATAAACAAAAAGATACAATATGAAACACATTGGAGTGGTTGCTCCTGGGGTGGGAGAAAAAAGGGGGGGAAATGCATGCATTAGTGAGAAACCAAGAGCCAAGCCTTTGTGGGCCAGTGATGGCCGTGCACCATGAACTGGAAAGTGTGTTTAACTCACCTCTGCTCTAGGGTTTGGAACAAATGCATAAAATGAAGTCATGTAGGAGAAACTGCCTAGGATAGAAGCTGGCATATAGTAGTTACTAAATAAATGGTAACAATAGCCGAAATAACGCATTAGTACTAATTTAATTATTAATAGGCTAACAGGGTAAATTACTAAGAATGCGGGGCGCCTGGGTGGCTCAGTCATTAAGCGTCTGCCTTCGGCTCAGGTCGTGATCCCAGGGTCCTGGGATCGAGCCCCGCATCGGGCTCTCTGCTCTGCGGGGAGCCTGCTTCTCCCGCTACCATTCCCTCTGCTTGTGTTCCCTCTCTCGCTGTGTTTCTCTCTGTCAAATAAATAAAATCTTAAAAAAAAAAAATTACTAAGAATGCTTTAATCATCTCCTCTTTTTTTTTTTTTCCTCCCCCAACCCTGATAAGAGAATCCACCACTATTTCTAAGGACCCGTTGAAGGAGAATACAGAGCGTCTTTCCAAGGGGACAGATTGGAAGGAAGTCCTTGGAAGACAGTCAGGGAGAACACCAACCCTGGGGACAGTCCCCATCCTGGGAAGGAAACGAGCCAGGAAGTGGAAAAGGTGGGCTCCTAGAGTGATTGAGACCAGAGACCCTCAGAGGGCCCAGAGGGGTG
Organism: Procyon lotor; assembly: GCA_028646535.1. Lineage (NCBI taxonomy): Eukaryota > Metazoa > Chordata > Mammalia > Carnivora > Procyonidae > Procyon > Procyon lotor. The sequence goes on from CM053619.1 coordinate 37,019,352, forward strand.
GTGGAGTGCTGTATCTGAGGACACTGGACACCAGGTATGGATGTCCTGCCCCTGGAAGGACCCTAGCACCCACCCTGGGCTGGGCTGGGCTGTGGATTTCCAACTATCCAGTAGCCTCCGTCATGCCCTCCACATTGGATTCCTGGGCAGGCCTGGGAGACATGGAATTTCCCACCACCCCGTTGAATGGGGGCTCAAAGTCAGACTTAATGTGACTGAGAAAAACAAGGTGACATCTGTCATAATTAAGTGTGTTGAAGTAAAATTCATTTGTGCTACACTTTTTTCCTTGCACCTCACACAGCCAGCAGCATGGGAGCTCACACATATGGTGTTTCAGGAAACATTTTGTTGAGCAAACGGAAATATTCCCTCCTCCTCTCCAGCTGGTGGGCTTCAGACTGTCGAGGTCTCCCTTCTCATGCACGTACACTGACTCTGTGCTCCACAGGGCCCTGGAATTCAGTCCGGGAAATGGGACCCGGAGGCTGGAGTCTGCCCAGAATTTGTGCCCAAGATCCGAGCCTGATTCCCCAGCCCTTCGTGGACCAGGTCATTGGGTGTACCAGATGCCCATGGTCACACTCGCACGAGTCAGACCAAGCACGCGCTGTGAGCCCTCCTCCAGGGGCTGGCAGGCGGGGAGAGTGCAGTGAGGGGCCAGCACACAGGAGTTGTGCAACCATTTCCAACACTGGTTGTGTGAAATGATAGAAAATACACACGTTGGTCTCCGCTCTGGTTCCTGGCACAGAGCTCCTGAATCCTTTGGAATTTCAGTGGTGATGGGAGTCTTTGAGACAACTCTGGGTGGGCTCCCGGATAGCTTCAAGGGGAGGGCTGGACACCAGAAAGATAAAGGCGTGATTAGAAGTCTGGAGCTCTCAGCCCTGCCCCCCATCCTGCGGGAAGAGGAGAGGGGCTGGAAATTGGGCTAATGATTGATCATGCCTACATGATGAAGACGCCATAAAAATGCCCAAGTAAGAGATTTGGAGAGCATCCGTGCTGGTGAACACTCTCATGTGCCCAGAGAGGCTCATACTCCTGTTCCACAGGGATAGAAGCTCCTGCCTTCAGGGCAATTTCAGACCTCGCCCCCTGTACCTCTTCATCCGGCTCATCTGTATCCTTATCATAACCTTTATTCTGTAATAAACTGGGAAATGTGTTTCCCTGACTTCTGTGAGCTGCTCTAGCAAGTGATGGGATCCAAGGAGGGAAGTCATAAGAACTTCCAATTTGTAGCCCAATTGGACAGAAGCTGCAGGTAATCCGGGGACCTTCTGGTGGTTGGCACCGGAAGCAGGGGGCGGGATCACAGGATTAAGCCCTTAACCTGTGGGGTTGCGATAACTCTGGTGAATTTCAGAGTGGAACTGAGCTGTAGGACACCCAGCTCGGTGTGAGGAAGAATTGCCTGGTGTAGAATTCCATGTTGTCGGTGGTGCGAGGGTAAAGGAAGAAGCAGTAAGTTTTTCCTGCACAGGTGGGCAGCATGTGTAGAGATGTACAGAGAGCTTTCAGGAGAATGACACCTCACCCTTCTTCCCCACTTATTGAGACCTTTCCTTCTCATGCATCTTCAAACGGGAAGCTGGACTTTTCTCTGATTGTGGAAATGGGTACGTCGGCCATGCTGGGCATTAAGAACTGCACAGGACTTGCAGAGCATGGCACATATTGTGATCTGTGTGCTTGTGAGCCAGCTCCTGACCCTCTCTATGTCCCGGCGTTCTTCTACGTACAGGACCAAGAGGGCTAAATGAAGCAAAGCTCTCAAAAACACTTAGGACGTGCCAGGCACCCTGCATGCTTCACCGTTGAGGGTGATGTCTGGTGATGAACCTCAGCGGAAGTCGTAGTGTCTTAGACCGATATTCACAAGAAACACACTGTGTCTTAATTCAAGATGGTGAATCCACTTGTGGGACACCATCCGGCCTTGATCATCTAGGGCTCTGAGAGCAGCTTTGGATTTAATATGTGGTATTCACCCGGAGCCTCTTGTGGGCTTCGTTTCATTTGGTCTCTGTCATTTTGTTAAGAAAAATCATTTTGTTAAGAAAAATCATTTTGTTAAGAAAAATCACCTACATTTTAAATACACAGTTGCTGTCTTTTTAAAAATAGACTCTGTAGTATTTTCACACGGATTCCATTGTATCTGACACGGGGTGGGAGGTGGATGTGCGGGTGTGGGCAGATTTAATATAAAAATTGACCCAAGTCCACTTTGCTGAGAAGACCGTGATACATGGTCTCTTCACCGCCTGATCAGAAACCTCCAAAGCCCTCAGGCCTTGTTCTTTTTATGATTGCTCGGTGTAAAATGAATTATTCAAAGGCCAGTGACGAAGATTGGTTTAAACTCTGCATCGGAGCCCTGAGACCGTAAGGTCATTTCTGAGCATCTATCAGGCCTACTCAGGCCCAGGAGTCCATCCCTTGGCCCTGAGAGTGGGGTGGAGAGCACATTGGCTCCAGAATGCTGAGTGTTGTTGTCCTCTTTCTCAAGGACAGGCCCCTCCTGCATCCCAATGAATACCAGCTCAACAGAAAAAGGGCTCCAGGGCAGACAGGCTGGGCATGGGCCCGTGGACTTGACAGCTTGCCCATGGCACAGCCTTGTTTAAAGAAGCAGGGCCTCTGTGGGTTGGGAGGGAGCAAGGAGATGCCTGGGCCCTTTGCATCCTTGGGTGCCCACCCAGGACCATTTCCTCTTCTTTTCCTGTATTTTGTTTGGGAAGCAGTACTCCCCGACCAGACTCAAGAGAAGGATTTGAAGGGCAAATCCTGGTAGATCCAACCAGTGGTTATCAACCCTGCCTTCACACTAGAGATACCCAGGGAGTTTTAATAAGTTCATGTGCCCGGATGTTAGTCCCAAGAGCCTAGAGCATGCCACACTCTTGACATCACCTGGAAACTGTTAGAGAAACAGGGTCTCAGTGCCCAGCTCAGAACAAAGTCAGAATCTCTGTAGTGGAAAGCCAACAGCCAAAGCCAACTATGGCGTTGCAGACTGTGTTTTCCAAAGATGGCTGCCCCAACAGATCCCTTGCTCATGTCCCTCTCTTCACAATGGGATCTTGACATGCCTCACAGCTCAGACTGGCAGGATCTACGTTCCTTCCTTACCTCAGCGTGGTCTACTGATTATGACAGAAGTGACACCAGATGACATCTGAGGCTACATCAAAGGAAGGCAAGGCTGCCTGTGTCTTGGGATGTTCACTCTTAGCACCCAGTTCTCCTGCTCTAAGGAACACCAGGCAGTGTGAAGAGACTGTCTGTAGGTGTCCAGCCGACGGCCCTGGCTGAGGTCCCAAGTGGACATGATTGCCAGACAAGTGAGCAAAGAAGCCTTGGAGATGACAATCACGGACGCCAATCCCTGGGAGATCCTGAGTGAGGACCATCTTGTTGAGCCCACTCAACCCCCCCAAATTGTCAGAAATAATAATGATGTGATTGTGACTAAAATATTGAGGTTTGGGGTAATTTGTGATGTATCAATAGATGACTGGAGCATGAGGTCACCCCTTCCCCTTGCCAGATGGTGGTTCAGGATTGGGCACGTGACCCAGAAGTGGAGACTTAGGAGTCTTTTTTCTTAAGAAAGCCACAGAAGAAGAAGAGATAGTCCTTCTCTTTCTTCTGATGTTGTTGCATCTTGATATGACCCTTGGGATTGCTGGCACCATCTTGATACTGACCTGGGGATAAAGTCAAACTCCAAGGACAGCAAAACCAAGAGATGGGAAGAACTTGGGTTCTTGATGACATCATCGAGCCCCTGAATTAGCCAGTCCTTGAACCCGCACCCATTCCAGGCCTTACCTGATGTGAAGATGATAAATACTTCTATTGTTTAAAGAAGTTTGAATCAAATTGTTACTTATTGAAATGTCCTATTTGTTGTGCTGCCTAAGCCAGAATCCAATATCCACCAGCTTTGAAAAGGGGGGAACTCAAGGTCAAAGTCAGTGAGCAATGGGGGGGTATCAAATATGCTCCCCAAAACTGCTTCTTACTGGTGAGGAGAGCAAGAGGGCTAAGAAAAAAGCCCTTCCTAGGCTAGCCGCAGGATAAGGGATTGGAGGGGGGCCGGGCAGGGGGGACACGACGATCAGCTCAGCTTGGGGGCATAGAGATGTTGACTTTGAACCAGTGCTCAGCCCCGAGCCAGCGCACCCACTCTGCTGGGCACCACCAGAACTCCCATCTAAGTTCTCATTCAGGCTCACTCCTTCCCAGAGAAGAGAGACTGAGGAGGCTTTCCATCTTGTGGGTGGAGAAACAGAGGCCCGAAATGTGCCACTGGTTTGCCCAGAGGGAGTAGCTGGAGGCTTGACGTTCAGCTCTGAGATCCTTCCTCTGGCCCTTGGAAGGATGGGTTGGGACTCAACAAAGGAAGGCACGTGTCCTATCCCTGAACCCTCAGCCCACTGGGGTGACCAACCACCACCTCGTCTGCCAATCAAGGCCGTGGCCGAGCCCCTGACACCATTTCTAGGACGAGATTTATAGGGAACTGTCCGTTCCCTCCCCTCACCCAACTCCCACCTGGAAACTTTCATCTCCTGATAGACACAATTACATTTTGGAGATCTTTCAGCTGGGAAGGGTCTTTTTTGCCTTTCCTTTAGCATGAAAGTGGTGCCCCTTGACCTTGAACTTGCTCTTGAACCTCTGGAGGCGGCTCAATAGGGCCCCACTTCCCACAATGCTGTCCAGGGGAGCAGACATTGGGTTGAGAAGGTCCCCTGCCTCCTCCTGTCCCCTACAGCTGAGATGAAAGAAGAGGGCAGCTGAGTTCTGTCTTTGAAACCTCCGTCCCCTCCTTCTGCTACTCTGAGTCCCACCATGTGCACTCCATTACACACAATCTTGTTCTTCTTTAGGGGTCCCCCAAATATCTACTCTCTCATATAAATTCTGCATTCTTTGGGGTATCATCTGGGTGTCGCCAGCAGGAGGCAGAGGCCAGGGGTCCATCATTTGAGCTCGGTTGGGTTTTGCCTATAAAACTTATAGTCTTTTGGGGCACCTGGGTGGCTCAGTTGTTAAGCATCTGCCTTCGGCTCAGGTCATGATCCCGGGGTCCTGGGATCAAGCCCCACATTGAGGTCCCTGCTTCTCCCTCTCCCACTCCTCCTGCTTGTATACCCTCTCTCTCTCTCTCTCTCTCTCTCTCTCTCTCTCTCTCTCTCTC
>CM053619.1:37024669-37035785 GCA_028646535.1 Procyon lotor
TTAGGGGTCCCCCAAATATCTACTCTCTCATATAAATTCTGCATTCTTTGGGGTATCATCTGGGTGTCGCCAGCAGGAGGCAGAGGCCAGGGGTCCATCATTTGAGCTCGGTTGGGTTTTGCCTATAAAACTTATAGTCTTTTGGGGCACCTGGGTGGCTCAGTTGTTAAGCATCTGCCTTCGGCTCAGGTCATGATCCTGGGGTCCTGGGATCAAGCCCCACATTGAGGTCCCTGCTTCTCCCTCTCCCACTCCTCCTGCTTGTATACCCTCTCTCTCTCTCTCTCTCTCTCTCTCTGTGTGTGTCAAATAAATGAATAAAATTTTAAAAAATATTTTAAAAAACTGACAGTCTTTTGAGCTGGAGACAGAGCCTGCAGATAGAACCCGAAGATAGTTTTATCCAACCCCCTCATTATATGAATGAAAAACACAGGTTCCCATGCTGCTGACCACACACAGAAGGTGGAGCAGTGCCCGGCAGGGGACTCAGACTCACTGCCCCCCTGGAATGAGCAGAGCAGAGGGCTCGCTGTTTGCAAATACCCAAGGACACGCTCCCCAGGCAGAAAACTTTGGCTCAGAAGCAGACAGGGAGATTAGACTTTACTACACATGAGAAAGTCGAGGCAGGCCCTGGGAGGGTGTGACCTGTCCAAGGTCCTAGAACAGAGGTCTAGGATCCCAGTGTCGTTGTAGGTGGGAATCCAGAGGCCAGAGTTCTGCCAAGAGGAAAGGCCCGAGGCCCTGGGACCTGTCCCAGGTCCTGAGGGGCTATGACCCAGCTATGGCTCACGACCCTCCCCGCCTGTGGCAAGTATCAGGTCTGCCCACGGCAGTCACCGAGCCTTGCTGTCCCGGCTGGGCCGAGCTCACACCTGCGGGGCACGCTGGGTCCTGGCATGTCTGGCACATTCAGTGGAATCCTTTTACCCGGATGCACTCATGAGGTGGAGCATTTGTTTCCCAGAGGCTAATCAACCTCTCATGGGTTGTATCCGCACACGGGCATATATTCACAGGCTGTGGGATACCAGTCCAGACTGGGGGGGGACTACAAACCAGCTCCTCGCACTCAGCAGGAAGATCGGCTCAGCTGAAGGGACCGTCTGCAAAGGAAAAAACCCCAGGGCCTGGCTGGGCTGACTCCCCCCACCCCTACCCCTCACTTGCCCTGCAGTTCTTAAGATAGAATGCCATTTCCTCTGCTCTCCTCCATCCTTTATCCACTTGTGGTGGTTAATTCACTGTGTCCGCTTGGCTGGGCCGTGGGGCCCACATATTATTCTGGCAGCTTCTGTGAAGGTGGGCTTTGGATGAGATTGACATTTAAATGAGTGGGCTCTGAGTAATGCACATCACTCTTTAGAATGTGCTGGGCCTCGTCCAATCAGTTGAAGGGCTAAACAGAACAAAGATGGACCTATCCCAAGCAAGGAGACACCAGCAGACCGCCTTCAGACTCACACTGCAGCCCTCCGCTGAGTCTGCAAGGCCGCTGGTCTCCTCCATCTGACTTCACATTTGCCCAGCCTCCACCACCATGGGCACCAATTCTTTAAATCTCCCCACGTACATCTCACTGGTTCCATGTCTCTGGAGAACCCTAATACATGGCTTTTATTCAGGAAAGGAGAGTTACCCAAACATGGGTCAGGGGGTTCCCCTGACCCATTGCTGAGAAGCCGGTGGCTCTTATGGATTTGACCCCAGTGCCTTCCCATCAACTCCATCCGCAGCCCTGGTAACAGACCATTCCTCTGAAGGCCATTTGGAGGGGCAGGGCTGTCCCTGAGTCACCCCCGGGCGCAAGGAGGAGGCTGGCGAGTTCCACGTGGGAGGGAACCAGCAGTTTTGGAATTGTTCCTGCCCAACCACCGGTTTTGCTCCAGAATATATCAGACTTCAGTGTATTCCCCTCCCTCTCCACGTTTTTGAAGGTGAGAAGAAAAAAATCTCAATGTGTTTTCTTCAAGTGCTTGAGGAAACAAGGGATCAGCAAGTGCATTGGGAAAAGACCCTAATTATAATTTCTGAGTTTATGCACTTAAATATTTGATTAAAGTCTTTGACTGTGGAGAGACGCTGCAAATAGGCCCTCAGTTCTGAGATCAATGTAGAGACGGAAAGGGAACCGTAATACTTGTGCCATAATTGATCTATCCCCTGTCCCTCGTGAGGGAAGACAATGACCCAGAACCTGACCCTAAGATAAGCGTCAACTGCACCTTCCCAAGGCACGAGGTGCTCGACTTAGCAGCCCAGCCTCCAGGCCAATGAAGGCTCATCCTAATGATGTCAGTCAACAATCAGCTCGCGTTCGGGTGTGGGTTCTATTTTTAACATGTGCATACACACAAGCCTGGCACAGTGACAGAGAAAGGGAGCTTAAGGGGTAGAAAAGTACATTTTAGGAGGGTAGTTACATTGACCGAAACAGGAGAAGGGCACATCTAAACCACCGCCCGGTCTGGAAATGCTGCCTACTGGTCTGCACATACGGACACGGGTTCCTTTGCTGCAGAGGAGAACTCGGTTTCTGTTTTATTCTGTGAACAGTAACCGGAGTACGGTAGTCATTTCCAGATGCCGATGGCCTGGGAAGATGGGCTGGGTTTACGGTCGCTATTGGTTTCAAGGCAAATGTGAAAAATCACATTTGATGGAAATCTGGAGCTTTCTACACAAGGCTGAATCACTAGAGTTGGGGGCAGGTGTGTGGAAGGGGGCGGCTTGGGGATCATTTGTGCCAAGCCCCTCAGAGCAGATGGGGTTGCCCGAGGATCCATGCTCAGATGGTGCTGAGCTGGGACCACAATTGGCTTCTCCAATCTTCCCCCCCTACTGTGCTGTGAAGCAAGTGGAATAATCCAGCTATGAAGTGATCTGCCTATACTTGCTGAATCGCGTGCACCTCCCCCCCACCCCAAGTTCTGTGTTGAGTCCCTCACCTCCAGAACCTTGGAATGTGACCCTATTTGGAGACAGGACCTTTAAACAGAGGATGAAGGTCAAATGAGGCTCTGAGGATGGTGTCCTGCTGAGAGGGGATGTGGGGACCAGGGATGGGCACACAAGCATAGAAAGACTGTGGGAGGACACGTCAAGAAGACGGCCACCATCTGCAAGCCAAGGAGAGGCCTTGGAAGAGAGCCAATCTGCTGCCATCTTGACCTCGGACTTCTGGTCTCCAGCACTGTGAGAATCTTGCCTTGTTTTGCTACTCACAACCTCAAAACCGGCAATGCACACACTGAGAGGGTGCCTGGGGAACTGGGGGGTCATGTCCTGCAGTGGGCCTTCCACTGATCTCTCCGCCCTTGCACACACACCCCCCCCCCGCCCCCAGAGGACTTCATGGAAGGTGCTTGGTACCTCTCAGCTCAAGTTTGCTACTAGGAAAATGGGCATCATCCTGCCTCACCTTCTGGAAGGATCTGGCTGCCTATGTCATGTCCCCAGTCCAGGAAGCAGATAGTGCCCTGTATTAGGATTAGATGACAACCCTCATATATTCCCAGGAAAGCAGCTGGACCTTTCCAAGGTGAGCATCTCTCGACTCAAAATGCACCACGTGTCGGCAAATCCAGCTCCAAATCCCAGGCAGCCTCTTTGAAAGCTGCCTTCTACCTATGTGGTGTAGACGTGTATCTACACGGTCAGATTTTAGGGCCTTGGACCAGAAACACTGCCCATGTGAGCAGGGACAGTGTGCCCAGGGCCTGAAACAGTGCTGGATAATGCTAACTGGGACCAGCCAGAGTCTGACATTCTCCTTGTCAGAGTCACTTCTTGGTTAAGGCATTAAAGACCCCCGTTAGATATGTTATAGGGGAACGCATGTTAACACACCATCAGCCATTAACACCTCTTTGTGACTTCATCAGAGTGGTCTCAGATCCACTCTTAGCCCCTTAGGAACCAAGGCCTGGGGCAGCTGAGTCCTGCTGGGAGGAGAGGAGGGAAGAGTCATAGCCTATGGGGCAAAGGGGCAGGTGGAGAGCACAGAAAGGTGTGCTGTACGGACTGATGTGGGTAACCAAAAAGGATAAAGGATTTCACAGGGAACGCTGCTTGGCAACTCTGAACCAGCCAGACCTCCATATGAGAGTCCCCTTGTTGGCCCGATGGCCCAGATCATGAACAGGAGGGCCAGACTAGTTGGTAGGCACACAAGTCCCGCTGGGTGTGTGTGTAAGGAACTTGGCCTGGGGCCATGAAGTTGGGTGCGCAGGGACAAATACACAGCTGGAACCGCCGCCTCTCCCGGGAAAGGGGAGGGCGGCGGGAGTGATTGGCACCCGGGAGGCGGGGCTACGCCCATGCTCTCAGCCAATCAACTTGCCCGCTGGAGCCTCCGGACTCCCGACACCCGCCCTGGGGCACTTAGAACTACTCTGGGGGGAAGCTGTGGAGACGACGTGGGTCAAGTGACAACAGCGAAGCGTGGGGGCAGCCTGGGCCTGTCAACCAAGGGCCTGGGGCTCCCAGGCCATCGGGGAGCACGGGGAGGGCTGCCTGGCTGTCCACAGTCCAGGGAGGGAGGCGGCGAGGCTCAGCAGGGGGAGGAGGACATCTGGTCATAGTCGGGGCACTTGAGCAGGGCTGGGTAATTGCTGTTCATCTGCAGGGAGGCGTCGCTGGAGATGTCGGAGGGGCTGCGGCCCCGGACCCAGGCGTCCGGGTGTAGGAACTGGCCTGAGTAATCGGAGCAGTTGCTCAGCCGAGGCCGGTAGAAGCCGGGGTGGGGCCGGTACAGGTCTTCGGCGGTGTACCGCTTCATGAACAGGTACACGGACATCACGCCGGCGCTCTGCCCGGGGGAGGAGGCGGGGGAGCGCTCACTGCGGGGGGCTCCCTGGCTGGGGCTGGGGTCTGCGGGGAGGGGCGTGGACAGGGGTGGGGGGAACAGAGCCGGGGGGAGTGCCCTGGAGGACCCCCCCACCCCCGGAAGGTGGGAGAGTGACACCTTGTGGGTCGGAAGAAGGGCAGCAGAGTGGGTGGGGCCAGGGTCTTCTGGCTCCAGGCTCCTCCTGGGCAGTGCCCCGCCCCCAAAACGGCCTGTGGGGATTTGGGATAGGAGGGAGATTTACCTCCGTCAAAAGGAAAGAGATGGCAGCGAAGGCAAACGACCAGCCGTACTTGTAGTTGAAATAGGTCTCCGTGTCCTTGGTCCTATTGAGCATCTCATCGTTGATGCTGGAGATGTAGAGCACCAAGCCCACCACCAGAGACAGGCCTGCGCAAGGCAAGGGGGTGCTTGGTGAAGAGGCCCTTGGGGTTCGGGAAGAAAGCCGCCAGCCTTGGGGCAACAACGCTCTCCTTTGGGGCTTGAAGGAAAGCAGGAGCTCTCCTCCTAAAGACCTTGTTTGGACCGTTACCTTCTAGAAAGCAGAGTTGCGGGGAAGAAAGCCCCCTGTCCAGCCACCTTCTGAGCCACAGAAGCCCCATGGCTCTCACCTCACCTGCCCACAGGAATCATCTATCTGATATACTTGCTTGAGCCCCAACCCGGACCTTCTGGGTCACTTGGCCCCGGGCGGGTGTCCTGACACTGCTGTCTTCAAAGCTCCCCAGCTGATGCTAAGGTGAACTAAGTGTGTGAATCAGAGCCAGCAAGTGGATTTTCCTAAACTGAGGAACAAGACAGGATCCCTTGGCAGAGGCAGCCAGGGCCTCTGACCCCTAGCTCCCTAACACCCTTGTGGAGACTCAGTGGCCCACGGTTCTCATAGCCCCGTGGACGATGGCAGTGACACACTGAGATCCTGAGGCAGGAGGGGTAAAGCGAACTCATCCGGATTCTGGCAAGTGATAAATCAATAGGCCACTGGGGCCAAACTCCTGCTCCATTGTGCAAGGGACCGCCTCGGGCACCGGGCCCTCGGTTAGTTACTGTCATTGAATCAGGACATAATTAATTACTCTGTTTTGAGCTGTTCAGGCTTAATTCCACTCACATGATTAAACTAGGGCATCTTGAAGGAAGACCATTAAAGGAAAAGAGATGCGATTCGAGCCTTCCTTGGCGCTTAATGCATGCTGGAATCACTGCCGGCCCAAGGGAACCTTCTCTGTTGTTATCATTAAAAGAACTTCTCGCATCCCCGTTCATCCTGAGATTTCTGATCCTGTTGCCTACTGCTGGAAAAACCTCAGGGGCCTCAAAGCTACTATACAGCCTTGACTCTTGTGAAGTTCATAGAAAGATAAAGGAAAGGTTTAACCCCTGAGTCTGTACCTCTTGGACTAGGTGGAAATACCAGCGTGCAGGAGACAGGCCGAGGACACTGCAGGTACCCCATAAATATGTGTTGGACTGATGGATGGAAGGGTGGATGAATGGATTAATAGATGGGAGAATCGGTGGAAGAGGGGTGGGTCAGGTGAAAAAGAGATGGACAGGATGAAGGGAAGAAAGGATGGAGAAAGAAGTAAAGAAGATGGGAAGAAAGAAGGAAGGGAGGGAAAGAGAAGGGAAAAGAGGAAGGAAGGAGGGAAGGAGGGGCTCTACTGATAGGAAAAGGTGGAGAAAGGAACCTAAACTGGCTTGGGAGTCAGGTGGCAATCAGAATACCTGGTGACAAGAGCTCTTTTACTCCCCTCCCTCCCTCCCTTTCTTCCTTCCTCCCTCTATCCATCTACCCACCCATCCAGCCATGCACCCACCCACCCATCTATCCACCATCCATCCATCCATCCACCCACCTATCCATCCACCCACCCACCCATCCATCATCCCTCCATCCACCCGCCTATCCATCCATCTACTCACCCACCCACCCACCCATCCACCGTCCATCCATCCATCCATCCACTATTCAAGCCATCCACCTACCCATCTTCCATCTGAGCATCTCCTCCTGAGGCCCTCCCTTGTCAATGAGCCCAGGGCTCCAGGGCACCTAGAATACATGCCCTAAGGGTCACCTTCTATCTGAAGTACTATCTCCAAAAGAAAAGGTCCTCATGAAAATGCACAGGTCACCTTAAAGGGGAGAAAAAGCCTATCTTTCTTTCCCACATCCTCTTGCCTTCTCACTCGGAGCGCTCCCTGTGAGTAACCTCATCCCTATCCATGATTCCCTCTCCTACTCCCTAAGCAGTTAGCTCCTAATCTCTCTTTTGGGTCCAGGCCTCTTCCAAGAACCTCTGACCCCTCGCGGCCTTTGGGACACCTCCTCCTAGATATTACACGGACACCACAAACCCAGCATTTCCCACACTAAACTCATGAACTTGGCCCAAATTTGCTGCTTCTCCTGTGGTCTCCAGATCAAGCTTGGATGTGTCATTCCCCCACTGCCCAAGCAAGAACCTGGCACCACCCTTGACTCTTCTCTTGAAAGCCTAGTCCTTGTCCTGTTGAGTTGATCCCCAAATGTCACCCTGAATCCTCTCATTTCTCTCTCCTATCATCCCCTTAGTGTGGGCCGCCATCCCCTCTCTCCTGTGCTATTGAAATAGCCTGTCACTTGCTCTCCCTGCCCCTGTCTCGCTCCCATCCTTCTCTCCATTCCCCAGAGTGGTCATTCTAAAATCCCCAAATATGACCATATCATCATCCTTCGGCACAAAATGCTTCTGAGGTTTCTCGCAATGTCCAAAATCCATAAGGCATCCTCAGATGCCTTCCTATCTCCCCTCCCACTACACTCCTGCCACAATGAGCAATGAACTCCCCAGTGCTTCATCCTCTCTCTTTCCTGCAGGCTCCCTTTCCAACACCTGCAATCTCATTCCTTTACCTATTTCCTAGTCATCCTACAGCTCCCCTTCTGGCTCCCCTTCCCTGACCAACCCTTGGCCTGAGTCTCAGTCACTGCTCTCAGCCCCCATAGCATAGTCCTTGCTTGTCCTGTTATGTTCATATTTACTGTCTACTTGTTTATATCTCACACTCCGCTGATCTTTTTGTGGGCAGTGATGCCAGCATCCAGAATAAGGCCTGGTAGATATCATGAATGAATGAATGAAAAGAAATACAAGTTGGTGTCTCTCCAGGAAGACAGATCCATGTTTAAGGGACCTGGGTCTGGGTATGACCGGAAAGTGAAAGGGGACAGTAGGAGTCTCCTGATGATAGCTGAGGTCTGGGAGTGCGGGGACCATGATTCCAAAGACTGATTGTACTTACCTTTCATGCAAAATCAGGAAGAAATAGCCCCTTCAAAAATAAGAATGCTCATTATTAGTGGAACTAAGAAGTCAGAAGTGGCGACAATGGGGAGTGAGGAGAGGACCCCCGGTTGAAATCACAGCTCTGCCCCAGGTGAGCCTGGCAGGTCCCTCCTGCCTCGGGGGTCATGGATGGGCTCAAGGGCATCAGCGATCCCCCTCCCTGACTCAGTTCTGCCTGGGGCTCTGACTCAGCGGTCCGGTGCCAGGGGCTGAGCCACACCTGTGACCACACTTCCCAGAGCAGAACCGCGGAGGAGTCAGACACTGAGAGCTGAGAATGCACGAAAGAAACAGCACAACCTACCTGAGAGAATGAAAAAGATGCCGGAGACAAAGGCGAGTATTGTCCTGTGGGGACGGATGTGCCCGATGTTGCTCAGGATAAACCCAATGAACATGAAGAAGAGGCTGACCAGGGGGAACGGTGTGGCCGAGCGAATCATTTCTGATTGAGGGGACAAGAGGACACCGTCGGCCTCCCATGGCCTTACCTACTTACCTCCCCTCCCGGGTGTTCCTGGCAGTGTCTACCAACTGGTTCCCAGAGCCCTCTGGCCTGCATGGGTTCTCTGGGCTCCATTCCCTTCTTGGGTGGCCCAGGGATCGCTGGTGGCACTTGTATCCCTGAAGCAGGGCTGGGAGGTCTGACTTCAAGTGCGAACATGCTTCTGTCTTCTCTTCCAGCGCAAACTGCTCCCTCCTGGGCGTCCAATATGGCAGCCGTGGGAGGGTCTGGTCACTCACCTCACTTCCTCTCCTGAATCCTCGCCATGGGTACAGGCATCTCTCTCTGAGGGGCACAGGAGACGATGCCCGGCCTCTGCTGTCTTTAACTTATAATTACTTAGGGAATGGTCTGCATAGTAAATGTGTCTTGTCTTTGTCCTTGGTTTCTGAGAGAAAATCTCTAAATCCCTGGAGTTTCCCAAGTGAGAAGAGTGTCCTTGGTATTCCTGGTGGGCCCCGCAACTACACCTGAGATTCTTCCAGCCCCCTGACTCAGGACAGGGGCTGGAAAGACCAACCACGTGATTAGAAGGTGGGTTTTCGAGCCCCGTGATCCGGGCCTGATTCCGGGAAGAAGTCGGGAGTCTGGAGATTGTGTCCAGTCATGGGGTGGACAGCCTACTCGATCACGCCTCCGTAATGAAACCCAATAAAAACTTGGCACCAAAGCCTGTCTGGGGCTCCCAGTTAGTGAACACATCCATGTGTCAGGGTGCTGACGAGTCCTGATTCCATGGGGGAGAAGACAGGAAGCCTCGGCCTTCAGTGCCCTCCCAGGTCTGGCCCTACGTGCCCTTTACCATAAAACGGTGATAGGAAGTATTGTGCTTTCCTGAGTTCTGTGACTTATTCCAGCCATGTTTGGAACCTGGGCAGGGGGATCGCAGGAACCCCTGCCCTGCAGCCAACTGGTCACCCTGCCTCTTCCCTCTGCCCCGCTCTGCTCTGTCAGGCCAGGGAGCCGGGTCTGAAAGTCTGCGGCACCTACTCAGAACATTGACGGTGGACTCTGAAGTCAGCTGGGAGTTCATGGGCATCACGTATTCTATGGTGAAGCAACGTCCCCGCTCCTCCCCTGCGGAGACAGGAATCATTTACGTTTCCACGTGATTCTTGAACATGGATTTGAAGTCACTTCATTCAGATGGTATCCCCAAACCCTCCCGTGGGTCTTTGCCCCAGTGGGTTTGCGCCTGGGCTGGATCTAAACCTAGGGGACCCCGTCCCTGGCTAGTGACCCAGAGTAGGGGTGGGGGTGCCTCCTGACACCACATCTTTCCTGGAGAACTCCCCCCCCCGCATGAAAGTGGACCCAAGTCACGAAAAGCAGACTCAGTTGAGGACAGTGCATGGTGGGCTTCGATGGAACAGACCCCCCAAAGCCTTGTCAATCATTTTGGAAGCCAAATCCTAGTGACTTCAAATTCTCCTTCAGATTTAAGTGGAGATGGGTGCCACATAGTTTAGGGTAGTGGGAGGTGAGGTCAGGGCGAGATGCCATTTCCAACATAGACCAACGAGTCACCAGAAGGCCAGGCCTTGAGGTGTCTTCCCTGCTGAATACTTCTGGGCACCAGCACCACCCTCATTCTCCAAAGCCTCACTATAAAGCTGGAGGAACCACATGTTCTCTCTGCCCTGCGTGCATGAAGGTGACAGGGCCCTTCTAGAAAGTCTCGGTGATCACCCTGGGGGTTGCCAGCCAGCTCAGGCTCACGACCAGTCTCACAGGGCGTGGAGACGCTCGTCGTGTGCAGGCTGGTTCTGGGCCATGATAAAGGGATAAAGACAAAGTGCTTAGAATCGCAACTCAAGGGTTCCAGAGAAGTCCTCGAGAACTGGAGGGAGGCCCAGACAGGCGGGATCGAAACCTGAACCAGCTTGCGGATTTGGATGGACCACCATCTGGGTCTTCTCTTTCTTATTTCACGAACTTGGAACAGAGAAACTGTCCAGTCTTTCCCCTTCTGTAAACCGGTGGACCTGTGACGTTGAGTCAGGGAGACTTGCTTTACCTTTCTGGATCTTCATTTGCTTATTTGTGAAGTGGGAATAATAAGTCCTGCCTTAGGGGCGCCTGGGTGGCTCAGTGGGTTAAAGCCTCTGCCTTCCGCTCAGGTCATGGTCTCAGGATCCTGAGATCGAGCCCCACATCGGGCTCTCTGCTCAGCGGGGAGCCTGCTTCCCCCCCTCTCTCTGCCTGCCTCTCTGCCTACTTGTAATCTCTCTCTCTCTCAAATAAATAAAATCTTTAGAAAAAAAAATAAGTCCTGCCTTGGGGTGTTGTGGGAGGCACTGGGATCAATAGTTCCATGAGCTAAGGCACACAAGGGCAGTGGGAGGCCTGTGGGAGGCCAGCTCCATTCAGCCTGGGAGGCAGAGTGTGGGGAAGGGTGGGGAAGACGTAGCTACATTCATCTCTCAGGTC
>CM053619.1:37036285-37059166 GCA_028646535.1 Procyon lotor
TTCTCCTCCGGGACTTTTCTCTCCCCGTGTCACGGCCGCAGCTCCATGGCTGGGGGCTGAGAGTGGAAATCTTGCCCCCTCGAGCACCACAGGGACCTGCGTGCCATCCGGCTTTGCCACTTACCAGCCCTGTGATTTTAGGCCACTGACTTTTTGTCTCAGGTTCCTCCTCCTCAGCCCTCAGAGAGAGGGGGAGAGAGAGCGGGAGGGTTTAACTTCCCTTGACCTCGGGAGATACTGGCCTTGACCTCAGCAGATGGCCTTGCTGCAGTTCTGTGAATAGACGCACGTGGCCAGAGCAAGGGCCCGGAGCCGGGAGAGAGGGGAGGGTGCTGTCTGCCCTCGCGGGCACGGGGAGTGGGGGAGTCCGGGAGCCGGCTCGGCCGCAAACTGGGGACAGGGACAAAGGACAATGCACGCGTCCTTGCAAAAGCCGAGGCTGACAGGCATTCTGGGACTAGGCCAAGGCCACACACAGCTACCAAGCCACTGAGCTGGGACCTGAACTCACCCCTGTGTGGCTCCGAAGCCCGGGTTCCAGGGTCAGATAGTAGAGCATGGACGGCTCAAGTTCATGTCCCAAACAGCTCAAGTTCGTGTCCCAAAGGGCACCACCCACATTCTGGGCCTTGAAACCCGAGGCAAGGAAATCACATGCACCTCGTGGGCCCAGTGTGACTAGGTGTGAGGGAACACTTGGGATGGCCTTTGCACCCAGCAGGCAGCGGGCATGCAGCTCTCCTCTACCCTGGGGAGAAGGCAGAAATCCTCGCAGCCCCCTGGAGCCCCCAGTGGGATCAGGGCCCTGCGGGAGCTGGCCCACCACTGCCCACCCAGCCACCTGTGTCCTTCTTGCTCCCTGACTTTCTCTCCCGGCTGCTTGGAAGGCTCTTTGCCCAGATCTCTGCTTCACTCGCTCCCTCCCTTCCTTCCGGCCCCTGGTCACGTGGCGGGTGCCCCCTTTGAAAATGGCACCCCCCAAGCCTCCAGCCCTGCCTCGTCTTTCTCTCAAGCATTCTGCCAGACAGCCTACTCTACTTTCTCCCTCGTGAGCATAACTGTTGTTCATCTCCCTCTTTAGAATGCTTGCTCCTAAGGGAACGGGATGGAATTTTGTCTGTTGCATTCACAGCCTCATCCCCAGTGGTTCTCAACAGC
Source organism: Procyon lotor (assembly GCA_028646535.1). Classification (NCBI taxonomy): domain Eukaryota; kingdom Metazoa; phylum Chordata; class Mammalia; order Carnivora; family Procyonidae; genus Procyon; species Procyon lotor. Next base: position 37,037,444 of record CM053619.1, read on the forward strand.
AGGCGAGCCTGCCCCCCCTCGGGACATGTGGCAATGCCTGCAGACATTTGCTGGTGTCACGGTGGGGGAGGGGGAGCTGCTGGCGTTCAGTGGGTAGGAGGCCGGGGAGGCCGCCCAATGTCGTGCAACACGCAAGACACCCCCTCCCCCCAGAGAATAATCTGGCCCCAAATGCCAAGGGTGCCCCCGATGTAGCCCCATCACAAAACAGTCGTCAGCACGCACACAGCAGGTGTTCAATAAATGATTATGAAGAAGAATGAAAAGCGGCTTCATTCATCATCATCATTTGAGAACAGATACCATTGTAAGTAATCCTCAAGGATGCTCGTCGCACTTACATAACGTTAAACGTCAGTGACATCTCAATTTTTAAGAAATGGTTGTCATTTGGGAGTTCATGGCCAGAAGCTCGTCCTGGTGACCAGTAACTTCTTTCTAGTCAGAGTCCTGCTCTCAGCGGTGCCCGGATGGGCAGCCGACAGCTCGCTGCCACCCCATCATGAGCCGAGACCAGAACGTATTTCAGGCTCTGTGAGAGAGCCTGGGTGACGCCGGGCTGCCCACGGACCCCCCTCAGCAGGAACTCTCAGTCCTCAGCCCTGCATCCCCCCAAACTTGCCCCCACACTCAGGACCTCATGTCCACCAGGGCAAGGGACCGCCTCCAGGCGAGCTGGCGCCCCCGGGCCTCTCGCAGCCCAGGAGACTTGCGGATCCGAGTGAATTATGTGGTCTTTGCTCTTTCTGAGGAAAGACGTGGGGAGTTCAGGGAATCACGGGAGTTGAAAGCCCCCCCCCACCCCCCCGCCCCGTCCCCGCTCAGCCCAGGCCTTTTGCTGACCTAACAAATCACCACTGACAGCTTTAAACAGGCAGTGTGATGAGCCCAGGCTCTCCAAATGCAGAGAACGCCACCAAGAATACATTAACTGCCATGTGGCCATGGGCTAAGGGGAAGGTGGAGCAGCAGAAAAGGAAGGATGCTTTTGCCTTGGGCCTAGCCCCCTTCTGGCACAGGCTGCCAAGATCCCTCGGGGGGTGGGGGGGGCACCCTCCCCACATTCCCCCTGAGAATTCCCACTGCAGCTTCACAACTTCCCCTGCCCCTGCCTGCCTTGCTCCATCTCCCTGAGTTTTTCCCTCTTTCTGGGGCCTCCTGGGTCTTAAAACTAGTTCTTTCTCTGCACACTTTGGGGCTAGTAAAGTAAGGACCTTTTTCCCTCCCCTGCTATCTCCGCCTTCTCTTTTCTTCTCTCTCTTCCTCTGCTCTCTCTCTCTCCTCGCACAAAGGTCCTGAAAGATTTTTTCTTTTTTTAAAGATTGTATTTATTTACTTTGGAGAAAACACACACACTTGCAAGCACAAGCAGGGAGAGGAAGCAGGGAGCCCGACGCGGGGCTTGATTCCAGGACTAGGGGATCGTGACCTGAGCTGAAGGCAGACCCCTCACTGACTGAGCCACTCAGGTGCCCCATGAAAGCTTTTAAATGAGTCTTAAGGTTTTGTAGCTGACAAATGGGTATAAGGCACAAGCCAAAGGAACTAGTCTCTAATGGTGGAATATTAGACACCAGGCAGCTAGGTCTGGGGAAACAGGGTATTTGGCAGACAGGGGTTTTCCTGAAGCCTCTGAAGTCACATGTAGCTGGCCCTAATTCTGCCAGGGAGGAAGGCTGACCCCAATCCAGAAATGGAATGAAAGAGCAGGCACACACCCAGCGCCCACCTAGGAATGAGCCAGCAGGCTATGTGGGGCAGGCCAAGGACACCCAGGGCCGGAAGCCTGAGGCAAAAGCATCAGCTCCCCCTAGAGGCAGGGCTTGGTGGAGACTGGCTTCCAACTCTTGACTCCTCATTTTCTAGGGCCCTGAGTTCAATCTCTGAGCTACCCTGATACAAAACCTCACACCACTCGCCCTAGCGCCCTAGCGCCGAGGACAGCATGAGGGGTCCTAGCGGCATGGTCCCCTCCTGCAAGGCCGATGGCTGACAGTCAGATGGGATGAGAGTCAGGAAGTAGAGACAAGCAGCCCTGAACACCTCCAGTGAGCCCCACACTGACATCTGTGTCCTTGCGTTACACAGCAGCCCTATCCCACCGAAGAGGAAACTGAGCCTCCAAGTGGGTCTGTGACGTGGCCAAGGTCACACAGTCAGTGACCCTGCTGGGACTGGAGCCCACGTCTTCCACGACAACATGGGGCCTGCCTCCTCCAGCCAAGTGGGAACAACTCAGTCAACATCCCCCCTGCCGTCCCCTCCCCCGCCCCAAGTCCTGGAAGCCCCACAGCCTGAAAATGGCCAAGCCCTCACACGCCTGCTGCCACGATGCCAGGCGTCTCTCCAACTGGACGAGTGTGGACAGGGCAGCCCTGGCTCCCCCCCTCAGGGTGTCCACGGCCTTGCACGCGTAAGACCGAGGCCAAAGTCTGGGATAGGGAGGTCTGCGACTCGGCTCTAACTGCATCTTTTGTAGCTGCCCTGGGGACCTGGCCTGGGGTGGGATGCCCCCAACCATCTCCAGCTGCCGAGGTAGCAGAGAAGTGGGGCAGAGCGAGGGCTTCTCAGGCAGGCAGGAGACGCTGGGAGGGGGCTGCTGGCTGGGGTGTCAGCGGACAGGCACAACCAGTCACCAGGACGCTTGTGGTCCTGAGGTGTCCCGAAGCCGGAATGTCAGATTGAAGCCGAAGTCCCCGCACCCTCCCTGCCCAACCTGGGCTGTGAATTCATCAAGCCGTGGGGTTTAAAGAGATGAAGGAGTGGCATGAGGTGGCCAGGAAGGAGGTCCCATCTTTGTTCCCTAAGGTGGTGTGGAGTAGGAGCTGGCACAGGTGACAGCTGGACTGTGACGTCTCTCTCCCACTTGGGGACCCAGTCCCGAGTCCTGCTCTTGTCCAGTCACTGATAATCCCACAAAGCGGGAGAAGCCCTTCCCTTCCCAGAACAAGAGCTTCCTCAACCCTAAAAGGGGACACGGAGGCAGTTGGCGAGTTCTAGCGGGCAAGTGAGAGCCCAAAGGCTGTGCCAGCGCCCCGGGGAGCCCCCACACAGGCCAGCACTGGAGGGGCTCACAACAGGATCCTCTTTCCTCCCCAGTCAGGTTCCAGGAATTAAAGCCCTTTCAGTGCCAGGAAGTGATAATTTGACTTCACTTTAAAATTTTTAACGAACTGCATCTTCATGGGTTGCCCAATTAGGATGAGGGCAAAGACAGCTCACCTAATTAAAATGGGGAGGAGGGAGGCTTTGGAGCGATGGGGGAAATTTGCTGGTGTGGGCCTGGTGGGTGCGAATCACACCCTCGTTCTCGGCCAGTCCCCGCCGCCCTCTTCTCCCCTGCCTGTCCAGTTCTGCTCCCCGGCATCTGGCGACGACCCTTCCTCCAGTCGGACCTGGGCATCCTCGCTGCCCGGTGGTCAGGAGGGAGAAGCGGGGAACTCGAGGCGAGGCGGAGATGGCCAGCCCCGCTCAACAGGTGGCGGTGGGCTTTCGCTCCCGCATTATCCGGGTAATTTCTGCCAGTCTCACTCAAGCCCGTCGTGGGAGTGTGCCCCCGGCTTTGGAGTGGGCAACCAGAACTGCCCAGCAGCGCCGGCAAAGAGGAGGCGGCAGCTCCTTCCCCGCACATTCCCGACACACACAGGCGCGCACACACACGGACACGCGGGCACACGGACACACGCGCACACACGGGCGTGTACACGCGCACTCCCCACCACGCTGCCCCTTCCTTCCCCGCTCCGGGCCGGGACGCGCGCCCGCGGGGGGGACAAAGTGGCCCCTGCCCCTGGCTCACGCGGGGACCGGGGGCAGCCCCGCGCCGCGGCGGAGGCGCCGGCGGGAGGTCCCGCGCCCCCGGGATGGGAGAGCCGGTCTCCCCGCCGGCTTCCCGGTTCCTACCTCACCCGAGCGGCCGCAGCCCGTGACCCTGGTCCGAGGTCCCTCACTGGATCGGCGCGCCGGGCGGGAGGTTCGGCGCCAGGTTCCCGGGCGCCCGCCCCGTCGCGTCCGGCCGAACCGCTGCGCGCTGGAGACAGAGCGGCAGTCGCCGCCGCCGCCGCCGGAGCCGTGAACTCGGAGAGGGAGGGGCAGACCGGGGGGGCGGGGCCGGGGGCGGGGCCGGGCGGGGCTTCCCCGCCCCCGTGCGGCGAGCTGCGGGCGGGCTGCGGGACCCAGCGGACGCTGGGCTCCCCCGCGGCGGGGGAACTTGGCGGCGGGAAGCGCCGTCGTGGGGTCTGCAGGTGGAAAGTCGGGGCCTGGGGTGGGGGAGGAGAGGCTTTCGGGGCCGCTTAGGGGTCGCCCGAGACCCCCTGACTTTCCACCTGTCAAGTCAAACTTGTTTCAAATGCCAGCTAGTATTTATTGATCGCTTCCCGTGCTCTGTGGACTGCTGGGAGCGCTTTGTATGTGTGAAGTCATTTAAAGCCTTCCCACCAATCCCTTTTTATCGCGGAGAAAACTGAGGCACAGAGACCTGAAGTGATGTGCCTGAGGACACACAGCTGGAATATGACAGAGCCTTGATGGCAGCCCAGCTCTCTCGGGCTCCAGGATCTGCGTTCAAAGCCTCGCTCTGCTTGCTTTCTGTACCATGAAGCAAATCGGTTGCCTCTTTGAACTATTCAGTGGAAATAGATGTATTTCTAAAAATTAGTTAAAAATAAACCAACATTTTTAAATTTCTTCCTTCTTCAGTCTATATGTCTCCTTTATTCTCTGGGCCCAGGACACTCAGTAGGAGCTCAACAAATATTTGTTCATCGATGACTAATTTGAAAGCTTTAGCTGGGAGCCAGGGTGGCCCTATTCAGTCCCATTGGATGTTGGCACCCAAGGGTTACCCTTTCTGGCCTGAATACTTGCCCATCTCTCTGCAATGGCAACCTGGCCTGACCAATAGCCTTGTCCAATGTGTGTGTGTGTGTGTGTGTGTGGCTTGCTCACAGACCAGCAGCTTCTGCCCTCTGCTCTAAGCAGGAGGCACCTCCCTGCAAGCAGGGGTCTCCAAGATAAAAGCTTGGCCAGCCAGGCCATGGGGAGGTTCTGCTAGAGGGTCAGTAAAATCCCTGTAGACCATGATATGGAGGAAGACACAGAGTATTATATATATATATATATATATATATATATACTCGAGGCGAGGCCTCGCCTATATATATATATAGGCAAAAATAAGTTGCCAATAACCAGACATCGGCAATGAACATGTTTGTGGAAGACCATAGGGCAGGAGCCCCAACAGAAGCCCTCTTGCTGCTGAGATCTGGGCCTGGGCATCACGGGAAAACATTGTCACATTCGTGAGTGGGACCCTGTGGAGTTAGGACAACTGGATGTTTTTGGGAAGTGTGCCCCAAGTTTCTATTTGTGGCATTTTAGGCCTAAAAAATGCCCCAGCTTTCTCTCTCTCCTACTTCCCCGAGAGTGCTCCTTCCCACCCCCTTGAATTCCCTGAGGAGGAGAGGCCTCTTACCCCTCGGACAGGTCCCACATCTCTCAAACCCTCCATGCCCATCGGCCCCAAACTCTTTCACATGTGCTCATCCCTTCTGCCTGACTTGCCCTCTCCTCCACTTGGAAAACTCCTCAAATCCTCCAAAACCTTACTCCGTTTGCTCCTTCTGACCCAATGATTAATTTCTCCCTCCTCCATCTGGGTCCGGGAGCCTCTCATCGGGCTCTCACCAGTTCAGCCATCGTGAGTTTACTGTCAGTCTCCCCAGCTGTGCTGGTGAGCTCCTCGAAGGCAGAAGGCCCCGCATACAGTAGGTGCATAGTTAATATTTGCTGACGGAATGGATATCGGTAAGAAGCATTTCCCCGGGTCTCAAGCTGTTAAAAGGAAAATCACCAAAGAAACCCACTGGTAGAGCTGGGTCAGTGCTGTGAAAAGATGAGAAATGAACATAGCAGCTAGAAAACGTGCCTTTCTCCAGGTCTGTATTTAGTATTCCCAGCAAAGGTGAGAGACGCTGCCCTGAGAATCTGTGTTTTATAGGGTCACCTCTGCTGGGCAGCAGCCATGTCCTCAGGCAAGCGGAGAGGGGAGGGGAGGAGGATATGAGGGTGGGGATGGCAGGGGGAACGGCTCCTCTGTGGGTCAGTTGAGGATTACTGGAATGCCACCTGCTTCCCAGATCAGTTCCCTCTTTGATCTGTGTGAGACTATTCTCCAAGCCTATGATGAAGGAACGGACCCACTGTCTGCAGAAGGCACCCTTTAAAAGGAAAATCAGTTTCCGGGGTGCTCACAGCCTCCTCCCCCACCGTTCTGCCTGAGGCAAGTGAGGATAGCTCAGGAGGTGGGTGGTTGAGGGAAAAGGGATTTGGATCAGATGGAACGAGGTCTTCAGCCTCCTTTTGCCCCTCACTAGCTGTGTGACCTTGGATGTGTTTCTTGACTTCTCTGGACTTTGGTTTACTTCTCAATAACCAGGGCTGACTTCATGGGCTTGTGATGTATGCAGTCATGCAGACCTGCTCACTCTTTGAAATGCTCTGTGCCTGGTTTCATGATCTGCTTTTATCATCTCAGAATTCAGCTGGGAACAAGGAGCAGCATTTTCCTTTTGCAGGGGACCCCACAAATTATGTAGCCGGTGCTGACGTTAACACCCACCGTCCTGGGTTGTTGTGACACCTCACTGAGTTAGTATTGGCACCAACGTCTATCGCATGGGCTTGCAAGAGAAGTTAGTTGTCCTCTCTCTGATCTGGTCTTAAAGATGAAGAGAAGGTCACCGGGTAGGCAAAGGCACAGGAAGGCAGTTTCAGGCAGACAGGCCAACATAAGGCAAAGATATGAGAATATGAAATTACATTCAGGGCAAGGCGAATGGTCTGGGGTCGGGTAGGGGTAGCAAATGGAGGAAGAGAAAACTGGAGAGACACGTTGGGGTCAGAGTGAAAGGCTTGCTTCTTTTAAGGACTTGGATCTCAGGCCTGGGGGCCCGCGAGCAGAAAGCCCCAGGAAGGGAGGGTAGGTGGGTTCTACATAACATTTTTAGCCCACAGTTCAGCTGCGGACTGGTTCAGATCATGAGACAGGCAGTGGATGGCGTGGGTGGGAGCCCTGCTTGGAGCCTGCCAATATGGCATGTTTGAAACGCTCACTGTTGACATAATGGGAAAATGCTGTAGGTGTCAAAGCCAGCAGCGGCGCTCGGGGACCTGGGGACTCTGGGCCTGATGAATAATGGAGCAGCCCTTCCTCCCCGGGTCTCTTTTTCCAGCCTTTCAATAATTCATGCATTCCCCAATGGTTGAGGAGTTTCATAAAAACCTCAGCTTTTTCTGAATGCTGAGCCAATCTGAGCAAATCTGATGGCTTCATGCATTCGGTCTTCATTAGAAACATACTTACACAGGAGCACATTCAGTTTTGTAAAATGCGTCTTGTATTCATGTCAGGAAAATGCCAGTGATGTCTCAGGGGAGGAAAGGTTCAGCCAGGTCCTTTGGAAGCGGAGGTGGGACCTGGGTGCCCTGGGAGGGGTGGCTGGTTGGGAGGAGCCCCACACGGTGTGCACTCCCCAGCAGGAGGCTGTATATGTTGGTGCTCCATGCCCCCCACCCCCCGCCCCATGAATAGAGTTTCCTTCGTTGCCCTTATGTAGTCATGCTTAGACAGAGGGCCTGCTTTGGCCAATGAAATATGAGCAGAAATGACAGATGTCATTTCAGGGGGAACCCTTAGGGGTCCCTGAGTGCTTTGCCCTCCTATTTTCCCTGCCTTTGGGATTGTGGAGACACTAGTCAAGATAAAGCTTCTGTCACTCTGAATGTCACTCTGTCACTCTGAAGTGATCACAAGGAGTTTGTACTCCTTGCTGATCTCGGATAGCACCACATAAGCAAGGGGGAATAAAAGGGTTGTTGTTGGAAGCCACTGGATTTGGAGAGTTATTTGTTGCTACTGCAGAATGTAGCCTGACCTGATTCATCTCTCCTTCCCTCCTTCCCTTTCTTACACCTTCTAGTACCTACACCTGACTCATTCATGCAGGAGCATATGGGCTATACCGTTGGCATAATGGGGAGATGGGCTGGGGAGCCCTAAACTCCAGGTCTACGTGGTCATCAATAAGGATGGGGGCTGAGCAGTAAGAGACATGAAGGCACCTTCGGTAGTGTTGGGATGGAGAAGATCTGAGTTTCTTAGCAGATCCAGATCGAGTTTGAAATGGGAATGACCTCAAGACATGTGGGGGTGTGTATTTGTGTGGGTCGAGGGGGAGGAAGGGAGGGAAGAGGGCCCAGTGAAGAAGTCAGGGTTGCAGGAGGCAGAACTGGGTAAAGCCAAGGCCAGAACTGAGGCTGATGTAGAGTTGCCCCCATGGAAGTTTGGCTAATAATATTAGTACCTATTACAACTAATATCAATGACATGCCACACTCTGCTAAGTGCTTTCTATGCGTTAACACATTTCTTTCTTAGAACAATCTGATGAGCTAGGACATTACTATCCCTTGTTCCCAGAAGAAGAAATAGAGATTTAAAGAAGTAATTTGCCCTCAAAATGGCCAAATTATAAGTGCTCAAGGGAGAATGGCATGTCCGGGCTCTATCCGTGTCAGCATCACCCGTACCGTGAGTGGGCACGGCAGCCATAGTCTTGAGGCCAGCTGGCAGGGCCCAGGTGCACAGGATCAGTAGGGGAACCCGGGAGCTGTTGGGGGGCCACACATTCTGGGTGCCTGGGCAAATGGGGAAGACTAGGATGACAGGACCACTAGCCCTGAGAATAGTCAGGGCTCCAGGACTACTAGACTTCAAGAAGCAAGAGACTGGTTCCTCATTCTTCCTCAAGAGGGAGGCTGGGTCAGGAAATGATGCTTCCCGGCTAGCTGGTCGGTGGGGACCCTGGAAGACGGGGCTGTGCTAAACCTCCAGGTGAGATCATTTCCTCACGGGCTCTTCCCTGTTCACAGACTCATTCCTAAGTTTCCCTCTTTTCCTCCTGGAGTTGACTTTGTTGGCGGAGGAAGTGTCTATGGGGCCATTACCTCTACCGCACCCTTCCCCCATTCAGACCCATGTCCCCCATTCAGCACACCCCTCCTTCTTGTGTTGTTTTCCATGGCCCCAGGCAACACGCCTCTCCTCTCCACAGCCCACGGAAGTGCCTGGTCAGGCCTCCCAATGTGGCCTGCTGAAATGGATTTCTTTTCTTCGGTTAGAATGTGCTCCCTCCCCCTCTTGATGCAGCAGAGCGTGAAACCTGGGAGTGTTCACGCAGCCGTTCCTGACTCTGCTGGGTGACCGAGCAGCGCTGTGTTCCCTCTGGCCCTTCTCCAAGCTGTTCTCCCTGCCCCCTAAGACCAGCTGCGCAGCCTCTGCTCTCGTAACTTGTCCCCTTGGCAACTAGATTGTTGCTTGTAAAACAGTACCAAGGGCAGGGGGAGCCCATCAACAAAATGAAGACTCCTCTCCATTTTGACCACTGAGAAAATTGCAGGGTGTTAAGGGAAGTGGCACCGGAATGGAGGCCACAGATGGGGCTGAATGCAGCAGGCCAGGGTAGAGAAAGACCCAGGCGGGCAGGAGAGGTCTGTCGGCGGCCCCGGGAGATGGCGCTCAACCAGGTCAGCACCTGGACAGCTCCCTTGGGGCTGAGAAACCAGTTGGTTGGGGAAGGATCTTTGCAAACGGGGCTTGCAGCCTCACAGTCCTAGAGTCTTAGACTTTTTCTGGTTCTCTGCTGAACTCCCAACAACTCTCTGTCCTGACTCGTGCCCTCAGGCCTCAGGGAGACATTAATTTCATCTGACAAGCTAATCCATATCTCCGACAGCATGCTTTCTCATGGGCTAAGGTGTTGCATAGGTCATGTGACATATGAACAGTTCGAGAACCTCCAGAGGTTGGTCCCTGAGAAGAAGAGAGACTGCAGTGGTTGTAAGCCCAGGAACCTTGTTGACAAAGCGATGTGGGTGCTTGCCTTTAGAGGGGGGGAAAGCAGCTCAGCTCACCTATGATCGGGTCCAGTGACTGGCCGCCTCTCTGGGGCAAACTTCGGAGTAGAAAGCAGTGGCCTGGGAGGGGTGGGCACCCAGAACAAAGGGGCCAAACCCCTGGAGGGTAGGGTGGGCGAGAGGAGAAAGGGAGGCCAGGAAATGAGAACACTGTATTTCAGAGCAAAGAAAGCAGGGGCAGGCTCCAGCCACCTCCTCAATTACCTGCTCCAGAGAGGACAGAAAATAGCATCTTTAGTAACCATTTCCCAGCTTTGAAGTTAGCAACAGCAACAAAGAGCTTTGAAAGCTATGAGTGAGGGTGGTTTTCTAGCCTCTAGGAAGGAAGCCGTAGGTGCCACCCAGGAGCTGGGCAGCCTGTGGGGGTGGCGGGCAGGTGTGCAGTGTGGAGCAGACCCACAGAAACCTTTAAACTGACTGTATCATTTAGGATTGTTTTGGGTGCAAATGAGAGAAAACTAGGAGAGGGAATTAATTGACTCATGTAACTAGCATCTGGACTGAGAGAGTGTGGTGGAAACAGGTGCTCAGAGTTAAAACTAGAACAGATACTGGGAGAAGGGACGGATATTGTTTGCCAAATCATCAGATGCTTTGCCACATAGAGGTTAAGGAAGAATACTCATTTATGACGCGCCAGCCTGGTTCCCTGCCCAGGCTGGTATAACTATGACGCTAATTTTTTTTTTAATTAAGAATTTTTTTTAATTGAAGTGAAACTCACACAAGATAAAATTAACCATTTTAGAGTGAACAATTCAGTAGCATTTAGTACATTCATAATATTGTGCAACTGCTACCTCTATCTAGTTCCAAAACACTTTCATTTTCCTAAAAGGAAACCCTACACCCGTAAGCAATGGCTTCCCATTCCACCCTCTCTCCGACCCCTGGGTCCTACCTGTCTGCTTTCTCTGTCTATGAAGTTATTTACTCTACATATTTCATACCAACGGAAGCATCCAATATACAGCCTTGGTGTCTGGCTTCTTACACTTAACAAAATGTTTTCGAGGCCCATCTATACCGTGCACACATCAGTCCTTCATTGCTTTTGTGGCTAATATTCCATGATATGTATATCCCGCAATTTACTTATTCATTTATCTGCTGATGGACATTTGAGTCATTCCACCTTTTAGTTACTGGGAATAGTGCTATTATGAACATGTGTGTACTTGTATTTTTTCGAACACTCATTTGCAGTTCTATTGGGTATATATCTCGGAGTGGAATTGCTAGATCATATGGTAATGCTATATTTAATTTTTTGAGGAACTGACAGACTGTTTTCCACGGCAACTGAGCGGCATTACATTCCCACAGCAAGCTCCAATTTCTCCGTGTCCTTGCCAACACGTGTTATTTGCCTTCTTTTAATCAGCCATCCCAGTGGGTGTGAAGTGTGTGACACTGATCTTGCAGGGCAATGAGTCTGAGGAGATGGTTAGCAATGGTGAGCATGACGGGGCACATGGGCAGAGCTGGTCCCCCGAATCAGAGCACTGTTGCCTTCCCATGGCTCTGGCTCCCCTTTCAGAGTAAGCAAAGGATCATCCGGGCTTGGCTCCCTGAAGTGGGACCTCCCCATCAGCACAAGTTGGCCTTCAAAAAAACAGACCTGCCTCCAGTTTTCTGGAAGCTTCTGGAAATCTTGATTAAGAATGGCACATCTCCTGCCATAAACTTGTAAAGGTCACGGGTTCTGTTCCCACAGGGGGGATAGAGAAGATCTCCCCGTTTCCCTTGATATTGCCATCTATTGGTAAATGTCTAAAACTTCCTGATGGGCTCCCTATCCATTTGTAGGGAAAAGTTTGGCTCAGGCTGTCTGTCTTTTCCACCCTTCTCCAAAACCATAATTGTCGGTGGCCCACTGGGGTGAGGGGACCCTTCCTCTTGCATCTGGGGGTGACGGGGTCAGGGTCTCCAGTGGTTCGAGGGGCAGTTCTCCCCTTATACCTGTTTATCCACAGTATTTACGAGCATGCCCTCCGCAGGGAGATGTGCCTGAGATCGGATCTCATCTCTGCCACTGGCCAGCTAAGTGACTTGGGTCAATTACTCGATCCCTCCAAGTTTTGGTTTCATCATTTGAAAAATAGGCAGAATGTCCATAACACACACCTGGAGAGTTGTTGCACGAATAAAGGAGACGATATATTCAAAACGTATCACACAGTGGTCTGGCAAGTAGCAAATGTAACTGGCATTGTTTAGGTCTTCGTGTTCAATTATAAATCCCTATAGGAGGGTAGTGTTTCCAGAGGGTTCACAGTCCGCGGCAAACAGTGCCTAGCACTTGCTGGGAGCAGGTGTTGGCAGCATGAGCGCGCAGGAGAGGCAGGGAGGGAATACAAGGGGAAAATGTCTTCTGGGCATCGTCGGTGTCCCTGGCAGTGAGTAATCTGGATGGGCTGGGACCCCTCTAGGAGGATGGGGGTGGGAAGGTAGGTGCTACCCGCCGTTTTTCAAAAGGTGTCTTCTATGTCTGTTGATGTCCCTCAGTGCCAGCCACCTGTGGCCATAGCCAGAAAGATCCTGACTCAGGTCAGAACCACCTGGTCCTATTGTCAGCCTCATAAATGCTGGTCTGTGGTTGGGAGGGAGTTAAGCAATTTTCCCACTGATAGGTCAGGACAACCTCGGAGGACAGAGGTACAATCTCTAACTCATTCTTTTATTCTCATTTGCTAGGGGGAGTGCAGAGACCCCTAGCCTTCCCCAAGAGAAGACAGCCCCCAGTTTCCTGGAGCGTAGGAAAAACCCAGTTCCTCAGGCTTATGAGGGTTTCTGAACCTTGGCACGATTCACATTTGGTTGGTGCGGGCAGGAGCTGCCCTGTGCATTGTGGGATATTGAGCAGCATCTCTGGCCTCTACCCCACTAGATGCCTGTAGTGATCCACCCCCATTTGTGATAGAATGGACTAGAAGGTCTCAGCTCATCGGGCACCACCACACCATTGTAAGGCAGGGAGCTGTTCTTTATTATTTAAATGAGCACATTAACGCTCAGAAGGACCAAATGCTCTTGCCCATGCTCACTCAGTAAGTTTAAGATGGAACTAAGTTCATTCATTCCTTCAACATACCCGGCACTCCCTGGTGGGATGTGGGTGGTCTGGCTGCAAAGCTGCCCATTGTGGGAGCAACATGTTTCTGGTCAATAGTCAAATGGTCAAATTTAAATTTGCACTGTACTTATCATACAGTGCAACATTGGTTTCTGGAGTAGAATTCAGTGACTCATCACTTCCCTGCAACACCCAGTGCTCATCACAAATGCCCTTCTTAATACCCACCCCCCACCCACCTCACTCCATCAGCTCTCAGTTCTCTGTTGTTGAGAGTCTCTTATGGCTTATTTCCCTCTTCCCCCACCCCCTTCTCATGTGTTCATCTCTTTTCTCTCTTAAATTCCACATATGAGTGAAATCATATGGTATTTGTCTTTCTCTAACTTATTTCACTTAGCGTAATACCCTCTAGCTCCATCCACGTCACTGCAAATGTCAAGATTTCATTCCTTTTTTTTTTTTAAAGATTTTATTTATTTGACAGAAACACAGCGAGAGAGGGAACACAAGCAGAGGGAATGGTAGTGGGAGAAGCAGGCTTCCTGCCGAGCGGAGAGCCCGATGCGGGGCTCGATCCCAGGTCCCTGGGATCTGACCTGGGCTGAAGGCAGATACCTAACGACTGAGCCACCCAGGTGCCCCTCATTCTTTTTGATGGCTGAGTAATATTCCAACACACACACACACACACACACACACACACACACACACACACACACCCTGCATCTTCTTTATCCATTTATCAGTCAGTGGACATTGGGAAGGCCCTGATACTGTAAGACTTGTCAACTGTAGATAAACTTTAGCCCCTAAGCACACCCTGGGCCTGAAGTCCTTCCTCAAAACAGTGAGTGGATGGGCCTAGAACAGGGGTTCTTAAACTGGGGCAGTTTTGCTGCTCAGAGCACACTTGACAATGTCTGGAGACATTTTTGGTGTCAGAGCTTGAGGAGGGGGCAGTTCTAGGCATCCAGCAGGTAGAGGCCAGGGATGCATGATGGGACAGTCCCCTGCAAGAAGAAATAATGAAGTCCCCAAATGTCATCATGCCAAGTGTAAGAGATAGGTAAACGATCAGATTCCCATGCAGCTCCCAAAAGGTGAGGCAGGGCGGGACAGGGTGGGCGGGTGGCAGCTCTCACCAGAATTGTGCAGATCGCTGTGTGACCCTCCAACCCGGGTAGCTTTGGATGGTCGGGTTTATGTCTGCGGCCCCCGCAGAACTAACAGGTCTCTGCTTCACTTGCAGGCACGTCCTGGTTTGGACAAGTAAGTAACTGAACAGTCACTCAATTAATGAGCACAAACCACAGCCACACCCTATGAAGGCAGAAGCCCCCAGACAAGGGCACAGAATTCTGCTTCTTTTGAATCCCAGCAAAGCCCGGAGACAAGTGAGCACCAGGTGCTTGGGGTGGGGGGAGTGGGTGGGGACTGGAACCTTCACAGGCACAGAAATCACTCCGGGCCTTTGGAACAAAATGACCCTCCTAACTCACAAAATGATTACCTTGTTTTCAGGCTCATAATATTTCCTGGCATCTCCTCTCTGGCCTCTAATCTTCTCTTCAAAGTTAGTTTCTTGGGTTTTGCTCTGTTCTGTTCTCTACGGACTATTCTTGCCCCAGCAAGTGGTTGAGGGCCAGTGAATCCTGGTTAAAGGACTTTTGGAAGAACCACCTAGAAAGATGCTCTCTCTTACTTGAGAAATGTTGGGAGCTCTTTGATGCTGAGCTCTTCTCTCCTGGGCCTGCCCCCCCGCCGGGTGATTCCCACCGGTCTTCTGGAGACTATCTGAGATGCTTCCTGGAAAGAGTCCATGGAAAGGACTAAGGACATAGTCTCACTGTGTCCTCTGCTCTTGCCTGAACCAGCCCTTGCAAAGGGGAATGGAATTTTTGGATTGGCTTACGCCAACGAGCGTCCATCCTCTGGGGCCTCTGAGGACCCAGGGAGAATGTGTTTGCCCCAAATCCGTCCCAGATTGGAGTCTGTTAGCAAGGTGGAACACAGGCCTGGCCATCAGGTAGGCCACGGACAGTTAGGCTTGTTTCCGTGGAACTGTGAGGGAGATACGCCAAAGCCCCTGCATACTTCTCAGGGAGAGCCCTTTGCCTGTCTCTTTAATGATGGGGCGGGCCCAGGTGGCCATCTTTTGTGTCAAATGGCCACATCCCCGGACCATCGATGACTAGACCAGAAATGGGAACTTGACACCCCGACAGTCAATCCACGGGCTTGTCAGTGACCGACGACGTGGGCTGACGTGGGCTGACTGAGCCCACGGGAGCCCGGGAGCCTCTCCTGGGGGAAATACCAAAGAGAAGCACTTAGGCTATGGAGGGGCCAGAAGGCAGGGTTAGTGGAAGTTCTGCGAAAACAGAGGGGCTGAGGAAGCAGAGGTGCACCCAGAAGGTTCTATCACATGGGCTTGCATTTATATCACACTCTTGAAATGACCAAATTATAGGGGTGGAGGAAGATCAGTGGTTGCCAAGGGCTATGGAGGAGGAGGCGTCATTATAAAGGAGCAGCACGAGTGAGAATCTTTCTGGATAAAACACACCTTGATCTGAATACAGTGGCGGTGATGTGAATATATGCACATTTTAACATTTCATAGTGCTACGTGCATGCACGTGCGTGCACGCACCTGCTCATGCACGCACGCAACATTCATACCCTGTTGAGGTCCGAATAAGGCCTGGAGTTCAGCGAATAGTACTTTACTAAATCCGAGTCTCAGATTTGATAATGTTCTGGTTACGTAAGAGGTCATCATTGGGGAAAGCTGGACGGTGGATCGGTGGCAACTCTCTCCATTATTTTGCAAATTCTTTCCAGACTTAAATTATTTCAAAGTGAAAAGTCTTAAAAAAAAAAAAAAGAAGAGGAAGCTGAAAGGTTAACATGAATGACAGAAAAAGTTCCAGCTCCCAGAGCTGCCCCAGATCGAGAGATTTCTAGCCCCTGGGTGGGTCCGCCCATCTGTGTTTATTACAAAGCAAGAAGCTAGAGCAGAAGACTGCTCCTAGGACATAAGTCTTTGTATGCATATTTTGTTATTTCCTTAGGAAAAAAAAAATCTCCCGCAGCAGAACTGCTGTGTATAAGCACATTTTTAAGACTTCTGTTACTTCCTGTCAAATTGCCCTCCAGAAAAATCTTAATGGCTATTCCCACCTGCAGTGTATGAGAGGGCTGGTTTCCCCATCTCTTGCCAAAGTTCGGTTTCAATCTTTAAAGAAAGCATCATCTTGGCCAAGTTGATAGATAAAACATTGTATCTCACTGTTCTTTTCTTCCAGGAATTCTAAATTATTTTCTTGGGCCAAGCTGGACCATGTAATTGGCTACTTACCTGGAGACTTGGGTTTGGCTTTTCACTTGGGTCACTTTCATGAAGTTGCATTTTAACCTTACGCCCCTGACTTGATTAAGGTCAGTACAGAAGGGTCATGCGAGATTTGTTACTGCAGTGACTGTTTTCAAAAACCCCAGATGTTGCTGAGGACCTCATATCTTATATTGCTTGGTCTGTCTTTGATGTAATAAAGTCAGACTCAAGAAATTTCCTTTAGAATTCAGTGCTAGGAACGGCTTTCATTCACAGAGGAACAAACATGCTTCCTCTTTTCCAGCTATGAGAACCCTAGAGCTGATCATGGTCCTCACCTTTTTTTTTTTTTTCCTGCTAGGAAATGCAGACCAAGTTTAAGAATCAATGACAGTAATTTTGTTAACTCTTGTTAACAAATATGTTTGTTTATGTTTTTATTGCCTTCAGTGCTGACGTTCTATTTATTTTTTTATTATTCACTTAACATTTTTTTTTAAAGATTTTATTTATTTATTTGAAAGAAAGAGAGAGAGAGAGAGATCACAAGTAGGCAGAGAGGCAGGCAGAGAGAGGGGGGGAAGCAGGCTCCCCGCGGAGCAGAGAGACCAATGCGGGGCTTGATCCCAGGACCCTGAGATCATGACCTGAGCCGAAGGCAGAGGCTTTAACCCACTGAGCCACCCAGGCGCCCCATTCACTTAACATGTTTTAGTTACAAGCCACTCCAAATCTTGTGGAAAGAGGCAAAAGCCAAAATTTCTCAATTATGAGCTCTGGCAATCATTGCATTCCTGGTACGTTACCCAGTTCTGGCATATAACCTAGTGCTCACATAAATATTTGCTGAATGAATGAATGAATGAACAAATGAAATAAAGCCCTTGGCAACAAACCAAGAACAGCACTGACAATAATCGAAGAGGAATACTAGTTCCTAGTTGGTCCAAATGTAAGAAAATGTTATCATGGAAAGTAAGGCTTCAAGAAGTTTGGCAGGAAAAAAGTACCAATCGTCTCAAAAATGCTCAGTCATATTTCTGGGAACACAGCTGAGTAAAAGATCCTAAATGCCTTCAAAATTTTAGGAACAAAGATGTTCATCACTGAGCTGTTCAAAATCATTTAAAAACTAGAAACAACCCTAAAAGTCTGACAATAAGGGAATTAGTAAGAAAATGATGGTGATCTGTGTAATGGAAATTGATAGCTCTTTCACATACTCAGTGCAAAGCGTTCTTAATGACTTGAAGAAAAATGAATGCAACAGTGTTATATGCAGGAGGAGGACATGGAATTATATAGTCCTTATGTTCCCCACAATGTAGGGAAATACACACAGAAGAGAGGAAATAAACGAAAATGTTACCAGAGGTTGTCTCCAGTCTGTGTGACAATGGGTGGGTTTTATTTTTTTATCTTGACTTTTCTGTAGTTTCCAAGTTTTCAACAATAAGCCTGCATTTTGTAAGAAGAGAATAGGCTTCATTAAAAATAGAAAAGAAAAAAAAAAGATACAAAGCAAGTAAGGCTCATTGAAATGCATTTTGGGACCAAACTGTTTTGTTTTTTTTTTTTTTTTTTTGCTTTTCTTTCTGACAGCAGTCCGTGCCCTGGAAGCCTCACCTACCTATGGTATGGGGTTTTTAAAATGTGTCCCCAAATTCAAGGTTGAGTTCAGTGCCTCTCCCCTTGAGTCTGTGCTGTCCTTAGTGACTTGCTTCAGATAGAAGCTGGTGGCAGTGCTGACTTCCAAGAGTAGATTGCAAAAGACATCACTTCTTACTTGCTATCTCTTAGATCATTTCCTTTGTGGGGGAGCCAGCTGTCGTGCTGTGAGGACATTCCTGCAGCCTACAAAGATGCCCCAATATGGAGGAACTGAGGCCTCGTGGCAATGGCCGTGAGAATGAGCCTTCTTTGAAGCAGGTGCTCCAGACCCAGTCAAGCCTCTAGCTGACGACAGTTCTGGTGACCCTTTCAGTACAACCTCGTAAGAGATCCTGTGCCACCCACCCAGATGGGCCATGGTGGAATTCCTGCCCCACAGTGAGATAATCATTTGTTTCGAGTTGCTAAGTTTGAGAGTAATTTGATACGCAGTAACAGATAACGAATATACAAGGCAAATATTAACTCTGCGGGAAGGGTGTGTATGTGTGTGCGGATAAACCTTATAAGGGACTCAGTTGGTTAAAACTTAGCAGTCACTGTTTCTTCTGTTTCTGAGTGCATTTTGACAATGTGTATTAAAAACCCTAAAATGGTTTATAACCACCAACCAAGAATCCAACATTTTGGAATTTATTCTAAGGACACGAAAAGCTCCCGTAAGGACACGATCCACAAGAACAAGGAGTTTTGTTGGCTTGACTTTACTGTTGTATCCCCAACCCCTAGGACAGTACACTGTACCTTGTAGGGGCTCAGAACATGCATTTTTTAAATGAATGAATGAATGAATGAATGAATGAATGAATGAAAGAAAGAAATAATTGGTCAAGTGTGTGAAGATATAAAAATTAGAATATTTATCACAGTGTCATTTATGATAGTAAAAAAAATTGAGAACCACTTAAATGTCAGGACATGCAAACTGAAAGTAAATGATGAGTTAGGATGAATTATAATCTGTATAAAATGGAAGATCATGCAGCTGTTAAGAATATGTGGAATGACCTATATCTTGTAGTGGAATCTTTCTCTTTCATTTTTTTTTTTTTAATATTTTATTTATTTGAGAGAGAATGAGAGAGAGCTTGAGAGGGGAGAGGTCAGAGGGAGAAGCAGACTCCCTGCCGAGCAAGGAGCCCAATGTGGGACTCGATCCTGGGATTCCAGGATCATGACCTGAGCTGAAGGCAGTTGCTTAACCAACTGAGCCATCCAGGCACCCTCGTGGAATCTTTCTTAGTTGATGTCCACTGAATGACCTATTAGATTGACCAACATTTTTTTCCTCTTCAAAAAACTAATTAATCCCCATGATATGCTGAATATTTTTCCCCCCAAGTTCCTATTTTCTCATCTTTCTGTGCAATTTTGTTCCTACTGTGACTTGCCACGAGTCAATTTATTTCCTCAACTTTTGATGTCTGCTGTATTGTTTCATGGTTAATTTAAACAAATCCCACATGAACTGATAAAACACAAGCGCAACTAATAGAATTAGTTTAATAAACACAAAATAGAAGGTTTAAGAAAGATAATAAACATGAGTTTTTAAAAAATGGCTTTCCAGCTACTCGTGGGCAAGGTAACTCCAGAAAACTAGAAAATATTGCAAAAATCTAGGACTTTGCAGTCAGGTGGCTTGGTGACTATTTTGCTCTTTAAATAAACTCAAATTGGACATTTTAAATCAAGCATATGGGTGTAGTTTATGCAAGAAAGAAACCCCACACTTAGAGAGAAGTCGTCTTTTCTGAATGGCTGTGCATTTATAAGCTTTAAGTTACAGTAACACGTTTAAAGGGCGTGCGTGTCACCGTCTGTGATCCCTGCTCTGGGTGGCGGGCTCTGAGCTCCACTGGAGTCTGAGAAGAGGGCTTTGCTGTCCTTCCATGAAAAGCCAACACAGTAAGTACTAATACTTGAACCAAGTGAGCAAGTTAGCAAGCCCTTTAAGTATGACAGTGGTTATCATGGGGTAATGGGGGTTTCTTTTCCTTATCTGTATTAGCTACAGGAATCAGGTGCTATTTTTATAAATTCTCTAAAAAGTAAAGGCATTCCACGGCATTCTGCCCAGCTGAGCCTCCCCTCCCCAGGCTGCCCACTGCCAAAGATATCGGCTGTGGCTTTGACACTTGGCTAGCCAGCCTTTAACTCCCTGGGATTCTCCTGCACTCAAAGTTCCAATTGTTTTTGCCCCTCCCCCCAGGGGAGTCCCAGGGCTGGCCCGTGGTGGGTGGGTGAGCCCCCCGCCCCAGGCCAGCCAGCCCTCCCTCCAGCTTGCTTCCTCTCCCGGGACCTCTCCAGGAGAGTTAGCCAGGTGGGGGCGGCTGAGGTTCTGAGAACTCAGAACCGCCAGGTTCTGAGAACTGCAGTGCTATTTTCCTCTCTCCACCCACACCCAGGCAGCTCAGGAAAAAAAAAAAAAAAGGAAGAAAAAAAGTCAGGAAAAGGGGATAATGGGAGAGAGGCTTCTAGAAACAGCTATGGAAGGGCATCCAGTCTCCTAGGCACCAGAGTAAGACAAGGGAAAGAAATTCCCGCTTGATGATGGGCGGGATGGGCTTCGAAGAAAGCCATTAGGGGGAGACAGGCCCCAGGAAAGCTCTGCACCACCCCCACCCAGGCTGCCTCTTTGGGCCCCTGAGCACCGCAAGGCCAGAGAGACCTGGTGCCCAGCCTCGCCGCACTGCTTAGGGCTTATGTCGCCAGAAGCCAGTTATTAACTTGGGCCTCAGTTTCCCCATCTGTAAGCTGGGAATGACGACTTCTCTGCGGAGATGCCACGAAGATCGCATGACACAGTTCTGTTGACGTTGCTCAGAAGGTGCCGGATAGGAGTTAGTCCTTCCCTCCCACCTGCTCGCCGGTTTCTGTGTGCTTGTGACCTCCCCTTTCCTTCTTTTCCTCGGTCACTGCCCTCCTCCTCCAGGAAGGCCCTGGCACTGCTCCCGTCTCCGCCCTGGCGGTCGGCTCGGTTTGTCTGGGGTTGCTCACCCTGCGGACTGCTCTTTAACCTCTCTGGACTTCCCGTCCCTTCTGTAAAATGGGCACAGCCCATAGGGCCTGCCCCGCGGGGTCGCCGTGGGCTTTAAAGAGACGCGTGTACAGTAACAAGAAGAGCGCCCGGCATACTTGCGAAGCTGGCTCAGTGCGCACGGGTGTGTGCGTGCGTGCGCGTGCTTGGCGTGCGTGCGCGTGCTTGGCGTGCGTGCGCGTGCTTGGCGTGCGTGCGCGTGCTTCTAATCTGCGTTATGCTTTTTTTTTTTTTTTCCATTTTCACCTGTTTCTGTTGAGTCCTCGAGGCCACCACCAGCTCTTTCATTTCTTTAGCGCCACATTGTACTTTCCCCTCTTCTGCCTAGAATAGACCTCTCCGCAATATATTTATTGAATTAGCTTTTTAAAAAAAGAATCTTGGAGAGACATCCAGTTCTGCTTTCTCGGAGCCAAAAACACTTCTTGCACATTCCCGGCAGGCACAGCCTTGCTCCCTGCGATGCGCACTCTCAGGATGGGGACAGAGTGTGAAAACAGATGGCCTTTGCTTTGCCTGTGGGCACTAGCATTTAAGCTGAACTGTAATTCACCCCCCGCCCCCCACCGGGGCGCCTGGTTGGTGGGAGAAAAAGCTCAGGGCTTGGGACACTCACTC
>CM053619.1:37059666-37072983 GCA_028646535.1 Procyon lotor
AAAGGCTCCCTGTGACAAACAAGCCTATTTCCAAAGTGCTCTGCTCATGTATCAACCCGGGAATATATTTCGCAGTGTTAACTTTATAGATTAATCTCTCTTTCTCTAATAACCACTTAAGTATCATGAAGGTTTTTGGCTCGCCTGTGAACTAGCTCTTCTGCTCCTTGGTGTCAATGGACAGAATTCAAAAAAGGAAAAAAAAAATCAATGAACTTTCCACTTCTAATGTTTGTAAACTGTTATTTATCACGGGCAGGCTGAACGGGAACCTGGGGGCTGTTCTCGGGCATTTTATCCACATGAATAATAAATCAGAGTAAAAGCCTATAAAATTCAAAGCGACACTGGATCAGAGTCTTGGGCTCATGGGTGCCTCGAAGGGCATACTCAGCCTTTGATTTTTCAAGCAAAGCAGAAAGAGTGAGCTTTCCTTCCCTCCATGGCTTCTCAGGATGCGGGGTCAAGTGGGCTTGGCTGTACCCTCTTCCCCATGGAAACCTCCTCATGCACCTGATGCCGCGGGAGGTGGGCTGGCCCCTCGCATTTCCCCCTCAGCAACTGTATGTTAACCTTTTCCAAAGTGACATCTTCTTTGAACTTAAAAAAATAAAATAAAATAAATTTTTAAAAAGCCCTTTCTTACACGGACTCTTCTGACCATTAGTAGGCCTCTATGAGGACTCGGGTGTGTTCAGAACATCGGCCAAATGATGAGCTGATGGGCCTTGGTCTGCGGATCAGAGGCTCTTCCGCTGTTGTGTTTTCTTTGAGAGAAAAAGGAAACCAGCTCGCTGTGTGCTTTTTTCCCATAAAGTAGGGGAGAGAGTCCTGACAGAGAGAGCAAGCCAGCACTCATCTCCATGAGAGCGTAACACAGCTGTTTTTGGTTTTGCTTTTGTTTTACGTAATCAACCCGTATGTAAGTGATTGCCGCATCTTCTAGAAAACCGTCTTCACCTTCACAATTGCACACAACAGCCTTCTGGGGATGTGGCTCTGCCGGGACCGACTCCCTCCCCCGCCACCGGCCTCTGGGGGGCGGGCTCTTGCTTCCCGAAGGCTCTTCCCTGGCTCTGCTGCTTGTGTGCCTGGGATGTGCAGCTCTGAGCCCCCAGATTCACCACTGTTGGGGGAGACGGCCACCGTCCCACACGCCTGACGCCAGCCACTCTCCTCTCTCCACTTTCCTTTGTGAGTGACTTCAAACCGAATCCAGAATACAGCTGCATGGCAGGGCCTGACCTCACCATGGCTACGAGGTGGAAAGTTCTGTGTGGAGCCTCCTGATGGATTCACCCCTCACGAAATGTCTTTGGCGGTGGAATTTTGCATTTTCCATGGTCCTCCGGTCTAGCTTCAGTGATGTCGCTTTGGTAGTCAGGGAAAAAAAAATCCCTCAACACTATGGGAACGCTGGGTCCTCTGGATGAGCTCTGGGACTTTACTCTCCCAAGGAAGCTCGTGACCTTGGAGTCATCTTTTGCTGGAGTTTCAAAAGCCAATTCAAAAATAAGGCCAAGATGAGGCTCCAGAAGCTGATGAGCACAAACGTGATCTCTAGAAGCACCCTGCAGATAACGAGGGTGCCTGAAGCCTTCCCGCTGGCATTCGCGGTGACCAAAGGCTTGATTTCGTGGGAGCCAGGAGGGAACGGTCCTTTAATCCCTAAATCGATCAGGGAGATCGATTCACGGCCCCTGCTGAAAAAGCATTGAGCAAGCTTCACCGAGGCAGACCGGCTTCGCCCGCCGGGGCTCTCGACTCCCCTCAGAGGGGAGATGCTCCCCGGGATGCGTTCGGCACACATGCAGGTCCAAGTGTCAGTCACCTGGCGGCCGGGGATGGTGAGGATGCTTCGCTCCATCTCCCTTTGAAAGGACAAAACCGCCCATTGGAGAATACTGCGCTCTAGAGTTTCTGTCCGCTCTTTTGGCTTTTTCATGAGCCCTGGATCAGGGAGCTACATTTTGCACCGAGGAAGCGGGGACACATCCCGAAGCCCCTCGAATGCACCAGGAGCTCTCCCTGGAGGCTGTGCTGACACTGGCGTACCACATGTGGCCTCTGCTTTGCACCACTGGAGACATCCTCCCCTGCCGCCCAGACCGTTCCGGGCATGTGCTGTCTCCACTCCAGCGTGGCACTTCGGGACCAGAATGATGTCCCGGAGGCGGTGGAGGTGCCCCCTTCGGTCGGGATTAGGGGCCAAACTCCGCCGCTCTGCACGAGGCATGGCTGAGGCACCGGGGGACACGTTGCTCTCCGGGGAGCCCCAGCTTTCTGGTCGACCTCTTTGCCCTTGATGCTCTTTGGCCCTGGGGCAGAAAGTCTGCTGCTCACTCCTGCGGCTGCTTGCTCCTGACCCCGGCACCGCTTCGCGTCCCCTGCTGTCCCCTCCGCTGCCTGTGAGCACGTTTTCTAGTTTCTTCCCTTCCTGCACACAGTTCTCCGGACGGACATGGGCTCTGGCCTGGGAAAGCTCCCTGTGAGCAGGGGACGTCCCTCCTTCCGCTCTGACCCAGCTCTTGCCAAGCATGTGTTTCGGCTTCGGTGTTGGGAGTTCAAGGGCTGTGGTGAAGCAGAGGCCCTTTCTTCCCTTTTTTCTTTCCTTTTATTTTAGCTAGTGTTCAGCCAAAAACACAAACCACAGCACTCCAGGAACACACACACACACACACACACACACACACACACACACTGCTGCTCGTGGCTCAGCTGCCCGCCGCGGTTAGCATTCGGTGCCAGTGGTTTCCATGGCCCACGGCGAACAGCTCAGTCGGACTCCGGGATCCTGGACCCTAGAGTCACCCTCTTGCTCCCCATAACTGAATTTAAGGCCATGGTGTCCACAGAAAGCGGGCAACCCATGAACAGACAATTTCTTCTGAGGGTGAGGTGGGGATACATAGAAGGAGATGTGTTTCATGGCTGACTTTGCTCCATCTCGTCCCTTTCTGGAAAGTGACTGACCAGTAGCTGTGTTTTGCTTCACACCTAAAGCAGGGTGAGCGTGTTCTCTCTGCTGTTCCTGTGCAGAAACTGAGCTGTAAGAGGCTACCGTGTGCCTCTCATATTTCAAGAAGGCTAAATAACAATAATGGGGGAAGAAGAAAATCCCTAACAGAACGTTCTGAGACTGTCTGCAGTGTTATCACGGCCTTCACGCCTCCTGAACCGCCCCCCCCCCCAAAGCAGACTTTGTACACCGAGGGGAAGGATCCCATGAAATCCCCTGAGATCTGGGTTTGGGACCAGCCAAGAGAAAGTGGGGTGCAGGGTGCGGACAGACAAGGGTCCTGCTGGACATGATGATTCAGGAGTCAACTGACCTGACTGATTTTAGTTTTGCTTCAGCTGGTACTAAGACTATCTTGGAAAAGTAGAAGCGGGCTCCCCACGAGTAGTTTGATCCTTAGAGTAGAGGACACACAAGCATCTTTGACAAGGAGGTCGCTGCTCTAAGCACAAAGCTTGTGCCGACCAGCCAGTCACTCGGCCACCCCAGGGGGGTCCCTTTTGCCTGCTCATGAGCCCCTGCTGGGGGAGACAGGTGTGGGTGCTTCTCAAACAGACCGTGGGCCAGAGTGGCTCTCGCTGCAGCCTCGGGGGCAGGGGCAGCACGGGGACTCCCCAGAGACACCGGCCAAGCTCGAAGGCACGGTCCACCAGCCCCCAGAGATGGGATGGGATCTGGGGGAAAGCAGAGTCCCCGGGAGGCACCGTGGAGTGGCAGGTGGCGTGAGCGAGGAGCCCGACGTCTTTAAGACTCTGAGGTTACCGCCAGAGACAGCAACGTTAAGAAAGACCACCGCTGGTTGCCACCGACAGTCAGAAGATGGGCAGATGGCTGTGCCTGAGATGGCGCGACGGTGTCGTGGGGTAAGGACACAGATCCCAGAGCCAGAACACCACCTACCAGCTGCGTGTCTTCACGTGAGTTACTCAGCCTCTCTGTGCCTTAGTTCACCCACTGAGCAGGGATGTTGAGAGAGTTAAGCGAGCCAATTTGTAAAGAACAGGGCCTGGCACATAGTGTTTGCGGAATAAATGGGAAGAATGGGGGTCCCGTGGGAGGAGTCTCAACGAAGGTGGCAAAGCCAGGATTGGGGGGGTGACCGGCACTCCCGGCAGCGGGGGCCACGGCCAGCACGGGAAGCGCAGCCAGGGCCTGCAGAAGAGCCGGCTGAGATGAGTTATACTTTAGTAGCCAAGCAGACCCTGGAGAGCCAGATACAGATGAGACGTCCCCTTGCGGACCCAGAGCAGGGATCACATCCTGCCGGGCTCGTGAGTCCAGGCAGCCCGATTGCCAAAGCAGATGTGCCCTGGCTCCCCCTCAGTTCTAGGGGGGCTCCCCCTCCCCTCTGCAGCCCCCCATCCCTGCCTGGTCTGTGCTGACTCTGAAAGTCAGCAGGAATCCCGGGGGCTCAGACCGCAGACGAAGGCAAGGCTGGTACCTGACCACGTTCTCACCCCATGGAGGCCAGGGGCCACCGGCCTCCTCTCTCCAGAGAAGGGGTGGGTGGGACCCCACCAGGATTCAGGAACACGGGGGCTCAGGGGCAGGCCACGTCCCCTACTCACCACTTTGGGCTTGAAGGGTGGCTGGATCTCCCTGTTCTCGAGTTTCTCCCAGTCGATCCTCCGGAAGAAGGCGTGTTCCCGCACGTCCCTCTCCCCCTCCGGCCCGCAACCCAGCCGCTTGCCTGGGTGTTTGGTCATCAGCTAGAAAGCAGCAGAGAGAGGGCGCGATGTGGGACACGGTCACCAGAGGGGACCACACCGTGCTGTATAACCGAGATGCTCTGAGAGCAGAACTTCAGTATTCTCCCCCCGAAAGACAAAAAGGCAACTGCAGGAGGCAATGGGCATGACCTCTTGATGGCGGGAACCCTTCCACGGTGTACATGCGTGTCGAACCATCACGGGGCATGTTTTCAACACGTTGCAATTGCATTTGTCAATTATACCTCAATAAAGCTGAAAGACAGAGAAAAAGACCCGCCCTCCCCCACCACACCCACTAAAAGTAGGAGAAAAAAAGAAGGCTGGATGATGGCGCCTTCCGTTTGCTAGATCAGCCGTGCGCCCTGATGGCGTGGACGCCTGGGGAAGTACCCCAAGAAACCGGCGGCTCGCACAGAGTGACTCCTGCTCACAAATATGGTGTTGACAGGATGGGTCTTTCTGTGGTGATTTTTATGCTAAAGGACACTGGGAAGCAGTGTGGCCCAGAGCCAAACGTAAGAATTTAATCAGGTGTCTTCATACACTACCTGCGTGAGAGCTGCTAGTCTGTAGGTCCCTAAAAAATAGGTATGTGAAAAGGTAGGCAATCACTAACAACTGTGTGTGCGTGTGTGTGAGCTAATAATGAACATCATATATCTATTTACTGCCTGGACCAAAACGTGTTAGTCAAAGACTCATGGGTCGGAAGAAGAAACGTTGTGACCAGCCGGTGTTAATTCCACAGGCAAGCACGGGTTCTGAGCTCTGGGGGCAGGGCCCAGCCCTCCCTATTATACATGTCAGCAGTGCCCTGATAAGTGCGTCCCCACACGATCAAACTCACCAGAAGATGTTAGCAGTGTGTTACACTCCCTCCCACGGTGATTTGGTGGCCTAAAGCTTCACAATGAAAAACTAACCAGGCTGGGACCCAATAATTTCTACTCCTCGGTCTCTCCTCCGCAGAAAGGAGCTCCTAGGCTCCCCAAAACACAAAACCTAGGAGTTTTGGGGCGGTTCTATTTGTAACAGCCCTGAACCAAAGTGGAAACAACCCAAAGCCGCCCCGCCCAGCGTGGTAGCATGAATAACTAAATTTTGGTGTGACCACACGGTGGAATGTTCCGTGGGTGGACGGAAGAGGGAAGACGGAAGACGGCGTCCACAGGGGGATCCGGAGAAATACTGCAATCACCATGTGGGGTGAAAGACGCCGGGCCTGGGCAGCGTCTGCCACAGGAGTGCATTTGTGTCAAGTTGAAAACAGACAGGGCTAATCCCTGCAGGGACGAACGGGGACGCTGCTTATCTCGAGGGGTGGCGAGTCGCTGCAGGACAGGAAGGGAGGGGACGTTTAGGGTGTCGGAAACCTTCCCTTTCCTGACCTGGGTGCGGTTACCTGCATGTGTTTGTTTTGTGAAAATGCACTGGTCTACACACCGATGACTCGGGCCCATTTCCGCACGCACATTCGATCTCAAAAAAAGAGAACCGAATGAAGAATGACCCCAGGCGCACCAAGTCAGGCAAGGGAAGAGACCGAGCATTTTCCGAGGGCCCGAGGTTATTTCTGACAACTAAGGGCACAGTTTCATGAGGTGGATGAGAAACCAAAGCCCAGTGTGATCAGCTGCCAGGGCCAGAGCTCCGGGCAGGTTGGGGATCAGAACCTCCTCTCCAGGCCGCCATGTTTGTCATGCATGTCACCAAGTGGTCGCTGTTGGCTTTGCCGGCTCTCCGCCACCTCTCTCAGAAGCAGGAGTGTGGGGAAGAGATTTCCCCCATCCACCCCCTCTCGGTCGGCGATCATAAAAGGAACGCAGGTCTACTTACCCCTTTGCAGATGGAAACGGCCTCCTTGGACAAGGATTTGGGATAAGAAACGTTATGCTCCATTATGGACTGAAACAGCTCGTCTTCATCTTCGCCATCAAAGGGAGGCTGTTCGGGAAAACAGAGACATGGGGAACGAGGCAGGGTGATTTGTTAGTGCGGCGCCTAGAGAGCCGCGTCAGCGCCAAGAAACATGGGGCTTCTGGGCGCACCACCGGCTGCGGAGTTAGCTTGGAGAAGTTGCTGGTTTATCTGGTTATCTTCCGTTAGGTTGGTGGTTGTGTGTTTTTCACTCTTTCCCCTGTCTCTTTAATTATCCTGCCCTGGGCAACCCAAAACAATCTTCAGGGAAAATGTTTTTGAGTCATGCTTTTAATGCTTTGCAAATAAATTGTAATTAATCCATTAATCTCATAATTTCGTGTTAAAAATTTAATTATGATCCAGTTAGGTTGCAGATGGCTGTGTGTGCAGGGGTGGGGGTGGGGGGGAATGTTGGCTGGTGCCTTTGGCTTCTAAGCGTGGGGTGTTGGGGCCGTCAGGACCCGGGCCGAAAGGACTTCCCCAGGTCCAGACATTCGCACCAGGGCCCTTCAAGCTCCCAACAGGGAGCTGCCCTATAGACAGCCTGGCACCAGTGTGGTGGCAGTGAGGGGAGCTTAGCTTCTACTAGACGCTCCCCTCTCCTCTTCTGCTGGGTTTACACTCCCCACGGGGTGAGCGGGAGGCAGGGCAGCACTGCGGGCGCTTGTGGCTTTAAAGTCAGGCGGATCTGGACCAGAATTCCAGCTGCACCACCTCCTAGCTGGGTGTCCACAGGACGTGACCTCCCTCTTTCAGATACAGTTTTCTACTTTGGATAATGGGGTTCCCTGGTGAGTCTGCAAAACCCCGATGGTCGGTCCTGTGCCCAGCAGGTGCCCGCTGGGGGGTGCCTAGTGGTACTGGTATTTTATGAAAGCAGATGGGCTGTCTCAGAAGGGGGGGCTAGAATCCTCGGGTGAGCTCAGGACGTCCTTCAAGTGTTCCTCTCCAGCACGCCTTTAATCCTGCGACGTCTGGCAAATTACCTGTCACTCCGCAGGGACGGCGCACGGGGCAAGTGGGTTTATGGGAAATTTCTTAATGTTCCCTTTTGGCTCAGCTAACCTTGGGTTTAGTGACAGAAAGGCAGACCAGGGGGTAGCTGTGACAGCCGAGACAATCCCCGTGTGTTTCATCTCGTCGCGTTTTCCTTCTCATGGAAGAGAGGAGTCTCTGTCACTCTCACTGACATGGTTAGGGCACCTATAACGCAGAGTCTAGCTTAAATGTGAGCTCTCTCCCGGACCAAAGATGGCTGCGGAGTCAGCGGGACAACCCTTCTTATCAAACGGCTCCCTCTGAGTGGGAGACAGCCATGGGCCCAAGCAGACTGCTCCCCCTGCCTCGGATCATTGCAACCTGCTCGTCGGGCCCCCAAGCCTGAGTCCTCCCCCTGCCTCCGGGCCTGGAGAGGAGTTGGGGGTGGGGTCGGCCCATGGGAGCTACACCTACCCGAGGGAAAGATGCTAAGTGTATAAGGAACCCTACCTTGGGACCAGGTCTGGGAGAATGGCGGGTTGGGATTGGTGCCACTTTGTTGCGGGGTATTATTATTATTACTGTTTGGTCTAGAAATATAATAGGCCTCTTTTTTAGTTTTAAGTACCTGGTGTAAAGAATGTTTAATTTGGTCAAAGCATGCAGGTGGGTGAGGGGAACTAAAATTAGCCCGCCTATGGGGCGCCTGGCGGGCTCAGTCGGTTAAGCATCCGACTCTTGGTTTTGGCTCAGGTGCTAATCTCGGTGTTGTGAGATCGAGCCCCGCATCAGACTCTATGCTCAGCTCAGAGTCGGCTTGAGATTCTCTCTCCCTCTCCCTCTGCCCCTCCTGTTCCTACTCCTTCTCTAAAATAAATAAATAAATCTTTAAAAAGAATATTACCTTGGCCGTGAATGATTCCAAGCAGAGCCCTGACAGGCCGCCAAGGTGAGTTTCCCGGGGCAGAAGTACCGCGGTGCCTGGGAGGCCCGGGGACAAGGACGCTGGGAGTGGACCCCCCACTTTCCCCTCCCCCCCCACAAGTGCAGGTGCTCACCCGGGTCAGCAGGGGGTGCCGCTACTGCCATCTAGAGACTGGCCAAGAGCTACCGTGGAGGCCAGTCCTGCGGACCATCCCACCACCTCTCCTCTGCCTGACATCATGCAACCTAGTCTTCTGGACCCCTGCGGTGGGGCACCCACAAAACATCCCCTTTTCCCTAAGAAGTGACCCATACATGTGGCTGAGTTCAGGCCACGAGATCTTTACGACCGAAGCTGACATGGCAGGCTTTCTGATGGGGCCGTGAACTGCACACCTCCAGGGAGCCCCACTCTCTCTGAATATCCTCTGTGTTCGTACTCTACAATGTCAGGGTGCTCGGCGTGCAAGCAGGGCGCGGGCGCTGCTCCTGGACGACCCATCGACGCCCCTCCATGTGCTCCATAGGGCCGCTGGCCAGGAGGAACGACGTTACCAGTAGCGCATCAAACCCACTGTGAAGGGCCCTGGAGCTTGGGCCTCGTGGTGACAGAGGCAGCAGGGAGAGCCCACTGGCCCCTCTGGTGCGGCTCAAGCACCAGCCGCACGAATGCCGCGGGGGCTGAAGCAGGGACCATCCCAGCCAAAGGCTCAAGAGCAATTTTTCTCCAAAGAGAAACTCAGACAATTTATCCCAAAGATCCTTGTCAGGGGAGGCAGCAAGAACCTTTGTATTTGAAGACAATTAGGTCAATGCAGATGCCTCCCCTCCCCCAGGGCTGATGTGGAGCAAGGAATTTGGGTGGGGGGAACATTCTGTGCAGGTCACTGGCTTATCCCACCTGTTTCATTGTCTCTTGGCACGGGAACGCCCTCGGCCCAGGTGAGCCGCGCCTCCTGCTGACCAAGGAAGCAGCTGACCATGAAGTCCCCTCTGTGGTCCCTCGAAGAGGGACACCTGACTCCTGACACACCCCAGAGAGCATTCCTTAGAACTAGAGGGTATTAATCCTACAGGACACTCCGGGGTCAGAGTTTGCACCCTTTTCCTCCTTTCTGGAGATCTGCAGTGGCATTTACATTTTCGGTGTTCTAAGAAGTCCCGTCTGATCCAGAGTGAATCAGACGGGCTGGGGATGGCAGGATTCTCCCAGGCCCCCTGGGTTCCTCCCTTGCGGTAAGATTCCTAAGCTAGGACGAAGGCTGCAGGACCACGTGTCCTTGTGGCAGAGCCCTGGGATTTCACCCCGTGCGGCCCTGAGGACAGGCATCTCCTGGCAATCCCAGGGAGCACACGTGCCTCTACCCTTGACGCTCTGTTGCCGCCCACCGGGGGTCTATACCGTCTGATGAAGGATGGCCACTGTTCGGGAGTGGACAGCGGTAAAGACGGCGGCGGCTGCAGTAACATGTGCTTTTCAGGATCTGTCTGTGCGGCAGGCACTGTGTGGCCTGCTTTTCCAGGTGTTGCTCACTCAGTCCTCAAAACCACTGTGTGGCTGACGTGCATGCTAGTGACCTCACTTTACAGCTGCGCTCACTGTGGTCCTGTTATTAAGAGCTTTGGGGGGAGCTACAGAGCTGGGATGTGGAAGAACCACGATTCGAGCCCAGCAAAAATGAACTATTGGGACCTCGTCAAGATCAAAAGCTTTCGCACAGCAAAGGAAACAGTCAACAAAACCAAAAGACAACCGACTGAATGGGAGAAGATATTTGCAAATGACATATCAGGTAAAGGGCTAGTATCCACAATCTATGAAGAACTTATCAAACTCAACACACAAAGAACAAATAATCCAATCAAGAAATGGGCAGAAGACATGAACAGACATTTCTGAAAAGAAGACATCCAAATGGCCAACAGACACATGAAAAAGTGCTCAACATCACTCGGCATCAGGGAAACACAAACCAAAACCACAGTGAGATACCACCTCACATTGGTCAGAATGGCTAAAATTAACAAGTCGGAAAATGACAGATGTTGGCGAGGATGCGGAGAAAGGGGAACCCTCCTAGACTGTTGGTGGGAATGCAAGCTGGTGCAGCCACTCTGGAAAACAGTGTGGAGGTTCCTCAAAAAGTTGAAAATGGAGCTACCCTATGACCCAGTAATTATATTACAGGGCATTTATCCGAAAGATACAAATGTCATGATCCGATGGAGCACGTGCACCTGAATGTTTATAGCAGCAATGTCTACAATAGCCAGGCTATGGAAAGAACCTAGATGTCCATCAAAAGATGAATCATAAAGAAGATGTGGTATATATACAAAGGAATACTATGCAGCAAAATACAAAAAACCGATCTCACTGATATGTGGAATTTGAGAGGCAGGGTGTGGGGTTGTGGGGGGTAGAAGAGGAAAAAATGAAACAAGATGGGACCAGGGAGGGAGACAAACCGTGAGACTCTTAATTTCAGGAAACAAACTGAGGGTTGCTGGGGGTGGGGGGGTGGGCGGGGACAGAGTGGCTGGGTTAGGGACACTGGGGAGGGTATGTGCTATGGTGAGTGCTGTGAATTGTGTAAGACTGATGATTCACAGACCTGTACCCCTGAAGCAAATAATGCATTATATGTTAAAAAAAAAGATTCAAGCCCAGACATCTGACCACAGAGCTTGGGCTCTGGGCCATTCTGAGCACTGCCCACTCCCCACACTTGCTCCGGCAGGTGGATGGGGAGGGATGGTCCCTTGGTGTTGCTGCTGGCAGGGCTGGGTGGGAGGCACTCAGCTGCTGGTCCACCCACACCTAAAGAGGGCTCGACTGGGGCGGGTATGGGGGGTGGCCATTTTGGTATCTGGCACGATGAGTAGTGGGGTCTGGAAAGACCAAGGGGCAGTCACTATGGCCAGAGACATTTCAAGTCACTGTGTAGACAGACTGTCTCTAGAGTAGAGACCTGGTGTGACTTCCCAGCCCTGATTTTGATTGCATATCTCTTGTAGGTCACCAAGGACCCATGCTGATGGGCAGCCGCCATCTTGGTCTTGCTGCGGGGGCACCGGGGACAGGCGCTTTGGAGCACGTCCCCTGAGATCTCCCCTCAGATCTCATGGATCAGAATGAGCCACACACTCTACCCGAGCACGAGCGAGCTGAGAGGTTCAATCCCACCATGTGCCAGAAGGGAGGAAGACCCCAACTACCTGGTGGGCAGCAATAATGATCATGAGACTGGGGAAAGCTCCCTGGAGCCTGCTTTTAAATTAAAATCACGCATTCGTGGGGGGATGAGGGCCCAGGAAAGTCTCATCCATATTTCCTTCACCTCCCCACAAAAACTACTCTTATTGTGTCGTGAGCTCTTAGGCTTATATTATTTTCAAATAGGGATGCATAATTTGGAGTTTCTTGCTCTTCCCTGAATGTTGCAAACACCCTGTCCGTGGCTACCGGTGTTCCCAGGCAGACGAACCCCGCCAAGCGGGTCCCTCATCCAGCCAACACAGGTTCATCGGTCTGTGGGCACGTTCAGAATGGCTTCTGAGGCTGCCTTCTGATAACTAAGGCTACCGGAAACACCTCTGTGCATGTCATTTTTCTCTTCTCCAAATTACCACCTAAGAAGAACGTCCCGGGTGTGGGCTTATACAGTCAAAGGATGGGAGCATTTTTATGGCTCTTGTTAAGTCTCTCCAGGTCAGCCCGGGAGCATCCTTACAGGTAACTGCTGCTCAGGCCTTGGTGCTGAAGGCAGGTCAGGGATGAAGGTATAATTATATTCGTTCTGCTTCCCAGTCAGCTACTGAGCCTGGGGACAACAGGGGGGGATGTGTTGCTGAGGACTGAGTGCGTGACCATTTTGGGTTTGCTGCTCTCCCCTCTTTCCCACATTCCCATGATTATTTTTAAATTTCTACAGATCGGGGCTTTAGTGTCTCCAGCTAAGCTGCGTGTCAAACACAGTTCTCGGCTGGGTGTGAAAATGTTCTGAGCCAGGGGTGTTCTCCTTAGCAATCTGCAATTTGTGAATTTTAGACGGGCAGAGGAGGAGAGCGATGGTTCCCTCTTTCTAAAATGATTCCTAAGTCACTTACTGGTTCAGGGATGCTGGGGCCCTGCCACGGCTGTCTGGGGATTGCTGGTGGCCAGTGGGGCGGGCGGGGGGGCGTGGAGGACACCCAGGGACATTTCGGGCGAAAGTGCTGGGAGGAAGCACCCATTACCAATGCATCAGGGAGGAAGACAGAGCATAGATGACCCTGGCAAAAGGGGACATAAAGGGGCGAGCACTGGTCCCTTTATGATGGGGACCTGTGAACGCTTGGAACCACTACGCTTATTACAGTGCTGGGTACATGCTCTTTACGGCCCAAAGTAATCACATTTGTCGAGCAGTCCAGGGACTGAAGAAAGACTTGGGCTCTTTCTACGTAACTGCCTCCTTGGTTGCTGACAATAAATATACCAAATGAGAAGAAAACTGCAATAAACTCTCTTTTCTGCTCGTCAGCCCTCTGTGATTAAAGAGGATAAATTTAGACCATAACCCCATCAACAGCTTTATAATTAATCTTACTTTTCAATAACAGTGTCTTTTCCCTCCGCTGGGTCTGGAGGCTGCTGCAGCTTTGGGGGGCTCCGGGTAAAGGCTCAGAGCCTTCATTATCCTTTCTGGGCTGACTCACCGCCCAGAAATACATCGAAATTTGCATTGAGTCACAGGGAAGACGAAGAAGTGGGTCTCGAAA
>CM053619.1:37073083-37089805 GCA_028646535.1 Procyon lotor
CTGCGGGGCTGGGGGGGGGGCGGGGTTCAGGGACAGTGGGCAAGTGAGGCAGGATTTTGAAGATGCACCCAAAGGGGACTTCCCTGCAGGAGGGCAGCATTTCCTGAGCTTTCCTCTAGGGAATGAAGTCCCAGGCTTGAGGAGGAAGGAAGATGAGGGTAGGAGTGTGGTGTGTGTGTGTGGGGGGGGGGGCGGGCATGGGACTTCTGAAGTCCTAGCCTCCTGCTCACCCGTGAAGAGTCAGCTCATCAGATCTCTTGTAAAGCGCCCTTGGAAACAGATCCTATTTCCACCCAACCAATTTCTTTTGCTGGCATATGCAAATGTGACTCAGTGAAAACCGGGTTTGTTTCTGGACTCAAGAGTCAGAACATGCAAGTGGGATCAAGAAGGGGAACTCAGTTTTCTGTGCCTTCTTGAACAGCCTGGCTCCCAGGGGGCCCATAATTCAGTCACACTTTACTGTCAAAATTCTAAAGACGGGAAATTCACACCACGGGCGGACAACCGCTGTTGTCTCATGGACCGTGGTTCTGGATGACCTGCTTTTCCATGCTCACTAATGGGGGTATTTGGCCTGAGACCAACCTTTTATTGGGGTTAAAAACCTAAATGAATAACCAACCATTTTCTATCAATCAAATCTTAACATCACTTCTCAGTTAACGACCAAATGTAGGCTGGTACTCTATATCTTTTAATCTCTGAGACTAGTCTAGTATCTAAAAGATGTAAGAGTATGAAAGATACATAAAAGAGAGCTCACCAATGGCCTCCCACCCCAGAGAGAAAGCCAAGGGTCTGTGATGACTTCCATGCTCACAAGACCTGGGGTTCCCCTTCCCCCTCTGGCCTCAGGCCTCTCACTCCCTCTCTAACCCACTCTGCTCAGGCCAGACTGGTGGCTTCCCTTCCCTTTCTTAAACATGGCCATACGCTTCCACCCCAGGCCCTTTGCACTCGCCATTTCCTCTGCCCAGAATGCTTTCACCCCATATATGTACTTGGCATCCTCTTTTTGCTGGTCTTCACTTTAGCTCTACATGAGACCCTCCCTGGCCATCCTCGCTCCAATTTCAACCCACCCCCCCTCCCGCACTACATTTTTTTTATGCTTTATTACTTTTTCTCTTAGCTTATCGTTCTTCTGTATTTTCCTTATTTAACTCATCTACTGTTTCTCTCTCTCTCTAGCTTATAGGCCTCATGAAGGTGAGGGTGCTGGTTTTATTTATGGGGATCACCATGCAGAGAGTAAACCTTCAATAAGCCTATGTCAAATGCATAAATGAAGGAGTCGATGAATGTCGTATGTCAGAAAGGGTGACTTTTTTCCCCTCCAGGGACAAAGATTCAAAGATTTCCTTGGGGTTAGCTCAGCTGTTTAACATGGGTATTTGCACTTTCTTTCTTTTTTTTTTAAAGATTTTATTTATTTGACAGAGAAAAACACAGCGAGAGAGGGAACAGAGAGCAGGGGGAGTAGGAGAGGGAGGAGCAGGCTTCTTGCTGAGCAGGAAGCCCGATGCGGGGCTCGATCCCAGGACCCTGGGATCATGACCTGAGCCAAAGGCAGAAGCTTAATGACTGAGCCACCCAGGCGCCCCTGCACTTTCTCTTACTAAAGCTTTTAGCTCGGGAGGGTCCAATTCCTTGACACCAGTGCTCAACTGCTGGGAATTCTAAAAAGCTGCCCACAGCAGAGTTGTTTTTAGGTAAAATGGCAGAGATCTGGTAGATATTCACCCAGCCTCCCAGGGCTCACTTGCCCCTCCCCACCAGCCCTTCACGTCCACGTGGCCAGTGGGCTGTAGGAAGGAGTGACATATGCCACCTCTGGGCCTCTCTCCACCCCACCCCCACCCCCAGGGTTGTGCCAAGAATGTAAAATAAACTGGTGTGGTGTGTTAAACCCCTGAGGTTTTTTGAGGGCAGGGGTTGCTTGTTAATGTAGCAAGTGGGATTCGCCCAGCCCTACAGATATTAAGGCCATCTATTAAGAAAGTGTCAGCTTTGCCATCATTCCCCCGCTTATCTGATATATGCTGCATTCCTCAGAGAAAACCTAATCTGTCTTTTTGTAACTGGAGGTTCGGCCTCGTTGGACTTTTGTGAAAATTGCAAAGAACTGCCAAGGGCGAGATAAGGAAAGATGGGGAAAAGCTATTAAAGCATTTCTTCAAGTTCCACCCTCTTCTTCCTTTGCTAATAAGACTGATTCTACACTTGGGCAGCAGCTGGGGGTAATCTGTGCAGACGAGCTCACAAAAAACCATAACCCAACCCGTTTTGAGATACTGAAAACCTACAGAGGCTATGGTCATCCTCAACGTGTAGGGACTTTTGTGTTTAACATGAAAGCTATGTTGTCGAAGCTCCAAGTCTCAGCTCTCAGTTTGGGGTTTTTATAACCAGAGATCATTGCTGTGCCTGTTGAATATAATCCACTTCCAAGGGGGGTGGTGGGGGGAATTTCTCCCTCTTTCACCTGGTTGGGGAAGTCGGGACAGCACGGGTTGCTGGGTCCCACCGTCCTGCCCCAGGCAGAGCTGAAGTATTCACGTTATCCAACAATAAACAAGAACAAAGCCGTACATTACCTGCCCGGCTAGCATTTCATATAATAGGACGCCATAGGCCCACCAGTCCACGGATTTTCCATACGGCTGATATGCGATTATCTGTGGGAAAACACATACAGTGATTACATTTAGTGGCGAATCAAAGAGCCTGTGTTCCAACAGACATGCCAAGCGTGTAGGCCTTTCTGCACCGAGGGGAGAGGGAACCACCTTCCCAGGACTCGATGCCCGAAACCTGCGTGGGATCTGCTCTTCTTAGTCCACCCAGAGATGCCATGGTATAGATTTCATTATCCTCAGTGGTGAAAAATATGTGGGCAGTGAGGTGGATTTCATTTTTGGAAAAAGCCAGAGGTCCTTCAGACCACGGGGGTGGGTGGGTGGGGGGCATGGTGGTCTGAGAAGTAAGATAATCAGACTACGTAACAGAATTTGGCTCAAGGGAACAAAGACGATGGTGGAGATAATGTATCTGCTGAAGTTTCAGAACAGTTGGAAAGACACGTGATTTTGTCAAATGTCGTATTTGAACCTTGTCTGAATCTTGGCTCAAACCAAAGCAGCTGTAAAACAGAAACCGGGAACAACTAACATGTGGTCTTGATATGAGATGATATTAAGAGGTTACCCTTAATCTCGTGAGGCGGGAAGACCGTACGGTGATCCGTTTAAAAGTGTATGAGGGGTGTGTTAATGAGCGCGATGCACAAGAGACGAAGTATTTACAGAAGTGACGTGACATCTTACATTGGTTTTAAATACTTGAGCAAACCAGGAAGGGGTCGGAACGGATGAAATGAGCTGGCAGAATGCAGGGAGCCGGTGAAGCTGGGTGGTGCCCCACGGAGACCTGTGCCCCGAATGGTCCCTCTGCCTCTGCGGCTCCCGGAAGTGCTAGAATAATCCTACGACCTGCCCTCGTGGAGAGGGCAATACTGATTTGAATTTCTAAGCGCGGCGTGGGTTATTAAAACACAGGTGTTGTTTCAAGCACACGGTCCCGGACCCAAGGATCCAAACAGGTGTTCTGCATGACCATTCTGCGTGAGTGCACGCACGTGTGCACATGCGTGCGCGCGCGCGCGCGCACACACACACACACACACACACACACACACACGCGGCTCTGAAACGTGCTAGGGTATTTTTTTTTTTAATGGCCCACGATGTCTAATGGAATGTCCTGGGACATAAACAAACCTGCGCGTCTCTTCTTCTCCATTTCTTTAGTGTATTACTAATATTTCTCCGTGTAGAACGAGAAACACAAGCTCCTGCGGCTTGCCTCCGTGTGGGCGGCAACAAGGGGGCGCACGTTGGGATCTGGCAGCTTGAGAGCTCATTTTCTTGACAAGGAAATGATAACCAAAGGAAGCTACAAGGAGGTCTTCCTTTCTTTTTAAAAAATTGCCTTTGTTCTTTTTGAACACTTGGAAAAAATTATATATATATAATGTATAAATACACGGAACAACAAAAAAAAAAAAACCACCCTACCAAAATGAGCCTCTGTGTGTTGCGTGATAATGTGAAATGAGCTTTCCCATTCTGGTTCCGAGACAGGAAATGACTGGATCTAAGCCTGCCTTGACCAAGTAGAACAGAAATTCTCTCGGGGAGAGTAAGAAAGTACACTTGCTAAGCACCTACATCTATCCGATATGCGGAGCACATTCTGCGGAATCCTGTGTGGCAGGAATACTTGTCCCCATTTCACAGGTGGGAAAGCTGACGTAGCAAGAAGTGTCAGAGACCCGCCCAGGGCCAAGCAGCTCATAAGTGGTGCTCTGGATACAGACATTTTTCTTCTAAAACACAGTTTATGACTGTCAAATACATGTGATCACCCCTACTGAGGTTAATAAAATATTAATCAAAGGGCCTTGAAGATTAAAGAGGTTTAAAACCCCCATTTCTGTTGTTGTAGCTGTACTTCTGAAGCCCTTGGATAAAATTTGTTCTTGTAACTAGATTAAAACCAGTCCCGGCAATCTATTTTCATTAATCAGCGTTTTAGTTACTCCGTTGTTAACACAGGCGGAGCCGTGTGGCTGCAGGAATTATCGGGCTGGGGGACGGAGGGCACCGAATGAGGGGGCTCCCTGCTGTATTTCGTATCCTACATTCGGCAAGCATCTGAGAAGTCCTACTGAGCAGACTCTTCTATGTGGGCAGCATTAAATGCCACCCGAGTTCGGAAAGCCGTCAGAGGTCAAGGGTAGGGAAATCCTGTCTCTGGTCGGAATGATTCAAAAATCCTAAAAGCCACGGCCACCTGGAGATTTTTTTTTTCTTGACTCTTTTATCAACTTTGGTCCAACTTGATTTTTATTTTCTATTCGCACAGCATCAAACTCCGATGAGTCCTGCTGATAACAGCCTCTCCTTCCTCCAAGGCTTACCAAGAATGCCAAGTGCCAACGACTCGTTTCTCTTGGTGACAGCATTTGGCAATCCCTCGAGCCCGCCAGCCCAGCTCCCGGGCCGAGATGACAAAGTCAGGGGGACCACTGCTGTGCTCGCAACGGTAACAACAGGATGGGATTTTACATTCAGCTGGGGCAGTTTTTCTTGCAGACGCTCACAACATGTCACCCCTGGCTTACGCGCTAGATGAAACAGGAAGGTCTGAAGATCTAAGTTACGAGGTCTAGGGGTGCAACCTCGCCCCTGCAAATTCATGTTTAGAATGAAGCATGCTTTCCCCTCAATGATGGGCTGCTACCTATAAATATTTTGAAAAAATTCAAAAATCTCAGTGCAAAAGGGAAAGTGTTAGAGGGCCCCATCTCAAGGGAAACATGTAGATTCAGGATGTTGGTGGCACTGTCCCTTGTGAGCTGCCCAGACCCACCTGGGGCTGTACAGTAGCCACCAGCCACATGTGGCCACTGAGCATTGGAAAAGTGGCCGGTACAAACCAAGATGGGCTCTAGGTGGGAGAGACACCCCAGATTCTGAAGACTTGGTAACCCAACCGCCAAATATCTCATTCATGTTTTGGGTACGTTGGGTTAAATTAAATATATTAGGCTTATTTTCACCTGTTTCTTTTTTTTTTAACTTTTAAAAACGTGGTTGCCAGGGGGCACCTGGCTGTCTCAGTCAGCAGAGCACGCGACTCTTGATCTTGGGGTTGTGAGTTCGAGCCCCAGGTTGGGTGCAGAGATTCCTTAAGTCCATCAATCAGTCCATCAACCGTTAGGAAAAAAAAACCCAAAAACCCACATACACAAAACTGGGGCTGCTAGAGGCCGTTTGGCCTGCATTTTGTTTCTATTGGACGGGGCTGGTCTATACCCTCTCAAGGGCTCCTGCAACTCACTCTCGTTCCTGGGCTCCTGTTGGCCCGGGGAGCCAGCTCTGGGCTGAGCACCAGGCTTAGAGGCCACAGAATGGATGCTGAGCTTCTCTTGTTTCCGTCCCCACGGGGGACGGGAGCAGGTGTCTCTAGGACTCGTGGGCCAACGGTGGCTTGCGGCCAAGCCTGGGGGGCCGCAACGGCAATTTGGTCTCCCACAGCAGAGGACCTCACAAAAGAGAGGCAGACTTGGCAAGAAGGGCTCCAGTTGGCGGACCTCCCTGCAGCACTTGGGGGGTTGAACTTTAGCTTCAAAGACAGACCCCCAACAGGGCTGCTGTCATTCAGCTTTCCTGCTATTTGTCATTACGATCATTATGATTATATTCACATGAGCCAAAGGCTTGGGGGAGATGTCAGGATGTTTCAAATGGCTGCCTGTCTTGTAAAAGTAAGCTATGAATGAGCTTTCTCCCAGCCTGGGCACGGGACCAGGGAATGAAGGGGGCCCGGGGCAGTTTCTCACCTCCCAGCAGGCCGGTGGCCACAGTGGCTGGAAGGACACTGCTCTGAAACCACACACCTTCCCACCCTCTGCCGGGGCTATGTACTCAAAGGCCTCCCAAAGAGGATGGGGCTCCAGAAGCTTTCTGGGGGGTTGCATGGAAAGATTTTAGACGCTACTGGCAATAGCCACAACGACGGTAAGCCAAATCACCATCATAACACTATGTGCCAGGATCCTTAGCTCTGCTAGCTCGCTTAGCCCTCCTGAGGCTTTTATGAGGTAGAAGAAGCCCATTTCCAAGATGAGGAAATGAGACACAGAGAGGTTAGGTAGCTTGCCCGAGGTCACACAGCGAGTAAGTAGCAATGCTGGGATTTCAACTTTGGTCAGCCGGACGTGGCATCCACACTTTTGACTATTTTTCTAAACTGAAGGTTCATCAGCTCACGACCCAGTGTGGTTCCTTAGCTATGGTGGGAACTGGCCCCCAAAGGGGCTCAAATGCTCACCAGGATCAAAGCTGCCAACAGGGCCACTTTGCTTGGGAACTCGGGCTCTGGAGCCTTTGTCCTAAGGGGACACGTGTGTGTCCCACGGGAACGCAACAGCTGTGCGAGGAGACTCCCTCTCCCATTCCTGGCTGTGCCTTAACTGGATTCTACTCTTCATTTTCACGTGACATTTACTCGCCCAACCCCCCAGAACCCACCCTAATAAACGGCCTGATCGCAGAAGGCTCTTCCCAGGCTGCCATCACAAACAAACACTGGCCTTTATGCCTAAAACACGCTCGAGTCCTTCTACTGTCTTAGGGAAACAAAATTTTCTCCTCCTTTGATCAAAAATAGAACTATGTTGCTTTAACGAAAAAATTACGGCTGTTTTGAAAAGCATCCTAAGTTCCCAACCATAGACCACAGGCCACGAGAGGCCTTCTTTGTGTTCCTGCTCCGGTGCACTGACATGTCAAAATAGTACCATTCGGGGAAAGAAGAGGAAGAGCTCCGGTGTCGTGGGGGCCGTGACGGCTGGGACCATGAGCTCATGAACCGTGTCCTCTACGCAGCTCCTAGAGACTTTGTCACATCACACTGAGATTGCTTACCTGCCCTCGCTCAACCCCAGACTCTTCCCCATTGGGGCCGGGCCACCCCCCTGCACACTCAGCACTGGGACCCCGCCCCGCAGGTGGCGCGGGAGAATCACGCGGGAGTGGACCTCATCTGAGCCCCAACGGTGGGCACCACCCATCTCTTAAATGCAATGTCACCTTGCTGGCTGGCCGAGGCGGGAGGGACCCTTACAAGTGCTTTACAAAGTGTCCTCAGGATTCTGGAAAGGAACCTAAGGTTCAGAGCAGCTGAGTGGCTTGCTGGAAGGTCACTGGGCTGATTCGCGACAAGGTCTCCTGACTGTGCCCCCTTCCTGCAGCACTGGGCTTGGACCAAAGTTCGAGCAACAGGAAAGCTTTGTGGTGGGTAAGGGTGAGGCACCCCACCCTCAGCCCTGGAGGCTTCCCAGTCGAACACCTTTTGGGTGGTGCGTCCAAGCTCAGAACACCAGTAGGCACCGTGCAGGAGGCACACTGTGATGGGAACACTATGAGCCCGACTTCTGGGGACCAGCTCAGCCGTGGGAGAGCTGTGTGACCTTGAGCAAGTTGCTGAGCCTCTCTGAGTCTCCATTTCCTCAGCTGGGATACTGGAGTTCCAGCACCCGCCAGGTAGGAACGTGGCAGGGGATAAAATGGCCTCTCGTATAATAAAATGTGTTTATTGCAGGTGAGTTGAAGATACGATACGACTCTGTACTGCCTAACACGGGAAGTAAGAACCGGCCCCCAGGTGTGGCCGGCAGGTGAAAATGAATCAAGGCAGTGAAGTCCATGTGGCTCACAGGAGGACGAAGGAAACATCCTGCTCCGAGAGATTACGTGCACAATATGTACTGAACACCCTGAACTGATAGTTGGCACCTGGCAATTCTCATCCATGCTGAACTTTCCATTCATTCTTTCAGCAAATATTAGCTTCCTATGTGCTTGATGCTGCTCTAGGCAGGGGGTATGCAAAATAATAAAATAGATTTTTAAAATCCCCCTCTTGTGCAATTAGGATTTTTTTTTTACCAGAGCAGCTAAACGTCAGGTTTTTCTTTCTTCATCTACATCCCCTCCCCGTTCGCTCCTTTCCTCACTTTCACTGTTTATGGCTAATTATACGTGTCTTTGGGCTGGGCACTCTGCTAGGCACAGGGATTGTGACTCTAACTAAGGAGACAGGCGGGAAAATGGATAAATAAAATGAAAATGTAATGCCTTACATCAGAGATCTTCATACACTATGTGAGAAATATCTACAATATTTTAAATCTTGGGGCAAAAGGCATGACAGAGGTATAAAGAAAATTGCCACGAGGTGACAATGGAAAGTCTGGAGTCCAGTCTGGAGTCCATGTGCTATTTAGACAGAAATTGGGGCTCTATCCAGGATGGGCGAGAACAGGAAATGATTTCTCTAATGGCAATAAAAGTCCCTTATAATCTATTCTTAGTACTCACCTCTTCCACTACCTGGTTGCTCACCGCGCTCCAGGAGGACAGAGAGCAAACAGAAGGACAACCTAAGACCTGCTCCCCCAAAACGTCAGGAGAGGAACGAGTACAGGAATGGTTTGTAATGATCAACATTGGCTTTAAAGACAAGGGGAAAAAAGGAAGAAAGGAGGGAAAGAGGGAGAGAGGAGAAGCAAAGCTCAGAGCCTGGCGATTACAGACCCCAATCCCAGGGCCATCCCAGACTGTCACATAGCAGAGAAAGGCCAGAGGCTGTGTATGTACACAGGTACGTGTATGTGTATGTACACACGTATATGCATATGTGGAAATACTTTTGAGTGACAGAGAGCGAGCAAGGGTGAGAGAGCAGAGGGGTGGGGAGAGGCAGAGGGAGAGGGAGAGAGAGAATCTCAAGCAGGCTCCACCCCCGGCGTGGAGCCAGACACAGGGCTTGATCTCACCACTCTGAGATCCTTACCCTCTGAGCTGAAATCGAGAGTTGGGACTTAACCAGCTGAGCCACCCGGGTGCCCCTCTATGTTCTTTAATAAAGTTGTTTTAAATTCAAGTGTTAGGTTCAAAGCACAACTGAGTGGAACATACAGAGTTCCCATATGCCCTGTCCCCACCCGTACGGTCCCCCCTCCCCCGCTGCAGACACCCGTCACCAGACGCGGATGTTCGTTACAGCTGACGAACCACAATGCTGCATCACTACCACCTTGGTGCCCTACAGTCTATGGGTTTTTGAAAATGCATCATTTTTGTGGGGTCACACAGGGTTTCACTGCCCCCAACGTCCTTTGTTCTGCCTCACTGTCCCTCCCTCTCCACTGCCCCATGGCCGCTACTGATCTTT
Source organism: Procyon lotor (assembly GCA_028646535.1). NCBI lineage: Eukaryota > Metazoa > Chordata > Mammalia > Carnivora > Procyonidae > Procyon > Procyon lotor. The sequence continues at coordinate 37,082,891 of CM053619.1, forward strand.
TTTATTGTCCCCCTGCGTTCTGCCTTTCCCATGATGGGCTATGGGCGGAATCAGGCAGCACTCAGCCTTTTCTGGTTGGCTTCTGTCACTTAGCAATATGCACGGAAGGTTCCTCCGGGCCTTTTCATGGCCTCACAGTTCATTTCTTTTTAGTGCTGACTAATATTCCATTATGCAGCTGTATCACATTTTATGTAGCCATTCACCTGCTCAAGGACCCTTGGTTGCTTCTAAGTTTGGGCAAATTATGAATAAAGCTGCTGTAGACGTCCGTGTGCAGGGTTTTTTTTTTTGTGTGTGTAAACATTACGTTTTCCAATTCACGTGGGCCAACGCTTCGGAGCAAGCCCGCTGCATTGCATGGCAAAGACTTGGTTTAGCTTCGTAAGAAACCGCCAAACTGTCTTCCACAGTGGCGGGGCGGCTTCTGAAGGAGCTGCGAGTAAAATTCGGAATGCAGTGCCTGCCTTTCCAGGCTGCAGAAAGCCGCCCCTGCTGCGCCTGGCACTCCTGGGACTCCGGGATGTGTGCTGTGGACGTGTGGGACGTGGTCTTCTGTGACCCTCGGAGCAGGCATTAGCACCGAGGTACGTGCGAGCAAGTGCTCCCGTTTCAAGTCTCTGTGGTTCTTCCAAGGAAGCGCTCATCTCCAGCTTGGGCTGATCTCTCTCCAGGTCTTGGCTAACGTGTGCTGGTCACGGAAGAAATCGGGGCGGCGACCGTGAAATGGGGCTGGGAGAGCGTCCTCCTGATGGACGTGGTTACCCAACCTCTTTAGCCCGACTTCTGTGATCCCCGTTACGCCGAAGAAATCAAACACCTCTTTAGACACTCTCCTTCCCAACGGGGTGTTTTCAATAACTCCCCCCACGGTGAGGTACACTGTGATACCAACGGTAACGGAGGTCGAGCTACCACTGAGCTACCGCTGAGCATAGTCGTTGGGCCGCACTGTGCTGGGCACCACTTCTGTTGACCAATGGGGAAGTCGAGGCACAAGCAAGCGCCAGTGCAGTAAAGCACAGCGGGAATGCAGCAGGGCCAGGCCCTTGGGTCCCCACCCTCCTGGTGCCCACTCCACGAGCAGGAGCTGGGGATGCAACCAGGACAACTGAGAGATCGCCTCTGACCTTGAGACTTGCTCACTCCTCCCTCCTGTTCTGCACAATAAGAGAGACGATGGTGTTGGCCGTGAAAATACATCTTGGTTTACAACACAGTTTACACCTCGTCTAAACGCAGGAGTCCGTACGGGTCTAGGATGGGTCCATCTCTAACATTTGGAGGTGTGTGTGACAGGGGACACTGGAACAAGAGTGACCGAGGCCCACGTGCCAGATGTCTGAACACACATTACTGACCAGCTGTCAAACGTCCTCTCCTACCCCGTGACCACTGTGCCCTCCTGCAGGGTCAGTTCACGTGGCCACAGTGGGATACTGCGGACCGCGTGGCTTAAGCCGTAGTCATTCATGTCCCCAGAGGCCTGGAGGCCAGGAGCCAAGATCGAGGTGCCCATCGGCAGGGCTGGTTTCTGACCAGCCTCTCTTCTGGCCTACTGGCTCCTTCCCCACGGGGCTCCCCTGCCGCTTCTCTGTGAGGGGCACTCCCGCTGCCTCCTGTCTTCCTGCAAGGACACCATCCTGTCAGATCGGGGCCCCACCTAATGGCCTCACGTGACCGTCCACATTGCCTTAAGGGCCCTATCGCTCTACACACAGTCATGCGGAGGGTTAGGGAGCGACGTGTTTTGAGGGGACCCAAGTCAGCCCATAATACTTCCCAACAACCTGGAGGGGAGGTCGACTTTAGAATTCACGGAGCCCTCAGATTCCACTGCAGTCCTGGGAGATCTGGCCCAGGCCCCGTTCCTTCTCAGTCCTTTATCACATCTCCGAGGACCCTGTGCACCCCAGCCCGTGCGTCCAGACTCGGTCCTGCTGTGCCCTGCGAACAGCCACCACTGGCCTCTCCTTTGGACATGAAGTCAGGGTGGTGTCCCTCGCAAGGACAAGTCGTAGCTAGAGGCCCATGTAGGTCATGGAAGGGAATGCTCGGGCCCCAAGGGCATGTCACTCTAGCCCCAGAAGGCGAGCTAAGCCCGGCAGAGGGCCGGCGGGGAACCGTATAAAGTTGGGGGGTTGGTGGCAAACCACGGCCTGCAGGTCAAATCCAGCCTGCCTCCCATTTGTGTACGACCTGCTTGGGAGCAAATGTCAAATGACAACGAAAGTGAAAAAGACTATCAGCCTTTTGGCAAGAACAGTTGCTCAATTTTGCCTCTTGGTAAAACCTAAAATTTAGATTAGCGCAAAGCCTAAAATATTTAGTCTCTGGCCCTTAGCAGAAGGGGTCTGCCGATCCCAGCTCCAAAACACAGGGTGGGGGCCCCTGTGGCCTGGGTCCTCAGCAAGGCTCCCAGGTGCCCTGTGGCTGCTGTGTCCCCGAGGGGACAGGTGCACCAGAGAACAGGACCGGACGAGGAGCCGCCAGCAGACCAGAAGAGAGACGGGTCACGGGACCGTAATTCCCAGCAAAGATGTGAGAGAGTTACACAATTTAAGGAAAAGCCCAAGGGAAAGCCTGGCCTTGGCTCTTTACATAAATATTCTTGGAGGGCAGACGGCTGCTTTGTTTTCTCTGGTGAAGCTGGAGGCATCGGACTGTGACCTCAGACAGAGGGAAACTGGCTTCTGGAAGCCAGCGAGCCACCTTCTGCTCCTCGTTCTGCTCCCTAAATCAAGTGTCCTCTTAGCCCGGCTGGCGCTGATCCTGGGGGAGCCCGGGCCCCTCTCCCTCTCATTTCCCCCTTTTTCCTCAGCTGCGCAAGTGCTAATTTACTGCCTGGCTGCCCGTCTCTACACCCTCTTCCCCAAAGGCTGGGAGATGTCTCCGGGGGCAGGTGGGGCTGCTGGCACTTCGGGCTGTCTAGAGGACCCAGGCCGATGTCCCACGCCTTCAGACACTCTGGACCTCCAGCGCGTGCACCAGCTCTTGTGGGTGGATGGCGTGAGGCGTGTGGCGGTCCCCTGCAGGTGGCAGCCTTGGGGTTGTCCAGTCCCTGCCCGAGCTCCTGACCTCAATTCCCCAGCCTTCAGCTCTGTTCTGTTGCCAGCCCCTCCTCCATGCTGTACCTGATCATCCCAGACCCACCCCGCCCTCCGGGCCCCGCTCCAGACCTCGAAATGCGGGGGGAGGGACTCTTCAGTGAACCAAAGACAAAGGTCCTGCCATGGGGGGGCCGAGTGAGCTAGAGACACACACGTGAGAGCACGATGACGTGCTCTGTTGGAGAGTGATGAGCGCCGTGGAAGGAGAGCAGGGCGGGGCCAGAGGGCTGCAGGTCTGAACAGAGTCACCAGGAAAGACAGCCTCGTTGAGGGGACATCTAAGCGGAGACACAGGAGGAATCCCCGCTGCGGGGGAAGGAGATCCCAGGAGAGGGGAGGAGAAGAGCAAAGGCCCCAAGGATGGGAGAGTCTGGCAAATTTGGGGAACGGTAAGGAAGCCAGTGCAGGGGTGGGTCTGGAGAGACAGGGGTGAGGGGCAGAGGGTGAGGCGAGCCATGAGGTTAGGGAGGGGAAGAGGCGGGCAGACAGCAAAGGCTCCTGGGCTTCTCCAAGATGCTTAATTCAGAAACAAGCCCCCTCCTCAGCCCTTTCGGGGATGTCCTGCCCTCTGGCACGCCCCTCCCCCACCCTGCCGCCCCTCCCCCCACTGAACCCAGTCTCCATGCTCTTAAGCCCAGCCCCTCCTTTCCCTTGTTCTGACAGACACTCAGCCCCTCCTCCCCGGTTCCCACTACCTGCTCAGTCACTTCCGGGAGCCTCGCGCAGGCCACTGCAGGCCGCTGCGTGTGGATGTAGGGGCAGCACCCCTCCCAGCCCCGGGCCCCGCCCCACAACGCAAGCAGGCCAGTGCGGATGATTTCAGCTTTCTTCCTTCCTCCTGCTTCCTTATCCCGCTCCCTCCTGGCCCGTGGTATTCTCTCCCCCCCCCCCCCCCCAGAGCTTCTCTTCCCACCTCTCTGAGCATCTGCCCCTGGGCCTAGAAACATGCTAAGGTTTTCCCAGCCTTGCTGATGCTCCTTCATCTTGCTTCATCCACCCTCCCCGGCCCATTTACCACCCGTTCCCCCCAAGACACGGTCCCGGCCTGGCTGCTGATACCCACACTCAGCCCTGTGCCATCCAGCTCCGGCCATGACGTTACCAGCTGCTCTTAGGGATGGCTGGTTCCCTGTGTCCCCTGCCTCACCCCAGCTGCTTGACCGCCACAGTCCTCGGCCATCTCTGAGTTCACGAGCACTCACCTTCCTTGGTATTCAAAACTCTATGGCTCCCTAGTTCTCCCACCTCTCTGGACACCCCTTGGTCTTCCCTTTTCCCTCCCATTTCCTAAAATGTGGCTCCCTCCAGACGTGACCCTTGATCCCCTCCAGAAAAGGTCACAGCTGGTGGTCCACTGGCTGAATCCTACCGACGCACATTTCTCTTCATATGTATTAGTCCCAACTTTGAACAAGTAGGCAAGTTTTACGTACAAGTGCAGTCCTCTGGCGGCGGTCAGAGGCACGACCGGGCTGCCCTTCCCGTGGGGATGGACGGAGAAGCCATGGCCCCCGAGGACGGGCCTCTAGCTCTCCAGCCCTCCCAAGAGCCTGCCCATCTGTGGATGGCCAGCTGGCTGTGGGGCCGGCCCGCGTGCCTGCAGACCACTCACCTCAGCCATGCTGGGGCGCCATCTGTTCCAGCCAAGGGGAATCATCCCCGTCTCTCAGTCTCCGGCTCTCCTGGGCGGCAGTGGCCCATTCTGAACCGCCTCCAGCCCCAGGCCCCCTCACAGGTCCCCGCTGGGCTCCATCCTCCTGCCGGGCACGCCAGGCCCTTGGCAGGGGTGCCGAATATCTGGCTGATTGCTGCCACGTGTGGGAGAGGGGCTTCAGTGTTGGCGGTCGGCCTGTGCCTTCTAAGGGGCGTGCCCAGTAGCACCAGCAGGGACCCAACCCCACATCGTGGGCTGTGGTGGAGACGTCTGTGACTCAGGTCCCTGATCCAGGCGAGCTGGATGAGCGCCCATCTCCTTCTGGAAGATGCCCCCGTGTTGTACAATATTTCTCAGTGCTCGTTCGCTTGCGGACTTTTCACTTCTCTCTGTAGGTAGGGCAGTAGGTGGCCAGAATGTCTCAGGTTCAAATCCCACCTCTGCCTGTTACCAACCCTGTGACCTTGGGCGAGTCACTTGAGCTCAGTGCATGGACGCCAGGCAACAGATCAGAAGATGTGCTCGGTGGATTTGGTACAGAGTAGATGGTCCCCATGTCCTGGGTGTGGTCTACCGTGCCCCCTCCCCCCCGCCACAGCCAGGGTTCCACACGGTATGTTTCCCAAAGGCTTTGCTCCCACTGCGCCAGGAGGGACTCAGAGCAAACCCTGCTGCGTCTCCCCTTCTCCCAGGAAAAACTGGGCCACACTAGGATTCGGAGGCTGGTGCTTGGCTGCTGGGAGGGCTCTGACCTGCACCCCCCCCATATCACTTTCGGATGGGGGAGCAACGCCAAGGAAGCTTCTATGTGTCCTTCTCAGGGACGTGCACTGACCCCAAAGAGTTTTCTCTTTGTGAAAGCACGGAGTTCCCCTGAGGTCGGGTCTGGGAATTAGTTTCTGACGAGCACCCTCTTTGCGGGGGTCCAACTCAACTCCAGAATCCCATCTGTTCCCCACACTTTCTGCCTTGGCGCCTCTTCCCTGGTTAAGGAGAGGCCACAGTATTAATCCACTTCAAGGCTTTTAAACAAACAGCCATAAATATTTAAGCTTCTGTTTTGCCTCTTAGGGAAGATGCCAGCTAAGATAATTATTTTTGCCTCTGCCTGACAGAAAGATTTACAGAGAGTACAGGATTATGTTAACCTCTGAGCAAATTCAGAAGCTTGGAACCGGGACGGTCTTCCTTTTCACCACAGTTACTCCTGTGGCCGAATAGGCTATATTCCCGGATCCGTAGGTGGAAAATGCTGGCGGAAGGTAAGACAGCCTGAATTATGGATTGAGTTCCCAAAGTGGTGCAGCTCATTTTACGGTGCAAGTCAACCCGAATCGAAGCATGGATTTGGTCTTCTGTTTGCCTGAGGGTCACGTCGTCCGCACTGTGAAGTGTGTCGAGGGCCGGGCCCTGGTGGAGACTCTGTCCCAATGGCACCTCGTCTGGCACTGTGAGTCTCGGGATGCACGAGTCACTTAGGCGCAGGGCTGTGGTTTCGTGGGGTGGGCAGTCCCGGTGTCTGCTGGGGGCCTGAGTCCCGCAGGGAAGCCTGGTTCCGGGTTTCTCAGGATCGTGGCCTTAGACCATTCCTCACTGCCCTGGGCACCTCTTCTGAATCTTGCTGTGAGGCCCACGAGGGGGGCTGTTGCAGAAGACCGCAAGAGGCCCCCCGTGCGGTGCGGCAAACGGGTCAAGAGAACAACAGCCGCAGCAGGACTACCATGCCTGGGGCCAGACGATACTCCAAGTCACAGAGAGCAACCTTATGGGGTAGACGTTGTCATCCCACTTTACAGGGGAGGAAACTGAGGCACGGGATGTTTAAGTAACCTGCCCCGGAGGTGGACGCGCACTCCGATAGGATGACTAGAAAGTTCTAGGAAGTGCTCAGATGAGAAAGCCAATGGCGTCTGACTCCCTCATATGCCGTTCTCGAAACGACAAAGTCATAGGTGGAAAGTAGGCGAGTGGTTGCTGGGGGCCAGGGGTGGGGACAGGAGGGGGCCTGGGGGGAGGTGGGTGCAACTCTAAAAGGCCGACAGGAGAGACGGAACTGTACTGTTTCTTGACAGTGGTGCTGGAGACGCCAGTCTACACGTGTGGTCAAGGGGCGCAAACACACACAAAGGAGTACAAGTTAAAAAAAAAAAA
>CM053619.1:37096802-37115679 GCA_028646535.1 Procyon lotor
TGAATATCTCATTGGTAGGTTGGTTGATGGATTCATTCGTTCAAAACCATACATCTCCATTAAGTCCTATGACAGAATTTGAAGAGGCCAAATCATTGGCTGGTAGCCAATACCGGCCAGGCATCTGCCAGATGTTCACGCGGGAAGCGGCTGTCACCAGGCACGTCACTTCACAGGGCGGCCCCTGGACACTGCATTTAGACGTTCGGATACAGTTGGAACTCCTTCCCTCCAGCAGGCACGGGCCACGCTGGCACAGCCTCAGACAAAGGCTGTGAGGGCATCTCTGCCTTTAGGGAGGTTGGCCACACGGCGACGCGCCCCAGACGCCATACGACGCGGGTTAGCTGGGCCCGTGAGCAAGTTTGCTGGGATCCAAGTGAAAACCAACAGTGAGCCTCTGGGCTGACGGTTCATTTCTTTGAGCTTCTGAGTGAGTTGTCAGGCGACTGGTGTCCCGGCAGGAGAGAGGCCTGCTCTTCTCAGCCTGCCCTTTCTCAGTACTGTTGGCATACTGCCGGGCTGTGTGTGCAAACGGGGATTCATCCCCGGGAAGGGGAGGCAGCAGGTCCCCTGAAGCCTGGCACCCAGAGGAGGGGGCAGGGCATCGACTGGGGCTGGAGATCGGAAGCATGTATGAGCCCGCTGGTCATGCTCCTTGCTGGGCCATCCCAAATCTTGAGTTCCTGCTCAGGACACATTGTGATTCGACTCCTGGGTCCTCATCGGTGAATTGACAACATTCCACCATTCGTTCCACAAGTCTCTGTGTGTCTGTCATGCCCCAGACGCGGGGCCACGTGCTAGGGAAATCAGATCAGTAGGAGGTAGCCTTTCCTCCGGAGAACCTGCAGTCCAGAGGTACCGTGGTCTAGGTCCCTGTTATTCAACACACGGTCTGGTCTGTGAGTCAGTGGTATTGGCACCGCCTGCCAGAGGCCGGTCAGGAATGTGGATTCCCGGGCCCCACCTCAGACCTGCGGAATCGGAATGTGTAGGTTTAACAAGATCCTCAAGTGAGTCCTGTGCACGGGTCAGATGTGCTAGTCTAAGACAGTCAGAATGTTTCTCCAAGTTCAAAGTCTCTTCAGAGTCCCTGGGACCCTTCCCACCTTCAACGATCTTCAACTGTCATATAAAATCAATGGCAAATTCTGGAAAGAGCCCCAGACTTTGATTCCAAAGAGTTTAGATCAAATCCTGGCTTTACCCATTTTGGCTGTGTGGCTCTGGGCAGATGATGCAGCCTCTCTGGGCGTCAGACTGCTCATCTGTCATACAATAGTACTAAGACCACTGCATCCCGGGGCTATGCTGAAGCTGAAATGAGGAATCCTTTGCAAAAGCCCCTAGCTTTTGCCTCCCATCACATCCTTCACTGTGGTCTTCTTTCCTTTGTGCTGGGAAGGAGAAGCTGCACTTCCCTTGGGCTCCTGGCCTCCACCTGCTCCCTGCCTGGGGATTGGAGGCTTCTGTGAGCAGCGGCAGGTCACCGGGGTCAGGGTTCTGCCAGGCTGACTCATGGCCCAGACACCCTGTGATTATGGATGGATATGTGTCAAGGGTGCAGACAGGCTTGGTAGGACCTTGGGACCTGGGGAGGCCGTAGCAGATTCCTGTGGCCTTCCCTGCGTCCGTGCCCTCCCGCTGGGGTAGGAGAGGAACTGGGTCTTAGCTCCAGCTGCTGTCCAGTTTTGGGAGCATCATCTGTAGCTCCCTCAGGGGCTAGAACTATGCAGGAAGAGACCTTGACTTAGCGTGCTCTCCCCATCGGAAAATTTCCTAATAATAGACATGTGTCTCGTTTTATGCCCCAGATACGTTCTCCAGAAGTCCTAACAGTCTGCAATCATTGAAGGTGTTCACCAATATACAGGACTTCTATGGTGAGTTTCTGTAAAGCACATCATACAAAGTGAATCTTACTACTGCAAATCTGAATTCTCCCAGGTGGGGATCGAAGTGTGGATGTGTGTTAAATACCATCGTCTTTGGCTCTCTGTACGCAGCTTGTTATTAGGGGGGTGGGTTTCAAGTGAAAACTGAGAGCTGGATCTGCCGAACTATGCCACTGGGTGTCTATGAGGGATGCGACTGTGGTCAATGTCAACTCTCTATTAGGCTGGACCATTTGCCAGCACTGAGCTGGGAAAATCTGACCTACAGGACTGCCAATTCCAATCGGTTTAGCATAATACCATAGACAGTCTGCAGTTTGTGAATTCTGTATAATGATTACTCATGAGCTTTGGTATGTGGGAAAGCAGACAATAAAGTCACGGGGAAGTGTATAGTCCCTACATCGCCAGCCCCAACACGATCACACCCTGTCTAGCAATCCTTCCAAGAGGTGCTAACTTATCCTCACTAGGAAGCCAAGCCCAAAGGTTTCTCTATGGTAAGGAAGCAGAGTTGCCTGTAATTCTGAGTCTCCTGGTGGGCTTGGTCTATAATCGTGGAGCCTCTGGGTAACCCTCTGAGGCACGCCGTCAGGCTTCACCACATTCTGCTGTAATTCGGTACCTATTTTGTGAATGCGTCTTCAATAATTTTATATCTCCTAGCAGAAAAGAAAATCTGGTTTTGAGGAATGTATTTATCAGAGATGTTATCATTCCAGGAATGATAACAGAGATGTTATCAGAGACAGGAATCTGACAATAGAAGGTTCTACTTCTAAGATTCCAAGGGCGGACAGGCCAACAAGGACCAACTATAGCGGCGAATGAATGACTGTGGGTTTCTTCCATAACTTTCTGTCTACAACGAAAATGTCCTGTATTCAGGGCCTATCCGAACAATTCTGACAATGTAAGACTGATGGCATTTTGGTGCTGCTCGGTAAACAGGCGTATCTCTGCCATACAGAACCAAGGACCTCAGCAACGCGTCTTAGCCCGAAGGTGACGTATTCACCTGCACCCACTGCAACATTTGTTACATTAAGTGGTTTCAGGAGAAGAAAACCACAAGGGAACTGAAGGCATTTTCAATGATACTGTTAAGGGCACATGGCCAGTGTATTCCTAACAGCCATGAGTCACGACATCTACTAGTCCCTACTCTGTCACTGGGCAACGAGTTAGGCTGAGGGTACCTCAAGGGCACGATAGCCTTCTGGGTAATATGGAGTCAACTGAATGCCTGCTGTTTTCCGGCTGAATAATTTTTCATCTTCTGGAACATGCCGAGCATGCCTGCCGCCTAAGGGCCTTTGCACTCTTTGCTCCCTCTGCCCCAGACAGCAACAAGACCCCCTCCCATCTCTGCCCTCGGGATGGTTTAATGCTGCAACTTCCGCAGGGCACCCTACCCTCTCCTTCCTGTGGCGTGGATTCTATCATCTACCTCCCTTTCTCCCTCCACTGCAAGATACACAGGGGCCTGATCTGCTCTGCTCACAGGTTTATCTCCAGGGCCCAGGAGAGAGTCTGGGGCATGGGGCTCACTCCGATCCCTTTACAATGCACGGATGCACCTGTGCACTGGGAAAGATGATCACTTCTCATGCAGGTTTTTTTTTTTTTTAAAGGCAGAGTTACTACCTTTAATGAATTTCTACAATAGTGCTGCTTCTTGTGAGCATAGTAGCACCGGTTCGTTTTGGACTATTTCACAGGCATGGATGGATGGATGGATGGATGGATGGATGGATGGATGAATGAATGAATGAATGAATAAGTAAGTAAGTAAATAAATAGACAACCTAAAATATCCATAGTTTTTCACCCAGGGAGAATCACTGTTACCATTTTGATGTATATCCTTCTAAATCCTTTCATGCTCTCTTCTTTCACATAAACAGAATTACACCATTAGAAATCTGTTTTTGTATGTCGTAAACTTTTTCTTTGGAAGAATTCTTTTGTCACGTGATTGTAGTGACTGCACCACACCTGGTGTGTGGCTCTAGTATTTAGCCATTCCCTTATTGCTGGACAGCTACATTGTCTCCAATTTTCAGTTTGGAGATGAACGATTTTGTATTCCAAATCTGTGTGCACATCCCCAGACTCCGTAGGCTGGATTCCTGCCGGGGACATGGCAAAGGCTGGTGCTCAGGGCCAAGCACTTTAATCTGACCATGAAATGTCAGACAGAAAAGAGGGAACCCAAAGAGTCAAGGCAACCTGATCCTGGTTTCTTTGGGGTCTTGTGTCTGATTTTGTGGTTAAGAATATCTAATTGTCCTTTTATCACTCCCTTTCAGATTCGGGAATCCAGCCTACAACGACAAGCTGGAGGCACATGGTCAGGTGATCCCTCCCGTACAAGTCTGCCAACACCTGCTGACTGGAGTTTTCTCCCGGCGCCGGGGTCACAGGTGGCCAGCCCATCTCAGGTGGGCATCATTCATTCATCTGCAGGGACTTCTCAGGCCCAGGCACTGCCAGCCACAGAAGGGTCCTGGGGAAGGTCAGCCCTGCCCTTGGGCAGGTGCAGACACTGAGGTCTAGAGCACTAACTCCGCTCGCTACCCATGGCTACAGAGCCACTGAGGCAGTACTGGGGGTGGGGGACGGGGGGTGGGGAAGACAAGGATATTACTTCCCTCTCTCCTGGTCCTTGAAACCGGATGCCCGGGGGATCACTCCCCTGGGATGTGACATTGGACCAGCGGCACAAGGGTGATAGAACTTTTAGCGTTTGGGAGGAAGCTGGAGATACGCTAACGTAGGTCACCCATGTTACAGATGGATGTGGTGACGGGCTAAGTGATGAGTCTCACTCTGTCTTCGTCCCCAGGCTCCGAATCCACACCTCTGAGCTTTGAATTCAGTGCTCGTCCTCCTATAGCAAGGGTAGGCCGAGGTCTTCCAGGAAGGGACCATTATTCAGATAATGGAAACATTCGGCTTCATCAGCCAGTGACTGTCTCTGTTTTAACAACAGTCCTGCCGTCGTCGTGTGGGAGCCACATGGGTGAGGGGTTCACCATCCCCCGAGGTGGCTGGATTCTGGCCTGTGGGCTGGGTTGGCCTAACCCCTGCCCCATATCACTGCCGTGAGATGGAGACAGCCCGCCCCTGTCCCCTTGTTAGCTCAGCAGAATGGCCACAGTGAAGACCCTCAAACGCACTGGAATCACCCACCTGATCATTCACAGCGCCTGGGGTGCTGACCGGGGCGGGACCGCGAGCAGCCACACCGGGTGTGGAGGGAAGGGCTTATTCGGTGGGGCAGGAACATAGGGAAATGGCTTTGAGTCATTTTCTTAGTAAAAAATACTTTCATGGACACATCCACTTAGGCTGTCACCACCGCTTAAGGAATTCACAGGGAGCCGGTGGCAGTGGGCCTGTTGTCATGGCAACCGAGCCACAGTCCCCGGAGAAACATGCCCCCAGCACTCCCCCACCCCCCAACACACGCACGTGCGCCCTGCCCAACGCGGACAATGTGAAGTGCTTGGTTCTCTCTGTCCTGAGTGCCACACGCTCTAGTAGCTTGCTGTGCTGGTCCCTGTGCAGCCGACCTCCTTCTCTTGCATTTCCCAGCTCTGTCCCCTCACTGCCATCTCGGGCTGGCTGCCCTGCGGGTAGCACGCCGCAGGACTGGTCCCCCCGATAAACCAATCCTGGGAAGGCTGGCTGCCACCCTCCTTCCTCCCCTGCTGCTGAGAGGCCAGGCTTGGGTGAGGATCTGAGGACCAAGAGCTCGCCCTTGATTTTTTGCTTTGCAAAAAAAAAGGTGGTCTTTTGCAGTGGGTGGGTGGGGCTGATGGTGCACATTCTAGAAGGTGCCGCGTGAGGGGATGTGGCCGAGGCACAGCACTGTTAGAACACGTTTGGTACTTAGTACTTCTGGGAAACCTCTGAGCCTTCTGCTTCCAGGAATGTTCCCCTGCAGGGTTAATACGGCCCCGGCTTCACGAGTCCGCTGCGGCAGGGTCCAGTGCCTGGGACTCCCGGAAGCTATCCAGGTCACCGGTTTTCCAGATGGTCAGCACTTGCTTCAAAGTGGGGAGGTCTCTGCTGCTAAGAAAGCGGAGTGGATGTGAGCGGGCTAGGGCCCAGGCAGGCCAGGACCAACCACAGGAGTCCCCGAGATCTAGAGAAAGCCAGGACTTCCTGCCTTTGTGGCACCTTGTCGTGATGTTAAGACAGAGGAACAACTGGGAACATAATGTGATCCTATCTTTGGGTCCGTCAGAAAAGTAAAGAGATCAGGTCACAAGTTCCTAAAGATCTTCCGTGCCTGCAATGTTTCCTGGGATCTTTCATTTGCAAGTCTTGACTGCCCTCTTGTGGTGGTTTACTTTCTGGAGCCTTTGCAGTGGGACTGGGATCTTTTAGAAGATATGCCTAAGGGTCCCTGGTCCACCCTGCAGAGGTAAAACTCCTACCAATCCCCAGAGGAAGAGGAGACACAGATTGCATCTTTCCAATGTATCTATCTTTTATAGAAGATGGTTCTAAATCTTCCACGTGAAAGCCAGGCCTTTGAGAAATGCCCACAGTATGGGCCGGAAGTGTGTTTTAGTCTCTTCATGCTTCATGTCTTGAAAATGACATCTCAACGGTTCTAGAGCTAGGATTCCTGAATCTCCCCCCAGCCCTTTGACTGAGCTCAGACTTTTCAAGAAGCAGGGAAAAGGAGGCAGGGAGGGCTGCAAGGGAATGGGGAGTGGCCTCGGGGAGCCTCTGTGTTTATTTGAAAGGTAGAAGCACAGAACAATCTGGGAAATTCAATGAAAAAGCCCACTGGGGAAATGCAACTGAAGCTAAATGATCACAGAACAGCAGCTCCTGAAATCAACTGAAAATCAAAAAGCAAAACCCCTCAACACCAAGTCATAACTGGCAATAAAGCCTCCAGCCCTAGGGAAAGTTCCAGACACTGCCTACCACCCCTGTCCAGCTGCTGCCGGGGAGGTGAGCAGGACTGGGCCCCTAGCAGAGGCGGCTTGACCCAGCATCCTCACAGAAGTCAACATAAACAAACAAAAGGATCCTTCCCCCCAAATACTCGATACGTTTGCTCAATTACTCAATTTTCTTTATTATAAAACATCTCTGACAGTAGCAAGCATTTTGAAAGTGGGGTTGAATGCAATTAAATTTAGCACACAATTTCCACAACTACTGACTCCACGCTATCTTCACTGAGCGTTTAAAAACCACACCAGTTTTTAAAAACCGAGGCACCTAATTATAGCTCAGTGGGACACCTGCTTCCCAGGCTGGAGGCAGCTGCACTGCTCTGGGCTGCTGCCCGCCCCCCCCGCCCCCCCTGGACCCCCCACCACCCCGGGGCAACCCGCTGACAGAGAAGCAAATGGCGAGGCGAGTGTCCACCAGATGTGGACTGGAACAGCAGTTACGGCTGTTGGCGTCTCCGAGGCCTCAGGGGCTTCACCTCTAAGATGGACTGATGCTCCCTCCCTCCTCCTGAGTGGGGAGCCCTCCCCTCCTATAGGGCCAGGGGCATTATGGGAGCTCAAGCGCTGCTGCCATACCCAAAGAGAGATTCTTCCGACAGGAAGCAAGCAGAGAGGGGCAGAGATGAAGCAACGGGACATCCACGAGCTGGGGGGGGGGGGGGGTTCCCCACTGCCCTCGTGGGACCAAGCAGTCCACAGCGTTGGCTGTTAAGGGGTGGTCTCCAGGGCAGAAGGGAACTTGCAGGAGGAGCTTTGGGGGAGGGTGTATATGGCTCAGATGGGGCTCAGAGGCCTGGAGGTGGGGGGGGGGGGCTTGTGTTAAATTCTTTCCATTACTGTGATCCCATGGGTACCTACAGGCTGCATGGGGGTTACAAAAGGCATCCCCCACGTAAGAGATGAGCCCATGGCTGCACCCTGCAGCCCTAGCCACCAGCTCTGAGCAGAGGTGGCTGCCCGCCTACGGCCACCGGTCAGAGTCACAGACTGTCCTCCCCCTGCCTGCCTCTTCCCAATGTGTCAACACAGAGAAATGGCCCCTGGGGGCCAGCCATGGACTGATGACTGACAGGTCTATTTTCAGAAAAAGCCACAAGGTAAAGATTAGTTCCTGAGTGGGCAATCGACGCCACTCTGGAAAGAGGTGTGAGTGACGGCACTGTTTTCACTGTCCGGGCCGGGGCGGATTTCCAACAGGTGACATTTTCAGGTAGTATCATCTGTGCTTCTTGTCCTGAGACCCGTAACAGAAGGCACAGGAAACAAGACACGTGCACCAACACAAAGACAAGAGGCTCCGTTGACGTCTCCCGACCCTTCTCGTCAATGACCTTCATTACTGCATGTGGGGGGTGGGGGGTGCAGGGGTGCTAAGCTAACGCACCCCTGCACCCCCCACCTGGGTCTAACGCACACCTGGGTCTCCCAACCCCGGGGCCCACGGTGGGGTGGGGGTGGGGCTCAGAAAACACAACAGAGCGTTCATTTTAACTTGGCCGTGGCTTCTCAGAAAAGGACCACATTTCTCCTTTCCATCGGGGAGACCCGTGGTTCGTAAGAGCTGGGGGCGGGCAGGGGGAGGATACGGACTGTAACGGCACCAGCAACACGTTAGCCTGAGACCGAGCGCTGTTCTGACCACTGTCTACATTGCCTCATTCAGTCCTCCCAGCAGCCCTAGGAGGCTGGTATTTTTTATCGCCCCCATTTTAGAGATGGAGAAACTGAGGTAAGAGAGGTGAGCTAAGCGACCCATGGCCTTACAGCTAGGAGGCGGCGGAGCTGGGACTTGAATCCAGGCAGCCTGGAGCTCAACCAGGCCCCCGGCTGCTTCCCTGCAGCGACAAGAAGGGAGCCCTGCCGCCCAGCAGGCGGAGGGATGGCAGGCCCGAAGGTGGGACAGCCGCTCACCGCAGCTGGGAGGGGCCGTGGGTTACCCTCCAGGGGGGCATCCGGGGAGGCGAAGGCTTCCCCCTAACTTTTTCTTCTTCTTTCCCCTCCCTCTTCGTTTCCCTTTTCAGCCACATCTGAGCTTGGCGCCGGCGCCCGGCTCTTCCTACATGTTGTGACACAGAGCCCCGTACTGTGTATTATTTCTCCCCGGGACGACACTCAGCCACCTAATCATGAAGATGGAAACACACGGCGCAGGCAAGAGACACGTGGGTCCCGGTAAGGGCCTGAATCTCCGGGTGTGAGTCTGCTTCATCAGGGTAGAGCTGTCCTCTGAAATAATGAGGTAGGACAGGAGATCTGTTTGTTTGCACAAAGGAACTGTCTCCACGTCCCGGAAAGATCAAGAGGGGTGTCTGCTCACTCTGAGGGGCGACATCACCAGGTGGCCCGGTGTGTCGGGCGTGGCCAGCTTCTGAGGAGGTTCCTCCAAAGTGAACACAAGGCATCGTGCGACAGTGTTTCGAAAGACAAGCAACGGGAGGGCGGCAACGAGAGAAATCACGACAGATGCATGTTTTCACACACTCTGCAAGACTTATGAAACCTCAGAGGATATTTTTTTCCTTCCCTATTTTCAATAACTCTGGGTCAGTAATCTCTGGCAGCCCAAGGGGACACAACCGTAGTGTCACGTACAAGTTCTACAGAGAGAAAGTTGAAAAACATTATTTACGAGAGGTTTTCCTTTAGTACGGTGGTTTAAAAAGAATATCCAAAGCTGATTCTAGCTTAGGATCGGGGGTGGGATGTCCCCCTTGCAAATTCTTCACCCATGTATTTGAATGTTTAGATTTTTCAGATGGTTCCAATATGAATATGGGGTAACAATCCAGAGTGGATTTCCATTATTAATAAAGGCAATACATTGAAAATACAGCTGGTCCACGGCTCTAACCAGCTCCCCAGAAGAGACTGGTTTTGTCAGAGAGGATTAGGGATAATATTTTTGAAACAATTTACATGCTCGTTGCAAAGTGCCATTTGACAGTTTGGGGGGTGCGGGAAGAATGGTTAAGTTAGGAAAAATTGATTTGGGGAAAAAAATGTAAAAAGGAAAAAAGGAATGAAATACAGTGAGTAGTATTAAGCTAGGCATTAAGAACATCAGAAAAACCCGATGTTTTCAGCTCATGACATGTTACACTACGCCTTCCGCAGAAAGGCACACGGGTAGTGTAAGTGCGCCATATTGTGTGCATGCTCGTGTAGCTGTCTGCATAAAACTGAAAATGAGTCTCAGTATGTGGTTGGAGACGCGTACAGGCAGAAGGAGAGGAAAATGTGTGTCAATTTAAAGATACACTCTTTCTGTTCATTTGATGCTTTAAAAACAGCCTTGAACTCATCTCTAATCACTGATCGGAGATTTAAATTATTTATTTCGTAGAATCTTAAACGAACCTAATCTGCAGAAGCGGGGAGGACAGGTATGCTCTCTGGGGGATGCGTAAGGAGTGTCTTCCCCCCTCCCTGGAGGGCCGGGGCCATTTGGAGGGGGCGCACCGACGGGGACATAGCACATAGGGCATCCCTAAGAGCAGCAAGCATGGCTGGCGGGGCTCAGGCTTGGCAGCCACAGAAATGTTTTTGTGACAGGGAAGGTGGAAGAGGACAGAGTGGAGGAAGAAGGACCTTTAAGAAGTGGACATGACATCCCTGCAAGAAACAGGAAAAAGGGAAAAATGGCCAGGTTAGTAGGGAGGATGCTAGGGACACAGGAAAACAATCAGCACCAGGAGGAAAAGAAAACTGGAGGGAAACACAGCAGGGCCTTCATTTCCAGCGCAGACAGAGAGCGCAGGGCACAGACCGCCCGGGAGGCAGCGCGAGGCTCCGGCGGAGGAGGCAGGCGCTGCTCAGAGGCTCAAGAGGGGCCGCTGTGACTTGGGCCTCGGACGAGGGGTGGGAACGGACCCTCTCTTGTATGAATAAGGAACGGCCTGGTGTCAGCACACAGCTGCGGCCCTTCTCGCTCTTTCTTGAGGCCTTTCTGTGGCCACGCGTGACACCCATCACACAGCTCCACGGTAATCGTGGAGGCTTCTTTTGCTTTGGGCTGATCCACATGGTGGGCTGAGGGGTTACCTGGTTCGCCCAGTGTCTGAGGTAGCGCAAGGCTAGTCACCCGTGAGTTTTACACACGGAGGTCGCCGCTCTTCAGAACGTCAGATAGACCCAAACCCACTTACTGTGAAAACTATCCGTAACAAAATCACATCTTTTCCCCTCTTGATGATTCAGAAGACTCTTTGGTTTATCCCAAAGAGCCAAAGACTACGGGTGAAACGTAAGCGGGGCAGCTCGTTAGCCACATTCTGGTTGCCTGAATGCCAGGTGACCAGGTTTGGCTCCCCAGGCCTACTTCATCCTTTAACTTCTGTCTGAAAAACAAACAAACAAACAAAAAAAGAACACCCCTCCTGACTGGGGAACTTTACTTTCGCAAGAGCTACTGTGAGAAAAATAAATTGAAACCATCTTAACAGAAAACTGTACAAGGAGTCATGAGACGAATCCTACAAGTTCATACAGAGTGTGAGCGTGGGGGAGAAAATTTGAGGAGGCTGGTTTTCTGAACCCAAAATTCCACGGCCTGAAAAGGTCACCATATCCCTGAGCCTGAATGGAGAGGAGATCAGAGACCAACAGATTATACTTCGTGCTTGGAGGGTTTTGTCTACTAAAACAGGAAGCTGGTCAAATAGGAATTTTACATCTCTTTGAACAGGTACGGATAGATTAGCCTCGGTTACATCTTCTAATTATGGTCCTTTAAATCTGTAATCACGAATCTATTTATAATTGTTCTCAAAATAGGCCATTTTATTCCAATCCCCAGAACTCTATTTTAAGCTAGAGATCTTAATCCACATCAAGATTAAAGGCAACTAACAATAGCAACAAAAACATCCTTATTGAAATGTTGGTGCTGTTTCCAAGAACCTTAGAGGAAATTTAGTTGACATTTTTGATAGTGCTGCCTAGTCTTTGCCTTAACACGTCTAGGGATAGAGAACTCCAGGTTGGCTGAAATGCCCTGAAAAGCACACGGTACGGCTTCAGAAGGGTCCTACCTCCCACTTCCATCTGCAATCGGTCACCTTCTACAGGGAGACACAAATCCTCCAGCAGAGACACTTCCAGACTGTGGCTGGGTGGCTTCCCATCCATCCCCTGACCGCTAGGCAGCTGCTCTCGGACTCAATTGGACCTAGAAAGACTCCTAAGCCATTTCATGCCTAGACATGACAAACGAACCCAAATCTTTTTTTGGAAAAAAAAAATCAGGGGCGCCTGGGTGGCTCAGTGGTTAAGTGTCTGCCTTGGGCTCAGGTCATGATCTCAGGTTCCTGGGATCAAGCCCTGCATTGGGCTCCCTGCTCAGCGGGGAGCTTGCTTCTCTCTCTTTCCTTCTCCCTCTGCCCCTCCCCACTGCTCATGGTCTCTCTCTCTCTCTCTCAAAGAAATAAAATCTTAAAAAAAAAAAAAAAATCGAAGAAAGGCTTATGAAGTGAATCAGCCAGACTCCCACAGACTCCCCCCCCCCCGCCACATCTGTGAGCACCCCGAAGGAACACAGGCTGGCCCTCACACTTTGATGTCAGCTGGGAGAGGAATTAAAGCCCCTCTGTTTAGAGGGGGGTTGGTAAATGTCCGAGAGCTGCCCCAATGTTAACTATCCAGTTTTCCATAACGGACACGAGACACACTGAATGCACTGAGGTCCTGGGCAATGGCCCTCTCTGACTCCACCTGGTTGGCTTGTTGAGGTAGGGAGAGCCACAGTGCCTTGTACATTAAGGCGATGGTCTTAAAGGCCAGAGACCTCATCCATGAAAACAAACTCCATCAATAAAACCAAAATAAAACACCCACGAACACCCCAGCTGCCGGCTCCTGGGCTTCACATTGGGAGCTGCCATTTTGAGCTCCTGAGGCCACGGCGGTCTCATGCCAATGCCACGTCACGACACGAGAGCCACAATCTTCTCAGCCGTGAGGCTGGATCAGATGTTGGAAGAGCCGGAGATACTAATATCTGAACAAAGAACTGACTGGCCCGAGTCAGACACCTGCTCATCTCTGTTTACTGGGTTCAGGCTGGGAAGAAAGTTCTGCTTCTCGTCTACCGTGAGGGTCGGGAATATTACCCACAGGACGGAGCCAAAGTAAAAGGGGTCACATCCCCCCTTCCTACTCAGCGATGTTCTAAAGACACGGCATTCCCCAGTCGGAAATGGTCCCAGCTACCTGTTTCGGGAACCACACGGAGTATGGGAGAGGTGCTGGTCCATCTCTGAGTGTGACCATAATCCTCGCACCTATGGTGTTGCCCGAGGCCAAAGGGATTTAGGAGCGAAGGCAAGAGGCTCTCTGGGCTGCAGAACGAACGGCCTCTCCCGGGAAGGCCTCCATCAGCTGCCTGGACACATGGGCTCGGACCTCCTCCCTGCCGTCCCCCGGGGCTGCCGAGGAAAGCCGAACGGGGCCTGACGTTTAGATCTGAAGCATCAGGAGCAGGGCCGGCGGTTCGCACGCTGGACACACGAAGGTGGCAGATCCGACAGGTGTGTCCAGCAGGTGAGCCGTCCTGGTCTGCGCAAGGGAACCTCAGACCGCTTTAACGGGCTTGAGGAGCGGTCAGTGTGCGTAGGCTTTGGTAAGCCTGAGACAGAGGGGAAGGGGGGCGGTCTTTGACGGGAGCACGAGTACTAAGGTCCGTGCCAAAGTGTGGTGTGTGCGTGAGGGGGGCGGGAACGTGGTATCACAGGGAGGAGGACGGAGAAGAGACAGGAGAGCTGGGTCCTGCTACAAACCAGCTGGAGGAAGTCCCTTTCGTGCTTTTGCTTTCTCTCACGACGCTAATTTTACATGTCACCCCCACTTCTGATATGCTATTAGTGCCTTATAAACCTCCCCTGGGAAGGACCAGACAGCGCATGTTTTAGGCTTTGGAGGCCACACGGCTTCTATTCCGGGGACGCAGCTCTGTTCCTGCGGCCAGAAAGCAGTCATGGACAAGCAGATGAGCGCGGTCTTGTTAGCAAACTCTATGGGCGCCGAAGCATGAAGTTCATCTAATTTTCAAGTGTCACGAATATTACCCTTAAAAAAATCACTGAAAATATTCAAACCATTGTGAGCCCATGGGCTGCACGAAAGCAGGCGGCTGGGGGGGCAATCCCCACACCACGGGATTTGGATACGGGGTGTAACGGAGTCTGTCCTCACCCGGTCCACAACCACCAGAGGACGTAAGCCGTCCGCTCACTAGTCGACAGGTCCCACCCTCTCCATCGGCGCTTCTCAAACTTTAAAGGGGACAAGAACCATCTGGGTATCTGGTAAAAATGCAGATTCCGACTCAGTACAAGTCTAGGATGGGATCTGAGAATCTGCATTTTATAAGTAGGCTCCATGCCCAGTGTGGAGCCCAGGGTGGGGCTTGAGTTCAGAATCCTTGGGACTGACCTCCCTAGATCCCCAATTCTAATTCTTTGTAGGACATGGTCCTTGCGGAAACAGTCAACAGCATTATGTTGGGGGAGGTACTCTTATTCTAGGCTTTTCTGTTTTAAGGGGCTTTGACTTCTTCTTTGGTGCTTGGGCTAGAACCACAGAGACAGGTATCAGCGCTTAGGTACCATATCTCTGTTCGTGCCAAGGGACACTGGCTCTGCCTGCCTTACTCCCGGTACCTGACCTGCTAATCCCCTTTGGTACCAGGCCCTGGGTACATGTGGATGGCTGCTTTTAACATTTAATATAGGCTTGCCCTGTTTGCTGAACCGGCAATGTCCACCTGTAAGGCCAACCCCACAGCTACAAACACAAGGCTTTTTATGTCATTTCAGGAATCTATTAGGATGGAACGGATAACTGGAATGTACGATCTTTTTCTGGTTTCCCACCAAAGTCATTTCCATAAAAGAAATTAAACTAAAACCATGCTGCCAATGCTAGGATATAAATGCATTCACCCACCACCCCTTATGGACTAATCAGAGATTCTGTGCAGTTGCTTCTGGAAGGTTTCTTTGAGCCCACCCAGTTGAGTGATACATAGCGTCAACTTCTGTGAACAAGTGTCTAATGAATGCGTGAGAATGATTTCAGAATTGACCTTTGTCCTGTTTTAGCTTAAGAGTTTGCTTCTAAAACTTGCTTCTAAGACAGAGCTGAAATACAAAGAACGAAATACCCTTCGGCTGATGCGCATTTTATAGGCTTCCTCCTCTTAACAGCACACAGTTCGGAAAGTAATTAATTAAGCTATTTAGGGACCAAAATGAATAAATAAAAAAAGCAGAATCTATATTGGGGCACATAGATTTTCTGTTTTGGGTCCAAAAGGTCACTGGAAAGTACTCAGGTTTCCATAGTAACAGCAGCAAGCCCGATCAGATCAACAAATAGCTACAATTTATCTGAGGGTCTCCAGTGAACTATTTTCTTTTTTCTCATCCAGAGAAAAACATTCTGAATTAGATAAAGTCTTCAAAGACAATGGAGGGCTTTTGGAAAATCCAATTTCAGCAATAGTAAACAGGAAAATGCTTGCTTGCTCTTTCCACACATAACCTAGCAACGGAGTCTCATCAATGTTGATTTAAATCCTTCAATAGTAAGTGGATCATATTAATTTGTTAATCAGTAATGGGGATAACCTCAGAATGTTTCCCCGGAATAAATAAAAGTAGACACATGTGTGTTCTTAAGGAAATCTGCAGTCTCCAGGGTGATGCTTCTTTCTAGCAGTTTCTGGACCTTTGTCATAAGTGCCACAAAGTAGCTCATTCTCATGGAACAAGCTCACCAATTTTATTTTGGCTTCTTTTGCTTTAGACCTTGCTACGGAAACCGGGAGGACCCAGATCTCACGGAAGCCCCTGCTAATCCTGCCTCAGGTTCTGACCAAGGGACATTCTGTAGAATCTACTCAAAAAAGCCTTTCAATAATTATCACATGATCTCTCAGATAAGAAGAATTTGAGAGGCAGGGTGGGGGTCATGGAGGGGTGGGGGAGGGAAATGAAACAAGATGGGATCAGGAAGGAGACAAACCATAAGAGCCTCTTAAATTCATGAAACAAAATGAGGGTGGCTGGGAGGCGGGAGGGTAGGGATAGGGTGGCTGGGTTGTGGACATTGGGGAGGGTATGTGCTGTGGTGAGTGCTGTGAAATGTGTAAGCCTGACGATTCACAGACCTGTACCCTGGGGCAAATAATACATTATATGTTAATTAAAAAAAAGTCTTTCAAAGGAAACATTTCAGCCATGGAAACTTAGTGTTACCTTGTTTCCAAAATATCTGTTAAAACTAAGGGAGCTCATAGTTCACAGCCCTTAGATAATACATTTAGTATAGTCCACAAGGTAAAGCAACTTTGTGTCTGAAAGGGAGGGCTCCAAGAGAGCTCTGACCCTTTGCTCACAACTTTCCAACTAACCAGACATTCTCAGTACATTCCACTGGGACTTCTGGGACTACCAAGAGAAATCTGTATTATTAAATTATTAAGTAACTCAACTATTTACCAGCTTTGTTACATTCTTCTAATAGTTACTTGGTCACGTCAAAAATACACACACCCACACACACCCACACACACACATCCGGGTCTAGCAATATGCCCAGAATCTTAAGAGTCAGACGGAGAGGGTGATGACGGTCTGTAACTGGGGAGAATGAGAATTCCTTTGAGGGCATCAACTTGAGGTCCTGGGGCAGAGCACAGATGACCCATGGGCAGGGGTCGGGCTGTTGCCTGTATAGGAAACTGAGCCGAAGCAGAGCCCGGGGTGGGTGGGGGGTGGGGGGGTGGGAGGAGTCTGCCACTGAAAATACAGAGAGAACTGGAGTTTAAACTTCAGGCTCTAGAAAGTGGTGAGTGTTGGGACAATCAATCCACTGGTCTGTTCTCAGGAATGACTCCCTGATGAAACTTCTCAGAGCAGCATTCTCAAATGCTCTTGCCTCTCTGTAGCACCTCTTTGCACAGCTACACTACACAGTGTAGTGTCAGAGTTTCTAAGTTTTCATAAATGTCAGTCTAAGCCAAATCTGAGTAAGTCCATTTTATATAATCAGCTATGATGAAAGCAAAAACCCAAAAAAACAAAAACCAAAAAAACCCTAGTCCTGGCTAATCTTTATTGAGCACTTACTATATATGCTGGGTGCTAGGCTAGGCAACTTACACAAAGGAACTCATTTAATCCCCACAGCACTGCTCTGCAGTGGGCACTACCCTATCTCCAATTCACAAAAAAAGGCCAAATGAAAGATCAAAGAATTTAAGCATCTCATCCAAGGTTCCTGCTAGTAAGTGGTATAGCCAGGATGTGAAACCACGACTATCTCCAATTGTGTCCTCTTTCTAGAATACCACGCTGGAACAGAGTAACATGCCCAAGTTCATGCTCTTGGGACGTGGATGTGGACAAGCCAGGGTCTGAGCCCCAGCGGCAGGGCCCCCAGGCTGGGGTTCATACCAGGATCCAGGATCACCCCTCAAATGCGTGTGGTCAGGGTGCTCGGGACAGAAACTGCCTGGAGCTTAGCGGTCCCTCATTGTGCTCCCTGCCCGCCTCCTGTTTGTCCCCATCAGCAGCATGCCGCCCGCTCCCGGGAAGGGAGGTGGTTGTCAAGCCCTCATCGCAAGAACAGCTGCCACACCTGATCGTAAGAAAACTCTGCAGGGGTGCTCTGTAGAGAGCTCACACACCTTTCGGGCAACACTGCAATTTAAAAGCATTCATCCTGTTCTCCTGCATCGTCACACTCCAGAGAGTGGTCTGTGATATGTCACCTGCTGGCTCTCTAATGGGACACTGCTTTCCATGATTTTCTGGCAGCAGAAATATTCCACTGCAGACAAAGCCCAAAGTGCACTGCCTCTTAGCCATCTTAATTCTGCTACAAGTGTGTCTGTTTGTCTTTTTAACTTTTTTTTTTTTTTTTTTGATGTTAGATGTTAACTTCCTCCGGAGTAGAGCAGCCGTGGAAGGCAAGGACAGAGAAAGACTCAGGTGCTTTTTAGCTTCTCACTCTGCTCTACTTGAATTCTCTAAAACCAAAGATGAAGACAACAAAAAGCCTCAACCCTCAGGCAGAAGACAATGGCGTGGCCTCCTTTAAGAAAAGCTGCTCGGCTATTTTTTTTTTTTTTTACAGTAGCATCTCCAATAATGGTAAACAACATATGGAGGAGCCCAGCAACCCCACTGGAAGAGAGGAGTTCATTTAAACTCCATTTGTAGCTAAAAGTCATCACAATACAAGTTAGAGGGAATGTCTGCGATGTGGGAGCACAAGGAGAGGATTCGTGTTCGACTGTTTTAAACACTGAAATATGACATGTGAAGAGGCAGGCAGTGGTTTTCCTGGACTTGGGTCATCAGCCCTATTGCTCCATTTCTCTATGGGGAGCATTGGAGGAGAAGGTCTTGGTTAGAAAGAAATCATTCCAAGGGAGAGGGGCCAAGCCTTAGGAGAAAGGCACTGCGTCCGAGGAGAAGGGGAGGGGAGTGAGGGGGGTGAACAGGTGGAGGGTTGAGGGGACTATGACCCTGGCAGGAAGTGGCTGGCTCCAAAGGAAGGGCCTTTTCTTTTCTTAAAAAAGATTTTATTTATCTATTTGACAGAGAGAGAGAGAGAGCGCGTGAGAGAGAGCACGCAGAAGTAAGCAAAGCAGCAGGCAGAGGGAGAGGGAGAAGCAGGCTCTCTGCCAAGCAGGGAACCCGATGTGGAACTCGATCCCAGGACCCTGGAATCATGACCTGAGCCGAAGGCAGCCCTTCACTGACTGAGCCACCCAGGCGCCCAGGAAGGGCCTTTTCTTCTCCCCTAAACCTTCTCCCTTGTTCTTATTTATTTTTAAAAAGATTTTTATTTATTTGACAGAGAGAGACAGCCAGCAAGCGAGCACAAGCAGAGGGAGAGGGAGAAGCAGACTCCCCACTGAGCAGGGAGCCTGATGTGGGGCTCGATCCCAGTTAAGGTATAGACAGGGAGAGATAGGGGCCCCTGGCT
>CM053619.1:37116179-37133188 GCA_028646535.1 Procyon lotor
GCTGTGCACGGCTTCCAACTGAGTGACGGACGGGTCCACCCTAGCACCTGGCCTAGCGGTCTGTCTTCTCCTGAAGACATAAACCCCTCTGGCGCACCATGACAGTTTTTAGGATGAGCATAGGGCACCCATGGGCCCGGGATGAGGACCTCTGCTGCAGGCGTTAAGGGCCTTGTTCTCCAAGGATGGAGGGATCTCCCTCCTGTCTCCACACGCTTCCAGAACCTTGTGCACGGGACAGGCAGCATTTCTCAGTGGATTCCTGCTCTGGCCAGGGATTTGGAAGAGGTCTGGAGATTGGGAGAGGTGCTGGCAGTGGGGATGACAACCGGCTGGGGACTACTCTTAGAGGGGGCTGAGGGTCTGACCAAGGTCACGGCAGCTGCGGCTGCATTCTTCTCCACTAGCCGGAATGTGGGTGCGGACTCCTGGGCGCCTGCTGGCCATCGAGCTCAATCTGCGGGAGGAGGGAACTTCAAAGTCAGCAGTGAAGACTGCACGGGCTCGATGGGAGCTGATCACGGGGGGCAGCCCCTCGTGTCACCACTCATCAGACTGATTCAGCAGAATCCTTGGGCCAGGAGAGAGAAAATGTCCCGTTCTTCTCCTACCTCCAAAATGGAACCGAGAGATTTTCAATCGTTGTGCAGTGATGTTGAATGTTTGAGGCTCCCAACACAGAAAATGAGGCCGATAGCCTGTATTCTCTATCATTTCCTTTAATATTTCTATCCAAATTTCAGGGACACTCTATACTCTGGCCCACATCCCCCTTGTGCCTGGTGGCAGGACTCGGGAGCTAGTTACCAGTTCCGACGGGCTAACGAACCACCCTATCGCCCACCTGATCATGCCTAGTACTTGTATGACCCAGAAGACCCATTCCACACCAGGGAGGCCATTGTCTTTGCCCCTAGTCATTCTCACCTTCTCCTGCTTAGCGTGGCGTCTGGCTTGCCCTTGGTAACTGTAGGTTAAGTACACGCACCTCCACGCCACCCTTACCCTGTGCTTCTCTGCCCCTGCTGCCCCACCCTTGGGCCCCCTGGAGCACGCACCTCCACCCACCCCGGGGCTACGGGCCCCTCTTGGCACAAGACTCATCTTCTGGGACTTTCCACTCTGAGGCCAGCCTGGGCCACTGAGTTTCATCTCTACAGACCGAGAGCAACTTGTAGGCAGGAGTGGATCATACCCTACTGGGTGTCCCGTCTCCCTCCTCCCTCTACCCTCCCCCACCCCAGGGTCAGCAGAGGGCAAGGCAAAACCCATGAGGGCCCAAATGGGTTCTTGTTCTTTGGCCGAAAACCTAGAGCAGGCAGGAATGTTCGCACTTATTTTTTGGTTGCAGTACAAAAAGTGTCCATTTGGAGGGTCTCTCAGACAAGGAAAAACCTAGCGGGCCCCAAGGAGTCACGCGCTTTTTAACAAAAATGTTAGATGCTCTCAAGAAAGCGTCATCGAGCATTCAAAGGGCATATTAACGTGGCTCCGACTTTCTGGGAAAACCTATCCGAAAGGGCCATTTATTCTTGGGGGAAAACTTCTCAGGATTTCAGAAATCAGAAATTTAGAACTTCTCAAGATTTCAGAAATGAAACCTGAGGGTGTGATCAACAACAGTGAACGACTGAGCAACGATGGATTGTGATTCTGTGACCAAAATGGGAGTCTTGGAGCTGCTCGGTGGGGGTCCATGAGTATTAAGTACGCTGTGTCCAGTCTCCCCATGCCCTCTGTGTAGAATCCCACTGAAGCTCGAATTTGATCTCTTCCACGTTAAGATAGGACCCGTTCATTTTGTATTATTTGTTCCTTTGCTGACAAAGACAAAAAAGAATGAGATGCACTAAGAATACACCTGCTCGGTATCCCTGTCCTACTCCCCAGAACCCATACAGAAATCTGGACTGGGGGACGTAAATCAGCTCCCATTTTAGCACCTATTTCTTGAATGTTCTGTTTCATTGCTGAGACTCATTGTGGTGATAAGGATGTAATTTCTGTCCCCGTAAATCCAGTGGCCGTTCATACACATGTGTCAGTAACTCTTTAATCAAAGTGCCCCTGGAATAAAACTTAGTAAAGAGCATCTGGAGGTTTATGGTCTGAGATGAGGAAGCAACATTTGGTCCTTGGAAAAAGATCATAAATATTTCACTACATTTTCTCTTATAGTTAGTGGACACGAAATACTCCTACTAAAGTTCTATAACCTTGATGTTCTGAAAGGAAATGGGACGTGGTTGTGAGAAAAATATTTTTCCAGGTAATGGGAGACTGAAATGATTCTGTATGAACACAGGAAGATTTTAAGGAATACTAATTTTTTTTCCTCATGCAAGTAATGGATACACTCATCACACAAAGATTTAAATGCATAAAAGTATAAAGAGGAAAATTTAAATCATCTCTACTTCTGTTGTAAGAGGAAAGCCCTATTGGCATATTGGTCTATTTACTGCTGGGCCCTTCGCTCTGTGTGGAGGAGCTCTACTGAAATATTTATATGTATAGAATTCGTATCTGTGAACCCCGTTTTAGATCCTGCCTTTATAACATAACAAGGCAAGCCTTGAAAACACTTTAAAGGCTTAACATCCCACTTTATATCCTAATTTCTTTAACAAATCCCTTGCTTGGGGCTGTCTGTGTAGTTTAAAATCCCTCAGCTCTGTAAGTAACATAGCAACTGATTGCCTTCGTGTGCACATATTCGTCTGCATTTCTGATATTTTTTTCCCTTTGGACACACTCTAAGAAGTGAATCAAAGAGTGCAAGATCATTCAGGACTCTCGACACATGTGGCCCAATTACTCCCCCCAAACTCCCATCGAAGTCTTGCCAAGGGTGTGATTGAAAAAAGTAAAAAATAACATTGTCTTTCTGGCTTGCTTGCTTGTTTTTTCAGGCTGAACCTCTTGTTTTCCTGTATGGTTATTTTGATCATCGGTATTTCTTTTTCTTTGACTTTAGCTCCTTGTTCAAGTTTCCTACGGGGTGCCAAAGAATTTTTTTACTGGGCCGGAAGAGCGCCTCAGACATCAATGAATGGTAAGTAGCCCTTGTTGTATTTGCTGCAACGTGCATTTAGACTTCATTCACAATGCTTCTAGAAACACACAAGCTTAACTTTTAAATAGTTCCATCTGTCAAACCTTTATTTCTTCCATTTCTTTTGTGTTGAGAAATTTCTCATCCTGACATTAGCCAAATATTCACTTATATTTTCTTTGATTGTTTTCTCCTTTATGGGTAACTTTTAAACTCATTTGAAGTTTATTTTGGTATGCAGTGTGAGGCAAGATCTAATTTATTTTTTCTACTGACCGTTTAACGCAATTTTCCCAAAGACATTTGTGGAAGGAGGCCCATCTTCTCCATTGGATCATGAGGCTTCTGCTGGTTTCTATTAGGCCGTCTACTTCCCCATATTTGACTTTGTTTAACTGTGCCTCCGGTTAGTCCCATGTGAAGCCTCCCGTGCCATGAAAAATTTACATTAAATAAATGTGTATTATTTTTTTCCTTGTTAATCTATCTTTTGTTAATAGAGCCCTAGCCAAGAACCTAGAAGGGTAGAAAAATATTTTTTCCTTCTCCTACAAAGTATACATCTTGTTAATATAGCTGAAGTTTCATTAAAAAAAAAAACACCCCAATCTGAAGACTATGGGTAGTTTAAAGCTGTTACTTGATCTCTAATATTTGTAAGCACAGGTATGTGCCTGAGGAAATGCTCAGAACTTTGAACGCGTTAACTGACCCTCATAATAACCCAACTTGGTATCCACAGTTTATTGATGGGGAAGGTGAGATTTGGAGGGACGAAGGGGTACCTACCACAAGGTGACCCAGTTTGGGGGGAGGGGCCAGAACACAGGCCAGATTCCAGTATTTATTTATTTTTAAAAGTAGGTTCCACGCCCAACGTGGGGCCTGAACTCATGACCCCAAGATTAAGAGTCACACGCTCTACGGACTGAGCCAGCCAGGCGCCCAAGATTCCAGTATAGTCTTAACCTCTACACTGAACTGCTTGCTTCTCATTTGCTTTCAGTCTTTTATTACACTGCGTTTTGTTTGTATTCATCTTTTCCAAGAATTGTAGTGTATGATGGATGGTTGTCAAGCATTACTTTTTACATTTTCATGTTCAATGGATTTTCATCTTTACTACTTGTCCCCATGCTATTAGGACTATCCAGTTTCTGAACTTTTAATTTTATGTCATCTTGCAGTCCTCTTTAGTTTGCCTTTAAATGACTTTCAAGAAAGGTACATAAGGGGGTGTATGTTCTGAGATCCTACATATCTGAGAAGGGGCCGTGTGAATGGTAGTTAGGCTGGGTGAGAAATTCTAGGACAACAAACTTCGTTTCTCCAAGCTTTATAAAGTGATGCTTCCTTTCCTCTACAAATTTTGTCCTGCATACAATAAGAAGTCTAAGGCCAACTTGATTATTGTTTACTTATATATAACCTATATATCCTGAAGGAAAGGTGTTTGTTTGCTTTGTGATTAAGAATGTTCTAGAATGGGGCGCCTGGGTGGCTCAGTGGGTTAAAGCCTCTGCCTTCAGCTCAGGTCATGATCTCAGGGTCCTGGGATCGAGCCCCGCATTGGGCTCTCTGCTCAGCAGGGAGCCTGCTTCCCCCCCCCCCCCACCTGCCTCTTTGCCTACTTGTGATCTCTCTTTCTCTCTCTGTCAAATAAATAAAATCTTTAAAAAAAAAAACGTTCTAGAATGAAAACAAAAAAGCAAGTTCTAGAATGGATGAAACACTAAATTCTAAACCTGAAACTAATATTACACTCTATGTTCACTAACCGGAATTCAAATAAAAACTTGAAGGAAGAAACAAGAATGTTCCAGAACATTCCTAACAGTAGACTTCCTTCCATTAATTATGCTGGTACAGCATCAATTCCCTTTAGATTGAATGCTCCATAAATTTGTTCCTATCGGATGGAATCACTGCTTCCTGTTTCAATTTTTCTTCTTTCATCCTTGGGACAATCCTATGACTCTCCAATCACCTGTTCCGTCTTCCATTTTATTATCCTATCTCTCGTTTTGTCCTTTTGCCTGCATTCTGGAAGAGCTCCTCAAGATTCTTTCATAGCCCTGATTTGATTTTCTACAATGCCACCTCTGTTCTTTACTGTTCCATGATTACTTTAGTCATCTTAGTCCAATTTAAGTTTGTCTGCAGGCATTTCTTACTTGCCCACCTCCCTTCACCCTGTCTAGCTCTTTGTACATATCCCTGCCACTAAAAAAAAAAAAAGTCTTACTTCTTTGCGTCTCAACCTATTAGCTCAAATGGCCTCCTCCTTTCGTTCTTGGAGATGCTGTATTGCGTTCTCCAGAAGTTTCTACACAGCTTTCTGAAACGTTTTGTAGTCCTTGTCCCCTCAGCAATTTACCTTTAAATATGTTCTCCATGATACTCCATTTCCTTTATCCCTCAATATATATTTTCTTTTCTTTCTTTCTTTTTTTTTTTTAAAGACTTCTATTCACTTGACAGAGAGAAACACAGCGAGAGAGGGAACACAAGCAGAGGGAATGGCAGCCGGAGAAGCAGGCCCCCCGCCCCCCACCAAGCAGGGAGTCTGACGCAGGGCTCGATCCCAGGACTCTGGGACCATGACTTGGGCCGAAGGCAGACGCCCAACGACCGAGCCACCCAGGCGCCCCTAATTTTAATTTTTAAGTAATCTTCATGCCCGATGTGGGGCTCAAACTCACGACCCTGGGATCAAGAGTCACACATTCCACTGACTGAGCCAGCCAGGTGCCCCCTCAACATATATTTTGCATGGGTTACATATTATGTGTATGTTTTCTCTCCTTACTCACTTCCAATGAGTGGAGCTATAGTCAGAGGGATATATGAGGAAAACTATATCCAGACTTGTGTTTGCCCACAGACGCTATGTTTAGATTCCCCATTGGCTCTGTCCACTGACTACTTGCATACTGGTGAGCTCTTTTTCCTCGAAACCAACCCGGCGCTCAAACACATGGCTCCTAACGCAGGTCACCGAGTCTGTGCTGGGCCCAGGTGAGGTCACGTCCCTTTCACGGTGCATGGTAATCACATGCACACCGAGCCAATGGTGTCCATTTAAAGTTAAAATCCCACTGACACTGAGGTTCTTCCTGCTTGCCCACCTGTCCACTAGGCCTCGCACATGGGGCTCATGAGCCGAGCTCGGGACATAATCCACCAAGATCCGTCCTTCCCTATGGCCAACCCTCTCTTCTTTTGGAAGCTACACTGGGTGGGGTGATGAGAGAGAACAGGATTTGGGCTCCCTGAAATCAAAGCGCTGCCTCCCAGGGTTTTTTTTTTTTTTTGGCGGCTGAAGACCCTGCTTCTTTGAACCAAGGGATCAAGATAAAGAATCCTCCTGTTTTCCTTCAGGTGCTTGGGGCTTTGCTGTATATAGTGTACCGAGTATGGACAGACCATTAAAAGGTTTGGTTTTGTTTTTTAAATGCAGACCCATCAGGCTAATAGTCCGCAGAAACTTCCCCAAGACTGAAATGGTTCCTCAGTCTTAGCTGTGGGTGTCTGTCTTTTCCCAGCTCTTCCTAACGTCCCACAGGGGCTCAGAAGAGACTCCATCTCAGCTGGGTACCTTAATTCACGGGAGAAATGTACTGATTCCTCAAGCAGATCTTGGAATGCTAGCTTCTGTTCCTAGAAAGCCTGGTTCGTGGGAAGAGGGGTAAATTCCTCTTGGTTTCTCTGGGCTTGAATCTAAGCTGCTCAGCATCCTTTCTCCGGCAAACACTCTCCTCCAGCTCCTAGGCCGTCCCCTTCTCACTCCATGGAGAGCTTTTACACGTGCTCGCCCCCTCCCCCAGGGCTCTGTCCTTTGCACACCCAGGTTGGAGCTGTTGAACTCAATTCTACATCATCTTCTTGGCCATTTCACCTCCCGCTTTGATGTTAACTAAACCTATAGATGCTCCAGACAGAACCTGAAGGCAGCGGAGGCCGGGTGGGGGAAGGGGGCACCGGGGGAAGAGGAGAGCCCGTCTCCAGCCTGCTCGGCCTGCCGGTCAGTTTCCTGGGCAATCTCCAGTGGAGCATGTCATCTGTCTGGAAAGCAGTGGGGCTGCTTGGCCTAGGAGATCTCGAAGATTCCTTCCACTTCAAACATCGGTTGGCTGCAAACTGATTTTTCATAGCACAGATTTATGCCTTTGTTTTCACGGTATTGCCTATGTCCCAAGTTCTATGTTCCTGGTCCGGATACAGCACAGGTAGTGAAAGGGCCTGCGTACCACCCTTCATCCTAGAATCCCTAAATGCGGGGGATCATAGGATGTGTTGGAGATGATGGTTGTGGCTTTCCCAAAACTCTGCATATGACCTCCACCCCCAGAGCTGCTGTGGCCGGGGGTACATCCGCGGACCAGAAGCTAAGAACTTGCTCTAAGATAAACACGGCTCCTCTCTTACTTGGAGGTCCTTCGTACAGATCACCTGAAAGGGAATCAGATCCCAGGGAAGACATTTCTGTAAAGGATGAAGGTAAAGGGACTTGTTAAAATGTGGAGCCATAACGAAGGGATTCCCGTCCCTCGGGGACAAAGACATGAAGCCAGAGTCTCCCTGGGAATGAACCCTGGCTTGCAGCAGGGCTTGGGACATCAGCTCAAGGAGACCGAGGGTGCCTAGGCTCGTAAGAGCAGCCTGTGTCCAGCAGGACTAAATTCGAGCAAGAGAGTGGGAGCAGAGGCTCCAAGGCGGACCTCAGGAGTGTCCGTGAGGCAGGTCCAGGGACCAGCGTCTGGGTGTCTGACCTCCAGTGCTTCTGGCCCCAGAGACACAGCTGCCTCCGCTTGAGAAAGAAGTGAAATCTTTGCCTGGTGACTTTCAACGTTTGTCTAACTCCCTTATAATTCTACGTTCACTTGGCAGTGTTCTGGGTCCCCTGAGGACTGTTTATGGGGAAAGAGGGTGTTCCCTCCGTGGGTTTCTGCTATTTGGGGTCCACGGGCCAGTGTTTCACACGTGAAATCAATAGAATGGGTTCACGGGGATTTGCCTTCGTGGGGGTCTTGACTGGACCAGCAGAGGCTGCTCTGGCCAAGCCAGCAGATGCACAGACAGTTTTGTTTCTCCCTGTAAATTACTACGCCGGCGTCTTGGCGCCCTGCTCTGAGAGGACTGCATTGGATCTGGTCTCCGGAGCGCCTGGCCATCTCTGAACGGTGGTACGAGTGAATCTTGGGGCTCTCAAAATGGAAGGCCGGAATTAGCTGCCCCGAGATGCTACCCCATTTCCACATGTACGTCTCTTTTGGGTAATGGGGTGCTCTGGTTTTGGTAACTTACCCTCAACCCCATTCCAAACATATAGACACTATTTTTGGTTTTTTAAGTAAATCTAACCTCCTGTAAGACTAGAACTTGAAATACCCACAGCGGTAGTTCCCAAATGTTCCTGTGCAGGAGCGTCACCTGGGAAAAGTCACTCCTGACAGAGATTTGCAGGTTCCACTGCTGGCGACTTGGGTTCAGGACGCCTGCGGTGGGAGCAGTAATCTGCGGAGGGAAGAGCGTCATGCTTGGAGAAACCCGGACGAAGAAGCGCTGTAACAGGGCCACTGGGCTGACTTTAATGAGTCACGGGGTACCTGGCTCACCAGAGACCCCACCCCCACCCCTGCCTCCCGTCATTCCTACACTCAGCCCCAAACTGGGCAATGCTGCCTCTCGGGGCATCTCCACTCTGGAATCCGTGGACGGCAGGTTCTGAACCAGCCCTCACACAAGGGATCCACCAGTTGGTACCCAAACCTTTCGGTCCTGCTCTCATGGAAACTCCCAGGACACAGAATGGAAATATTCTTCCAGGACTCAAGTTCTAGCTCTACCTTGTCACCGGCCAAGTCCCTGAACCCACCCCCACTCCCCCCAAAGCCATTTCCTCATTCAGGAACTCGAGAGAAGAAGAATCTCACTCCCTGGAACTCTAACATTAAATGGGCTTGTGTGGGTGAAGCTACTGGCACGTTGCTCGGCGCAAAATGCGGAGTAACTCCAAACACTTGTCACAAGTGTCCTCTGGGATAAAGCCAGCCGTCCAGTGGACACTCACGGAGGCTTCCTATGTGCCAGGCACCCCTCTGTGTGTGGGGATTCCGCACAGAAAACAAGTTAGATACATAAATTAGTGAACATAAAGGTCTCGGGTGTGGGGGGGGCAACACTGCAGTGGGGCCCGAATGTTCCATCTCCAGAGACAGCATATAAAACTGGGGCTAGGTCTCTCTTGCTCTGGATCACTGTTGGTGCCAAACCAGAGGCACACCCTCAGGGCCCCCCGGAGCAGGCATGATGGGGTGGCCTTGGGGAGGCTGCTCCTGGGCTCATGGCTAGCTTGCAAGTTCGAGGTCGGGAGGCGTCTGGTTCCGGGTCTCGAAGAGGGAGCTTCTGGCTAACGTTCTGACCTTCCACACCTGTCAAACTGGGAGGCCCCTGATTCCTGCCTCCCCAACTCCCCAACCCAGGGCATCAAAGTGCTCCAGAGAGGAAGAGCTAAGACGGCACGATGCAGAATTAGTTTGCTCAGAGGAGAAGGGGAGGGGCAGGGGAAGGGGCCCCTACTCACTTCTCTCCTGAAGCTAGACCAAACTGCTTCATTTGTGTTTCTGGCTGAATTATCATCCCCCCCTCCCCCACCCTGCCCCAGCTGAGATGATGCTTTTCTCCGAGGAATAAGAGGATGCCAGAGATGAAGAGGGTAAGAACCAGAAGCTGGTTGGGTTGACCTGTCTCCACCAAGTCATTTCTCTCAAGCAGGGTTAAGCTTGAGTAAGTGAGGGGGGGGTAGGCGGGGGGGGGGAGGGAAGGTATCCCCTCCCCCTCCACCCCCTCAGTCTGATTACTTCCCCTTCATCCGTGCTTAAAATAGACTGAGCCGAACTGAAAATAACCTAGGAGATTAAATTTAATTAAATCAGGCCTGGCTCCAAGGCAGCTGCTAATAAAATCATAAGCATTCACATCAATGTGGCAGACAAAGACGAAAATGTTTATTGGTTATTTTTTTCCCCCTCTCCCAAAGTAGCTGACCCTTCAAGAGACAAAACCGAATGAAATCAGCCTTCTATCGCCTTTATACGAGGAGCTGGGTACAGAACCCTTTGAGGCCAGGGACGAGCAGGAATTGGTTCTTGCTAGAAGCCTGAGAGACCCCATCTCCTGGAGGGCTTTGCCGGCCTTCCCTGCCAGGAACTCGAGGCTGAGCGTCGTGCAGGACGCGTGGGTAGCCAGCTACCGTCCGTCAGCCACCAGGAGAGGAGTGGACAGCCCCACCCCAGGGCTCTTCCCACCCCCTGCAGGAGCAATGATCCTCCCAGACATTTGTGATCGCCAAGAAAAAAAAAAGGGTCAGAGCTGATTCTGAGGGATGTATTTCCAGGGAGCTATGGGGGGTTCACGCAAACAAGAGCCCATCAGCCTTTGTCTCCGGAGTCTTTGGAGAGAGAGCTAAAATATAATAAACCATTTCCCCCCTCGTCTATCCGCCGCATCACTGCAGTCTTTGTTCTGAAAGTACAAAGCTGCAGATAAACATGAATTAAACTCGTGATGTCAGGGCTAAGGGATTTTCACCTGGAAAAGCTAGACATTCTCATTACCACTGGGATCTCTCTGACTGGGTCCATCTGTCAAGGCGGACCACCCCTACCTACGTGACCACAGGTATCAAACCTAGCAAGAGGCTAAATTGATTCTGAGAAGGATCGGGGGCTGAGTGTGTCAGGTGTCAGACTTTTCGCCCAGCATAATAACCAAGCGGCCTGTGTAGCCGCTGCACCACGGGGGCTACGGCAGCCACAGAATAGGAAAGACCCCAAGTGGGGAGACTCGGCAGGAAGCCAGCCAGCGCTGCAGGGCCCACGGGTCACGGACGAGCCACACGATGAAGATGCCATTCCACAGGAGGGCCTCGAGAGCGGGCATTTGAGATCTAAGCGCTTTCAGGGGGACAGAGAAGACAGGGGATGTATCACTCTGAGCATAATCACCCAAGCTGAAAAACCACGCGGGAGACGCACCAATTTGCCAACTGCGGGAGAGACGGATGGCGATGACTCGTGGGTGAAATAAATGTCCCTCGCGGTGTCTCTCCCTGCTGAATGGAAAGTAACCTGGCTTCCCCTACCGGGAGAGGCTGAGAACCCAGAGGCATTGTTAGCATGCTGCCAACTAGCTCATTCGCACAGCTGGAAATGCTCCCTGAAAGCAAGGGGGTGGCAGGCCCGGGGCCTCCGGGACGAAGCACCCCACGCAGCCTGCAGACAAAGCTGCCCCACGGAGGGTCGTTCCGGGCCACGCAGTCCCCGGTGCAGGCTGCAGGGCTCCGTCCCATTCCCAGGCCCTCATCAACCGTCCCCACCTCCCTGGCACTTGTTTCGGGCTCCTAACGGGGGACCCCATTCAAAGAACGCTGCTTCCTGGGGGAGCCGCCACAACGAAGCCTCTTCCCCGCAGGGCCACCTGCCCGGGGACACTCAAGTGCTGCTTCACAGCCTCTGGATGAGAGGGGTGATTCAGGCGCCGGGCGGCTGGACCGCACCAACACGGCCTAACCCGTTTTTCCTTTCTCCTTGGCTGTTTCTGGAAACCGGCCAGGTCAGGGATCCGTTTTGTTCAAACGGGACTTCTGAGTCACACCCAACTTTTGCAGAGATGATGAGACACCACGGCTGTACTTTAGTCTTCAGCCACTCGGGGGCTGAGCAGTGTGGTTGAAAGGAAAAGGGACTGACGCGGAGTGCGGGAGCCTGGCCCCCATTCCTGCTCCCAGAGCAACTTTCTGCCTGACCCTGGCGGCCAGGTTATGGTCTTACTGCATCGCTTATCATCCTCTCTGCCTGGCACCACCTCCTGGCCCAGCAAACTGCACTCCCCGCTGTGGTCCACCCTCCTCTGTGACCCCGGGCTTCGCGGCCACCATCAAGGGGTCCAGAGCGGGCACACGACCCACAGGAGCCCACGGATCCCCTCCCTGGGACTTGGGATTATGCCTGACACAGGGGGAGACACGAATCAGTGAGGGGCGAAGCTGGAGAACCATCTGGGGCCATGTTTTCTGCAATGTGGGGGGGAGCCCAACTGGCTACGAAGGGGGTGAATGACAGCAGTTCGTAGACAGAACAGGGGATACAAGCAAGACAGCCCCTCCTTCTCGTGGCTTCCAGGGTCGCACGGCCTTCCGACCTTTGAGTCCTCGCAGATATCCCAGACTTCCCTCAATGCTACTTCCCTCCCCGCGAGCGGGCGGAAGTTTGGTTTTGTCCCTTACAACCCGGACACCCTACACCTAGAAGCCACATTCCCTCTCTAAGCCTTGTTTTTCACCTCTAAAACGAAGAGGCTGGGCCACATGGGTGGTTCTGAAACTGTCCCCCAGTCTCTCTGTGGGTTGAAGAGGAGGAAGGACGTGGGGCACACATCCTCTTTCCCTTTATCCCGAGGAGCTCTGTTTAAGGGGACTATCGCGCCAAATAAGATGTCACTGGAAGGTGTCTGCCATTCCAACTTGTCTGAGAGTCACCACGCCCAGCGCTTCTCAATCCTCATCTGGTTGCAGACTTGCTGGGGCCCCCGGTTCTGTCAGTCCCTCAAGAGGTTGGCTCCGGCAATCTGCTCCTTCTCCCCGAAACGGCACTCCCAGCCGCAGATCACCAGAGCTGTGGGGACCCTCGGGATCGGCGCAGTGAGGTGCCTTTGCATGAATCTACGTATGGGGAGAGCAAAACCGAGGGAGCGGAGGACAAGGTGTTAGAATCTGTAGGGTTAATATTCTCAGCTTCAGACACAACCGGCCCCTTCCCAGAGCTCTTTCCATTCTCAAAGTGCAGATTCCAGGGCATTCCTGGCACCTCCTTGGTAGGCACGGTAAAAGAAAAGCAAATGGCAGCTGGGGTCAGGTTTTCCCGGCTGTGGCTGGAATCCTCCTGTGGTTCTAGTCACGTCACCAACAGGGGCCTACAGAAAGAGTCAATGTGTCAAGGAATGATGTGTGCTGGTTCATTGAACTGTGTAACTTAAACGTGGCTGCAACGAAACTCTTCACAGAGAAACAATCCCTCAAGTTTACTGGGCATTAGTTAGCGGCAGAGCTGGGAGCCGATCCCAATCGATCTGACCATACAGCCAAGAGCACAGTGCCCTCTAAAATCTTATCTTCTAAACATGGGCCCTCTGGTACCCTTTCTTCACGGAGAGATGGTCATCGAACGTGTCCTGAGATTTTTTTCAAAATTAAAATGGGCATCCTTTAGAAGTTCAAAGTTTTAAGGATACTGGAGTCCCTGCTCTCGTGGGGGACTGAAATGGGCTTCAAGGTCATCCAGAGCAGCGGGGAATTAGACCGATGAGGCTGCACCGTCTTGCGGGCAGATGCTTAGCCGCAGAGTTCTTCTGTGGGCACTCACCCGGGCAGCCCATGGATGGAGAGTGGCAACACACAGCCAAAGAACCAAAGCGTCCTGCCCTCCCTTCATTCTGGCCGTGGTCGGCTGCAGGCAGAGTGACTCAAGGGGAAGGAGATGTCAGTGTGTTATTTTCCAGAACGAGAATCCTCCTCCTGCCACCTTCCTGCTGGGTGTTCAGTGAAGCAGACATTGCTTGGGATTGTGCCCCCTGCCTCCAGTGGGTCAAAGCTGGTGAAGCGACACTTTCTGCAATGTAACTTCCCCCAAATTCAGCACCCCCACCTTGAACACTTTTGTAGGAAGTTTGCCTTGCATCTGTTCTTGCTTCATTATTCTAGGAAAAAAAGCTTGACTTGGTTTTAAAAGGGACCCTGACTGTCTTTAATTAACCACAAAACTTGCATTAATTACCAAGGAAAATGGGTGGTAACGTACAGCTACTGTTCTGCTCAGTAAAGAGGGTCCCCCGTGGGGGGACCCTCCGGTGCAGGGCTTCCGCAGGTGGCCATTCCTTACCTTATTCAAACAGGATTTTTTAGAAAAACTCCCAGGAGCTAGCTTAACTCCCATTTTCTCAGGAAATCTGCATGTTTCCCAAGTGGAAACATCTAGAAGCTGAGATGAACATAGTCTGATTAGCACCACTGGTGCTAATAACCAGAGCAGGTATGTATCCTCGTGACCTGGAGATTCGAAACATTTGAAAAAGGATGTTGGTGGGATATTGGAGCAGCTGTGTTAGAAGGGACCAAAAAGCATCTGCCTCTTCTAGCTGTTCAGCGGACGACTCTTATCCACCCATGAAGATGAAATGGATCAAAGAAGGAAAAATATCTGCCTATATTTTGAGACATTTCCACTGGTGAACCAGATGAACACTGAACATTCAAATTTCCCAAACTTTTGGTGGGGGTTGGGGGGGGAGAGGAATCCAAAGGGGGCATTTATCTGCTATTCTCTGATGATTCCCTTAACATCTCCTCTCCCCATCAAAGAGTTAAAAAAAAAAAAAAGTTTCCATGATGTGATTAAAAAGACATCATTTGCAAGCTTCTGAGAGATTCTTCACTCGGTGAATGCATTTACTTTCTAGAAGAAGATCAAGTTCCTTGCAATAATTTCATGGCAATTAATCTTGTGCTTAAATGATAATCCTATAATTAGAAGCAATTAAAATCCTGCACAAGACTGACCCGCTCAGTCAAGGTCAATGTCCCTGTATGCAAATGGCGTCATCTTGTGAGAGGCCCCAGAAATGTTTCTTCTCCCCCCAACCCCCCGTACCCCCCCCTCCCAGGAACGCAGGCATTCAAAGCCCAGTTTTAAGAATGCATTTTCATGGTAGGAACCATGGATGCCAAAGTGGTCGGGTGACTGAGGGCCCTGCCCAGAGTCTAGAGGCTTAAGATCATCTTAAGCAGGAGACACAGAGGCTATGTCACTTTGAGCTTGAGACCAGGGTACTCTAAGACAAAGGCACACACCTCATTAAGAAAACGCCACATGGATTTTGCCCTTTGTCCCAGTCTTGCCGCCTCCCACAGACATCCAGTGACTAAGCAGCCGGTGTGGAAAGCTATGTTTGGGTTGCTGCACAGAGAACCAGGCAGGGCAGCTGGCCGCTAGTTAGTGCACACCTGACATTGATAGGCTAGGATGAGGTACCACAGTCGGGATGTAAATAATGATGCATTTCTTTGGAGAGGATGAACCTCTTTCCTGGCTGATAGGTGTTTGTCTGAAAGATCCCGAAGTCACGTGGCTTCACGAATTGGGCTAAAATAGGATCATTTTAACTTGATCCAGATATTGGGCCAAAATGGGGAGTTGCTGGGATTGCATATAAGAGCACACAGTATAAAACCAAGTGAACTTTTTTTCTTCTGTGCCTACTGGGGACTTCTATTGTCGTCACCTGCTCAACAAACACATCAGGGCCCAATTGGGAGGCACTGGGCTGGATGTGAGAGGTCAGACACCAGCCCCGTCCTCGAAGGGCTAACAAGTCTGCGTGAGGGAGATCAACATGCAGGTAAACATAAGTGAAGTCACGGTATAGATGTCATAAAGGGTATGGGGGGAAAGTGGTCAATTTTAGACAAGCTATAAAACGCGAGGAGAGGCTCGGACAAGGTACATGGAGTGGAGTGTTAAAGGATGCTCCCCAGGGAGTGAGGGGCACAGCATAAACAGAGGGGAGGAGGTGGGAAAGAGCCTGCCCACCCGGCAATTGACACACAGCCTTCTCTACACTTGGAACACAGAATCTAGGGATGGGAGGGCATCAGGAATAAGGAATAAGCCAGGCAAGGCACTGTGTGCTGAAGGGGAGACACGCAGACGTGGGACATCTGCTGTTTAGAAGTATGCCATCCAGAAAGAAGACGGAGTAGATAAATGCCTTGCAAACATGGCAAGAAGCCGTCACCTAGATGCACAGCCATTGGAATGGGGCAGCCTATGAGCGCTCTTCTGGTATAAGCACACTCCTACTGGTTTTTAACTTAGAGACCGTGCCTATTCTCTTTTGCAAACTCTTTTGCAAATGGTAAGCACCAGCAAACTGAAGGCAGGTGACTGCCGGAGATGGGTTCTTCCAAGACTGTGGGCATGGGAGAGCATGGACGGGTCTGCAATGGGAAAGAGCCAGTAAGGAAACGCCGGGGGTGGCAGGGTGAGAAAGGATGGG
This sequence comes from Procyon lotor, assembly GCA_028646535.1. Lineage (NCBI taxonomy): Eukaryota > Metazoa > Chordata > Mammalia > Carnivora > Procyonidae > Procyon > Procyon lotor. The sequence continues at coordinate 37,132,348 of CM053619.1, forward strand.
GGCGGGACCCATGTCTGGCCGACCTGTGCACCATGAGAACACACCCCGAGTGGGTATTTGTTGCCATCCTTCTTTGCCCATTTTGATTCTTTTTCAGTCCGGTTCCCTGCCACCATTTTCTAAGCCCTGGGGGATGGACGCTATGGGAAATGATGACAGATCCTCACTCGTGAGGGGGCCCACGGCCCCGCAGTGGTTACAGGGGCCACACAACCAGCACTGAGCAGTCTTACTGTTAACTGCAGGACGGAAACGTGAAGTTGCAAAGACCCGAGCACCAGTAAGGGCCACGTCTGTGCTAGCAGCAATCTTCCCTGGGCTGGGCCAGGGGCCAGCCGCGGGAGAGAGTGGGGGGCCCAGGCCTGGGAGCTGGGGTGCACTGTTCTCCACTTAGCAGCCGTGTGACCTTGGGCAGGCCCGGGAGCTCTGCCGGCCTGCTTCGTCCGTTACAAAATGACAGTAATGACGCCCCTCTTCTCAAAGGGCTGCAGTGATAAATACGCACATTCACCACAACATTAATACACAGAAAGGCTTCCTATCAGGGCCTGGGATGTGGAAGGTACTTAAATGGATGTTGGTTTCTCTTCTCACAGGACCCAGGCACTCAAGGAATACCAGCGGCTTCACTGGTTTGCTCTCGTGTCTTCCTTTTCCACATTTGCTCCTTGGGTTCTGACTGGCTGGCAGTCCACCAGCGTCCCCAACAGGAGCCCTGATGTCGGCTCCCCTGCGGGCTTCCGGCCAGCTGAGAGGGATCTCTACAGGCAGTGACAAAAACGTCCAACTTATCACTGCCCAACATTCCAGAGGTTTGGTTTGAGCAATTTCAAACCAACAG
>CM053619.1:37133288-37193170 GCA_028646535.1 Procyon lotor
CGGCCACCCTTAGTTTGTTTCTTGAGTCTAGGAGTCTCTTATGGTTTGTCTCCCTCCCCTGTTTTTGTTTCTTGTGACGGTGGCATTTTTGAAAAGTCCAGAGTGGTTAACAAGCGTAGAATGTCCCAATATCTGGATTTCTCTGCTTCCTTCTCCCCTCCTCTCATGATTAGATTTAGGTTATAAGATTTTGGCAAAAATACTTGATAGGCAATAATACCATGTCCTTCTGTTACATCACATGAGGAGGCCCAGCCTTTCAGTCTGTTGTACGGGGGACGCTGAGCTTGGTCAGTTACAGTGACATATGTCAGACGGAGAGCAGAACTACACAGGGAGATCTTCCATCCAAGCGACGGTATTCTGACCAGTTACCCTTGGTGGGATATCGTCTAAGAATTTTTAAAAACTGCAATAAAATCATGAACTTCATGGAGTAGATTTACTCTTGGAGTTCTTGGTGTCTGAATTCTGAAACTCTGCCTCGTGTAATGTGGGGCAGGGCAAATAAGTAAACTCGCTGATGGCATCAGGACCCAGAGATCCGTGGAGGGAGGAGGAGGAATGAGTGAGGACGGGGGAAAGAAGAGGAAGGACCCTGAGCTATGAGCAGAGTGTGGAGTCATCACTTCTGTTTGTTGAAGAGCTGAGACAGAGTGACACCCCAGAAGCAATGAGCACCCCAGCACCCAGAACTTGGACTCTTATTTCTCAGTTAAAAAAAAAAATTCCCAGGACTACTTGGAGATATTAAGTGCAAGGTGGGCTCTTCTGTTCCAGAAAGAAAGGAAGTGCTAAAAAAAACCAACCAAACAAACAAACCTGACAAGTTATGTCAAAAAGGATACGGAGCCAGTTTGAAGAGGCTCCCGCTGGCTATATTTTGAACACTCTGAACATAAAAAAATGGACAGCAGGAAAGAACTCATGAGCCCAAACTGCAACTTCAAAAAATGTAGGGAAGAGGTATCTGGGTGGCTCAGTCAGGTAAGCACCCGACTCTTGATTTCAGCTCAGGCCTTGATGTCGGAGTCGTGAGTTCGAGCCCTACTGGGCTCCACACTGCACACATTAAAAAAAAAATGTAGGGGCGCTTGGGTGGCTCAGTGGGTTAAAGCCTCTGCCTTCAGCTCAGGTCGTGATCCCAGGGTCCTGGGATTGAGCCCCGCGTCGGGCTCTCTGCTCGGCAGGGAGCCTGCTTCCTCCTCTCTCTCTGCCCACTTGTGATCTCTCTCTCTCTGTTGAATGAATGAATGAATGAATGAATGAATAATTTAATTAATTAATGTAGGGGAGAGGTAAAGGAAAAGCTTTTCTTTCAGACGAATGCCAGCAAATGATCGTAGAAGGAACTACAGAATTAGAAAGTCACCATCGTGCAACCATGGATGCTGAAGCCACTGGGTGGAAGGTTGCTGGTCTCCAAGAAGGACACGCAGAAGATTCTTTATTATTTATAAACAGAAAAGCGTACTTTTGTAGCAGAGGCACCAGCTACCAGCTGCATCACCTCCCATGCGCCCGAGAGCTGGATCCAAATCCCACAGCCAAGATTTTCTTTCATAGCAATTACCTCTGAGTAGTCCCTTTCCCTTTACGCAGGCAGCTCGGTCGGACTCCGTGCCGGCAGCCCCACACTGATGATTATAGTCTGCGAGCCTGTCTGCCATTGGGAAAAAGCATCCCCGTAGAGCTTTTAGGCAACCCGTGGGCTACCTGCTCTGCCCCCTTTCCCAGCACTGACAAAAAGAAGTCAAGGCTCACGGTGAACCTCGGGGTGAGGTCCGGGGTTCAGGCCAGGAGGAGGATGCCCTGTCTGTAAGCACAGCCCCCTGGAACTGAAAATCCCCGTTTGAAAAAGAAATGTTTAACTTCGAGCCCAAACTACATGACCCCTAAGAACCACACAACCCGCAAACTGGGAGGACTATAGCCTTGATCCCTCGAAAAAGGAATTTCCCTCCAGCTCTCCCTACCCGCATGCTCCAAATTCCCCGACTCCTGGACTGTGCGAGTTTCGCGAACACAGCGATGCTCTTCCACGGCTCTGTATCTTTATCTGAAATGCCCTCCCAGCTTCCCGGTCCCCAGCCGCGTGGAGTCCGCAGCTTCCCTGCGTGGCAGGGGAGGCACTGCTCTCCCCAACTCCCACCTCACTTTAAAGGCACCTGGCATACTGCCCGGTTGTCCCTTTTTTATGTCTTAATCCAGCCCCTCCACCGGCCCCCCACCCCTTGCCACCGCAAAGACCACACATTCCGCAGTAAGGGCCATGTCTTAATTATCTCTGCTTCCTTGGCACCCAGAGAGAGCCAAAGACATGCTCAATAAATGTATAATGAAGGGGTGAATCAAAAAAAATCAATGATCGTGACCCAAAGCTGAGTTTCACTGCCTTGACTCTGTAGATTCTACGCTCATAAGATGGAAGAACACACAGAGGCACTATTATGGTTTCATCGCGATACCATGATGACAAGTCTCAATGGCTGGGGAGGCGAGACACGGGCACCGAGTTGCAAACCGCCCTAGAAGGCAGACCCACCGAGGAGGATGTGGCTCTGCTACAAGGAACCCCAGACCCTGCCCCAAGCCCTCCCCTCCCCCACAGAACTCGCTGGAGAACTCCGAGCTCCGCGCCAAATTAATCACCCAGAGTATTTGAGAAAAATGAGTCTCTTCTGCGGAATAATCTATTTGTGGGAGACAGGTGTTCCTGGAGCAGCTGTAAACCACGATATTTTTTCCATTTACTTACAACATTAAATTGAAAATTTGTTCCCACGAGGGAATTTTTTTTTTTTACCACTCCTCCAAAAACTAAATAAAAAAGCACACAAGAATGTAGAAAACCTATTAAAATTGCATATTGAGGGAAATAAAAACGACACTCTTCAGATAACATCAGCACCACTGCCCAGAGGCAAAAAATAAAAATATACCATGAAAGCGGAGGCCTTTCCCACAAATACCGCACGGATCTAGAAAGGAAACTCATTTCTGATTTCAAAAGGCTGATATCCGTCCCAAAGAAGGAGTCTGTTGGGGAGTTTCTATTCTACTTTGGGGAATTCGGTTCGGTTTGAGCGATTCTGCACAGGTAAAATGGAGCTGAGCTAATCTAACCATCAACACAGCTGTGCAGGGGTAAAATGCATCCTCGAAGGTGTCACTTGCATTTGGACATAAGCTCAGCTCTTCAGTTCACTGTTTATACCTGCATTCTCCTTAAAGCCAGGCTGCTTCCGCCGTCCCATCTGGGCTCTTTACTGGAGCTCTCCTCCCTCTCCCTCTCAGGTACCTGAGGTTCTCAGCCCCCCTTCTCCATGACAGACCGTTCAGCACCCACATAACTGAGCATTTAACTTTGCATGCACTTGGCTTGTCCACTAATTCCTTCTTGAGTTACTTTTTTGCTCCCCTGGTTTTAATCTCACATTGGGACTTTCTGGATCCTTGGAGAACCCGTGGAGCGCTGAACAGGGGTTTGGTGAATATTTATGGCTTTGCTATTTATTCAAAAGGAGAGTCTTTAGTTAATGCAAGAGAACTGGGGTGACTGCTTCGGGGCTGAAAGCCAGGGTTCGGGAGACAGGTATGGGCTCAAGCTCCAGCACCTTCGCTTTCTACCTTAGAACTTGGAACAATTCCTTCCTTTCTCTCAGCTCATTTGCACATCTCAAAATTGAGGATAATAATAGCACTTTATGGCACTGTTAGAGGGGTCAACGAAACAAGGACTAGAAAGCACTTAGCACAAAGAAAGGTCCAGTCTCATGAACAGTAAGTACATACCAAGTGCGCAATGCATGGTAGCTACTGTTGTTGAAAACATGTGTCGGAACAAATTAGTGCCAAACTACTGGGTTAGGAGGCTGGGCCGGTCATGCAGGAGGGGGGCCGTCACCGCAGCTTCTGCCCTACAGGGCCTCTGCTTTGTGTCCCTGGCAGTCTTTTTCACTGGAATAAGGGAAGTCTGATGTCTTCTCTTTGGCTCTTTAAAATAATTTTTAGTGAGTAACTGCAGGTACACAGGTACCTGTGTTGTTCTTTTGTTTTGGTTTTTACAAATTTATCAGGTACTATTTAAAAATGTATCTACTTTGGAGGGGAGGGGGTGGGAGGGACGGGGTGGCTGGGTGATGGACATTGGGGAGGGTACGTGCTACGGTGAGCGCTGTGAATTGTGTAAGACTGATGAATCACAGACCTGTACCCCTGAAGCAAATAATACATTGCATGTCAATTAAAAAAATGTATCTACTTTGAGGGGAGCCTGGGTGGCTCAGTTGGTTAAGCATCTGCCTTCAGCTCAGATCAGGATCCTGTAGTCCTGGGATTGAGCCCCGCATCGGGCTCCCTGCTCAGTAGGGGGTGGGTGGGTGTCTGCCTCCTGCCCCCTGGTTGTGCTCTCTCTCTCCTCTCCGTCATATAAACAAAATCTTTTAAAAAATAAAATAACAAATGAAAATGTGTCTACTTTGATACTTACCCTATGGTTATAGAGGAATATTAATACTGGGAGGCAAGAGGACTGGGTGAAGGGAACCCTGTACTACTTCTGAAAAAAAAATTTTTTTTGGGGGGGGTACCACAAGATCCATTTGTTATGGTTTATTATTTACATTTGTGTTCTCACTACATCAAAGTTAATTCTGATTCTGATAACCTAAAATTACTCTTAATTAAAAGTTTTAGACAAATGATTACCTATTAGTTACTTCCTTGAGTTTGGCTTTCCATACTTAGAATTAGATTTCCTTCACACAAATTACAACCATATTTTAAACACAGATTTGCTATGGACTGAATTATGTGTCCTCCCAGAATTCATATGTTGAACCCCTAACTCTTAACCCTTAGTGGGAGCCCCATGCCCCCTGAATATGGGGCCTTGGGGAGATAATTCACAACAGTGGGCCCCCATGATGCGCTCAGTGCTCTTACAAGAAGACACCCCAAAGCGCTTGCTTCCTCTCTTTCCATCCCCAAGTGAAGACACAGCTAGACAACCACCTATGAACCAAAAAGCAGAGCCCTCACTGGGAACCAAATTAGCAGCTCCTGGATCTTCCAGAACAGTGATCAGTAAGCGTTTGGGTTTAAGCCATGTGGTCTATAGGATTTATGACAGCAGCCGGAACGAAGAGGACATTCCAGCTCTCATCGATACTCCCACTGAAATACCTTATCTCTTCTTGTAGCAAGTAAACATCCAACCATTTCACGTACCACCTGCTTGACTTTGGGCCAGTCACATAATTTCTCGGTGCCTTCATCTCTAAAGTCAGGAAAACCAAGTAAACTTCCACTTAGGCTTGCAGAAGTTAACTAGTTAACTACAGGTCATGCTTTTGGGGGGATCACTTGTATTGGCTGCTATTGCTGCTGTTATTAACCTCTTGCTGAATTCATATTCATAGGGCAGAGCTCTATCTATGCAAAGCATTTTAGATGGATTCTCAAGAGACTTGACCTAGATTGTTGCTCTAAGCTAGACTCGTTGGCTTTCATGTATGGAAAACCTACGTCTAACTCAGTGAAGGGTGCTCTTTCCTAGGATGATTCTGCAGAGTTGTGAATCGAGTTCAACTCTTGGCCATGGTGGGGCAATGAGGACATTAGTCCTCGCTGTGCCTGCATGGTGGGGCCCGGCCTTGCTCTTCTACGTACTGTGTGCCCCCCCCCCCACCCCAGCCGGGACAGGTGAGCTTCTCGAGGCTCAGAGAAGACCGTGGAAAGCTCAAAGCAGCCCCGTGTGGCTGCTGCTTTTATTATGAGAGAAGGCATGGGGCCGCTCCAGCAGGACCTGGGCTTTGCTGTATTCAGAAACAACAGGAATAAGGGCTGACCGTTCGGAAACTCTCGCCAGGGCATTCTCACCTCCCAGTGGGCTCTGTGCCTCACTGTGAAGCTCTGACCGGTCCCCTGCAAGGTCTATTACACTGCCAACAGCAGCAGCTTTATAAAGCGGAGGAAAAACAGGGAAATGTTTAGCCAACAGGCATTCTAACTTTCTGCTTCCGAATCCCTTGCCGCATACTGCTTTCTGGTCATTTTTCTCCTAAGCTGTGTGCTCCCTGCCCCTCATCCACGACTCTGACAAGGTGGGAGCCTCAGCAGAGGATGAGTGTCAGGCTGGGGCCATACAGACATTGGTGACCACAAGGGGGGCCCTGGCTGCCAGCCGGGAGGACGGAGAGGACCCCACCTACAGCGGTGGTCCGATGAGAGGGAAATGTGGGTGACGGCCTCAGCCCCACATGCGAGAGGGCAGGAGCAGTGGTCTGAGGAAATGAACTTCCCTGACATGGTGACGAGCTCAGCCCTGGGCTGAACACAGGGGAAGCGTACCCGGAGAACCTGACAGCGGTTCATCGTTGGTGTTACCCTTAGCACGGGCTGAGCAGTGGCTGCAGCCTGATGCGTGACAGGTCTGGGCCACCGGTCCGCCTCCCCCCGGGGACAACACGCTGGCCAGGTGTCCGAGTTCCCCAACCAGATGGCAGTTGGGACTCCAGAGGACACCTGAGTCGCCGGGAGGTTGGCGGATGGAGCGGTCTCTGGGGGAGACGTGTTGGTGGGAAATCGGGGGCTGTGCATCTGAATAACTCCAAGGCAACGACGCGCCCAACCTTGACCCGAACGCCCGTGGAGAAGCCCCGAGCCTCGTGCCTCGGCGCGCAGGCCTTACCGGTGACGTGGAGCTTCTCGTCGGTGACCTCCGCCTTCAGGTAGATCCGGCCCCGCTTCTCCGTGTGGTCCATCCCGCAGAGGCTGGGCACGTTGATCACACACTGCTTGTGCACGTTCATGTCACAGGCTGCGAATCGGGACAGCGGAGGGTGAGGCTGGCAGATGGGCTCACGTCAGTGTTGGGGTGTGCGAGCACAAGTGCCGGGGAGCTACCCTTTAACTCGAGACTCTGCTATCATGTTTTTGGTGACACCGAGAACTGTTAGCAGATGTCCCTTACAACACAGCCTTCATGTGAATGACAATATCCCTAAAATACCCGAGCCATATTTGTCCAGTCTCAACTGAAGGAAGATCCCCTGGCCTGTTCTTCTGTGCTTCAAATATTCAACACTAGGCAAAATTCACACAGGTAAATGCATACAAAGCGCAGGCCAATTAATATTTCATGGAGGCAGAGGCAAATTATATGCACGTTTTAAACAGAGGCTATTTTTTGCCAAAGAATGCCTTCTGCCCATCTGAGCTTATAGTTCAGGAAGGGTGAAAATCTGTGGAGTGAGTATAGGAAACTCATAAAATTTCTTTCCTTAGTTAACGCTGTATTTTCAAGAAGGCTTACGTACATTGCTTTTTTTTTTTTTTTTTAAGAACTGGTATTTGAGATTTTAAACCTGTCTTCAAATATTTAAATATTATTCTAAGTAAAACAAATACACGCCTGGCGTGATAAGCCTTTCCTTACCAGCTGACATTACGTGGGTGAGACAGGGAGGAATGAAAAGATCTGTCCCAGCGCAGGGAACCAAAGAAACCCTGAAAAGAATCCTGTGTGCCGAACGCAAACACAAGACTGTGTGTAGGTGTTCCCGCTCGGTCGTCCCCGTTCCTCTGGGCTTCCCGCAGGAGCCACGGCCACCAGAACGCTTGCACGGCCCCGACCGGAGGCGACAAGGCTCTCGCCAACCCTCAAGGTGGAGCCTTCACGCTCGTTTTCCCTTCAGTGTTTAATGTGGTGAAGCACGTTGCAAAAAGCATCACGAATAACATGTATTTCGTGATACGGGAAGGATTTGATACGGGAAGCAGAACGCACACAAAGAGAAAAAAGCAATCGGCGGCTTCCCCCGGGTGTGGATTCTGTTTGGGTTTCTATTTCCAAAGCTGACCGTCCCAAATTGTGCGCCACCTCCATGCAGCCAATATGAAGGCTTTTTGACAAGGTGGGCTATTGACGGGACTCGTGCTCACCAGACTCCTAGCTTCAAGTGCCAGGGGGCAGAATTGCAACTTCGAAGAAATTAATGGCAGCTTCTCCTCGAGGGAGCAGCGCCACGGGGAAGTGGGGGTGTGGGGGTGTGGGGGTGCGAGCGCCCTGGGCTGTATTCTTGTCTTGACTCCGCCGCGAGTGGCTTTTTGATCTCAGGAAGCTCAAGGGCTCTCTCTGATTCTGTTTCCTGCTCTGCAAACTAAGAGCCTGGTCGGGACTGGTCGGAAAGACACGTCTTTCCCCTGCCAAGCAGAGTAGTGCATGGTATCCTAACCCTGCAACGTGAAGGCACAGGGAGAGGTTTCTTCTCTGCAGAAGTGAAGGGAGGAGCACAGGCAGCAGCCCCAGACTCTAAGGACCTAGGAGTCTAAGAACCCTAGGACTCTAAGGACACGAGTTTAAAATAAAACAAAAAAAGAAGACAAAGCAAAAAGCACTGGTCCAGGTCAGCGGTTTTCAACTTTTTTTTAGTAATGGAACCCATTCTTCAAACAAAATCTCAAGCAGAGTCCTAACACATAAATCAGATGAGTGTTACTTCATCAGCAAAAACTTTAGTTAATAAATGCAAATTGATACATTTATTACAGAGACATTCACTGATCACTAAAAACCTCAGATCCAAACAAAATTCTGAGACCAGCTGTCTCAACTGACAACGCACTCATTTCCATTCTCCGTTCGAGTTGTCCAGCTCCTTGACGGAGAGTATGTAGAAGGGGTAAACACCGCCCGCAATGCTCGGGCTGGCGGACTCCTCCTCGGGGAAGCAGACGTGGCGGGAGAAACGTGGTTACACATTCTGCCCAACGAGTGAAGCTGGCAACAGCCTCTCCACCGTCTCCTCCAACTGGTCAAGCTCCAGCGGGTAACACATTTTCAAGAGTTCACTTGTGTCCCGTGGTTTTAAAAGAGTTAAAAGGAGATTTACAAATGCTCTTAGGATTCGCACTCGCAGAACCCAAAACGACTGGCCTGGATCATCACAAAGCTTTGGTTTAGGCTATTAAATCTGACAGCTTTCTAAGGTAAAGGGCCCCTGTGTGTTGAGAAACTATCCATCTGCTCTATAGCGTTCATTTAATCTTCATTTTTATATACATGCGATCTTTCTCCATGTAGAATACGCCTAGAAAGCTTTGGCCATAATAGCAGGAACTAATGAATGGTGACATATTGGCATTTCCATAATTCCTCCCTATTGACTAGAAAAACAGGCTCAGTAATTACCTTTTTTTTTTTTTTGGTCCTGAAAGTATACATTTTTATTTAAACACATAAGTGGCCCGGGGAATCTCATAAGAGTTATCAAAGCGAAGAGTTTCCAGGGTTGTTTCTCTTACTACCTGGTGCTTGAGGATGATACACACAGAACAAAAAGGGGGGACTGGGGGGCTGATGCCATCCTTGTCCATGGCCTTCAGTGATTTCCTCTCTGACTGGACTGATAGAAATTTGGTCTGTCCACGAACACGCAGGAGGGCGAGTGAACTTCGGAGGTCTGCTTTTCATTTTAACCGGAGTTTCAGTTTTAAGGAGAGCCTACTGGATTTTTCCACAGTCCACCCACTAATTAGAGACACAGGAAGATAATGACTATGGTGGCTTCTTATTTTGAAGCCTAACCAAATGTGGAATCTGGAGGTGGGGATTCTTCTTTCAACACATGGCATTTGCTTTAGGGTTTGGGTAGCCTGCGTTTTACAGTGACTGAAGATTTCTACCACCAAAAAATACCCCATGACAGCGCTGACTTCATTTATAAATTGGGTGGGGTTGGTGTTTTTTTGTTTTTGTTGGTTGTTTGTTTCTGTTTTGGGCTCACAATTAGCCAAGTAAGGAGTTTAATAAATTAGTAGTTGGACAGTGGAGGAGTGGTCCTACACTTTTTTGGGTGTGGCATATATTTGAACGAGTTCTTTTTATCCATGAGTGGATGTGGAAAAGGTCCTGAAGCTGAGGTGCCTTGTAAGCCCTGGGCATCAGCCGCAGAGCCTCACCATCTACTGGCAAAGAAAACTTACTTACTGTCACATTTCATCCCTTGATGGATAAGTCCATACAGCAAGGACCCACAGTGATCACAGAAGGTAGGGCTTCCATAAGTGTGGATTTTAAACTTGTGCTTGCTTCTGGGATCCTGCGGGGAGAAGAAGTACATGTGTTCATTCCATCATCAAAGGAACACATTTTTGGACAAAGCCAAGGTCAGGTCCCACCATTTCCTCCCCGCCCCATGTCAAGGTTCAATAGCATGAGACTGCGTGCTATTCTGTGGGATAACAGAGCAGGGGGCAGGGTGGGGACACTTTGCAACATCGTGTTTTAACAGGCTGCCCATTTTGGGCCACGTAGTAAATACCATGTGTCCTTTCCTTACAGGGTATGAATGCACACACCAGGGTTTCCAGCAATGTTGCCACTTTGGGACCTACAGTTGCAAAAGTGCTTCCGGGCAGGCATGGTGTTTTAGACGTCGTAGGATCGAGGTACCTCTGGTGCCCAGCACAGGCTGCAGCACAAGGTGGACACAAAATCACAGTGTATTTGTGAACTGAGTGACCCTGGATCCACTCAGTGGAGTTGAGGCGATCTCCTTTTGGGCGAGTTTTCTTGAAATACGGTATTAAGACCAGATATGCACCCAAACCAACAGAGACCGTCTCCTGTTTCTGTGCTATTTCTGAAGCATCATATGCATTTTCATGGGCAAACTCCAGGATAATCAGGTGAGAATTGGAAACCGCACTGAAAGCACACTTCCCCTAGCCCCCTGCTGCAATTTCATTACCTTCCCTAGCATAACATACAAATTATTGAAGCTACGAGACAGCTATCTCTCAAGTAGCCTTTTTGCTCCTCAATTCGCAGACAGATTACAGATAAGGAAATAAACATTATACACAGCAGAATGTCGTGACCAAAGAGCACAAACTCTCAGTCTGAAATGCTTGGGTCCGGTCCCATGGCTCCTACCTCCCAGAAGCATGACCTTGCACAAACAACTTATCCTTTCTGCCTCATCTGTAGACTGGGAAATTAACAGCGCTATCTTACATGGCTCTTATGAGGGCAAAACAAGTCAGTCTTATTAAATGCATAGGTGGGTCCATCTATGTCGATCGGTGCCTCTGCGTCTTGGACCTCCGTTGACTAAAGTGCAGAAGCGGAGGGTTGAACTGAAAGACCTTTAGGTCGTGCTTGAAATATAAAGCAATTTCCTCCTCAAGTCCCTATCAGGACACTTCCTGATTAAATTCCTCCTCCCGAATCATTCTTTGTGGCCCAATCAGCGGTAAATACAGAGCTGCCATTAGCTGAATTAAGGAAGACAGTAGAGGAGAAGGGTTTTGGGAAGGGCAGGGGACTAAGAGCACCACTGCGGACATGGTGAGCCCGACTTCTCCTTCATGTGCAAAGACACACAAAGAAAGCTGCTCCTAGCGTTCCACCTTCTAAGAGCCTAGGTGCTGGTGGTTTGAGAGCATTTCAAAGGGGATTTTGATCTTGTAAGGTGATTCATCTTTTTGGTTGACTTTGAAGCCTAAAATCCAAGCCACACGTGGCAATGAATTATACAGTTGGCCCCTGAACCATGTGGGGGTTAAAGGCATCAGCACCCACTCCCACAGTTGAAGATCCATGTTTCACTTTGGACCCTTCCCCCCAGACTTAACTACCAATAGCCTATTGTTGGCTGGAAGCCTTACCAAGAACATAAGACAGCCGATTAACACATATTTTGTAGCCGCATGTAGTATATGTTGTAGCCTTACAACGGAGTAAGCTAGAGAAAAAATGTTAAGAAAAACATAAAATACATTTAATGGACTACACAAAATCCACGTGTATGTGGATCCATGCAGTTCAAATCTATGTTGTTCAAGGGTCAACTGTAATTGCTTTTTTAAAAGTCATGAGTTTTAAAATCCTGGAATATTTCAATCATGCAGAATCGTATAAAGAACATTAAATGAAATACATAAGTTATCACTCAGACATGACAAACGTTCGCATTCCCCGATTTTTTGTTGTATGATCATCATCTTCTCTACAGACATTAGTGACCTTCAAAGTCACATGGCCAGTGAATGGCAGAGCTAGGGTTTGGCCAATATCTGCGTCTCTAACACTGATTCCCATCCAAGAGGTTAAAAAAAAATCCACCCAGAATGAAGATTTGGCTCTTAACACATTTTTAAAATAAAGTTTTATATTTTCAACACAACATTTTTAAAAGATTGTATTTATTTGAGAGAGAGAGAGAGAACATCAGCAAGGGGGAGGGGGAGAGGGAGAAGCAGACTCCCCGCTGAGCATGGACACCCCCCATCCGAGTCATTTATCCCAGGATCACGACCTGAGCCAAAGGCAGACAACCAACTGAGTCACCCAGGTGCCCTAACACAACAGTTCTTAATACAAGGTTACCACCTGCTTGGTAAATAAAGGTTTACTGGAACACAGCTATCTATGTTCATTCATTTACATCTTTTCTGTGGCTACAAGGGCAGAGTCGAGTAGCTACAACAGAGCCCACAAAGCCTAAAATATGGCTACAAAGCCTAAATTATTAGCAATCCGGCCCTTATAGATAAACCTTTGCCAGTCTCTTCCGGACCATGGTTTTCTCTGCATGGCACCAGTATGACCTGGAACTTGTCCACAATTATTTAGCCCCTCCTCAGACCAAATGAATCAGAAATCCTGTGCAGCCTCAAGCTTCACGTTTCAACAAGCCCTTCAGGTGATCCTAATACTGGCAGGTACGCTAAGGACTGAGAGCCACTGCTGGAGAAGGTTACTTGACAAGTATCTAGTAAGTGCCTACTGGATGCTAGGCACCGATGTGTGTGGGTGATTAGCAATACTGAGTTGGGTCATCAGCTTCCTTCCTAAATGTCCCTTAGGGTGTGAAACATCAACGCCATCCTTGGGAGATGATTTTCCTTATCGAGGAATAGTTGTGAGTATATGGTCTCAGGTGTGGGCACCGCACCGACGATGTCAGGCAGAATGCCGAGGGCACAGAACAGGGTCAGCATCAGTTAAGAGTCCCCAGGGTGACAGCAAAGGTCATGTCCAACCACGTGGAGGGCAAAGGGGATGCTAGGGGAAAGGAGGCAGCCAGCTCTCCCTGCAACAGCAAGGCACCAACAACTGCCCCTAGATGAATAAAGCCCAGCAGCTCGCGCACAGCTCCGGGGCGGCTGTCCTGCCTGCTGGTTGTCACACAGATCTCTACTGATGTGGCGCACAGGCGACTCGCTTCGCTTTTCAGGAAAATCTAAGTCTTACTCCTCCGATCCCCAGATGGCATCTTCAGGCCCCCACTGTGTGGAGGTGTAGGGAGAGGGGAAGCCATCGCTTCCACCTCCTGTGGAAGTCTGGAGCGCGACCAAGTCCTGGAGTCCTCATGCACCGAAAGGATGAGTGGCCAAGGATCAGGTCTATGTTAACAAGAAACAACAGTAACACAGTAATAACAACACCTGTTTGTTGATCTTCACAGCTGTGCAGGTGCTTTAAAATGCAGGGGACTCCCCTCTTCTACAAAAAGAGCATCTTCCAGGATTCCGGAGACCTGTGGTCGGACTCCAGCCCTGATACAAACTCAGCAACTTCGGACAAGTCATGTCACGTATTTATAAAGCAGAAATATGCCCATGTCATAGCCTGGGGGTCGGGCCTATCTTCGGGAACGTATGAGACAGGGCTTTGCAACCCCCCAAATCCCTAGACAAATATAAGATTATCATAATTCCATTATCCTTGGAAGTGAAGTCCAAGATGCCCAAGGTCTTCCAACAATACTTTAGGGACTTGGATCAGAACGGGAAGGAAGCAAGAGGAAAGCTGATCAACTCTGGGGCCCACGGGTGGCTGGAGTGGGGGCCAAGTCGGCAAGGAGGCAGGGGACTTCCTCTGGGGTCCTGAGTTCCCGTCCTCTGCCCTGGAGTGGCCTTCCCAGGCAGGTGGCCCCCGCTGGGTGGTGAACTCTGAGAGAGCCCCCCAACCCAACCCACCTATCCACCACTTCCACCAGCAGGGTGGCTCATCTCTGTCTCCACGGAAATGGAAGGCAGGAGCACCGATACTCATTTCCAGTCCAATTAATCTCACCTTGTCTGACAAAAAGAAACCACAGTGTTAGCTCAAGAGCTAGGACTTAATGATAATTTCCAGAAGCAACTGCCCTAAAAAGCTCCAGGCTCTTTCTGTTCCTATCCATAGCTGCTGGCTGGTGGTGTGCTTTACTTCTCGGGGCTCTGATTTCTTCATCAAGAATCCGAAGGGACTGGGTCAGTACTTTCAAAGGGGTAGAGTTCCCAGGGCCCTCCAGCCTTCAGGAGGTGCCCACGGGCGGCTGAGGGGGAGGGAGGGAGGCCAGTGCTAAAATACCAGCGTGAAAACAACCCGATGAGATGGTCCCTTTGATTCTGTCTTGCTTCTAAAACGAAAACAAACTTTGACTTTTATTCGGACGTAATTTAAGACTCACAGCAATTTGTGAAAACAGTACGACTGTCCCTATAAGCTTTGGCCGGCCTTCCCCGGTGATAACATCTCACATAACCGCAGCACACGGGCAAAACCGGGACCCTGACACCACGACAAAGCCTGCAGGGTTTCACCAGATCTCGCGTGTGTAATTCCAATGCGTGTATTCTTACTATACAGCTCATGAACTATAGACACGCTTTCCTCGAACAGGGATACACTAATATTTGCTGGGTAAATACCACGAATTCAAGCAGACCACCACCCAAGGAGTATCTACGGCTATTTATCAAATACATTATCCACTGACCAGCTTTGGAAAACCAAATGATTTCAGGGCATAGGCTGAGCGAGGGCTCACCCCAGTGACGGTGCCAGCCAGGGGGCGTGGCCATTGGAGGTGCGAAAGTCTCGGGCTTCCAACTGGTGCTGGCAACCCAGGCTTCCCTGGTGTGGCTCTGGCCGCTCCCTCCGCCTGGCCCAGGCATCTTAGGCCAAGACCCCATGTGCCGAAACACCAAACACAGCAGTAACAAAGCTGCTTCCTCCTCCCAGAAGCCCCTCCAGAATCTCCAGCATCAGTCACAATTATCCTCTTTCGTCTGGCCTTGCAAGACGCGGGACTTCCGTCTTTCCTACGCCACCTCCACCTCCTGCAACTTAGGAGGTTATCACTCTGTCTAGCCCCCCTTTCCTGTTTCCCTCCTTTATCGCACACTCATGCACATCACAGACACACACCCGAAGGCCACGCCCCGGAGTCTAAGGCATGGTCCAAAAGCTCCTGCTGAATTTGCTGCTGGACTGGAACCGAGGATAGAATGAAGGGTTGGTAGTAACCTTCTCTCCAAGCTTCGTGGAAACTGGAGCAAAAAGGGAAAAGAAACACACAGGGTTCCTCCAGGGCTGCAAAGCCACCTGGATGCCACATTTGTCTTATTTTCCTCTAAAAACCATTTGTCTCCCACACGGCGAGCCTTCAGTGAATGTGTATGGAGTCTTCAAGAAAGTATGTTTTTATCACTATTTACCTGAGGATTCTAGATAAAGTTATCCCACATATTAGTTATGGTAAGTCTGGCCTCACTTTAGCGCCACAAAAAAAAAAATGGCTGGTCTACCCCAAACCTTCACTCTATTACCAAGTTAGTAACATCTCCCCATTTCGTGCAATACATGTAACTCTGACTTTTCTTTTTTTAAACTTCCCTAGACACTGGCAGCCTCTCATTAAGTGGAGTATGAAACCTACTGTCACAAGTCACAAGCCTGACATATTCTAATGAAAGGGGGAGCCATTCAGCTCCGATGTTTCTGTCGTAGACGCAGTTGGCGGGGGGGTGGGGGGTTTAGAAAAAGAAGTTTCTGACTCAACCGATTTTCATAGGCACGAAGGAAGCCCAACCCACAAATCTAAATCTAGACCTCTTAGGGGAAAGTAACAAATGAAAATTTCAAGTTCTACCCAAAGCATCTGCTGGTCTGTTTCTCATATCTTAGCTTTAGAATGCGGCAACTTAATTAGTTTTCCTCGGAGACATTGCTCTACATTTCTACCGGGACTTGTCAGTCTTTTGTCAAAATCATCACAGCCGCCATCATTATGCGACCCGCTTAAAATAAACCCGTGGGTCTATGCTGCACAAAATTTTGGTACTTAAATGTCCTAGATGCCTTCTTGTCGTGTTCCCTGTAACCATCTGGAGGGTGTTGTCCAGGCCTTCAAGGTTGGCATCCACCGATGCCTGATGTGAAATCTCCAGAGGGCTTAGAGCTCCCTACACACCCGGAGGCTGGGATCAATGGTGCCTTTTGATGTTTACATTTGAACAGACCTCATTTCAAATGCCCTTTTTCATCTGATGAGTAAAATAATGGCAGGCTTTTGGCTAGAGGTCAGCCTGCCTTGAATTTTCCAGCGGTATCTGAATGCCCCTGAGAGGCCCCTCAGGTTTCTCACAGGGCACCAAATTGGCTGTCACTGAGCACCAGACTCCAGACTTTCAGGGCTTCTGGAAAAAGACTCTGTTTTTAACTGAGTGAAGCCTGCAGGGTAGCTGCCTTCATTGCCCAGAGCAGTGTGGCTCCTTCAAGCTGCTCCGTCTAAATACCAAAGAAAATTCTTCACTTTCACCATCTGATGTGTTCTCATGAATCATACTTTAAAGCCAACCCCGGGTCTAAATGTCACCCACATGCTGACTATACAAGCAACACCAAACCCATTGCTCCAAGGGTGAATCTGGCATTATTTCTTTAATTTCTTGGGAAGCAGGTGGTTTTTTTTTTTTTTTCAATAATTTAAAAAATTCCTATTTATATTATTTTATGTTACCATGAGAGAGCATTGCCAAAACCAGATCGTATGAGCAAGGTGATTTTTTTTTTAAAAGATTTTATTTATTTGAGAGAGAGCCATCACAAGTAGACAGAGAGGCAGGCAGAGGGAGAGGGGGAAGCAGGCTCCCTGCTGAGCAGAGAGCCCGACTCCCACTCGAAGCTTGATCCCAGGACCCTGAGATCATGACCTGAGCCGAAGACAAAGGCTTCAACCCACTGAGCTACCCAGGTGCCCCAAGCAGGGTGATTTTATGGGACTTGGATATCCCTCATAATTGTCACAGTAGACACAATATACTGCCCAAGGCCCCCACAGCCCCTTCCACAGCCTGGTTGACTGTATTTAGGTGTAGGGAATGCACTTGGCCTTTGATTACATTGGTCTTGTAGAATGTTGCCTGTCTTAAGGAAGAACCAAGGAACTTCCCTTTCTGGTGAGTTCATTTTTTATCTTAATGCAACCCTACTTTATTCTGATGAATAACATTCATCTTTACAGTTGAACTAACCTGTCATGCCAGGCTTTGCTGGTAGAGGGGTTCCTATGGGTCCTTTGCCCAGTTGTGCAAGATGGTATAATTGTTAAATACGAAGTGGCAACTCTTTAAAAAAGAT
The DNA here is from genome assembly GCA_028646535.1 of Procyon lotor. Lineage (NCBI taxonomy): Eukaryota > Metazoa > Chordata > Mammalia > Carnivora > Procyonidae > Procyon > Procyon lotor. Next base: position 37,150,711 of record CM053619.1, read on the forward strand.
TCTACCTAAATCTCTACCTACAAGACAATGGCCAAATAAACCATAATATATTTATACTGTGGAATACTATGTAGCAGTTAAATCAAAGGAGCAAAAGCTCTCGGTAACAACATGGATAGATCTCTAAGGTAGATTGTCTAGTGAAAAGAGCGAGCCGCAGAATGGAACATAAAAGATGACATTTATGTAGAAGACAGAATGAAAGATAACCCCCAGATGCAGAACAATAATATAGCTTTTCTTTAGACAGATATATAAATAAAACACCTCTGGGAAAGTGCGGTGACAGACTAGATTCAGAAATGACAGGGAGAGGAGATCTCGTGCTATCTGAAAAGACCTAAGTTAAAAAGAATGAATTCATACGTTATCTATGCAGTCCAAATTACCTTGAATCCCAGCTGAATGTATGGTTATATTTCAACTGGATCACGAGATGTTATTAGGGGGACAGCTTAGGCATGTTGAAGAAATTGGGACATGACCACTCTATTTGGTGATGAATGGACTGTGTCTACGGCTTCTCCAGCACTCTGCTGAGAAGGTGTCTGTATGAGCTCACTATGCAGATATCCGGAACCACTAGCCATCGACAAAATGGAAATTTTTTTTTTTTTTTAAGATTCTTATTTATTTATTTGACACAGAGAGAGAGATCACAAGTAGGCAGAGAGGCAGGCAGAGAGAGAAGGGGAAGCAGGCTCCCTGCTGAGCAGAGAGCCCGACGCGGGACTAGATCCCAGGACCCTGAGATCCTGACTTGAGCCGAGGGCAGAGGCTTTAACCCACTGAGCCACCCAGGCGCCCGACAAAATGGAAATTTTAATTAAAAACTATAATATAACCCTCTTCTCCCTCCTCGTCATCAATTCTATATGTTGCCATCCTCTCAGGACAAAAACTTGACATATAGTCACGTCCTCTCAATTATGGCTTTCCAATTCTGAAAGAATCTTTGGTGATTTAGTATGAAAGTCTGGTATTAAAATCAGATGTTGAAAATGTGTGAATATTCAAACCACAAAGCCTAACTATTCTTCCTTTAGAAATGTGGGCTCTCCTACTCGGCTATCAATCTCTTCATTTCACCTAAGAAATTATTTCCTGGACACGTGACGATGTACCACGTGGTACAACCACGGTGGCAAAGCTTTCCGGTGTGGCTCAGGCCCTGTCTCAGTCGGGAGGGGCAGAGTTATACTGCATTAACGAATCACGGACTTTATGGGGCACCTGGGTGGCTCAGTGGATTAAAGCCTCTGGCTTCAGCTCAGGTCATGATCTCAGGGTCTTGGGATCAAGCCCCGTATCGGGCTCTCTGCTCAGCGGAGAGCCTGCTTCCCCCTCTCCCTCTGCCTGCCTCTCTGCCTACTTGTGATCTATCTCCCTGTCAAATAAATAAATAAAATCTTAAAAAACAAAACAAAAAAACAAATCACGGACTTGCTAACAAATCGCTGCTACTTTTCAGTGGCTCAACACAGCAAGCATTTATTTCTCACTCTTTCCCCTGGGACCCAAGCAAGAGAGCGGCCCCCATCTGGGACGTGGATGGTCTAATGGCAAAGGACAAATGTCAGTAACTGCTCCATGGCTCTTAAATCTCCGACTTGGAAATGATGCCATCATTTCTGCTCACATTTCATCAGCCAAAGCAAGACACGTGGCCGCATTGGGAATCAGCAGGGCAAGTGCATGTAATCCTTCCCAGGAAGGGGCAACAAGCATTCTGAGTAATAACATAATCCACAAAGACCCAGAGAAAGCTCGAGGTCTACGGGCATTTTATGTTATTGGAGGAAGGACAAAAGAATGGATTAGAACTTTCAAACTTTGAAAGCTCGTAGGTTTTAAGATCAACTAAATATAATTTTAAGTTGGAGTATCAAGGAAGCCATCTACCTTTTAGATGTTCTATTAACTTAGCAGCAAAGAATACCCCCCCTCATCTTAGTGGCTGAGCACCGCATACATTTCTTTTCTCTCTCAGGTTATAAGTCAGGGCTGCAGAGTGGGAGCACCTGCCTGCTCATTTTAGGACCAAGGGACAAAGGGACAGCCATTGTCTGGGACACACCATTATCAGGGAAAGAAAAGCAAGAGTAGAATGCTTCCTGTGAGTGGCTACTTCCCCTCCCCCCCCGCTCACCACCTGTCAAAGCAAGGCACAGGGGCCAACCTGAGCCCAGACAGAAATGCTGCAGGTCCAGGGGGGAGCTGCCAGCCCCATGGCACAGTGGCATCCATTCTCCTTTCACAGGTGGTGGAGCACATAGTGGGAGATGACACAACCTTCCACAGATGCTCCTCGGCTTCTCTATCTGCACACCACGTACTTGGGAACTCGCGGACATGTTTGTTTCCCGGATAAATTATTTTTCCCTTTCCTGTAGTCATACTGACTCTTCTAAGGAAGCCGTTCAAATATTTTGTTTCTTTGCCCATTCAATTAGGCACGGGGATTGCTTTAATTAGCTTTAGGGTAACCTTTCGAATGGTGATCTGTTCAGAAAAATCTCACATTTAGAAAAATTTCTTTTTCTGCTTTTTTTAATTTTGAAATTGCTTTTAGACTCACAAGTTGTAAAAATAGTGCCGTTTCCGGGTACCCTTCACCCAGCTTCCCCTCCCACCCCCGGCCCCTGTGATAACAGCTTACAAAGCAAGAGTGGATGATTAGGATCTAGAAACATACTGGTACACAAGCCTATGGATTTCACCAGTTTTTACACGCACTTGTGTGGATGCGTGTAGTCCTGTGCAGACCTCATCACATTTACAGTCATGATGAGAAAAGCTCCATCACTGCAAAGAAGCCTCCTGGTACTAATTCGTTTACAGTCACATGCTACCCCTCCATCCCTAACCTCTGGCAGGCCCTGGGCTGCTCTCTGATGGATAAATTTTTACAGCATTTCTTTAAAGCACCAAATAATGCTTGTGACAATTAAAGATCTGGTTCGCTCCCATGCCAGAGTTTGCAAGGAAAATAAAATAGGAACATAAGCAGTATCTTAATTATGTGAACCCTTGCCAGCCCTGAACAAAGTGATTTGTTCCCTAAAAAAAAAAAAAAAAATTCGTGGCCAAGTTTTTAGGACTATCTGAGAACAAATCAGAGATAAAAGGAAACATTTATTCAAGAGTCTCCAAGAGCCCATCTTCTCTGTTTAATTTAGGAAAGATAGGATTGGGCTGTCGGTCGTGCGAGGAACCCTGACTTTCTGAGACGTGTGGGGCAAATTCTGAAGCTTAGTATTTCATGGTAGGGAGACGCTGCTGCCCTTCTCTTTGTCATGGACTTGAAAAAGTATGTTATTTGCAAGAAGGCGGATTTTCACGGCTCCCTATAATGCTGGAAGGTTCCCCAGCAGCTGGTATTTGTTCAACTGATTAAACACAACAGAGTAGGCAGAAGGTGTAACCCTTTCTCTCTCCTGACTGCAAAGTCCAGAGGGGGCAGGATTCTTTCTTTCTTTAGGTACATCTGAGTCCTTCTCCAGCACACTCAGTACTCCTAATAAATACCTCCCAAATAGCAAGCCCTCCTAGCTCTGTTAAGAGAGATTTACTTCTTAGGAGCACCTCGGTGGCTCACTTGATTAAGCATCTGACTCTTGATTTTGGCTCAGGTCATGATCCTGAGATTGAGCCCCACGTCAGGCTCTACACTGTGGAGCCTGCTTAAGATTCTCTCTCCTCCCCCCTCTGCCCCCCCCCCCTTTGCAAGCACTCTTGAGAGAGAGAGAGAGAGAGAGAGAGAGAGAGATTGATTTACTAACCGAGGGCCAATGATCTTTTTAGTTATGACCTAATGTGTTTTTTCTTTAATGTGCAGTTTATGACCAAATATTGCAGTCTCTTGTTTTCAATTTTTTATTCTCACATTCATTTATGCAGATAAAATCATATTCGTAAGAAAACTAGAAAATATAGTTAAGTAGAAAGGAAATTATATACATATATGTATATAATATACATAATATTTTGTATTATATGTAATATATGTATATACATATACATGTATGTATATAATATACATAATATTTTGACATGATTCATTCAAGAAAGACGAGAGTGTGTGTTTTCTTGGGAATCACACTCAATAGACCGGTTGTCTAGGGGGTCTTTCTTTTTAAACAACTCGTCCTAAACATCTCTTCATATCATTAAATACAAAGCAGTATTGCATTTTGCTATATATTACATCATGTGGAGATACCATCACTGATTTACTCCATCCCCAAGCCCTGGACATTTGTTCACCATTCACTATTGTAAACCACACTACCATACGTGTCTGTGAGCACAGACCATGCAAATGTCTTAGCTCCTAGAAATCTTGGGCCAATGGGATGAACATAAAATATGAACTTTAGAAGATACCTGTTATATATATATATTTTTAAGATCTTATTTATTTGAGAGAGAGACAGAGAGAGAGAGACAGAGAGAGAGAGAGAGTGAGAGAGAAGTCAAGAGGGAGAAGCAGACTCCCTGCCAAGCAGGGACCCCGATGCGGGACTCAATCCCAGGACTCCAGGATCATGACCTGAGCTGAAGGCAGTTGCTTAACCAACTGAGCCACCCAGGTGCCCCAATCTGTTATATTTTGATGAAAGCCACTCGGGTTGTGCTGGATGGTTGCTGAGCCTCTCGGCTAAGCTTACCAGTAACTAGTTTTCAATCTCGGCTAAAAAGTGACACGTTACTCATGGCTGCTCCTTGATTTTTGTCAGGTGCAGGCATTTGTCTCTGTCTTAGGATCCCCCCCTGGTCGTTCTGTGACTGCTGAGAGCTGCCACAAAATGGTGGCCACATTTTTTTTTCCCTCTCTGAGGCTGCTCTCTTCTCAAGGATTTACTGTTCTTTCTACCCATGTTTTTGTTCTTCAATCCCCCCCTCCTTTTTTTTGGATAGTACATCTCCAACCATTTGTCACTTAAGGATGACTGGTCTAAAGCCATAAAGCGGCAGAACATCTTACAAATTAAAAAAAAAAATCTCTATTTCTGGCATTTAGCTTCGCATGGGCGCGCTGGGTTTGGCTCTGCAGCTGTGCCCGGGTGAGACCCTTCTAGCTCAGCCTTCCCGCGTGAGAGGTGCCTTCTCAGGGGCAGCTGTGTTGTCCCTCAGCATCTGCCGCTGTTCTCTGCCCATCTCTGTCCAAGCATCTCTGCGCCGGGAGGCTGTGTGCTGGTGGATCGAGGGCATGCACGCCTTAAATAGATGCATTCTTCTCTTCCTCCGCCTTTTTTTTTTTTTTAAACAATGGGAGGTAACACGAATGCACTTTCCTCCAACTGTGACTTTAAATGCATCCCAAGCAATGAATGCCTCCCAGAACTTGGCCTGAAGAACGCAGGCAACAGCAGCCCTTGCTCAGACCTCCCCGAGGAGGACGAGGACAGCATCAGAGACCTCTGATCCGAAGATCCGAGGTCTTCAACTGCTGGCATTAAGGGCGCAGCTCTTAGGAAAACCTAAAGTCTGCCCTTAGGATGGCAGAAACCTACTACGCATAGTCTGAACTATGTTTTTCTGGTTTTTCTTACGTAAAACAAACACCAAGCAAAAATATCACTGGGAACATGCTAAAGTTGCTCCTCACAAAGGGCTGTTACAACTAAGGCAGAAATGCAGGCTGTTGGCCCCACAAGTGGTTAGCCTCGGGGCTTGCTTCTCCCCTCCTGCAGGGGGAGGCTAAGAAGGTGTCTGCAGGAGGGGGGCGAGGAAGCATGTGGCATGGAAATGTCTTTACAGAAACACCTCTAACTGATGTTCTTTTTATTTGGAGAGACAGAAATATCATGATAGCTAGCATTCTAAAAAAAAAAAATTTTTTTTTTCCCTTCCTCGTTAACTGGCTTAACCTGAGGGGGGAAATGTCAACTTTTAAAAGAAAAGGGGAAACGTAACAAAACCAAATGGCAGCTGGTGGTCCGCTATGCCCAGTTTGAAGGCAGCCCTAGACCCCCGTTGCTATACTGTATACAGACGACTCAGAAACGTATTCCCAGTGTGTCTGTTTATCCATTCTTCCTAAGAGGATGCTGTGGTGGGCAGACGAGGTGAGACCACTTAGGTCTCAAAGGACTTGCATTATTTCCTTTCACCTTTGACATGGCCATGGAGGGTTCCAAGAAGGACAGTTCCCAGTTTAAAGGTGAAGAAACTGAAGCTCAGGATTTAAAAAAGATCCACGGCTATGGAGCAGTAAAATCATGATTTCAACTCAGGCCTTTGACTCAATTGATGGGTCCGACCCTGTCCTAGATGTTGAACCCAAGGCAGACGCAGTCATCGATGGGCATGAAGGCTCCTTCAGACATCGAAATGAGTTTGATATATACTGTAGACGCCCAAACTTATGTTTTCCAAGTAATTCAAAGGGACATAAAGCAGAACACTGTCCCCCCACCGGCCCCCCCAGGACAGAAAAATACCCAACAAAATGTAAAGTAGTAGCTAATGTTTCATGAAATGGAAACAAATGTTAACAGTAGTTTCATTCTTAATATCTTTAGATTCCCATTTCTACGACTGTATACATGTCCAGGCTGGAGGAGAAAGCCAGATACCCTTTAATTCCACTAGAGGGGAATAGAATGACATCAAGGGATGCAAGTCAAGAAGAATTTTAAAGATGGTCACCACTGGTCCTGATGAATTTGGACCTGTTTCAGAGCGCGCATGGCCCTCTCCTTTACAACCATCTCCTCCGGAAAAGTGAAATCAGGCTGAAATTGTATTCAGCCTGTATGATCACGTGCAATTCAAATAGTCTGTTCTTCCTAGAAAGTGATTTTTCTATTCCTCTGAATCAAGCCTACGGCATTGGACAGCCACACCAATGTAATCTCACAAAGACTCTAACTGGTAGCTGTAAGTGTGTATATTCTGCGCAAATAGAGATTTCAACAGGGAGGGTAGTCTGTGACATAAAACACCATAGGAGACTTTCTCGTGATCTACAGAGAGATGAGGGATTTGTGCCTTGGGCAAACGAGGGGTCCGGCTTGGCGCTGTCCGACAGAACTTTCTGATGGGGTGGGAATGCCTTGCACCTGCCTGACCAGCACAGTCCCCACCAGCTCCACGCTCAGCTCCTGAGATGTGGGGGCTTCTAGTGAGGAGGTGGATTTTTAAATTCTCATCTACTCGCAATTCGTTTCAACTTAAATAGCCACAGGTGGCTAGTGGTTCCGGTGCTGGATGATACAGACGTAGAGCCCCCTTCCAGAGACACCCTGTTTGCTCAGGTCTATGATCCTTTCTTCCTCCTCCTCGTCGGAGGTCCCAGGACGGCAGACCCACACTGGGAGGGAGCTGCGGATTCTCTGCAGATAACCGGACACAGGGGGGACTATGAATCAGTGGCTGGGCAGCTATCCTGAGCCGGCCTTTCATGTGACCCTGCTTTGCTGTCCTGAACCAGGACTTAGAGACGCACATGTAGTTTCCTGATGGCTTCAGGCTCCACTCCACGAGTCCAGTCTGACCAAACTCCTCTACACCATTCGCTGCCTGGCACATACCATTCCCTGGCTGAAAAACCTCCAGTGGCTCCCCACTGCCTCGGTCCAGCCAAAATCCAATTGTCCAGCCTCCCTTCTCCCCACAGGACTCCCTGTCAGCTGCCCACGCCACAAGCTAGCCTTGGTGTTTGCTCACAGGCCTCCCTCCCCTACCGGGAAAGCCCTCTCCTTGATCCTGCCTCTTTCCAGCAGGGCTTCTACACATGCTCTAGGCCATTTGTAGGCTGCCTCCTCTCTGAAGCCTCCTCTGATTGCCTCTGCTATGGTTTCCTTCTTTTGTTTCAGAGTCAGCTCCCACCCTGACCACCATTTTCTAAAAGTCTATGAAGGATCTTTGTTACGTGTCTGTTCTCTGCATACATCCTTTCTTTGTCCTCACCTCAGGGCCTTTGCACTTGCTGTACCTGTGCCTGGAACCAGGCACCCCAGCTCTTCACATGGATGCCTCCTTATCATTCAGGGCTCAGCTCAGCTTCCTCCCTCCTCCTGCTCAGAGAGGTTCTCCTTGATTCTCTATCAAAGGACTCCTCCACACAGTTAAGATGAGCACTGAGTAATGTACAGAATTCCCGAATCACCACACTGCACACTGGAAACCCCTATAACACTGTATATTAGCTATACAGGAATTTAATTTTTTTTAACGAGCCCTCCAGATACTCTGTATTCAATTATCTTCATTTATTTCTTCACTTAATCTGAAATTGTTTTTTCTTATTTTGTTTTACTTGTTTAAATTCTGCTTTTTCTTTAAAATGTCAATTCCTTGAGTAGAGGGGACCTTGTGTCTGCCTTGTTTGTGGCTGAACCTCTGGTACCCAGAATGGGTACTGGCATAAAGCAGGCTCTTCATGAACTTCTGGGAAAGGAACAGATCCTGGATCGCCTCCCAATGGCCAAGAAACTCAAGAGATCACAGACCATATCCCATACCTCCGGGGAGCTCAATACATGTTTACAGAAGATCGTGACAACTAAAATTCTGGTTATAAGCATATCTGTTTGTAAGTGGCTTTCCTCTGTGACTACTAATCTCATTTCGCAGATTACAGATGGAAATGCCATTGTCTGCATGTGATGGACTAGGTACTCAGTATTCACGAGGGGTCTGCAGGCTGCAGATGTATGATCGCTAGTCCCCGTACTTTTTAAAAACCCTTTTCTTAGCATAGACTCTCTGAACTCAGTTGCCAATCCTTGCTAAGGTTTAACACAGCAAACACTGGAGGATCAGGAGTTATTTTGACACAACTGAATACATTGCCTCTAGTGAGATTTTCCTGATCACATCTGGAAACTATATGCAGCTAGAGGAGGTACCAGACTAGCTCTTAAGCCTTGCCATTCTTGGACATTTCTGTGACATTTCCTAAGAAAGTACATCAACAGAAAACACCAAATCAGCTATTGGTATCTGTCCTAAAAAGCGCATCCTGTTCATCAATGGAGCATCCAGATTTAATGTCTGCCTGTAACTCTCATCCTAAGAGCCACCGATTCCATAAAGAAATCTGGTTCTGATGAAGATATAAAGAGATTTCTACTTCGTAAATAGAGCAAATGATCCTCTTGCTTGATAGACCAAGTGGTATGTCAGAGGCGATAAAATTTAATTGCTTATACCAGGTTTTGCAACAGCAAATTTAGAGCAAAAAAATCTTTTTTTTTTTTTAAAGGATTTATTTTTTATCAGGGGAGGAAGGGTAGAGGGAGAGAGAGAGAATCTCAAGCAGACCCCTGCTGATCACAGAGCTTGATCTCACAACCCTGAGATCGTGACCTGTGCTGAAATCAAGAGGTGGCCACTTAACCAACAGCCAACCAGGCACCCTGAAAAGTAGGTCTTTAGGCAGGAAGGAGGGCAGGAAAATGGGGCTTGTAGGACCTAGGAGGTCCTCCATGGACAGAAGGCCTCAATGGGTAGAATCATGACTTTGATGAACTTAAAAATAGACACACCCAAACTGCAAAGTTATCACCAAGAAAAGGCCATTTCATTTCGTGCCACTCAAACACGAGGCCATTCTCTGGGGTTGGCCCTCATGGGTCTCTACAGCCTGGTGCCCCAAGGTTTCACTGACTGGGACAGCTCCATCCACAATGTCAGGAACAGAAGGGAGGCTCCTTACTTGACAAACATCAAAATCAACCTGAGTCTTCTCCATGGAACTTGGGGCTCCTCCCTCCCTTAGACTCTCAGGGGTTAATAGATATTAGAAGCAGGTGCACAGGCCTGAACTAAGTCCTTGAAAGAGCCTAAGTGAACTTGCACCAATGAGCGGATATAGACCTATTTTTCCTCCGTCGCCAGAGGACCACTTCATGGAACTTCAGAACAGAATTATTTTCAGATGCTCCATGAGAAAATGGGTTTCAAGCCTCAGGGCCATCTTGTTAGCTGCAAGATCGATCTATTTCCCCGTATAAAACACAGAGGATGATTGAGAGAGGGGTTCAGGAGAAATCGCGACTTTCCAGGGAGAGTAAATGTCTCCACTTCCTGTGGACAGCCGGCGGCGAGGCGTAAGCCGCTCGCAGAGTCAGTGTGCTGTTGAAAACGAGCTCACTTTGACTCCTTGGAGTCACTCAGCGTCCTCGTACTGGGACACGAATTTCCTCCCAGCCACAGACACTCCTAGGTTCCTGACCCAAATCCAGTCCTTTTTTTTTTTTTCTTCCCCTTATAGATTTCTGGGTTTTGTTGGAAAGACATGTCTAGCTGACAAAAATGCACTTTCTGGCTTCTCTTGCAGCTACAGAGGTAGCCTCGTGCTCTGGCCAAACAGGTGCAAACACAATACTGGGTTGATCATTTCCAGGAAAGCTGGGTTTTACCGGTTACCGTTGCTTCCCCTTTCCAGCTTCTTAGCTAGAGATGGAACAGCCCTTTACGACCAGAGGTGATCCTATTCCCGCTTTGGAGATGGAGATTTGGGGCCACTCTCCTGAAAAGGAGCTGGAGTTCTCATAATATCAAGAAGATAGGCTAACCAGGCTGCCCAAGGGGTGGCTGAGTGGTTTTGTTGCTTTTATCCCATTTCATCAAATTTTCCCTGAGCTAGAAAGGAGGCAAGAGCATGGCTTCTGGTTCTTTCTCTTGTTACTGTTCACTTGACAGGGGGACAGAGCTCATCAAGGGAGCACTGCTCTTTGAAAGCCACACCATCTGTTCTGTATGGGAGCCCTGTTGATGGGTCTGTGCTCTCAATGACCCCACGGTGGCCATTTAAGGGAACACGTGATAGTGTGGCTGACCTGAATTTTTTTCTTAATTACCCCAAAATGCCTGTTTCCCTAGATGTTTTGGGTTGTTCCTAAGCAATAACCGCCCACATCTCAAGCTAGCCCCCTTATTATTTTATAACGTCATAATGGCATTAGGAAAGCAAAGAAAGAGGGGAAAAGGCTTCTGGATATTCCACAAATAGCTTGCTTTCTCTCCTTCCCTCCCTTTCAGAAGTTGAAAAGGGCCTATCATAAACTTCTTAAAACATCTGCTTAATGAGGTTTTGCCTTCAGACACTGAGCCAGGGAGAGAAGAGGTTTCAACACAGTAGAGCTTCGCCAAGACCCGCGGCTTAGAGGAATTTGCACAGCCTTGCCATCCCTCAAAGCCTTTTTGATTTCATGGATGAAGATAATGATATTCATTTGAGGGGCATATCAGGCCCTTCTGTTGCGTATACAAACCAGCCTTAATGGATATTTTAAAAAATTTCCCACGGGGAAAATAGGCCATGTGGAAGTGCCAGGCACTCAACTGTCGCTTCCTCCCGGGGAAAAAAAGAAGAAAAACAATACAAAACGAAACAACAAAAACAACACCCACGACAGTCCGACGTAGAGGCAACCAGCTACTGCCCTCACTGTGAAAAAGCTCTTACTGCTTCTGCCTCCACATTTGGCTTTGGGGCTTCCTCAAACCTATAACCCCCTGCCAGGGTCATAGTCTCATTTAGAATACTTTACAGAGATGACAGAGAAGAGGGTAAGAGACGAGAGACCCCAGTTTGCTTCCTTTTGCCGTATTTAATGAGACAGACTTCCATAATCCAGTATTTAAGGAGACGGACTTTGTCACAACCACACTGGTGAAGAATCACTATGTCTGCCATTGCGCAAAGTTGTTTCCCGACCTTTGGTCCTTCAGCTGGGGTAGAATACCACACAAAGCTTCCAAGGCTGTAAGATTTTTTCGGTCCATAAGCCCTAACTTTCTCAGCTCTTGAGGGGAGGGTATGTGATATTTGGGGCTAATTATGCTCGGTGGGATCAGTTTCACTCCTATGGGCTCCCCCTCCTTACCTACTTGCCGGGGAGAGTCTAAAGATGCTAGAAATTAATAAAAGCGAACCCAGATGATCAATGGATGGATGAGTAAATGAATGGATGGAGGGAGGGAGGAGAAATTCACGTGGGAGGAAGTGGGACACACTCCCTAGTTGAAACTCTTTAGATATTCAGCAAAGATCTCTGTCCCTAGCCTCACCTATGCCCCTGTAGAATGCTGACATGGAGTACACATGTAGTACATTTCCCAGAATATGAAATGCCTGAGTCAAACTCTTATTAAAATGCATGAGTAAAGTCTCAAATTTTGTAATCCCTTGTCACTTGATGTCTGCTACTTATTTTTGACAACCCTGGAGCTGTTTAATGCCCAGAATGTTCTCAAAACTGTACATGGAGTGAAAGTTTTTATCACGGTTTAAAAAAAAAAAAAAAGTCCTGATAGGTCTAAGAATAGTTCATCTGTTTTATAAATGAAATACTCGCAATATGCATCTACAGAGGGCAGGTGAATAGCAAAGATTACACATCCACACCTAGGGAGGAAATAATGAGTGAGAACGTATGCCAGAATGAAGGGATGAACAGCTAAGCTTAATGCAGACAAGCCCAACATCTCCAGACCAGACCCCCTCACTAGTGCACATGGAAAGAATAACGTCACTCTCAACCCGAAAACTAATGTAGCATTTCTTCTGACCCTACTCGAAGGTGACCATCTGGGGCCAACTGACCTTTTAGGACACAATAAGTTCCTGGCACCAGCAAGGTCTTAAGACATCATTAGCCTCTTAGCCTGATAAAAATCTCAGTATCGGTTCAAAATAATGTCAGTGTAGCTCTCATTGGAACGTAAGTTCGCACTATACCAGTCAGTCATCAAGGTACTTTATTTCCCAAAGTCCTCTATGTTCTTTACAAGAACTTGACACAGGCAGGCCTGGCGGTCATCAGATGGTTGAATGACCCAATTTCAACAGGATTTTTAAAGATGGGAGGGGAAACGCTGTGCCCATCTGCGGCCACGGTTGGGAAGCCGCCCGGTGGCTTCTTCCCTATTTGGACTTGGGTTTTGGTAGCTGGAGGCAGGTCTGCCTAGCCTGGCCGGTCCCTGTCAGTTCATGCATAATTCACCCAAATGGATGGAACAGGCCCATTAGGGACAAACCCTGGCCTGTTTCCCCTGGTTCATCATCAAATCTGTTCTCTCTTTTGATCTCAGATCCTCTCCTTTGATATCGACGGAGCTGGTGTAAGTCAGACAGCGACAGGAGATGGCTGACGGCAGATGGGCTGGGGACCACCCAAAGAACAAAGTTAGGCTTCCAACCCAGCCAAGGAGCCGGGAGGGGGAAGTCCAAGAACCAGACTACTAACGTGCGAGAAACAGCCCCTACTTAGTTAGGCTGAAAGACATGAAACAGACCAGATACTCCACATTTAAAAACCCAGTCCATCATCCTGTCCCCGTCAGGCCCGGAGATGAGCCAGCGCCTGAACATCTGTGTCCTTTGATCTTAGGCTCCTCGCATTTTTCATCAGGAAGAGACGGAGATGACACATTGTAACGCGCTCTGTGTCACTTTTTCAGAGGATGTAGTTTATAAATGTTCTGCGTTAATCAGAATTAAAAATGAGGAACGATTTCTTTTCTTTCTTTCTTTCTTTCTTTCTTTCTTTCTTTCTTTCTCTTTCTTTCTCTCTTTCTTTCTTTCTTTTTTCTTTCTCTCTCTCTCTTTCTTTTCTTTCTCTTTTTCTTTCTTTCCTTCCTTCCTTCCTTCCTTCCTTCCTTCCTTCCTCCCTCCCTCCCTCCCTCTCTTTTCCTTTTTTAATACTGTGAGCTCTTCAGGCCTATGTCCTTGCCTTACTCAACCTCCTCCCACATCTTCCCAGCCACGGGAACCCTAGCACCCCTGCTCCCCTCCAGAAGCTGACCACGGCCCCGCTCTCCAAGCCCTCCGACAGCCTGTGAGAACCCCTCTTCAGCTCCGGCCCCCTCTCCTGCCTCACCTGCCAGCCATTCTGCTCTTTGCCTTCTGCTCGGGTCCCTCTGGCACAGATGCTTAGGGCGCTCACTACAGTTACAACTAATTAAATGTGTGACGGTGGCTCAGAGCATATCCCTCTCACTGAAGCACAGATCCCACCCAGTGGTTTCCGCCATCCTGGGGACAGAGGCACCTATGCACGCAGCCCCGAGCTCCTCTGCGCAAATCATGGAGGGGGAGGAAGCAGCCATGGTCCAAGCAACCCGCTTTGCAGCCCCAGCGCGGGGCTGGGAGTGCAGCAGATGCCCAGAAGGCGTCCGAGGAGTGCATGGAATAAACCAGCAAATTGATCGCAGCACCACAGAGCTTTGTCCTCACCGCACCTCCCTCATGTCACATGTGAGCAGAGATGTGCTGAAAGACACTCGGCTCCCCGGCACTGGGGCAGGATTAGAACCCGAGTCCTATGCGTGAGTGAAGGTGCAATGCTTTTCCTATCATCATTCCCGGGGTGAGGAGGCAGCCACTCAGATGTGCTAAATTCCACCCAATGTGTGGATTTCTGCCTCATTTTAATTTTTATTTCATTCTTCCCAGAACTAAAATTCACGGACAATCGGCAAGTACTGATCTGCTCGACCCCCAGCCAGGGAGCTGCGGACTGGGCCCTCGGGAAGGGCCGTGCGTTACAAAGACACAAGTGCGTTACAAAGACACACGTCTATTTTTCTCGCCTTCTGAAGTCAGGATTCAGAACAGTGATGAATATCTTGCTGCCTAAAACCTCCCTCGGCAAAACGGCTGACCAGAGCAGGGAGCACTTTTTCTGAGGTATGGATGTGGAAGTAAAACTCTGCGCGTCCTAATGCTGGTCACAGGGACCCTGGAGCTCCGGCCCCTGTCCCCTCACGCAGGGGAAGCCAGCATGGCCCGAGGGAAGGGCTGTTGTTCTAAACCAGGATGTTTTTCGCCCGGAAACAGGGCTCTGTGCACGGTTCACTTTCCAGACCGGGCCCTTCATCCCCCAAGTGCTAATCTTCAGAGCCTTACGGAATATGATCCCATTACAGTGGAAATGCCGGTTCCCTACCCCGTCTACACACACTCTCTCTCTCTTTTGTAACAGAATCCCTGCTTTGGCTGGGCACACTGAAATTCGTAGTGAAAGAAAACATTTCTCTAGCAGGGATGTGTGGCCCTGGAACAAATGGGATGTAAGCATCAGGAATTGGGGTGCCTGGAAGGCTCAGCTGGCTGAATGGCCGACAGCTGATTTCAGCTCAGGTCCCGATTTCGAGGTCCTAGGACGGAGTCCTATGACAGGTTACATGCTCAGCGGGGAGCCTGCTTCAGGACGGTCTCTTTACCTCTGCCCTTTCCCTTGCTTGCTCTACAAAACAAATGAATAAACTTTTAAGAAAAAATAAGCATAAGGACTTCCTGAAAAGCTGCTTAAAAGGAGGTCATTCAGCTGGGAGAGGTTTTTTTGTTTTGTTTTGTTTTATGGCATATTGTGGCATGCACCCAAAACATGAGGGCTGGCGCTTCAGCAGCCCTTTTTGGCTGTGCCCAGGAGCCACGAGCTCAGACAGCTCTGAGCCGTCTCTGGCAGAGACAGAGCTTCGTTGCAGACAACTGGAGAGCTGCTCCATAAATCCTGGCCTCTCCCCCGCACGTTCCTTTCACCCGAGAGAGAAGAGAATGCTCTTAGTTCATCTCCTATTATTGTATACAGAGGCATGCAAGTCTTAACTGATGGGATCATGAGTAATAACAAGGTCTTCACGCAAAATTGGGATGTCTGCAACATATCTATCCCTAAACCCTCTCTGTCTGTAATGACAGAAACAATATGCACGCTAAAAGAGCCAGGAAAAAGTTTTGGACTTGACATTTGTGGAATACTACGTATTTGACAAACACAGTATTTCGTAGCCATGTTGTATAAGATAACTATGAACAGTCCCCCCCCCACTTTCACAGATAAGGAAATGGAGGTTCACAGTAGCTTAAAGAACCTGTTCCAAATCAGCTTTCAAGTGGCTAAGAGTCACATATTTTGATGAGACAGACATATAAAAGGAGGTAACTTCACAGAATTAGAAGAAGTAATATATACAAAGGTGTCTACCATACGGTATGTACTCCAAAAACATCAGTTCCCATCTGGATTTTTAGAAAGCCCTTCCTGAAACACAAACACCCACCTCCCAAATTTCTGAGATGGGTTTTGTTAGATTATTTTGTTTGAGAGATGACTTCCATGGAAACCTCAATTATTTAAAAAGTCATACCTGAAAAATGAAGTGGCTGGATTTGCGAACTGGGTTGAACAGCAGGCACCCCCACACACCGCCCCCAAGATTCCTGTCCACCTGGGACCTCAGAATGAGACCTTATTTGGAAACAGGGTCATTGCATAGGCAGTTGATAAATTCAGATGAAGTCCTGCTGGGTTAGGGAGGGCCCTAACTTCAATGGCTGGTGTCCTTATAAGAAGAGGAGAGGGCGCCTGGGTGGCTCAGTGGGTTAAGCATCTGCCTTCGGCTCTGGTCATGATCCCGGGGTCCTGGAATCGAGCCCCTTGTAGGGCTCCCTGCTCAGTGGGAGCTTGATTCTCCATCTCCCTCTGTGCACCCCATCCCACTTGTGTGCGCGCTCTCTCTCCAAAATAAATAAAAATCTTTAAAAAAAAAAGGGGGGGGGGGAAGAAGAAGAAGAGAGAACACACAGAGACCCAAGAGAGAAAAAAGCCATGTGGAGACAAAGGCAGAGAGATTGCAATGATGCAGCCACAAGCCAAGGAGTGCCAAGAGTCTCCAGGGAAAAAAGCAAGGAAGGATGATTCTCTAGAGGCTTCAGAGGGAGCATGGCCCTGCTGGCTCCTTGATGCTGAACTTCTAGCCTCAGGACCGCAAGAGAAGACTTCTCTGCTGTTTTGAGCTCCCAGTCTGTGGCAATTTGCTCCAGCATCCCTGAGAAACTCAGAGCCTGGAAATATGTAAAGTATCACAGAGCATTGACCACTGAAGGTATTTATTATACTGAGATCCATTTCTGTGTATCTGATAAATAACTGTGTAGGCTGCTGTGCAATTTCACCTCTCGTTTTTGTTCCTCACAACCACTGCTATCCTGTCCTTGACTCAGCTCCTAGGAGCCTGCACCAGGCTCTGTGATTCTGGCTGAGAACTCTAATTAAGGGTCAGTGCCCTACCCCACCTGCTGATGGTGTCCTCATTATAGGGGTGGGAAAAGTCAGCTGTGGTGGGTCGGATACACCAATAAACAGCTGTTAATTAGATTTGGGGATCAGATGTGACTTTATCATGGAAATAGAAACAATCCTTGTACACAGTTGCAACTTGTGTATATTTGCCTAATTCTAAATGTAATGTTCTATTCTTCTGAAATTAACATAATCAAGTTTAGTATACTTATGTTTGGAATATCAAATGAATAAACATGACTTTATACATACTCCATAGTTTTACAAGTCTGTGACGGAGAAACCCAATTATGATAATTTAAAGACAGAAACGATAATTTCCTTCAACTGTCTGCAAGAAAAAAAAAGGTTTTCTTCTCCTGGAAAAATTCACAATACAACAAATGAGATACTTATCTCTTGAGTTTCCATACAACTTAGCTAAAGACAAAAAACCTCTAACGGAAACAGTCTCAATTGCACATATGAGTTTCGAATTTATATGCCATGAAAGATCTATAAATATTAAAATGGTCTCAATGGAAAACAGTTATCTCCACTAACTTAGTATTCCCCTCTATAGGTCTAGCACCTAGCCTATCAGGCTACAAAAGGATTCATGATTCTATATACGTGCTATATTTAATATATTTATATTATCAAGGTCAGATTTCTCCAATAACCAGAATGATCCCTAAAAGTAGGTTACACAGAACTATAGCATAAGCCAGTTAAGCTGCGTATAATGATCTCTTCAGTGTTTAAAATATTTTCCATTTGGTTTTCTACTCCTACAACGAGACACGCTTAAGATAAAAAAAAGTATTCTTATAATCACAACGATGAAAAGACAAACAACCCAATTATAAAATGGGCCCAGGATTTGAATAGACATTTCTCTATGAGAGACATATAATGACCAATGAACACATGAAAAGATGCTCCACATCATTAGCCATTAGGGAAATGAAAATCAAAACCACAATGAAATGCCACTTGACACCCTCAAGGGAAACCAGAATCAGGAAGATCAGCAACACTCAATGTGGGCACGGATGTGGAGTGGTTGGAGCCCTCACACGCCATTGGTAGGATTGGAAAATGGTGCAGCTGCTTGAGAAAATGATTTGGGGGCATCTCAAAATGCTGAACATAAAGTTACCATAGGGCCCAGCAATCTACTTTCTGGTAGATTTCTCATCCAGAAAACTGAAAAGGTGTGTTCACACAAAACTTATATGGTTGTGTTCATAGCAGTATTAGTCACAAAAAGTGGACACTGGGTGACTCAGTTGGTTAAGTGTCTGACTCTTGATTTCAGCTCAGATCATGATCTCAGGGTTGTGAGAGTAAGCCCCGCGTTGGGCTCTGCACTCGGTGTGGAGGCTGCTTAAGATTCTCTCTCCTTCTGCCCCTCCCTGCCCCCTAAGGATAAAAAGTGGACACAACCTCAATGTCCATCAACTGATGAACGGATAAACAAAATGTGCTATGCCACACAGTGGGATATTATTTTGTCACTGTTGGGGAGCAAGAATTTCTGTCCCCTTCAAGGGTCCTTCTAGCTGGACTGAGAACTGACATGAGACAGACTAGCAGGAGGAGATGAAATGTAACAGGAATCCACACAGACATGGACATTCCAGAGATAGGCAGAATGAGGTCTATATGTCAAGGAGAAGGGGGCAGGGGTCTGGGATTTCTGAGAAGAGGAACGCACTTCACAGGGTGATAAAAAGAGCACATTTTAGCACTTAGATGTCTGCCCTGCCATACAGACGGGTCACGTGCAAAAAATAATTCTCTAATAACCCTTACTCAGGGAAAGACTCCCAATTTAGATGCTTCTGTGTAGTTAAGGGAGGACAAAATTTTCTCTTGAGCCCACAGGATTTGTTTGCACAACTCTGTGGATATACTAAAAATCACTGAACTGTACATTTTCAGTGGGTGAAATTTGTTACATGAATATCTCCATAAATCATAAAAATATGCACAATGGTATTTTTAAGAGAAACACTTATAACAAAAATGTCAAGCAATGCTTATTTTCATTCACAATTGAAAGAAAAAAAAAGCCTCCTTGCCAGAAAGCAAAACAAAAATCAAGGTGGTCCCTTTGAGAGTTCCTTCCAACTCGATTATGCAGGGTTCCCCCTTCTCCTTGCTTCTCTTTCTCAGTAGTTCCCTGCATCTCTTGGGGTTCTGGTCAAATCATTCAGACCGTGTGACACATTTTGAATTGAGCTGGACAGCTGCTCGGGGAAATCGATAACATCTTTCTAGATGACAGACAAGTTAATGGTTTTGTCGGCCAGACTGGAGGCTCCGACCCATGACTGGACGGAGGCAAAGTCTCGTCCTGCTCCTCTCACTTTCCAGTCCCTGGCTAGTCTCTCCCATTTCTGCTGTGCACCCGGCTGTGCTGCTCACCGGGCGCTGCTTGCTACTGGCACACACCGCTGCCCCCAGGCAGCCCCTGACCCTCATCAGGCCCTCCTTCCTGTATCATCGGACTTACTCGGTCGATCCCAGGACTTAGTGGCAAAGGGGAAGCACCACAGCCTGTACTTGAAAGGGCCAGAGATTCTCTTGCAATCCGATGGAATGGTTGTACGTGCATCTCGAAGAGAAAACTTTGTGAAGGAAGAAACAAATCTTGCAAAATTCCCAAGCTTTATTTATTTTATTCGTGTTGTTTTTATAGAGAGCCTGTACAAGCAGGGGGGTGGGGAGGGGGAGAGAGAATCTTACGCCGGCTCCACGCTCACAACCCTGAGACTGTGACCTGAGCTGAAACCGACAGATGGATGTTTAACTGACTAAGCCACCCAGGTGCCCCTCCCTTGTATTTAAAGAAAAAAAGAAAAGAAAAACGGAAAAAAAAAAGAGGTTGAGTCATATATGCTAGGTTTCTTAATGTTCTTTTAAATTCCAGGAAGACCAGTCAAATGAATGGTTTCCAAAGGCAATGTGGGGTTGAAAGCTCACACCTGTGAGGCAGAAACAGGAGTTCTAGATCCCACAAATGAACTGGATGGTCCCTGCTGTTTCTCATCCCTTAGGTGGGAGGAGTGGATTGTGCCCCCCAAGCCTGGCTGATTATCAAGATCACCTGGGAACCTCTTCTTTTTTTTTTTAAATAGGTCTTTTCACAATGGAAACTTTCAAATACATGCAAAGAATAAAAGAATAGAGAGAACATTTAATCCTGAGTACCCATTTCCAGCTTCAACAACGATCTACTGGCCTATTCCATACCCTGGAGAAGACCCCTACACTCTTTCCTCCTCCTTCCAACCCTCCTGCAGGGCTTTTCAAGGACACAGATTCCTGGACCACACTCCGTGGGCTTCTTTCTGATGGATCAGGTCGATAGTGGGACCAGAGAATTGTTTTTGTTTCTCCCAAAGACTCGGTTTGGAAACCAATGCCCTGGAAAGCCCTTGAATTTCTCTCTAGCAACAAAAATTCTATCAGCTGAAGATGTACAAACCAACAAACGCCACAGGTCAAGCGTATGAAACAATAAAAACGTATTTTATGTACAGTATATGTTCTTCATCATCCCTTGAGCCCGTGATGAGGAAGCTGACAGCCCTGGTTTCACTTTGAGCAGGGACCTGGAGCCTCAAGAAAGAATCATCTTTGCTGCAGAGTGTGGAGAAGCCCCCAGTGTTCCAGAATTTAGAACTGCAAAATACAGTGCATTCTAACTACTCGTTTGGACCCAGAGTGAAGTCCACCACCACCGAAAGGAGAATTTAGGTGGGCGGGAAATAATGCACAGCAAGCAAACTTGAAAATTAAACCAACTAGTTCAGTACGTTCTGAGGTCAGCTGATAGCAATCCGCACCAACGCGTGGACACAGTAGTAGACACCACCCAAACTCCATCCTGTCGCCCACGCAGAGGGTTTGCAGTTGGCCAATATTTTTGTCTCTGACAATTTTATCTGTAAGGTAATTCCCTAGGACCATCCTACCATTCAAATTAATCCAACTTTCTGACCATGCCTTGTCCAGAACAAACATCCAGATCTTTATAGATACTTGCGTTCAAAAACCAATTTTTCAGCCTTCCAACTAGAATACAGAAAGCCTTATGAGCAAGGAACTTCATGCTGCATTCTTACTAAAATCCTAAAAATCGAAGGGACTTCAAGAACCATGGAGCTACTCAAACTGATAATGAATCTTTTCATTTATAAATATCACCTTTAATTTCTTTTAACTGGTGTCTGTGTACAATCAAAATAATGATGTCCACTGAAATAAATATAAAGCCAGAAAAGTGAGACCTGGTTGATCCTCTGGGCATCCCAAACAGCCCCTGTACTTTAAGATCAGACTTCAGGTACCCACGAAAAACCGGACTACCAGGGAGCCGCTAGCTGGGGACGGAACCTAGAAATAGCAACGAAAGCTTTGTACGCATCCACTTAGTAAGCACCCTAAGCTGGCCAAGGAACCAGATGTTGCTACAAGACAAATTAAATTTCATAGCTTGATATATGTTCCTTGGGATCAATACCAACACATACAAAAGGAGAAAATGACATGGTGTTTTCTAAACTAGACCTCAACAATTACCCTAAAATTTTAAATCAAGCTGTGCTTACTTTTATGTGAGATTCGGACTTTGATGTATTTTTCCACAGAGGGGTTGGTAGAAGCAATCCATGCCTTTCTTCCCCCAAAAGGATGAGTTTTAAAAACATAATTCATAGTTTGCTTGCGACAAAGTCTCCACTTCACTGATTATATATCTGATTTTTTTTCCCAAAAAACTATGCAAATTAGAAAAGCAAGAGAATCATTTAACCCTAGAGTAGTTTGGCAAAAGTACAACTAATCCATGGTGTCATAAGCACATTTTTCTCATTAAGATAATACTGCCTAATTAATATTTCCATTTGAAAGCCAGTCAAGTAAGCCTGCATCATTTGGGTTTAATCATTTGAAATAATAAGCATAAAATTAATAAATACTCTAGGGAACAGACCTCTTTTTTTTTAATTTTAAAGATTTTATTTATTTGACACAGAGAGAGAGAGTGAATGCATGCATAAGCAGGGGGAGCAGCAGGCAGAGGGAGAGGGAGAAGCAAGCTCCCCACTGAGCAGGGAGCCTGATGTGGGACTCGATCCCAGGACCCTGTGATCACGACCTGAACCAAAGGCAGATACTTAACCCGAATGAACCACCCAGGCGCCCCCTAGGGGACAGAACTCTTACAGGCTATTTATCAAAATGTTTTAAATTTTAAAAATAACTGCATCACAAAACAAGAAAACAAAAAATTTCCCAGAATCTCACCAAACGCAATCACCGGACCATTCTAGTATACTTCCTTTCGGTAATTATAAACAAGTTTCTTTTTGTAAAGGTTTACTTAGAGTAACTGTAACTTCAAAATCTTACTTCATTAAATATTAGGTAAATTTAGTCAGGTTGCCATGACGTTAGAATAATTTTCAAATGAAGGGACGAGTCATAATCTGCATCATTATTACTTCATTAAAGGTAGTATCACAGTGGACCTAGTCACGTATATAACTTTTTATATTTTGTATTCTTTTCTTACAAGAGGGTACTAGAATAGCCACAAATATTTTAGAGCTCTTGATATACATATTGCCAGACAGCTTTCCAAGAGTAGTACCAATTTATAACGCAAACTGACACATGGAAAAATAGGTGATATACTCTCTACTAGCTGCTGATATTGGGGGTTTAAAAACAATTTTTTTTTTTTTGCTAATTAAATATGTGAGAAGTGATCCTTCACTTTTCTAATTTTAATACTTTTGCCAGAGTGCCAGAATAATTTCTATTTGTTTGTTAATTATATTCCCTCTATTGTGAGCTCTCTATTGTGGGCCAATTTATCTACTGGAGACCTTATAAATTCATATGAGCTCTTCACTAGACTTCTTTAATTCTATTACCTCCTCGTTATTGTTGTTTGGTTTAACTTTGTTAAAATTGATATAAAAAAAAAAAAGCCCCACTGAAACGGAGTTGGGAGGTTCAGCAGGAGGAGCTCTCAGGCTCCACCACTCCTCATCAATTGCAGACCGACTGGGGAAGAGACTGACCTTGCACATGGCTACCATTTTACTGTCTGGCAGGGAGACGAAAGGCTTTCCTCCTGCCCTGGCAACAGCCCGGCCAATGAGAGACACTCACAACTCAGCCAATGAGAAGCCACCATACTTCCAGCTCCCACTTTACTCCACTGGGCTTTTTGTTTATAACAGCTTTCCCAGGGCCGCCTGGGTGGCTCAGTGGGTTATGAGTCTGCCTTCAGCTCAGGTCGTGATCCCAGGGTCCTGGATGGAGTCCTGTATCAGGCTCCTTGTTCAGCGGGGAGCCTGCTTCTCCCTCTGCTTCTCCCCCTGCTTGTGCTCACTCTCCCTCTCTGACAAACACACAAAATCTTAAAAAAAAAAAAAAAGTGCCTTCCCAACCTCCCCCTTTGCTCTATAAAATGAGTGTACCTCTCCTTTGTTGTGTGGACTTGCCGATGGTTTTGCCGTACCTTGTTTGCCCCAGATTACAATTCTCTCCTATTCCTATATAAACCCATCTTTTGCTAGTAAAATGATTGGCAGGTTTTTATTTTTTAAGAGAGAGAGACCGTGTGCGCACGTATGCAAGCGAGTGGGGAGGGGGAAGGGGCAGAGGGGGAGAGAGAATCTTACGTAGGCCCCAAGTCCAGCACAGAGTCCAGCGCAGGGATCAGTCTCACAACCCTGAGATCATGACTTGAGCCAAAATCAAGAGTCCAACGCTTACCTGACTGAGCCCCAGGTGCCCCACCCAGGTGCCCCACTGGCAGCTTCATTTTTAAGGTAACAACTTTATTATATTGAACTCCTTTAAACTCTCAAGTTCATTTTTATGCATGGCATGTGATAAGTCCCCTCCAATTACCGATGACTTTATTCCAAATATCTTTTATGGAATAATCTTTCACTTCCCATGGAGAATTACAAATTGATAAGTAAATTGATAAGTAGTAAACAATTCAATTCGGCAACATCACCCCCCTCCCCCACTAAGGTGAACACATGCTTGGAAAAATCTAGGAGGCACAGAAAAAGGAGACCAGAATGCCATCGTTATTCGCTGATGACTGTGCTTATGTATTTATGTGTACGTGGATATACACATACAATGACATATTGCTATCTCACTGTGGTTTTGATTATTAATTCTTCCATGAGTCATCTGGTGTTTTCCCACCAACAGGGAAGCCATGTTCTGAGAGGAAAGGCACTAAGCTTTGAAATCCCACAGGCCTCTTGTCCCCATTGAGGATCTGAGTGAATGGGCAGAGATCTAAACTCCTGGGCCATAGTTCCTCAGCTGTACCGCGGTGGCTGTCATGCCTTTCTTGGGCTGTTAAGTTGCTAGGACTGGGCCTAGAATGCAGTAGGCGTCTAATAAGTGGTTGTTGTCACCACTGTCTCACACTGGCCCTGTACTAGGGATAAACTAATGTGGAATCTGGTGCCCCCTATGAATACAAGGTCTAGTTTGCAAACCCTGTGTGTACATGATCCCAGGATCACAATGTGAGGTGTACTCTGATGAGTTATTCACGAGGAACCTCGGGAGCACAGGAGAAAAGATGCCCCCATCAGGGGGAGAGGTGGTGAGGGCTTGCCAGAGGAGTCAACCCAGACAAAAGGTCACTCTTTACCAACCTATCTCACAATAGGCATGCTTCTGCCAAAACGACTTAGCGTGCCATTCATTATAGGCAATATAGTGGGTCTTGGTGGTTAAAGGTTTACCAAATCCTCAAATTGAAATAAGCATTGAAATTACTTTACATTATTTTTCACATTTGGTGTTGTAAGCTGATCCCAGACAGTTAGTTGCTCAGAGAACACAGGTCAATTTGGACTTTGGAGCCGGTGGGGGATCTGGCTAAATCAAAATCAAAGATTTAGCTTTTGAGAAGCAGATGCTGTTGGCATGCCTTAAGAGAACCCAAATCAAGGAGTGTGCTAGAAGGCTTGTACTTTGTCCTGAGCACATGCGACTGAGAGGAAGTCCACAAGCGATGCCTTCACTCAGCGGCGAGGCCCACTGAGTCTTATCCAGGACTCAGGCCCAGCCAGGGAAGGGACAGAGAAGACCACCTCAGCCAGGGCAAGCATCCTGTCCCCCTGCCTTCCTCGCAGACAGAAGAGCCACACACGGTAAAACAAAATCCTGTGCATGGCTTTCAAAACCCATGTTTTCCTCCAGAAAGTCATTCTTACAATACTGAGTACTCTTAGATTTGCATATGGCTTTAGGAAGTGCTTTATCCTGCCGGGAAGCCTTGCTGTCTCCTGGGCCACCTTCTTTTCCTCACAGATGTTGCCACAACTTGCCCGAAGCAGGTTTTTTATTTGGAACTAATATCTCTTCTTTTTTTGTCTTTTGCCCCCTTTTTAACCAACCCTGTTAAATCTTGTTTGCAGAGAGGGTTCAGGACAGCAAGATTTGGTTCTGGTGGATGTCACAGAACAGAAGCAGGCAGCTGAAGGTGGACATGGATGGAGAGGACAGCCTCGGGAAGACGAGGACAAAAGCAGAAACCCTAGTGTCCATGGGGGTGGGGGGGATGAGAGATCATGTGGTCTACGCACGCAATGGGATAGGACAGAGCCCCAGAAACGAAATTCGGACACAGGCTACAACACAGATGAACTCGGAGGATATGCTACGTGAAGAAGCCCGTCCCAAAAGGACAAATCTTATGTGACTCTGCTTATATGGGGTCCCTAGAAGAGTTAAAATCAGAGACAGAAAGTAGAGGGATGACTGTCAGGGGCTGGGAGACGGGGGATGGGGTATTAGTGTTTCATGGGGACAGAGTTTCAGCCCAGGAAGACAAAAATGTCTGGACAGGGCACCTGGGTGGCTCAGTGGGTGAAAGCCTCTGCCTTCGGCTCAGGTCATGATCTCGGGGTCCTGGGATCAAGCCCCGCATCGGGCTCTCTGCTCAGCGGGGAGCCTGCTTCCCTTTCTCTCTCTGTCAAATAAATAAATAAAATCTTTTAAAAAAAAATGTCTGGAGACGGTCATAATGGTTATACAACAATGTGATTGTTCTTAATGCCACAGAACGGTACGCTAAAAATGGTTAAAATGATAAATCATATGTTATATATATTTTACCAAAATTAAAAAAAAGAAAAAAGGAATAGACAGACCAACTCAGACTACCCAAGCCTGCTCAGAGGCATCTGAAGCACCATGTTCATTTTAAGAAGATCGACAGGGGGATTCGACTTAAATGCTTGTGTATAAAGCAGCTGAGACCTAAAGTTCGTTCCTTCTCAACAACCCAAGAAAACACAAATGACATTTTGAAGGCTACTGTCATTCCTTGCCCTGAATTAAAAAAAAAAAAAAAAGGTCATACGAGGCCTTTGGGACAGTGGTTCTCTCGTTGTCCTCAGAGGGGGTGAGCTCAGGAAAGGTCCGAAGGCCACAAAAAGCAGCTGGCCCTGGCCTTCCATTTATCCCATCACAGAAAACACCTTCTGGAGACCGTCTCCAGTCAGTGCTAAAGAATCCCAGAGCAGGAAGGGGGACTCCGGATGCTAAGCTGAGAGCCAGATCCAGAACTGGAATCGCTAAGGTCCACCGTTCAAAGCCCGCCCCCTGCTCCAGGTTCAAACCCGGTGACTTTCTCATCCTTACAGCCGCTAAACTACACCATCCCCGGTGATTTAAAAAAAAAAAAAAAGAAAGAAAAAAGAATTGTTTTAAGTTGACGATTTCTTCAATTTCCTGCAAAGGTCCTGAAAGGACAATCTTCCTTTTTCCATCAGGCACCTAGGAAGACACTGATTCCCCCAGAAAGGACGGGACCATGTGGGGGAGGGCTCAGTATCACAGCACGACGTGGGACAGAGTGGGACAGAGCCTGGCATGGAGCAGTGGAGCAGCAAAGGCAGGAGGGCAAAAGAGAAAAACACATCCAACTGAAACTTCCGCGACTAAATTACAGGTTTGACTTCTCCTGCCCTGTGCTCACTTGCTTTTTTTATCTTGTTTTTAAGGGGCTCACAGAAACCACAACAAACAGCAAAGGTACCAAGTGGAAAATATGCCAGGAGGTGCCCATCAAGAAGTAAAATAACACTTATGAAGCCCAGGGAGATGAATGATAGGAGCTGCACCCACCGACTAATTACAGAGCCTGAGAAAGGAGAGGTCTGACACCGCGCGAGCCGGCGGGGTCACCGACAGCTGTGCAAACGGGGTTGCCTGTGATCCTGGGCATGCCCCGAGACAACCTGCCACCCGTCTCTGCAGGAAGAGCCAGCTCGCTTTGGGGCAATTCTTATTCTCCAAATGTGTTACATGCCTGTTGCATTTCCAAGGCTCTATGCCGTCCATCTTTGCGGTCGATGAAACAAGGAGGGTTGGCGCTTGGTGGTAATAGGTTTTAAACTCCTCCATGAATGCACGCTTGCTATGACAGTGTAGTGCGTCGAAGTGTGTTGCTCAAAAAGATATGCCTAAGTCCTAACCCCTGGTACCCGTGAACGTGACCTTATTTGGAAACAGGTTGTCTGCGAATATGATTAAGTTGAGGCTCTTGAGAGGAAATCATCTAGAAGTTAGGCTGGGCCCTGACTCCCAACACAATGATTGATCTCCTTACAAGAAGGAGAGGGAGATTTGAGACCGAGACATGGGGAAGAGGCTCCCTGCAGACAGGGCAGACCCCGAGGGGACACGTCTACAGATCAAGGGCTGCCAGTCGTCGGCACCAGGAGCTGCGAGAGCCTGAGAGCCTGGGAGAAACCTTGCTGACAGCCTGATTTTGGAATTCTGGCCTCCAGGACATGGAGAGAATAAACTGCTATTGTTTGCAGCCACCATGTTGTGCTCATTTGTCATGGCAGTCCCGGGAGGCTAATTCAGATGTTCGTTCCCTTGGTAAGAGACGTTACAGTGTTTCCATCTTGGTCCTTCATCTAGGAATGTGGATGAGCAAGCCACCCACACCTTGGTCCTGCTTGAACAATGCAATTTTGTAGCAGTGTATGAGATGTCTGCCCCCCCCCCCCCCCGCAGAAGAGAGGAGCAGAGTTCCACTGTAATTTGTAGCTTAATTATTTTCCCCTGGAAGTGGGAGATTGTCTTTTGGGATTGGGGGAATTTAACTGTACGGGCACCAAAGGAAAAAAACGCACAAGCTGTAAACACAGTCTTCGATGATTTTCTTGCATGTGTCAGGCGATAACATGCTCACAGATGTAAACTTCCTGGAAGGGCCCAAGTTTGCCCGTCATTAAAGTAACTCAGACCACAGTGATGACAGAAGAGATTCCAGAAATTTCTTACCAAACTAAAAATAAGGAAGCCATCTGGGAGCATAGTCTACAGCTTTGTTTGTCCTGTGGAGCATCATGGAGCAGGAGCCCAGGGCTGGTAAATGGAACCCGCTGTCATTAGACCATTCTGCCCGACCACCCCGTGCCAGGACAAGGTGGCACTGCGAACGCTAGGTGACGTCATCGGGTTTGGGCTCTGGGAACTCAAGGCTTTCTTCAAACGGTGTCCTTGGATCTCCCCGTGAAATATTCTAATAGGAGAAGAGGGCCAAGACTGCCGATCCTGCATGGTAGAACTTTGGGGGTGCGAGCTGACAAGGGACGGACTCCCTCCCATACCAACCGTGCCTTCCCGGGCGTGGGGAGGGTCTGCTGAGGCCGACTGCAGAGCGCCACCATTCAAGCAGCAGGAATTTCCCCCTCCCACTCTGTTAGAGACCAAAAGGACCAGAATCAAAAGCATGTGTGACCCAGTTTGCTGTACATCCTTGAGCAGCCACTCCTCTCTGGGATGGAAACTTCTTCCCACCTGCTCTCTATCCCACCCTCAAGTTTCAGCCTGGTGTCTGCCGGCTGCTTGGCGAGACTGCATTTGCCAGCCTGTCTGGGGGTTCAGTGTAGCTGTCCCCCGGTTTGTGCCAACAGGCTGTGAACTCAAGTCCCGTGTGACTCTTCAGGGCCTTGATTTCGAGTCACTGAGCTTTAAGCCCCTCCCCCTCCCCCCCACGTCCATGCAAACCAGCTTCAATGATGCGAATAAGGAAAGCATCCCTGAAAATGAACAGAGCACCAAGATGAAAGAAGCAAGGGTCCCCGAGGGACCACACAGGGACCACACGGAGCAAAGAGCAAGGCAGCCCCACCAACCTCAGGACTCTACCTCGGAAGACAAAGGAACTTCTAACCTTAGCCACCATGATTTGGTATCTCTTTTTGCAGCTCAGCCTTCACCCTGACTAATCTTCCGGATCGGGCATTTAAGCACTAAATAAATGCTTCTTTATGTAACGAACTGGTGTTCTCTGGCTGTGAACATTCAGAAAACAAATCACAAAATCCAATTGCATCATGGTTTCTTTCCATACGAGGCTTGGAGTCAATTTAAGTGACTCAGTGAAGCAGCAACCTAGGAGGCTCAAAGGAACGTCAGGAGGACCCCGGTCCAGCTGTGCCTGAGTATCATTTACCGTGTGACTCTGAGTAAGTCATTTCATCTCTTTTTTTATGTGGACGAGATCTGTGATTCCTCAGATGCACAAGAGAAAAAGCAGAACAAAGGAGGAAGCTTTTCGTGAAATTATGTAATGCAATCTTTGGAAACATACTGAGCTTATGTTCTTTCTTCCTCCCTCTCTCCCTTCTTTGTGTTCCTTTGAGGGAAGAGGGGGGTTGAAAAGGACTTTCTGGTTGGGCCAAGACACAGAGCTTCTACTCATTTTCTGTCGCAGCAAAGCAGCTCTCTCTTCGAGTCTTACGCAGAAAAAAAGCAAATCCTCATGGCCCATAATTAAATCCCCAGAGCAGGGTACTTTTACGAGGAAAAAAGCTATTTCGGAAGTTCCAGAATGATGAATGAAAACTCAATCCTAAAAACCAGAATTTGATTCGAGGTGGCTCTCACACGGCTGAGGGAACCCTTTTCTTTGCTCCAACAGTTTCCTCACGACGATTAACCAGCTGCGAACAACAGTAACAGCCACGGAGCTTCCTCGCACTAAGCATTTCCCAGCACCGGCTCCTGGCTGAAGCCCCTGATGCGCTGTCTTCTGCTTGGTTCTCAGGAGGACGTGACGGTTGTCCAGATTTTCTGGACGCAGAAACTCCAGCACAGGGAGGCCAAGGCACGTGCCTAACATCACCGAGCTGGGACTCGAACCCGGACTGCGTGAGAGCAGAGCCGTGTCCTCAGGGTGACTCTAAGCCCCTGAGTCTTAGAGGCGTCTTAGAGGAGTCTTAGAGGCGGCTTCTCGGGGCTGCCACTCTTCCTTTCAGTGGGGGGAGGACCATGCCGGCACCGGCGTCTCCCTAACGTCTCCAGGAGCTGTTTCTCGTCTGATGTCCTTGTGTGCGCGCCCGAGGACACTGTCAGCGATGCTGTTCACCCATCATTTATACAGAAGCTGACAGGCAGCAAACCACTTTCCCATCCGTTCTGCAGTGTGCATCTCATGGCTGCGAGGCAGATAAGGCTGGGGTTCCCCCCGACTGACGAGGTGGAGAACGCAGAAGCCGAGCTTACGGGACTCACCTGAGACCCAGGCGAGGCTCTGCTTCTGGTCAAGGTAAGTGATTTGTATCATTTGGAGAGAAAGCCCATGTGTGGCAAGGGCTGCCCAATGTGTCATCCCAAGAGCATTTCGGTCCTCCTCCCTTAACTAGAGATCAGCCTCCTTCCGCCCAGCGATAGCCTCCTGCAGCCGGAGCCCGCCAGCTCAGCTGCCCAGACCCAACGGCCGCGACTGGGCTCATGTCAACCTCTCCCTGTTCCCAACCCACAGAAAGTGCCTGGCATGTGACAGGGGATCAACAAGTGTCCAGGGAATGAGTGACCCAGAGGACGAGCCCTCCCCCACCACACTAAACATTTGGGCTATGTTCCAAAGTCTTAGAAATGAGCATGGCTTTAGCCCAGTAATTCTAGGTCTTGGATATTTTTCTTCCCCCCCCACAAGGAAGTAAAGATATTCATAAATATCCATGTTCCCTTCAAGGCTGCTTCTTATAGCTAAAAAAGAAAAAAAAAGGAAAGCACGAACATAATCGATATTAAAGATTCTTTTATAATCTTCAAGGTACAAGGGAGAGCTATGCAGCCATTAAAGTCGACACCACAGAAACATATCCATTAGCCTAGAGATTTCCAGTGTTTAAGGGAAACGCATACGATCTAAAACAATAAGTGCTTTATGACACTTTTGTTATTATACATTATTCGCACAGTCATATACATATTAGAAACACTTCAGGGAAGTCAGACTATTAGTTTTGCTTCATGACAAGTGTAGAATTATGCTTTTTGACAGGGTTTGCAATAAACATGGATTGCTTCTGTATTAAGAAAAACATGTCTCCACTTTGGGAGGATGGCGGCTAACCAACTGTGTGCGGGTGGGTGTGGGCAGGCTACTCTCAACCTTCCGGAAGTCGCAGGCACCGAAGGCTCTGTGGGCTCAAAGGGGGCAGGCGGGTGTCCCCCTGTGACCCGAGTGACGGCATCCGTAATTCATCACCCAAGTCCCAAACAAGTGAGTGTGGAGAACCACCAAGAACAAAGGCATCTTCCTAAAGGCAATACTTTTAAAAGGCAAAAGAAACCAAAGCCTCAGAAAGAAAAAGAACATCATATGAAAGCCTTGTCCTGAGGACACATCAATAAACGCTACCAACTAGTCTCAGCAGCAGAATCAACAGACCCTTTTAGAGATGCTCCTCTTCAAGGCTGGACCGCGTATCCCTATTTCTAATTTTCCTTTCATACAGATTTTAGTGAAACTGTCACAGACCCGGAGAAGATACTTGCAAATCATATCACCAGAAAAATCAGCACTCAGAATATATAAGGAGGTTCTAATGATCAGTGAGAAAAGAAGCATCTCTCCCCCCTCCATATTTCCAAAACTAGAGGAAAGATATGCCGAGGATGTAAACACACAACTAGCAGCAGTGGCTTGATGGGCTGGTAAACACTTGAAAAGGTGCTTAACCCTCCCAACAATTAGAGAGAGGCAAATGCCTATTTCACACCTGTCAGGTTAAAAAATTTTGGTGAATCTTATAAAAGCACTCATCAGTTTGGGGCTTGAGGAAACAACCCTCTAACACGGCTAGTGGAATGTAAATTGACACAGGCACTTTGGAAAGCAAAACTGCCAAACCCAGTAAAGATATGCCCACCTTACGACCAGCAGGTCCCCTTCCAAGCGTGTCCTGGACCTACAGAAATTCTCGCATGAGGGCAAAGGGAGCCGAAGAAGGTGTGCACAGTAGCTCTGTTGGAAAGCGCATAAGTGCAGAAGCGACCTAGCTGTCTACCAGTAGGGAATGGACAAATTATTGTCACTACGTAACAAAGCGAATGAACTGGACCTACATGAATTGATAATGTAGAAATCTCAAATCCATAGAGGAAAAAGAAAACAAGTTATGAAAGAATTTGTATTGTGTAATATAGGTAACATTTAAAACACACAAAATGGGGGTGGCCTGGGTGGCTTAGTCGGTTGAACGTCTGACTCTTGGTTTTGGCTCAGCTCATGGCCTCAGGGTCGTGAGATTGAGCCCCACACTGGGCTCCGTGTGGAGTCTGCTTGAAGTTCTCTTCCTCTCCCTCTGCCCCTCCCCTCCCCCTGCTCGTGCACCCTCTAAAATAAAATACAATCTTTAAAAAATAATAAAACACACAAAATGATGCTAGATAATTAGCCAGATATTTATTCACATGTTGAAAAAGCTTACAGGGGGTGCCTGGATGGCTCAGTGGGTTAAAGCCTCTGCCTTCAGCTCAGGTCATGATCTCAGGGTCCTGGGATCGAGCCCCGCATCAGGCTCTCTGCTCAGTGAGGAGCCTGCTTCCCCCTCTCTCTCTGCCTGCCTCTCTGCCTACTTGTGATCTCTCTCCTATCAAATAAATAATAATAAAAAAGAAAAAAATCTTAAAAAAGAAAAGCTTACGGTAATGATGCCCACCCCCTTCAGGATGTGGTTATCCCTGTAGGAAGGGGAAGGAAAAGTGATGAAGGGTGAGAAGATGAAATAAAATCTGACACAAGAACATGTTATGAGAAAGGCCCTTGTCAAGGGCTGTGGGCACATGGAAAGAGAAGAGGCCTCAGAGATGCCAGGAAATGGATGGTCATGTTCAGCTTCCATGACTCCAGTTCAGGATTTTGCTCATTTTCTATTCCAGGAAGATGGAAATCTCTAGGGTTTTGAGTAGACATGATCCATTGGCCAGACTCAGGGACCCTACACAATGGTAGTAAATAAGCAACATGGCGGCACTAAAGCAGAAATGGCCCCTCAGGACTAACGCTGCCCCATGTACCCTCTCTGTCTCTGTATCCTCAGCTGGGAACCGTGTCAGTCTGCGGTGCCAGGGGCCCCACGGCCGGCCCACAGCTGTGGAATGGGACCATGTGTCCTTTCCACGTCTCGCCTGGGCCTGGCACACTGTGGATATGGCAACTTAGTCAAGACTAACTGATAACAGCTGATGGTCACAGGGAAAACTAGAGTCACCCAGGGAGCGAACCACTGAAGGAACGCAGTACAAGTCCTTCTGAGGGGAAAGCAGGGTTCTGTTATTTGGTGTGGACTGAGCAACAGTCTTCCGTCCAGGGTCAAACCTCAGGGGGCAAAGGTATGTTTGGCTTCTCTTAAACCAACGCCTAAGGGACCAGTTACTTACTGGCCCAAGGTCATAAAGGTGGAACCCTTCCTTTTGATAAAAGTAGAGACAATTTCTGTCCTCTGTGTCTTCTTCAGTGACCACTGACCACCAGACTCTCATCATGCCAGTTAAGGACAGGACTGAGGGAAATGCTGCTAATTCTGCCTATTACCTGAACGCCCAGAATACCTTTTCTTTTCTTTTCTAAGTCAAGAGTACTTTTTGAGGCCCCACTAGGTACTGAGTCCTAAGCTGAAGGATATAAAAAGCTAGGTAGAGGCCAAGTAGGTGGCCACTACCTTACCTCTGGGTGGGTTTAGGGTGACCCAT
Source organism: Procyon lotor (assembly GCA_028646535.1). Classification (NCBI taxonomy): domain Eukaryota; kingdom Metazoa; phylum Chordata; class Mammalia; order Carnivora; family Procyonidae; genus Procyon; species Procyon lotor. The sequence goes on from CM053619.1 coordinate 37,184,811, forward strand.
TTGCAATTTCCGGTCACCTCCAGAGGCCAGTTCCCTGCTGACTCAGATAAATAAGATTTTGCTGCCGTAGCGACCACAGCAATGACAACCACAAATATATGGCAACAGACTGCCCAAACTCTTCCCATTAATTCACTGAATCCTGTCAACAGCCTGCATGGACTCAGAGAGTTCTACTTCATCCCCACATTTGTCTGGATTCACCCAACAGACACCATCCATCCGAGGGCAAGGAAGTTAATGTTAAGGTCAATGTGTGACAGATTTCGGACTCAAAGACATGTATTAAGTTCCTGCATCGTGCTGGCTGCTTTCCCATGTTCTCTGAGACACTCCTCAGGACCCAGGGAGTTACATATCATCACCTCCTCTTTACAGAAGAGAAGAGCCAATGCTGGGAGACATTTAATAACACCCTGAGGTCACAGGTGAGGGAGGGGGGAGTCAGCTTCCAAGCTTCAGCAGCCAGCTCCCCCCCAACGACAGCAGGAGGGGGTCGCTGCATGGGCAGCCCTGCTCGGTGGTCAGCTGAAACACCTGTGAAGCCAACACCAGCAGGCCCAGGAATGGCCCCCCAAAAAGAGAAGTCCAAATCCTAACCCTCAGTATGAGGGAAGGTGATCTTATTTAGAAATAAGGTCTCCACACATGTAATTATGGGTCTTGTAATCTCTTTAGATGGGCCCTAAATCCAATCACTAGTGTTCTTAGAGAGGGAGAGGGACACAGGGGAGAGGCCGTGGGGAGGCAGAGCCTGGAGGGCGCTGCCATAGGACAAGAAACACCCCCAGCTAGGAGAGGTGAGGAAGGACCCTCCCTCCGGAATGGAGAGAGAATAAACTTTTGTTTTTTTAAGCCACACAGTGTGTGGCAATTTGTGACATCACTCCTGGGAAACTATCCCCAACCTTTACCTCGCAGACCTTGAAGCCAAGCCACGGCGACGCAGAGCAGAAAGAAGGCAGAGGAGAGACAGGACAAGGGACAGCGGACTCCCGTCTGGTTGGGTCTTCTTTCTAGCCCACCCAACAGGCTTCTGTGTTGAACTTCAACCAAAACCAACCAGAGAAAAATGCCAGCACGCTTAGAATACGTATCAGCAGCTTCTCAGAACACACGTGCCTACTTAAGGCTTTAAGCTACAGGTCTTAATTTTATGACATACACCTCTGCAATCCTAGAGTTGCAATGAAGATAATTTATCTTGGAGAAAGAACATAATAGCTCCAAGCTTCCCCACCCCCTTGCCTTTTTAAAAAGCAAATCCATCTTTAAAAAAAAAAAAAAGTACTCATCACCCATAATCCTGCCACTGTGACAGATTTCTCATTTTCAAAAATTCCCTCTTGATTAAAATACTTTTTCTTTGCTCTTTCACCAAAGTGTGTGTGTGTGTGTGTGTGTGTGTGTGTGTGTGTGTGTGTGTGTGTGTGTGTATGGCTCATTTAACTAAACATGGACCCAGGAGTTGTCTGATTTCCATCAAAGATATGTGAAAACAGCACTGTAATTCTTTAAGAATGTTTCCCCCAAAGAAACGAACCATTAACTGTGACTTCCTCTGGGATGTTACTTCAAAGCCTCCTAGGAATAAATCCATTTTGCACAGTACTTAAGGCTTCATCGGGCCCATTCTTAAAACCTGCATTTTAGTGTGTCTCTGAGTCTCCAAACAGAGAAAAGCCAGTTCAGAAGTAGGTGTCTAGAGCTGTTAATAAGGTGAGATAGAAAATCATCAAATCATAAAGCAATACCCCATGAATTTCCACACACCCCCTCCCCCGGAAAAATCTGTCATTTCATATGACTTCTCTTATCTAGCGGTCACATATCCAGGAGCCTTGACTATCTTTACCCGGCATCAGAACCAAACCATAATGTATTTACTGAGTGAAAATGGAAGAAAAAAAAAAAAAAAGAAAGAAAGAAACCATAGCAAACACTTAATGCTCACTCTGTGCCTAGACTGTCCGAAAAGTCCTAACAATTATTCATTTTCTCAGTCCTTGTACCAACACAAGGTGGTAGATGGGATATTTCTGGGCTTTACAGATGGGGGACGGGAGCAGATGGGGTGAGGAACACACATCTCCTAAACACGAAGCCAAATCCCAGCAGGCTCTCTGGCCCTGAAGCCTGCTTTGCTTTTGACCCTACATTACCCAGAGCTCACGTTCTTAGGAGCCCAGATGAGGGTCCAACACAGAGTTTCCCTCCTCCACTTCAGATCATTTTAAGGCTACTGCTGAGGAAAAGCAAGGTAGATTTGATGGAGAAGGTAGGCCAGGTGAAGTTACGGCTCACAGCCTGTGGCCACGAGGGGAATTGGCAACTATACAGTTTAGACAAGGTAACAAAGTCCTAGAGGTGAGAGAGCTTGATATGGAAGCCAAGTATGCCTCTTCACCATGGACACTAGAGTCACTTCTGTAGGGGGAGGAGGAAGAGCAAAGATCGCGTTCCAGGCTAATGCTGGGCCCGGTAGGTAGAGAGTGTCTACAGACAGGACCTTATCATCAAGGGCGATATCCAAAATGTGGACGGCCCTGCACCGCCCGCATCCTTCTGCCTGTGCCTCGCCAGCACAGCCACACTGCCGTCACCAGCTGAATGCTCGCCCTGACCAGCCTCCCATCGCGGGACGAGGAGGGAACCGGTCCAGGGAAGTCACTCGCCCACGGAGACGCAGCAAGAGGGCCGGGCTAGGGATTCTCCGCCGCGGTGCCCGAATTTACAGAGAAAATGTCGTCAGCTCCAGCTGAGGACATAGAGAAGTTTGAAATTTTTAGAGAGATTCCCCTCAAACAGGGTTAAAGTTAAAAAAAAAAAAAAAAAAAAAAAGGGCTAGTACTTCATAAGTGAATAGCATAGGATCATCCCATGTCTGCATCCATAAGTCACATTTTCCCGCGAGGAGCCACCATCCTTTGGTCACGGAGTCCAGCGGCTTCCACGGAGACCACGTGGGCGGCAGAGCTGAAAATATTTACTACGTGACCCTTTCCATAAAGAGCTTGCCAGTCACTGGTCTAGAAATTTGGGATCCTTTCTTTCTCAGATGGTAAAAAAAAAATAAATAAACCAGGCAGTAACATATTAATGAAACAATTTCCAAGTAACAGTCATTATAATCACTAAATTGTAAATTCTCAAGGGTGGCTTTGCGCCAAGTGTGTTTGATCCTTGACGGACAGCCTCCCTCTGATGAGACTGCCTTTCCACTCATCTCATTTTGATTTCTAGGAACACGGGATAAATTAAAGATCAGGTAAATAATTTTTTTTTTTTTTAATCCCCAACGTCATCTTCGAAGTACATCCTCCTCCAACATTGTATGATTCCAGGGGTAAAAATCTCAACCACGGGCAACACTGGCCCAGGGAGCCAGCAGGGAAGGCAGCCTAGTGGGGTGGGCAGTGAGCCAAAGGGGTGCACGGGGAACGCAACACGCTCTGATCTGCGGTTGGAGCTGCGTGCCGCTTACACGCCTGTGTCCAGGTGCCAAAAATCCACCCGCCCGCACATGAGACTGCACTTTTTATGAAGTGTGTTTTAGTGTCAGTAAAAGTTTGTTAAAAAAAAAAAAATGGGCGGGTTTTCTAATACTTGGCTATGTGCAAGGTCACATACTTGGTGTTTGTTCTCAGATCCCAGACCCGTTAGAAGACACGGAACTCTGAACCCAAACATGGCTCCGTGATCTCACGGTGGACAAGAGGCTCCAAGGCCCACGAGGGAAGCCAGGAGGGGGGTGGGCCTGTTCCCATCCAGCCAGCCCTCCACCGCCAAGTCCTGCTGGCTTGGGAGCCCTGCGAAGGGCCTGGGGCTGGGATTGCTGAGCAGGGCTGCGGCAGCACCAGAAGGCAGTGCAAGGATGGGCCTGCCATCAAGGAACCTCTGGACTCCTTCAAACTGTCAAGTTGGAGGAGGAGTGATCCTGGCCACTCACGCTATGAAGGGAGTAGAAATTTTAGCTTTAACGACACAGCACGGGTATCCCACCAAGAATCTGTTTTACTTAGGGTGTAAGTCTAAAGAAAACATCATACATGACACTTGTCGAAGAACAATAAGGTGGATTTTGTTCTGGAGTCCTCCTGCCGGAGGGACAGGAAGGACCACGCGGGGTTCTTCCCTAGAGGACAGAGGTGGGCTCGACTCCGGAGGCAAAAAGGGAAAGTGCAAACGTACCACAAAGGAGCAGGTGGGGTCAAGGGCTGGAAAATTACTAACAGGAAGCATCGGGGTGAGGGAGTTTTTGTGCAGGCTGAGGCCAGGGCAACCAGACGTCCCTGGGCGGGAGGGGAGGTGAGGAAGGGCAGCACACAAGGGTCATGATGGGATTTCGAGGTGAGGGCTTCCAGATAAACTGACTTCACGAGATTCTCGCTACAACCAGATAACACAGACACACACACAAAACCCCAAAGTCAGGGCTGCTTGAGAAGGGAGCTCCAGAGAGAGAATTCTGGGTTTGGTCCAGGAGAACCTCTGTCGAAGCCCCAGCAACTTAACGGTGTGAGGGTTCACATCACAGTGGAGAGTAACAACAAAACGGCTGTTTCCCGACTTCTTACTCTGTAAATTCATTCCTGCCTCTGTTCTGTCTTGTACTTACTGGACGCCCACACGTGTGGGGTCTCTTGAGATGCCAGACTCACCAGGAGGGTCTTGAACCCTCAAAGGTGGAGGACAGGTTCACATGCAGAGACATCAGCGCCAGACTTTGAAGGACAAGGAGGAAAGGACCCGTGACAGGAGGGAGATCCAACCACTCCCATTTTCCCCTTCTCCTTGCGTCCTCTGCAAGACTCCCCTTTCCAGCCAGGACCTTCACAAGCAAGTAGACTGACCCCTTAGAAGGGCAGATGAGAACCTGTCATTCCCTAAGCTGATGACAGGGCTGCCCAGGCCCTGTCTGCTGGCCTCGCCCTGCTGGACCAGGCGAGGGAACACAGGATTACAGCATGCACTTGGGATCCTGACTAGCCAGCATCAAATCCCACCACCCTAGGAGCCTCACTGTGCCTCAGTCTCCACGTCTCTAAAATAGGGACAAAAGCACCCAGCGTGTAGGGTTTGGGGAGTCAACACAGGCCCAGACCTCCAGCCGGTGCCTTGCACGGGGCAAACCACAGCAAGGGTGTGCTTTGGTGGTCACCATTATTCTGTCCGCTCCTTCCTCAGGGCCTTTGTTCACCCTGGTCCCTGGTGCTGGAAAAATCCTTCCTCAAGCTCCCGCACTTCCCTGAAGCTATTTCCCACCTCGGTTTCAGCTTAAGTGACACACCCCTGACTCCTGCTCTCTCCTCACTGTCATGGCTCTAGTCACCGTAATGACCCACATAGTTACTGCCGCGACCATCTGAAGTCTGTCTTGCCCGCTAGTCTGTACGATCACGCGGGGCAGAGCCGCTGGTGCCTGCTCGGTGCTGCACCCTCAGAACGTGTGCGTGAACGTATTCCAGGGAAAAGCACCAGCCTACGCCTGAAATGCAAGCAGCCCCTTGTAAGGGAGACAGAGGGGAGAAGCGAGGCACAGAGCTAGACAGGACATGTGGGTTAGGTTAGAAAGGCCGGCCGAGGGAGCCACCGGAAGACCTGGAACAGAGGCGTGGGCATAGGGGGTATGATTCGCAGCACAGAGGAGACCAGGGGACGGGGGTGTGTGGTCAGCTGGGGGATTACAAAGGCAGCCACGGATCGGGAGGAGGGCACGAGCCATCGCGCTGAGACATCGGACGGGAAGTGCTGTACGAGGACCGGAACTGGGGGACCTGGGGACAGAGCTACTTTTTTAGGATGACCAGGAATCAATGCCACTTATTTTCTTCCTTTTTATTTACCACTTGGAGGAAGGATCAGTTTGTGCAAACCAAAGCAACCCCCAAAAGGTCCACGGCCTCCCCTATGCTTTGTTCTCGTTGACGGGAGGGCCTGATGGCTTGCTGAGTTCAGCTCACCTGCGACGGGCATTTCCCGGACGTCACTCTAAGGAAATGAATATGAACGGAAGGGCTCCTCCGTGATGAATTCTTCTGCCACTTCGTCCTTCTCCAAAGATCTGAAACCTGTTGAGCCGCAGGGTTTCTCAGAGACAAACCCGTGTGGATGTGACCCACGGGGGTCCCGGCCGGCCGGCCTGTGGGGCTCTACCTGCCACACGTGCGGAGTCTCAAGAGTGCTGACCTGGGCGGGGGCTGGGGGTGCCCGGACTCTGGGACAAGGGGAAAAGCAAATTATCCACGGAAGACAATGGGTGTCAGAGTGTGTGTGTGTGTGTATGCGTGCGTGTTCAATTCGGCCTCTTCTTCCCTCACAGATGAAAAGAAAACCAGTTTCTGCATCTGGCATCTGGAAGGTGGCTGAGGGGAGATGGATGGAGAAGGGCTAAGAGCTAAGTGACTAGAGACAGCATCAGACGTGTATCCTGCACTCCAGGTCGGTCCGCTCCGGCTGAGGGTGGGAAGGGGTCAATTAGCAGCTCTGTCGCTCGTGGGAGAGAGGCAGGTGGAGAGGATCCGAAGCAAAGCGCATGGGATGGACAACAGTGACTCACAAGGGATCAGGGGACAGGCGAGGAGCGGCTCTGTCCCCTCCTGTCACCCCTCCACCTCACCTCAGTGTCATTCTCTGCTCTAAGGATCAATGTGACAGGGACTTAGGATTAAGATGCTGTTCGATGCTCATGCTTTGGACCCAGCCTCCTTCAGCTCCAAAGACACACGCGCGTGTACACACACAGAGAGAAGATCCAGCCCTCCCCCATACAAGACAGGCATCTCCATGGGGCAGAGATGGAGCAGAAAGCCAAGGTCATAACCAGAGCTGAAGCTGCAGGCCGACTGAGCTCCAGGTCTGAAGCAGCCAAGGGCGTGGGCAGTGGCAGCTCCTGCCAGAGAGACAGACACTAAAAGTGGCCGGGCAAGGAGTGGGGAGTGGGTTCTGTCACGACAAGGCTGAGCCCACCCCCCGCCCCAGAAGACACCCGTGCCCAGGCCACACGCCCCATCCCGGAAGGTGCTCGAATTCAGGGTCTTCATTTGCTTTTAGTCTCCTCTGGGAGGGGGCAAGAACACAGCAGCAGAAACAAAGGCCTTGACGACTGGCATCCGAAAGCCCACTCGGGAGCCCTGACGGAAGGCCCGAGGCGGCGCCCTGCTATGTGTGGCCGACCCCAGGTGGATCATCTCACCATCTCTCAACCTCTCTGGCTAAAGACTGCTCCCAGCAAAAGTGCATTGCTCTCTTCCAGAGAAACAACTTAAGGGTTTGAGAAGAGAGAAATGGAAGAGCACAGAAGTCCTCCATAAACACTTTGCAAGCGACACAAAGAGCCGAGGGCCCCTCGCTGGGGAGACGGGAGCGGAGCCCGGCCGCTGGCCCTGGGAGGGGTCCCCACTGAAGGACGGCTCCTCTAACTTAACAAGGGACCAGCTGAGCCATCACATAAAATGAAATGCCAAGCCTGGTCAAGTGGTACACAGATATCAAATTTCTCTTGTCCTGTGAAAAGCAGAAATGAAATTTCGGGACGGAGAGCCTCTTCAAGCACCTTGCAAACATCAACAAATAGGAAGCAAATCATATGCCCAAGTAAAGAGCTATGGGCTTCTGCACTTCAAAAGGCACTTATTCCAAATGATAGACTGGTCCAGAATTCAAGTTCTTCCTTCATCTTAATCATCTCTAGAGTGGGGGCTTAAGTCTCTCTCTCATGCTTCAAATATAATTTCATGAGGTCAGAATCCAAGTTTCCCACATCGCCAGTCACCATGGAAGTTGGTGCTAGAACCGAAATGAATTTCTCTCGGTCCACCTGCCTCGTGCTGGCCCTCTGCGCGGGTACAACACTGCCCATCAAACCGGGTGTCCTTACGAGTGACCCCTGTCGTAACGGGTTTTTCTGTGTGGTGACCTCGTCTTCTACACCAACGATTGGGACCACTACAATTTATAATTAAATCCCCAGTTCCTGAATGACTAGGTGCTACACCAACACGGAGGGCTGTTTATCCAGACACTGTCCCCAAGTGTTACTTCATCTAACACAACACAACACGAGGTGGTAACAGGCAATGTTTCCGGAGTGTTCTCTATGGGCTGGCCTGGGTTCTGAGGGCTCCGCATACTAAAGTCTCACTTTCGCCCTCATGGAAACATTCTGAGGCAGAGGTTGTCCTCATGCCCCTTCAAAGCTGTGGAAACTGAGGTGAAGTTGGAGGTTAGGCAACTAACTCCTGAGGCACGGAGCTGAGAGACCACCGTCTGGCTTTGAGTGTCACGGGGACGAGGCCCACCCTCTGTGGTGTCTGTTACTGGGCCACCGGGCTGGGCGTTTCGACACAAGCAGTACAAAG
>CM053619.1:37193670-37214499 GCA_028646535.1 Procyon lotor
TATGTCAAACTTCAATAAAAAAATGACTAAGTAGTGTCAAACTCATTTTTCACTCGGGATATTATTTGTTAACAGGCAAATAATTAAGTTTAAACATATCTGTATATACAGAGAAAAATCACTTTGGAAATACAGTTACAAAGACCAGTAATTTCCTGAAGCAGTTCCTTGGCTATATATTGAACCATTCTGTGTGGTCAAGTAATAACCTAACAATGGAAAAATAAGTACGTATGATTCCAAAATAGAACAGGATTTAGGAATGAGATAATTTTATATGTTAAGATTTCCCCCAAATTCCTCCATCGTGGTGACTTTTTTAAAAAAATGAAACAAGACAAAACCGGAGAGGGAGGGAAACCATAAGAGACTCCTAATTTCGGGAAACAAACCGAGGGTTGCTGGAGTGGAGGGGGGGTGGGGTGGGAGGGAGGGGGCGGCTGGGTGATCAACATTGGGGAGGGTATGTGCTATGGTTAGTGCTGTGAATTGTGTAAGACTGATGAATCACAGACCTGTACCCCTAAAACAAATAATACATTCTATGTTGATAAAAAAAAAAAAAACCAACAACTGTGCTTTGGTTTTCATACCTCACATGTGTACAGACACTAAGAAATTTAAGAAGCCTGTGTCAACATGATTAGAACCTCACTGGAAAGGTACGGTTTATGCAAGTAGATTACTGTATCATCCCAATGCGCAAACTGTTCTCACATATTACCCCACCAGATCTTCACAGCGATCTTAGAGATGGGGCTGTGATTTCCATACGTAGCTCCAGTGTTATCTTCCTAGCAGGGGGTTACCTATAGACAACGGCCGAAAAGACTTGATCCAGGTCAGGACTAGACGCTGAACCTAGACCCCAGGGCTCCCAGCTTCCAGCCCAGAGTACATCCCGCTGGATTGTGCTGTCAATCTGCTAATGAACATTTCGTTCCCAGAATTCAGGTTGAAAAGTGTATAGCTATTTAAATCCTCAGCTCCAGACAAGCACAGTTACATCAAGACGTTACATACCGTTTTAATAGGAAAACTGCCAATGCTAGCAAAGAATGGCAGGGAAGCCCGACAAGAGCGAAAGCAGAGTCTTTCACACCCCAAGCAAGTGATTTAGCAATATCGCAATCTCACTTTCTATTCATTGGCATCCTTCCTCCGCCTGCCAGTGCCTCAGAGGTACCATGCAGACACCACCACCAAATGGCACAGCAGCCTGGGTGTTTGAAAACATTTCTAATGTGAACTTTTCTTCGATCAGGTATAACGATATTTTTATGTACACGTAATGCACAGCCCGATGCATTAGCCCCCGAACCCCTCCATGTATCTACCACCCCATCAATAGTCACAATGGAACCGGAACTCCAGAGGTCCCCTCTTGTGCTTCTTCGAGTCACCATCCCCTCCAACAGGGTGGTGACCACCTCGATGCCTGGCACCACCGGTATATTTTGCCTCTTCTTGAACTTGAAACATATGGACTCGTAAAAATACACTTTGCACCTCAACTCTGTAGCTCAACGGTGATGTCTTGGAGAATCACATTTTTGTTACATAGTATTCCATTGTGGGATTATACCAAAGAAATCCATGCTACCTGGGTGGGACACTTGGGTTATTTCCAGGTCACGTCAATTATGAATACGGTTATGAAGGTTTTGCGTATGTGACTCTTGCTACACCTAGGTACATATTTCTTTTGGGTCTGCACCCTAGGATTGGAATTGTTGTATTACGGGGGTTATGATTAGCTTCCGTCAATATGGACCATTTCCCAAAGTGATTGTAACAATGTATAATCCCCCAGTGGGTCTCTCTCAGCACTTAGTATTGTGGCGTTTTATTTTATTCTTTATGAGTGGTCTGAGTTCTCACTATAGTCTGTTTGCACTCCCCTGATGACCAACGAGGACCTTCTCCATGTTCACGGTCCATGTGTATATGCTTCTTCATGAAACGTACTGTTTTCCTACTGGATGATCTTATTGCTCTGTAGGAATTTTTAGTTTTACTAGTTATAAATGTAGCAAACCCCCCCCCCTACCCCCCGGCGCTTGCCAGCTTAGCTTTCATTCTTTCAATGGCTGAACGAACACATTCCCTTAATTTTATTGTAGACTAATATATTAACCTTCATGGTCAGTGCTTTATGTTTTGTTTAAACACAATTCTCTATAATTTTGTTTTCTAGAAATATTACTATCTTACAATTACAATTAGATGTATCCATCCAGAATTTTTTGTGTAGGGTGTGACTTGGTTGAGGTTTGGTTTTGTTTTGTTTGTTTTTTGAATATGGACACTCACTTATTGACCATCATTTCCCTGCTCCTGAGCAGTGGAAGGCACAGGTTTAATATGAAAATGCTGACTTTAAATATATACAGAAAAAAATGTCCAAAGACCTCAAGTTTCATTAACTTAAGCATCCTCGCCTAATTCCCAGAGGAAAAGGGAAGCATAAGTCCAAAGATGAAAGACTTTGTTCCCAATTTCACCATTTTGTCAAGTCATACAAAGTGACTCTTCTTCTGGACCGGTGAGCTTTAGACAACAAAGCATGAGGAAACGATTTTTAAATCGTTTCAGAATGAAATGATTACAATGTCATTTTATACCAGGAGGAACTCCTCATGTACTTCTCAAAGCCCATTTCTTAAATTTCATTTTAAAAACATCCCTACTTCATTAACTCCACATCAGCTATTCTAAAGAGCTGTCCCAGGGAACAGCAGTTGGCAGAATGAGTTCAAGATAAATCCATTTCCGCAATGCAAGTCTTCTTGGTCTTTGATACCCTGATGTCCAATGCGCTCGAGTGAATACCCAGACTCCCATTCTGGGAACCGTGCGTTCCCTCTCACCTGCAGTACCCAACAGTACCTCCCGGAACGAGCGGAAGAACCCAGTGGGGGAAAATGCTAGCCTCTGCAGAAATGGAACCTCTCATTCCCTCTTTCTTAATGTAGTCCAACATGTTAACCTTTTCCTTTATGTTTAGTGCTCTTTGTGTTTTGTGAAGAACACTGTCCCAGGGAACAAGTACAAATACCCTGTGACCTCTCTTTCTTTTTTTTCCCATCCACCAGGTAAGATTTTGGTCCTATCACAGTCATGGCATGAACTCAGATTTTTGGGCATCTTCCTGATTTTCATTTCTAAGATATATTTTCTTTTTTAAAATATTTTATTTATTCATGAGAGAGAGAGAGAGAGAGAGAGAGAGAGAGAGAGAGAGAGAGAGAGACAACACCACAAGCAGGGGGAGTGGCAGAAGGAGAGGGACAAGCAGACTGCCCTTTGAGCTGGAAGCCCGGTGTGGGGCTTGATCCCAGGTCCTGGAGATTATGACCTGAGCTGAAGGCAGATGATGAACGATCTGAACCACCCAGGCACCCCTGAGATATATCTTCAGTAGTTCCTAGACGAATAGCAAATCGAGGCTTTCTAAAACAGAGTGCCTTGGCATCACCTTCTCAAGTGTCTGACTCTGAGGTACCTTGGAATTCTAAGTTTTATGTGATGTTCTGGAAGATTCGCTTTTTATTTCCATGAAAACTTGAGGGAACAGAGGGTAGAGCAGGGAGAAAAAAAGGTGAAGTCCTGATATGGGAAAGGATGGAAAGAGAGACTGGTGGACAGCTGGACCAAAAAACTATGAACTGCCCTGTCCATTTCTCTTTCCACTGAGGATTCTGGCAAGAGCTTCAACAGTTGGCCGGAGCAAGGCACCGCCTCAGAGACAGACCTGCACGGAGCTGAGGGGGACCTTTAGCCTGCTTGGGAACCAACACCCTGCTTCCTTAACATCCATAATTTGGTAACAATCAACCAGCAGGGACCAGCCTCACTCACCATATGCAGCCAGGTGGCCCTCTCTAGCCACACGGCCATGCTCTGGAATGTTCCAAAAGTTGTCTAGTGACACTGCATAATGTCCTGCCCAATATGGCTTCTTATCCAGTCACCTCAGCACCCCACTTCCTATTTGCTAAATAGTGCGTGTGAATACTTAGAGAAATTAGTTGCGTATATTCATACTGAATTTTGCATCCTGAGCTAAAGAAATGATTACAGGAAGTTCCCTGTATCACATGTGCAGCCTTCCTTCCCCTTGATATTTACTTGCCACGGCAGAAAGGTTTGCCTCTTCTGCATTTTACACATCAAGTACAGGTTGCAGTCCTCACTTGCAATGGAAAACGTTTAAACACTATAAACATATAAGGGGACAAATATTGATATTTCCATTTAGGCTTCAAATTATGTGGTCAATTTTTTTTCTTTCTGAGTTACAAAACCCCCTTTCACAAAGCACCTTCCCTCAAACATATCCTCTCTGGTCAAATCCTGGCTCTGATGCTTGTTGCCAGCCATACGCCTCGGGCACTACCCTCTCTGGACTCCTTTGGTCGCCTCTATACTGGGGTAAGAGAGTCTCTGAAGGCAGTCGTTCTATTTACAGCATTTCTTGCAGGTCCGGAAATACAGTATTGCTCTTAATTTTAGTTACTGTTGCTATTATTACCCACGCTGCTGTATCTGAGAGTGCCAGTTGAAGATTCACGGAACCTGGAAAAGTGCCGGACAACCCGTCCCAGGAGAGGGATGTGATGGACCACATGCGTGGCTCTCCTTCGGTGTGTCCTCGTTACGCCGCGACCTGCGGGTCTGCTTCCCAGGCTGCCCCATCTCTATCTCAGTAATTGCTCTTCTCCTTCCCCAGCTTTCAGCAAGAAAGAAGGACTATGGTAGCAACCATGGCAAAACGTCCATAGGGTTTGCCATTTCTCACAGTAGAACCCTTCTGAATTTGGGTAGAGAAGGCCCACAGATATGCCTCTGTTGTTTTACTTACAATTCTTTTTTAAGATTTTATTTATTTATTTGACAGAGAGGAGAGAGATGACAAGTAGGCAGAGAGGCAGAGAGAGAGAGGGGGAAGCAGGCTCCCCGCTGAGCAGAGAGCCTGATGTGGGGCTTGATCTCAGGATTCTGAGACCACGACCTGAGCCGAAGGAGAGGCTTTAACCCACTGAGCCACCCAGGTGCCTCAACTTTTTTTTTAATTGTAATAAAATATATAGGATTGCCTGGGTGACTCAATGGGTTAAGCAGTCAACTCTTGATTTCAGCTCAGGTCATGATCTCAGGGTCCTGGAATTGAGCCCTGTGTCGGGCTCCACACTTAGCAGGGAATCTGCGTAGGACCCTCTCTCCCTCTCCCCCGGCCCTCCCCTTGTCTCTAAAAACCAAAATAAAATTTATATATTTTATATATATAAAATGTGTGTGTATATATATATATATATATAATGTATATATATATAATGTATATATATATAATGTATATATATAATGTATATATATATATATACACATACATATATATATGTGTATATGTGTGTGTGTGTGTAACCTCAAAATTTACCATTTTAGCCATTTTTAAATTTATAGCTCAGTGGTGACCCGTACATTTATGCCCTTACACGACCATCAGCACCATCCACCCCTTGTCCTTTTTCATCTTCCCACACTGAAACTCAGTATATTCCACACTGACGCCTCATTCTCCTCTCCCCCAGGCCCTGGTGATCACTGTTCTACAGAGTCTCCATGAATTTGACTATTCCAGGTACCACAGGCACAAGGGATCATACAACACGTTGGTCTTTTTACGACTGGCTTTTTCACTTAGAATAATGTCCTCAAAGTTCATCCGTGTTATAACAGGTGTCAAAAGTTCCTTCACTTTTAAGGCCAAATGATATTCCATTGTATGGAGTCCAGACCGTATTTTACCAATTCGTGCATTGATGGAGACTTGACCTACTCTCACCTTTTGGCCACTGTGACTAATGCTGCTATGTACACGGGCACACAAACCTCTGAGACCTTCCTTTCACTTCTTGCAAGTATGTACCCAGAGACGGAATTGCTGGGTCCTAGGCCTGGTCTTTAAGGAAGGCATCATTCCCAGTGTGGAAATGACACACTGATGATACAAGGTCTAAAGGACTTGTCCTCTTTGGTTCGCTAGAAAACATTCCCAGGGGTATGACTAAAGCTAGCTCTACTCCAAGGGTAAAGCGTGGCTTCCTTCTGCCCGTTTGCTGGTGATGAATTCCAAGCAGCATCAGGCCGTACTCCAACTCAGCTTCAACACTGACAAGGAAGTCGGATTTCTTCATTAAAATAGACTAATGAATTCTGCACTCAAAATCTTAAACTCTAGCTCCGTGCGTAAACACGAGCCCTTTCACTAATCTTGACTGAATTAAAAACCTGTGAAAACGATCCTTTCTGCACATCTACCCCACGACCCCTTGATCAGAGGAAGCTTATCAGTCTCATTGAACAGGCTTCAGAATCATTGTAAAGGACAGGTTTTGAGGAAAACAGCAGCTCTTGTTCTCCACAGACCTTTCCAGGTGGTTGACGAGTTAGTGCTTCAAACCCCAGCAGGCTTTGGCTGAATCAGTATTTAGATGGGAACATTTCCGGGGAAAACCTGATGGGACGTGAGCACAGAGAAGACAGCCGACAATCTCCCTGGACCTATGACTGACTTCCAGAAGACCCCCAAACTCCTTGGAGCGCTACCGGACGGGCTTGAGGCCCTCGCCCAGGCTTGTCAGGTGCTTTGAAAATCTCTAAGTGCCAACCCAGACCAAGTGGAAGAAAAGCGCCAGAGGTGGGGCTGACAAGATTAAGTTCTTCAAGGGATTCAAATGTACTGCCAGAATTGAAAAAGCACAGGCCTGGGAGGAAACAGACTTTGAATGGGGTTACATGGTTTACAAACTGTTTTGTACGTTATCTCTTTTGATCCTCACACCAATTCGGTGTGGCAGGATGGGCTCATGCTACGATTCCTACTTTACAAATGGGGAAATAAGATTCTGAGAGGTCAGGGAACTGGCCTAGAGCCCCAAAGCTGACTCGGGGCCGCCAAGTCCCAACCCACTGTTCTTCCCCAAACAATCTGCTTCACAAGCATGATGGGAAAACTTCCTGGTAAAATTTGGAGCCCCCTTCCCCCCAAAGAATACACTGATGATGGGTTTGAAATACAGATAACCTTTTATATTTTCCGGAGCCTGACGAGCAATGTGTATGGAACGATCTTAAGTTTTCATACAACTGGCTTCAATTTCAGTTCGCATTTTACATTTTAGATTGTATTCTTGTTTGCTAATCTTCTTGATTTCCTTTGGGCACAGCTGAGCCCTCCCTGACAATTTCTTTATATTCTTTATATTTCTGATTTAGCCATTATACAACGCTCGGCACTAGAGATGCAGCTGTGAGTCTTTGGAGGGAGACTTGACCTTGGCCAAGCACGCTCACCTTTCTTAGCTTTCCAATCTGCAAAAGACTGATCTGCCTTTTATTTGGGAGAACACATCCTCCTTTACAAGGAAGCGCCAACATCCTAAATTAAACCTTCAACTCCAAATCTGAACCAGGAAACATTCAGCTATGAGCTCCCCCCCGCCATCCTTCATCTATATGCTCTAAGCCTCCATGGGCCATCTTTCAGCTCAGCGCTTATTAAAAGAGAAGGGGAAAGTGACACTTAAAAACACTATAAATAGTGAATCCACAATCTATCTGCCTCAGTGGCCAGGACTCATTAGATCTGAAACAGTTTGGCTTCTCAGGCAAGAGACTGGAGGCCAATTACCACAGTTCACATACAAAAGAAATGATCTTGGTAACATTAAGATTCCACTTTTAAGCTGTTTACTTGAAACAGTCCTGGGGTTTTAACTGGCTTAATCCTTATATAAATTCTGAAAGGATTTTTTAAAATTAGATCCTAGAAGGATTTAAATGAAGATTTCCAAAAGTATCACTCAAAATTCTCAGTAAAAGAAAGCAAGTTTGCTTCAGCTGACAGTTTCTCTCTGACTCTGCCCTTAACCGGCTGTGTATCTTTGGATGACTAACCCTACCACCTCCCTGAGCCTCAGTTTCCTAAACTCTACGAGGAGGGTGCTGGAAGGCTTCTGAGGCTCACTTACTCAGTCTGGCTCCAGGAGTCCTTGGCTCAAACCTTCCAGGGCAAATGTGGGGGGTCCTTCAGCTGTCCCCCTTGAGCCCAGAGGGACGCCACGCTCGTTCAGACATGAAATCACAGCAAAGGAGAGACCCTTGAGCATTAAGTTCTTCTTGGTGCTCCCAGTTCTCACTAGCATGGTTTCCACTTTGCTCGGACCACCCCTTTGCCTCTAGTAAGACAACCACATTGGCTATTAGCCGTAAAGCACTCCGGGCTGGCAGGGGTAGGAGGGAGGCCTGTTTAGAGCTGCACAACTGGATCTGCCAAGGGCAAGCTGACCCATAAGCGAATCTTCTCCCTGCCTTCACTTGCCACCATCTTCACCACTGCCCCCCAGTGGAGGGCCTGGTCATCTCCCTGAGCACTGCATTTACCCACAGCTCACCCCATGTTCTCTCTTGCCCATGTTTCCCTTTTTCCCAGGGAGTAACCAGGTCATCTCACTTCTAGCCGAATACCGCAACACTCCTCTTTGCTGCAAATGGAATGCAATCCCTCACCACAGCCGACAGGCCCGGCACCTTCTGTTTCTGCCCGCCTCACCTACGCCTTATTCATCCTTGTCCCGGGTGCTCCTGGTCCACCGCCAGGCCCCGCTCTCCTGGAATGCACTTTGCTCTTAGCCACATTGATTCGACACATTCTCGGAAGTCTTGGTGTGGAGATCCAGTCCTAGCAAAGCAGTGCCCCGGCCTCCAACAGAAGAAAGCACATCTCTAGTATTCCCTATCAGTGCAACTCTTCTGGGCTAAGCAGTAACACATCAGTCTGCCCACCTAGACCATAAGCTCCAGAAGGGGAAATGTCCATGTAGGCTTCAGGGTCTACACAATGCCCGGCACATACCTGCTATTAAATATGTCATCGACCATCACCCATCGACCAAACCAACAGTCATCAGATTGGGCCTCACACCTACCAGTGAGAGGCTTCACTGGGTTTCATGGGAATTCCCAAGGGCACAGCTGTCCCTATGCTGGCTACGGCTGTTAAGTCCTTAAATGCAACAGAGTTTGGCGGCAGTGGGCTACATTCTAAGGTAGGGGTTGCATTTCAGGCTCACCAGATGCTAGCAGATGACAGTGCTTGCTGGTGGGCATCTGGGCTGCATGGGGCTGGCGTCCTCTGCATCTGCCCATGAGACGGGAGAGTGGGTTCCGAACCGGCATCTCACAACATCTGTTCTGCACACGAACTCAAAAACACTGTTCCCGGGCTACCTCCCCCTCACAGGCCTGCAGGAAATCCATCATGGTAGGTCTACCGCTCTTCCAGGAAAATACAAAACCTCAGCAGTTGGAAAGTATGGAACTTTGGAACAGTGTCTGCGGAAGCAATCTCTGTGAGCTTCGCTACAGAGCGCCGGGAGAGGGGGACCAGCCCTTTGCTGAAATCGTTCAGATTTTCCCACGTAAGACACAAACCCAGTTTTGGTACCTACTACATGAGAGCTGCTACACTTACGATTTTACTGAATAGATCCACTTGAAAATCCTAATGAGTAATCTCCCCCCCACCAAAATGTTAAGGCCTGAATTATCCATTAGACTTTGAGCATCCTTTTTAGCACTGGATCCCGCACCCATTCAAGGAGTCACTGTGGAATCATGAGTGATATGTCTGAGAAATGTCAAGCAGGAAATCTGCTATTGTAAGTAGAGTGCATGAATAAAATATATTACTAACAATTTTAGAATCGTAATTTGTATCAAGTTGTCTGCCTTTGTGCAACTTGCTTCACAGAGAGGAGTCTCTGAATAATTCATTACGTCCTTAACCAAGTCCCTTAAAAAAAAAAAAATCAGAGACATGGCAGATAATATTCTATCCCTTAAAATGACTCCTACCCATCCCATTTCCTACCAGTTCCTACTGGTGCTTCCAACTGCACAGAGGGATGGAAATCGTTCAGTCTCTGAATGGCGTTGGAGACCAGGAGCTTACAACTTCGTGAAATCATCTAAGTTCATTGCCACACTGAGGGCAGGTTGGTTCCTACCTTGCTCCAAACTAGCCTGCTTGTTCTCTGCCCTGGTCCTACGTGGTCCTTCCCTGGGGAGCATGAGGGAGCACGCCCTTCTCCACACCCAACTCCCTCTCCTAGGCCTCAAGACAGCTTTGGGGTCTTCACACTTTCTCTTCCTTTGGCTAAATGTTTCCAGTTCTTCGGCTCCAGCGGTCAACCCTTCAATAGTGTCTTTAAATAATATATTATGGATGAAAATGGAATTGGATAGCTTTTGTCACCCAACGCCCATGAAAACTACAGTCTTAGGTTTAAAAACAAAAGAAAATCCTCCTCAAAGCACATGGGTTAACTCTGTGGTAGATGGCTCCACGTGCAGATGCGTATTTAATAGATGTTCTCTGGTAATAAAAACTCTGTCTTGAGTTTTTAAAGTACCTTTTGGGGAAAGACCCAAATGTGTTTAAAATGGAAAGCTTCCAGGCAGTAAACAGAAACTCGATGCCCAAAGGTGTGCTTGTGAGCTGGAAAAGGACTCTAGTCTCAAGATAGCTTGCCCAAGCTGAGCCACATGAATGCCTTCCTTCTCACAGAGCACTTTTCTTAAGAGAAAGTGGTAGAAAATTAAAAATTCATTTGGCAAAATAAATGAGAAGGCTACTTATCTAATGGTAAGAACAAAAAAAATAATTAGTAGCATTCATCGCCAAGGTATGACAAATGAAATGCTTGGCAGATTCTTCTGGGATTCCACACATTTTTTTTTTTTTTAATATTTTATTTATTTGACAGCGAGAAACACAGCGAGAGAGGGAACACAAGCAGAGGGAATGGTAGCGGGAGAAGCAGGCTCCCTGCCGCGCAGAGAGCCCGATGCGGGGCTCGATCCCAGGACCCTGGGATCTGACCTGGGCCGAAGGCAGACGCTTAACGACTGAGCCACCCAGGCGCCCCAATTCCACACATTTTTAATAACGTTTCAACAGCATCTGGAGGTGAAACCCTTCACCTAAGGACAATCTAAAATTACTACAGAAACTAAGTTTGTCAGCTGTGTGCCTGTCATCATAATTTTTTTTTTTTAAACCCCAAAGGCCTTGTATTCTTATAACTCAAATAAGTCTGGGTGGAGTAGTCCTCCAGTACCGTTAAGTGGTTCTTAAAGGGCCAACTAGGATATGAGTTGCCACATTGCCTAGAAATTTCTCAGATGAAGTTTAAAGAAGCTAGGATTCTTTAAGATAAACTTCTAAGGAGGAAGACTATCTCAGGCACTTGCCAAGAGTACCTACCACGTTGGGCGGGGAAGCAGCAAAGATGGCCAAGTGACACAGGGGAACATGCAATAATAAAGAAAGTCAAGGAGGAGCGAGTATTCCTCCAGAGGATTCTGCCATGTGCTAGAAAAGCGTGATCTTGGTGGGGATGGATCTTCAAGTGGCAGTTTCCACAAAGGAGGCCACGTGTGTGCTGCCGCCAAGAAGTCTGGCCAAGCAAAAAGGGTGACAACATTCTACATGGCCGTCTACCCTCCATGTTTACCAACCTAGAAAGAATAACAGCCCTGAAATCCCTGTAATGCTTGAAATATGGTGCTAGCTGTTCAGTAAAACACCATTCCTGATTCAAAGAGTTCACAATCTACTTAAAGAGACAAAGATATGACCTTAAGTATCATGGGATGGTATCAGCACAATATTGTAAGTGTTCAGGCGCAACAGATAATCCCATCTGGCTGTCCATTCCTGTGGCAAGGAGAGGCCTCCCCGCTGAGAGAATACAGAGCTTGGATAATTAAAGAACTTAAGATTTCAAAATCACAGTAGGTAAGCCCAGGAAACATGGGGGAAGAAAGGGTATCAGGAAGTGACAGATGAGGCAACTATCTTCACATCCACATAATTATTAATAAGGACATGAATCCTTGGATCCTACCACACCTGAGGATAGAACAATCATAACTTTAAAACCACTCATTTTTAAGAGATTTTCTCCTTAAGGCTATATAAATTTAGATTTGCCCTGACAGATACACCTGGGATCAGAGAACTGATGGGCCCTTAAAATAGTGGTGCACATACTTTATTGTGCATTGCAGTGGGCGGTTATGGACCCGGCTGCTGGGGACTTCCCACCCCCTGGTTTTCACACCCTCTGTTGGCTCCTCTCCTTGAGTGTGGGCTGGACCTACTGACTTGCTTCTAACAAGATACAGCAAAAGCGCTGGGCTGTCATCTCTGTGATTAGGTTCTAAGACTGTGAATCTCGCTGGCATTTCTCTTGAGGTTACAGGCTTCAAGGACACAAACAGGAAGCCTGAAAGTTAAGGATCTGAGGATGGTTCAGTTTCTAGCCAACGACAGCAAAGCACTGCCTCAGTCCAATGGCCATGAGAAATAATCCTGCCAACAATCACATGAGCAAACTCAGAAGCAGATCCTTGCCCAGTCGAGCTCAGAGATAAGTATACCCCAAGCTTACAATGGAACTCCTTCCTCTGAGACCCCAAGTCACAGGTACCCAGCTAAACTCTGCTTGGACAGAAACTATAAGATCATAAATGCCGCTGCATTAGGCCAAGTTTTGGGATGACTGGTGATACAGCAAGAGATAACTAATACACTGTTTAATATAGATCTACGATATTTGGCATTTAAAAAAAAATCTCATGGTCCAGGCTTTTAGAAGAAAAATCATATTTTTCAGAAATCACTTTACTCTAAAGGTCAATGTATTTTATAAGATGTAAACTATACTTAAATAGGGGAAGGATTGGGGGCACCTGGGTGGCTCAGTGGGCTAAAGCCTCTGCCTTCGGCTCAGGTCAGGATCTCAGGGTCCTGGGATCGAGCCCCTCGTCGGGCTCTCTGCTCAACAGGGATCCTGCTTCCCCTTCTCTCTGCCTGCCTCTCTGCCTACTTGTGATCTCTCTCTCTCTCCCTGTCAAATAAATAAAATTAAAAAAAAATAAGGGAAGGATTGATTCCTCTTATCTCCTACATAAATCAGGATTTTTTATAAAATAGTTTTGCTTAAGGTGATACCTGTACCCATAGGACTTTCCCCGGCTGTGGTAAACAAATGATCCCAAACCTGACAGCTCTGAACCACAGAAATGGATTCACTTATATTTCTGGAGGCCAGAGTCTGAAATCGGTATGACTAGGCCAAAACCAAGGCATCAGCAGGGTCATTCGTATGTGTGCTGAATTTCACTAACAGTAGATTCCTCTACCAGTGTAAATCATTTTCTAGAGAGAAGGACAGGAAATAGTCCTGCCAAAGGGCAGAGTACTGAGGAGAAACACTCTCACCTGTACTGGCTGAATCATCCCCATGAGGCTCAGTGGGAGCCCATCCTTCATCTTGGTACATTTTTTGTTAGTTTCATGACTAATGAGAAATATAAGTAGCCATCATTTTTGCTTCATATTACTCTCCCACCAACAACTTCAAGGGAATCTCCCTGTACCAAAGCCAGCAACAAGTTCGCTCAGGCTGTGGACCCACTATTACAGCTAGCCTTGGTTTGGTTTCTCTAATCAGGAAAAAACCTTTAGAACATTCTCATGCTTGAACAGTGACTTGGGATTTGTGGACAGGCCTAAGAAAAAGAGCAGAATGACATGTTTCACTAAATTCTAAGCAGCTACAAATCATCATTAATGTCTCTCAGTATTATTAGTCAGAACTACCTAAAAGATGTTTGCATAATCTTCCCACGTTAAGTGCTTTGATGCACTGGAATAAAATATCTTAATTTCTCTACTTAAGAAAAATCATGTGATAATGGAAATATTCAAGTCAAATTTGTAGTATTAGGGGTTCATAGTTTCTAACACCAGTGTGGAAATCATATTTGTTATGCATCTGGAAAATATGCCCCTGTCTTTCACCCTTTGAAACTATCAAAATGACTCAACACTGAATGGACAAAACTTAGGATGGACAGAAGTAATCACAACACCTGCTGAGCACACATTTAGTTGTTTGCACATAATTTTCAGTAAGGAGGAGGGAAGAGTGAAACCAGCCATCAATTCCTAATTTTCAGTGCACACTTACTGAGAAAGGATTAGGAGGTCTGGTGCTGTCTTAGACGCTAAGAGACAGAGGAATCTCACAAGGTCTAGCCCCTCTTGGGAAGAGGGCAACAAACTAAGCAGTAGAAAGGATCAGGCACTAGCACTGGGGTATGCGTCACCCACAGAAAGCCACCGCTGGCTCCACGGGGTAGTTCAGAGGAGGAAGGACTTATGTGGGTTTTGAAAGGGAAATAATTGCTTAACAGGCAGATAAGGTGGGCAGGAGGGCGTTCAAGGCTCAGTGTGAGCAAAGGTACAGAGATATGACACATCCCGTCATATCTGGAGAAAAACAGTAACTGAGAAATGAATGCAGAGAGGTTAAGGACAGGCAAGATCACAGAACGCCATGGGAAACTGATGAAACAAGACTTCTGGAGACCGAGGACAAGAAATAACAATGGGCTTACCTTAGTAATAGCAAGAATATAGGAAGGACAGATATGGGAGAGATGCTATAGGTTTTTTTAAGTTTTCAATTTTAATTCTAGTATAGATAGCATACAGTGTTCTTAGTTTTAGGCATAGAATATAGTGATTCAACAATTCTATGTATTCCATGCTCATGATGATACCTGTACTCTTAACCCCCATCACCTACAGAATTTTAAGCACAGCACTTGATGCTTGACTAGAAATGAGGGGAAATGGAAGCAAACTGCTGTAAGGGGCTTATACTATATATGTGATATATTATTAGAAGGTAGAAGGATGGGGCGCCTGGGTGGCTCAGTAGGTTAAAGCCTCTGCCTTTGGCTCAGGTCATGATCTCAGGGTCCTGGGATCGAGCCCCACATCGGGCTCTCTGCTCAGTGGGGAGCCTGCTTCCCTCCTCTCTGCCTGCCTCTCTACCTACTTGTATCTCTCTCTCTCTCTGTCAAATAAATAAATAAAATCTTAAAAAAAAAAAAAAAAAAAAGAAGGTAGAAGGACTGGTTAAGGATAGACATCATAAACCCTAAGCAACCACTAATAAAATCAAAGAGGTAGAGCTAAGGTTGTGGGTTGAACTATATCCCCCCAAAAACATACATCAAAGTCTTAACCCTAAGTACATGTGAATGTGACCTTATTTAGAAATAGGGTCTTAAAGATTTAATCAAGTTAAGATGAAGACATACCGAATTAGGGTGGGTCCTAAATCCAATGACTAGTGTCTTTATAGGGAGAGGTAGATTTGGAGACAAATATGCACATATGGGGGATGACTATGTGAAGACAGGCAGAAAATGGAGTGATACAGTTATAAGCCAAGAAACACAATGGATTGCCAACAACTAACAAATGAGGAAGAGGCAAAGGAAGAATTCTTTTCTAAAGTCTTCAGAGGGAGCAGAACCCCACCAACACCTTAATTTTGGACTCTGAATTTTAAAAACTGTGAGAAAAATAAATTTAAGACCCTCGGTTTTTGGTAGTTTATATGGCAGCCCTAGGAAGCTAATACAACTAATAAACTCATCATGAAGTAAACTAGAATAATTTAAAAGTACTCTACTATACCAAAAAACATAGGAAAAAAGAAAAATGAACAGAATGCACCATCACAGAAAGACAATAGTGATTAAATGTAAATCAATGTTACTCCCATTACATGTAAATGATATAAAGACTCCAATTAAAAAGCAGAGCTTGTTACAATAGATAAAAAGATACCACCGAGGGCACCTGGAAGGCTTGGCTGGTTGAACATCCAACTCAATTTCAGCTTGAGTCATGATTGGGATCATGACTGGGATCAGGCCCCGCAATGGGTTCCACACTCAGTGGGGAGTTGGAGCTTGCTTGAGATTCTCTCTCCCCCTCTCCTTCTACCTCTCCCCCTAAACTACATCCATCTAAAAAAAAAAAGCTAACACCAAACTATATGCTCTCAATATGAAACATACTTTGAATTAAAAAAAAGATATGTTAAAAGAATAAAAAGTGAATAATAAATAATAAAGTGAATAAAGTAAACAAATAGCATGTTAACCATCAAAAGATAACTAGACTGGCTATATCAACAACAGGCAAAGTAGATTTCAGAAAAAAATTAACACATCTAAATAAGGTATTACACAAAATACAATTTAAGGTAAGACTGAATATGGTGCATTTTTTTTTTTCAAGTGACATTATACATTGATTACTTCATATTTTCCATCAGAATCTATCGAATATTAGGCTTCCTCAGGACACTTTTCCATACCGAGTATAATTCCTAGAATGATCAGATTTTAAAATGTTCTCCCTTTCGTTATATACGCCATTACAAAGTTTTGCTCCACTTTTTTTCCCTTAAACATAGCCTGCGACACCAAGCAAACTGACATTGACAGAGCCTGGGATGCTTAGACCATTTTTTTTTTAAATTAATTCTTCCTATATTTTAGCTCTGGTGATCTTTAGCTCCAGATGTAAAACACAAAGAACTTGCACAAAGAAAAGCATAACAGGATGTAAAATAGAAGTCTCAATACATGGACGTGAATATTTTTTCTTAAATTTAAAGACATACAATGTTGTAGGAAAATTCTTTATACTTAACTTTATATTGGAGCAGTGACAAATAGAAGCAACTCTTTTTGAAAACAAAACAGGAAAATCTTTCACTTGCTTACGCCTAAAAAAAGGTTTGGTAACTAATCAATATTGATTGAAAAACTCAAATCATGTAACCTTGAGCAAATGGTTAACCACTTTCTCCTGTAAAATGGGGAATGTAACAGTAACCTGCTTAGAGCAGTTGTGACAATTTAAATAAATTATACTGGAAATTATTTTCTTGAATAAAGAAGACCTAAAATACTATATAACAAAGTAACTCTTGTAAGAGAATGACCACGTTTTCTGAATAATTAAATATTTTTAGGTACCAAGAGGTTTTTTTTTGTTTTGTTTTTTTAAGCCAATGCATGGACAAATATTTCTGAAATGTCTTTTAAGTACCCTGATTTCTTATAAATCAATGTAATTGAACATTTCCCCAGTTGCTGTAATGATGACCCTGGACCAGTATTCCCAGTCCTCTGGTCCACAGCAGTGGGACAGTGAGCTAGGTATGGCTCTTGGTCCTACATTAAGTGCTGCGAAACAGTCTTGTTTCGGCATAATTATTGGGCCTGCCGAAATGGAGTCCTGTTCTCAATGAGTCTACCATTTCCCTGCCCCTCATTTTCTGCTTCTGATGTTTAACACAGAAAACCAGAGGATAGGCTCATTTGGGGTAATGGACAATGGGTGCTGGCATTTCCTGCAGAGTAGGGTGCATGGACTCCCAGATGGTGCTAACGATTGCCAACATCCAATGCCATCCCGGTCTGACTTCTGCACCACACCTTGTTGTCTCGTGTTAACCCTAGTGGACAAGTCAGAACTCTCTGGTCTCAAATAAGAGTTGATATCATCAAAACCCTAACCTCACAGTAACTTCTAAATTTTAATATCTTACAGTTTCTTACTCTACAAGTAAAAAAATGAGCTACCTTTTGGTGAGAAGAGCAAAGAAGGAAGAGGCATGTGGTGTTTAAGGAATGCCAGGAAGCCAAGAAACTCTGGTATTCTTTTGAATGTTCAATTAGGACACCCGAACTGTTTTAAAGAAACTCCTCCCAAATTGTATTTCACATAAATATTTTCAGCTCCGTGCACTGCCCAGAAACCTGCTGTCTTAGAAAAGAAACCAGCAGATGACCCTTTAGGAGGCAGAGTTTATAATACGTCAGGTGCTAAATCAAGCATATTGTATTTTATTATTGATTATAAAACAAGAGTAGAAATTATCGAAGTGTGTCACTTTGGAAATTGTGTGAGAACAACAGCATAATTCCACTTTAATTGGATGAAACAATTGACTTCAATGGTAACTCTAAGGTTTTGTTTTTTTTTTTTTTTTATTAACATAGAACATATTATTTGTTTCAAGGGCACGGGTCTGGGATTCACCAGTCTAACACAATTCACAGGGCTCACCATAGCACATACCCTCCCCAATGTCCATCACCCAGTGTAACTCCAAGGCATTTTAGAACCATTACATTTTCCGAGTACTTTATTTGAAAAAACCTATTGACTCATCAGATTTTCTTTTTTTAAGATTTTATTTATTTGAGAGAGAGAGAGAGAAAGCGCACGCGCCTGTGCGCGCGTGAGCAGGGGCAAAGGGCAGAAGGAGAGGTAGAAGCAGGCTTCCCACTGAGCAGGGAGCCCGATGCGGGGCTCCATCCCAGGACCATGAGATCATGACCTGAGCCGAAGACAGATGCTTAACTGACCAAGCCACCCAGGCGCCCCTGGAATTCTATCTTTAAAAGGGTACATTCTGAGAAAATTACCTGCACATGCAAGAATAAAATGACCTGTCCAACAATGTCATTTTACTTCAGCGAAACAAAAAAGTACAATTAATTTGTACTTTATCATTTGATAGAATGATGGTATTTCCCAAGGGAAACAAACGATGCTTAGCACACAATGGCCCATGATTGCCAACTCTCAATGGGCTCCCTCCTACCTTTCCATCCCTCACTGCGTACCACAGGGCTCTGCCATGGAATCCTGCCCCGCTATTGGTTTCTGAAGAGGGCTCCCACTTTGTAACATGGTGCCTTAGCACCATCACACCCCCCCACCCAAGTCTTACTGCACCACCTTCCTAGATCCTCCATACCTGTCTTCTTTGCTAAGAAGCCCTCTTTGGACAGAAACAGTCCCTCCCCGCCTCATCTCTGTGACACTCAGTACTTCTCACGTGGGACCTTCTGGGCTCTGGCTTGATTACAGCAAGCTATGGTTAACCAGTTGCCCATTGCCCATTCACACACAGGAAGCTTTTCAGACTAAGTATCACTCCAGTTTGTCCATGGAAACTAGCAGGAAGCTTCTGCACACAGTGATGCTAATAAAAGTGACCTGAGTGAATTAACCACAAACTGTATCATGGAAAACCCAGGCATAATCAAAAGGGAAAAAGAAAAAAACATTCTATTTTTAACGCAGATACAGAACAGTTTCTTAAAACCTCTCTGTATTAATTTTAAGGTTAGGAAAAAAATGTTTGGCTTAGTCCACTCTGTATAAATTCTTTAAACATTGACTAGTAAGTTTTAAAAGCATGAAATAACTTTTTTTCCCCGTGGCTTTATACAGAACCATAATAATTGCAATACGAGCTTAGGGTCACTATAAATGCCTGATACTAACCTCCCACTATGGGATTCCACATGGTGGCTTATTATCACCCTCGCGGAGAACAAATGTGGTCACACTATCTCTAAAAATCTGCTGTGGGACTCAAAAATGTTTCAGGGGCTCACACAGGCTTTGGGCTTTGATATTTAATTGACAGCTGAGAAACACACACTGATGGAAAATCTTAGATTCAAGAGTTTTAAACATAATTATACATTTTTACAGGGCATTTTCTGCAACCCCCAGAATAAGTATGTAACTGTGGTAAAAGTGGCAATATTTTTCCTTAATTTTCAACATAATTAGCTGCCTCCCTTTGTGACTTTTTTATTCAGCAGGCGCGCGGAGTTGTGCACACTTCTGAAGTGTTTGGAGCTACGGAATGAAGTCAGCTCTACTCTGCACATGTAATTCCTACGCTCAGAACCGCAGCTGTCACCTGTTGCCTCTAGATTCGCCTCTGTTTGGGGGGTGGGAGTTTTTCCTCCACATCCAACTCCAGAAGGGTAAATGAGCTCTGAATCCCAGTTTCCTGCTTTTCATCTGTTGCAGACATTAATTAAAGCCACAAAGGGGGGAAAAAAACTAAGAGGAGTTAAGCCTCCAAAATCTTTTGGGGGTCCCTGGGCTCTGCAGAAGTTCGTCAGTCCCCTTTAAGAACAGGAGCGACAAGAGCCCAAGTTGAGGGGTGGGGTGGGGGCAGCAGAAACACATTCTGTAAGACCCTCTTACAAAATTCTCATCTCTAGCTCTTATCTCTGCAATGCCAAAACAGTGCACAGCAGGTTAAAATCGAGCTAGTTGTTTTTTTTTAAATACCCTCGCTGTTACATCTTTATTCATCAAGCTCTCCTAGGAGAGGTTTTACAAAGAATAAGCCAGACTCCGCTGCAGTCTATTCCAAACCTTCGTGTTCCCCTACAGCTAGAGTGGTCCCTCACCAGCACTGTGATGGCCAGAGGAGACATGTGGGGGGCACGACCAAGAGCCACTCCCTACCTCTGTGGAGTGTTCCTGACCTGTTTTCCAGCTCTTCCCCATAGTGGGGCAGATGGGCTGGGAAGACGGAGGCTCTGAGGGTTGGGAGGGAAATAACAAAGCAACCCACCTGCTGAGCATCACATCTAGTGACGGACCAGCGTGCACTAATAATGACTGTCCATGACACACATGTCCCACACCATCACGGTCAACCTTCACGAGGGAGGTTGGCTTTTTTTTTTTTTTTTTTTTTACAGCTCAGGACAAATACAAATGCAGAGAAGGGAAAGAAAGGGTGGGGGGGGCAGAGCTGGGGTCTGCTGTGGGTCTAACCCTCTGACTCTAAGCTGTCAGTAAAAATCCAGATGTTCTAGCTGAGCTCACCCTCCCCCACCACCACTGTGGCCTTTGCCAAGCGCCGGGGTGCCCAGGGCTTGCAGAAGCCCTGCTCCCCCGGGAGATATCCCTCCAGGGGCCGCTGCGATCTGCTCCCATTTGCCACAGCCACCCAACTGACTGCTCTGGGTTATTTATGAGACAGTCCCCGCGCTCAG
>CM053619.1:37214599-37269168 GCA_028646535.1 Procyon lotor
GTGGGTCTAACCCTGACTCTAAGCTGTCAGTAAAAATCCAGATGTTCTAGCTGAGCTCACCCTCCCCCACCACCACTGTGGCCTTTGCCAGGCGCCGGGGTGCCCAGGGCTTGCAGAAGCCCTGCTCCCCCGGGAGATATCCCTCCAGGGGCCGCTGCGATCTGCTCCCATTTGCCACAGCCACCCAACTGACTGCTCTGGGTTATTTATGAGACAGTCCCCGCGCTCAAAAGACGTCTGTCTGCAGATTATTCATTTCCCCTCCATGAAGCAAAAACCCAGCACACGCCGTCCTTCCCTTCAGGCGCCCAGCCCCGTCCGGGTTGTGCAGTCAGCTGCCTCCCTGTCCGCCCCCTCGCCGACAGTCCGGGCTCCTGACTTGGGCTGAGCCTGCTCGGTGCTGAATGTTCCCCTTTGTCTCAGAAGCCCCGGGCTCGCGCTGAGGGCCGGACGGCCTGCACAACGGTGATGAATCAGAGTATTTATTTTTGAGGTTTTCTCCAGGCTGCCTCTTCATCAGCTCTTAAATAGCAGCATTCAAGCTGCCACAGACACTTCCAGAAGTTTTCTGGCCTGGGGTTCCCAGTGGGGGAAAACTATGCTTTCCTGGCTCCAGAACGCCGAGCCTGGGAGGAGAGGAACAAACTAAGAAAAGCCGTGTGGCCTACATGTTTAAATTGATTTTTAAAATTATTTCCAAATCCCTCAGGTTGCGTGAACAACGGCGGATTCCTATTTCTAAGTGTGGCTGACCTTTTCTAAAACTGTCTTATGCTTTTCACTCTTCTCTAATTGGTGCCGCCTCAGACCACATGTGGCATTTATTTGGTACGTCTGCACGAGCTGCTGAATTCAGGACGCGCAAACCTAGGCCTTGACATCTGAATTCTAAGAATCCTCAGTGGGTGCAGCGATCGTTTCTGCTGTGAAAACCTCATACAAAAGCAAACCACTCCTCAGATGGAAAGTTTTAACTCAATGATGAAACTCTCAGGCTTGAAGAAACGTAAGAGTAACTCACAAATCAGAGATTGGTTCTTTCTTGCTGCATTTGACTATTAATAAAAGATATTCTCCACCTAAAGCATTTATTTATACACACACAAACACCCCACACTCTGCTTGATGCCGTGAAGAGTGCAAGGGGTTCCTGTACAAGGCGGCAGAGGGAGACATGAGGAGGGGTGAGGGGAACCCGAAAAACCCACTGGAAAATCGGAGAATGCTACACAGAAATACAATGTCATCAAAATACAAAACAGCCTCCAATAAGTTACTTTAGGGAAACCTCTGCACTTTCCTACAACAAAGACGAAGAGGGCAGGAGGAGATTAAGTCTCCATTCTGTCAGAACTGTATCTCATGACTTCTCCAGGGCGACCTGAAGACCACAGGGCATTTGGTCACACACAAAAACCATCACCACAAAATATTCCAAAGGAATGTTAATTTTTAAGCGGTGCCCCACAGAGGCAATCTAAAGAACCCCAATTACAGACCCCATCAAATCACAAAGACCACTTAGGGTTTAATGATTTAATTGTGATTCTTACCACACCTGCAAAATCCCACCCTTGGGGCAACAGAGCAACCAAAGCTGAGAGTCTGGTTCAAAACCTCTACTTTCTCAATGATTATTACCTGCAAGATTATGCTAACCTGTGGCCCTAAGTAATTTTCACCATAAATTACAGTAATAATTTACTTTGATTGCGGGGGCTTTGATGAACTACTGTTCTTTGAAGCAAAAAAAAAAAAAAAAAGAGAGAATATTGAAGGTTTCTGCCACTTCTGATCTTGGGTAGGCAAGAGTTCTCAACATTTGGATGCATTTTTAAATTATGATGAATAAAGGGGGGGGGGGCTGCTTCCTGAGAGTAGAGCTTAGGAAAAAAGAGCTGGAGCCCAGAGAATGAATTACTGAAACCCTAGAACAGATTCTGATCAATAACTGGAGTGAGCTGCAGAAGGAATTCCAGGTTTGTGTGCTAGCTACTGTGGAGGGATTTTAGAGGCAGGCTCCTGGGAGGCAGGCATGTCCTCCAAGTCTATCCAGCACTGACTGCACGGAATGGCTCCAAGGAGTTCTTAGGCTAACGAGTGCTGGGGGGTGGGAACCAACTGGTGACTGGGCAACCATCTCGTCTCCCTGAACTTGCCTCCGGTTTCTACAGGACTCTTGCACATGAGCCACTGGTGCAAACTAATTCTATGGGGGAAGAGCAGTTGGAGTCTGTCTTGTTGGCCCTTCCTACTAATGACAACAATAGTGAAAATGACCACCATCACCACCACCACCACCACCCATTACTGGATGCCTGATATGCACCAGGCATTGTTCTAAGTATCCAATGACGTTTGTAAGAGCTCTAGGACATAGCACTACTACCCGCATCCTACAGAAGAGTGAGGCTCAGAGTTTCGTTTCCCAAGGTCAAAGAGCAAGCAGCAGAATAGGGATTTGCACTCAGAGCCCAAATGTCAATCATTACGCTGCACGGCCTGGAGCATCACACTTCCTCAAGGAGTGGATGTGGAATGAACAAAATCTCCGCCAAGCTGCTAGGATAGTCTATTCCTGTTCGATTTTCGAATTTGAGTGGATGCTTTTTCATTCTGGGTGCTCTCAGAGTCCTGGTTATTGCCTCTCCCTCCTATAATTTCTGAACCTTTCCCTGTTCATTTCTGATTTTGTGGCTACAGCACGTGAAAGGGGAGTGAACGTGCTCAGTTACTGGTCTACCTCCCAGGAGCTCCTCACAGGTTCGTCGGGTGGGAGGATAGAACCAAGAATTAAAACAAGGAACAGCCACCACTTCCAGTTATGTATGGCTGCAACGCCCCCTTGGAGAAGCACTTTGGAGCTGCCACTCTTTGGATTCTGAGGTTCATGGTTACGAGAGCTGAGCAGCCCTAAGTATAGAGAATGCATTCTCTTGCTTACCAATACAAGAATAAAATCCATTCTCGTTTACCATAAGATCTTAAGTCACAGAATCACAGACAAAAAGAAAAGGTACTCAAGTTTGTCAAAGTTCTCCGAACAGGTGGTTGGCAGGCTATGAAATCAGTGTCCAGAATCTTTCTCAATAATCCAGGTCAGTGCTTACTAATGCTCTGGGCAGCAAATGAGTCTACTTTACATATATATATATATTTTTTTCCAGGGTGCATTATATGTACATATATATTTATAGAGAGAGAGAGAGAGAGAGAGAAAGAATGATACAGGGCTACCTAAAACCAAACTGCTATCTTCTGAAACCCTTGAGAATTTGAAACAGTAAACCTCAGGACAGCAGGTACTGTTGGGGCTACACAATTTTATTTTTGTTTATTTTGTCTTGCTGTCAATTTAAATACCCAAAGTCAACAATGTGGCCTTTTTTCTTTTTCTGTATAGGCATATGTTAACATATTAAGTACACCTGTGTGGAAATTATGTACCTTTTCTTGGTAACAGCTTTGAAACATATTTTGTATACGATACAATTCACTCATTTAAAGTATACATTTCAAGGATTTTTAGTATATTAGCAGGTTGTATACACATCACTACAATTTTAAGAACATAGTTATCTGCAAATCGAACTCCATACCCATTAGCAGTGACTAGTCCCTCCTCCCGCCCAGCACCCTTGGCAACCATTCATCTACTTTCTGTCTCCATGGATTTCCCTACTTTGGACATTTCATGTAAAAGGGACCATCCGACATGTGGTCTTCTTGGACTGACTTCTTTTACTTGAAACATTTTCAAGGCTCATCCGCATTAGGTAGCATGAATCAGTATTTCATTCCTTTTTACAGGTAAGCAAAGGTTCACGTGGTAAATCCAGATTATGAATTTAACGATCACCTGTCAAGCGTAAATTTACTTACCCCCAAAGATAATCCATATTCCTAGATTATAAACTTTAGGAAAGAACCCAAATCCCATTCCTCAACCTGTTCCTAGTAGAGCACGTGGCGCAATAAAATTTAACCTGAACTCATTTTGTCAGAAACAAAATCGTTTTTTTTCAAAGTGCCAAATTCTACCAATTCTGAAGCTCCACCCCCTCCTCCGCCCCCCAGTACTCCTGAGGGGATAGACACACAAGTCCTCCCCATTCTTCTCAACTCACTGCTAAGGGAATTAGAATTTGACTGTTCTCAATCCGTAAGGTGAGGATGGAGGGGGAAAAAAGGCAGTCTTGCCATAGTCCCAGGGAAACAGGAAGAGAAGAAACTAGGTATCACGCCCAGACCTGAAACCGACAGACTAGCGTCCACATTCTTCACCCTGTGACCACCCACAAGTCAAAGGAGAAATTTGGGCTAAAAGATTATTTCTACTCCCAATAACAACAGCGCCAAGAGGAGGGCATCTCAGATTTCTTCCCTACTTGGAGTGTACCTTGTTTGCATGAATATGGTTTCATTGATAGGAAAGTAAAACCACCCTAAGCCCTGATAAAGGAGGTGTGTCTTCTCCATAGAATTTCCAGGAAGCTTAAGACACATTGCTTCCGAGTAACCAAAATTGTTTCGGACCCGATTTGGTGGAATTTCTTCCCAAAGGTATTGGGTGTTTCCCTGCCTACTTGAGCAGCATGGGGAGGGAAAGAGAGGCAAAGTCCAGAGCCTGCAGTGAGCTAGCCCCTGTGCAAGACACGCACGGGCTTTGGCCCTTCTCAGCCCCACAACAAACCTCAGCAGGAACACAACTTAAATGTATTCTTAGCAACCCATGGGGTTCTTGCAGTTGCTGCTGGTGGAGACATCGTGAACAGCAGCTTCTCCTCCTCACAGCTTAAAGAAGTAGTAGCCCAAGGTCATAAACCCGGGAATTGGAGAAGCCACCTCAAACCCAAGCTTTGGGACTGTGAAGTTAACCATGTTAGACACTGTTCTAATAACATTCCAGATATCTTGATTTGCATTACCCTTCTTTCCCCAGACTGCATAATCTAATCTAAGTTGTAACTTCATAAGGCATTTCCTTATGGGGTTTTTCTCCACCTGCCAACCCCAGTCTTGTGCATTTCTCTGCGGCTCTTCTGTGAATAAGCATCCCTTGATCAACAGAGGATCTATCCAGATAGCACAGGAAGACTCTGTCCACCAGACGAACCGTCCGCGTCTTGCAGACATGTTTCCTATCAGAGCATCTCAACCCCGCAACCGCACACAGTACGGGTATCCAGGGCTCTGAGCCCCAACAGGCTGAGAGGACTACAAAGAATAAATGCCAAGATCAGAAAAGGAGGGCACATGGAAGAATTTAAAAATAATGAATGTTTCTGAAAAGCAATGAGTCAAAACCCAGGTAAGAAACGGAAATCGTGAGGGAGTAAATATCAAAGGGCAGAAGCCAGGGTCCAGGCAAACAGTCAGTACCTGCAGAGGGATGAGGAGGGAGACAAAGTTACCAATGCCGACCTCTCCATGCATTCCCGGCATGGTGCTATTTTCAGTATGTCTTCACTTTGATTTCAAAGGCAGGCATTTTAGTACAAAAGAGAAGGCCTCCGAAATCAGGGGGTCTGGCCTCCATGACAACTGTCCAGCTGCGTGGGCCCCTTCTTAAAACGAAGGGTCTGGGACTAGAAGACTCTGTGTCTCGTGATGCCTGAGATCCTTTCTCTTGTTGAGAGAACAAAGAGAAGGCAGTAGAGGAGTGGCGAAGGGGGCTCGGAGGGACTGGGGAGGGAGGGACAAGGCAGACAGGGACCGGGCACCAGCCACAGGGGAAAAAAAAAGTCTGCAGCTCAAGTGGTCTGCAGAGCCCCCCGAGGGCTATGCTATGTGTCTCCTGCTCTGGTGACAGCACTGACCCTGAGGGAGCTGGGCCAGCACTGCACTGGTAGGGACACGTGCCAACAGGTAGAGGCCTATGAGCAGCAGGAGTGAGGGGATTTGGGTCCAAGATAGGGCAGGTTAAAGATGCAGCCCTATTTATTTTTCATTAACTAACCCTCAAGACGTCAATAAATATCTTTTTCTGCCATGTGTTGGCTTGAAGTACGAGTTCCTGGCCTGAAGACAGGGAGATCAACAGATGGCCTATTTATACTCAAGAACATTCTAGGAGGCCTCATTCTCGAGGAGTTTTCTCCATCTGGCAAAGTACAAGTGACGTGCCAGAAGCACCACAGATGGACCATGAAGAGGGGGCTCCAAGAGCGAATCCACCAGACCCCGGTGTTCCAAGCCCAGTTATCAGGAAACCTCAGGTGAGCCACCAAACCTCTCTAAGCCACCGCTGCTTTGGCTGAGAAACAAAGATGATAACAGCAGAGCTTGGGGATGATTCAAGGAACCAATTCCTATTGGAAGGGCAGTACCTGGGAAGTACCTGGTACTTCACGTGTGTGTGGTAACTGCTAACTTCTATCACTTACGACGGTGTTACTATGCATAAGTCAGGACAGGAAAGCACTCATTGCGCTCTGGTCTCATGGACGTTGCGATACCTTCCAATTATAATCCTCTGGCTCCATAAAACCAGCATATGCCATTAGACACCCTCAGTCCTAGGCGATCCTCCTTTGTTTTGCTGTAACAATGATGCAGGTATGGGTCACATTATCATAAGTCTTGAACTCTTTGTCCACTTCCCTCACGCTAGGAGTTTATTATTCAAACACCTTTGGCCCAGAAGTTTGGAAAGATTAACCTGTGACTTTCAACACGCAGAATGTGAAACCCAAGAGGAAATCAGACATTTAGGGATAAAATGCAATGATTGTCCTATTTCCCAAGAATCGACAGAAGGACCATGGGATTGCACTTGGGCTGCAGGGACACCAGCGATGCCCTTTAGGAAGAAAAACTGTCCGGCTGCTTAGCTCTCATCTGATGGGAATATGCAAATATGAGTCTTTGACACAAAAATCGCAGTCAGCTCCCTTGGAGAAGAAAAACAATCAAGGTGAATGTAATCAAAAGTAATCATTTTCATACGGTGGGAGATGAGCTCGGAAAATGTCAGGATCTTCATCTTGCCTCTAAATGACAGAAAAACTTAGGCTAGAAGTCGAAAGCTTCGTCTCCCACCTCTCAAGAAAGAAAATGCTCAATAAATACTTCTGCCTTAAAGAAGAAAAGGATTGGCTTCTGCCCCACCAAGTCCGACAGCCTTCAGACAACTTGTTTAAATGCTGGGGAAGCTGGGCTGCCCTTTACAACGGCCTCGGCAGAGGCAGAAATAAGCCTGAGCCATTAGGAGAGCAAGCAGCTCTCTGAAGTCTACAAAGACCTTTCGGTAGAATCTTTAAAGAGGAAAAGATGCTACCAGGCTACGGTGGGAGGCCATATGAAGAACCACCTTTGGATCTTTCCTGGTTGCTCCTGACTGACCTGTGAGGTATCCAATTAAAGCCTCCGATGGGAAAAAATGATGGGCAAGCCAGGTCTGTAATTCTAGAGGAAGCAGCAGAAGGCTGACCCTTAAAACAATCCTTCTCTGCCCAGCTAAATTAAGACTTATAAACCAAAGGGTGCCTGGGTGGCTCAGTTGTTTAAGCCTCTGCCTTCGGCTCAGGTCATGATCCCAGGGTCCTGGGATTGAACTCTGCATGGGGCTCCCTGCTCAGTGGGAAGCCTGCTTCCCCCTCTCCCACTCCCCTTGCTTGTGTTCCCTCTCTCGCTGTGTCTCTCTGTCCAATAAATAAAATCTTAAAAAAAAAAAAAAATCTAAACCACGTGGCTAATGCCTCGGATGAGATTTGTTTCAAGACGCACGGCCTAATAACTAGTATAAAAGCAAGCCTTCTTGAGGATAAAGACAGGTCTTGTCTGAAGGCAAACCTGGGAGCAGAAGAAATGCTTTTTCTCTCCGGCAAAGCAAATGCAACTGCATCGGTTCAGAGACAGTGTCGGGGGAGAAAAACAGCTCATTTCAGTAAGAGAGAGCCTATCACTTGTCTGTACGTTTCTGGGCATCCCTGTAAAGGTATCATTTGGTAAGGGGAGAGGAAGGACGGGAATCAAGAGGTTGTTATCTAAGAGACACGGCACCAAAAAAGCTCCCCTGTTCGGAGTCTGTCACACCTTAGAATTCATTTTCAAATGGCTGAGGTGCTGCTGACTGCCTAAGGGTAGAACTCCGAGTGTCTTCCAGCCACGCCTCTCCCACGCACTGAAAGCAGGAGAGCAAACGTGCCTGTTCTGCGCTAAGGGAGCCCCCTCCCCTCCGTGGTGGGCTGTGTGCACAAACCAGTCCCACCCAGAGCAGCTGCGCCCTTCCTGGGGAGGAGCTGAACCTCACACCCCCTCCAGGGAGGGCATCCTATGCTGCTGCTCGGGAGGCAGACTGGGGCCTTGCCCACGGCCATGGCGATCCGTGATCGTGACCGACGGGCTGGGCGAGCCGCGGCATCCCCCGGTGGGGAAGAACCTGAGTCCAAGTCAGTCCTCAGAGCTGGATCCCCCGAGAAGAGGGAAGGACAGCAGGGTTGTAATTAAATTAGAAGATGAACAGAGACTTACGGGAAAAAGTCAATGGTACCAAAAAAGAAAACAACAACAACAGTCTGGTGGAAAGCACCCGGCAGAAAGGTGGTGAGTTACGTGTGACTGCGCGAAAGCCCCCGATGGCTCGGTAACTCCTTGGCACAGGTGCTTGTGAGAGACCGGAGGGACTCCAGCTGGAGCTAGGCCTTCAGCACAAGTGAGTCACTCGGGAAGGAAAAAGCCCCTCCGGAAAGCAAAGCCGTCTGCAGTTTTCCCTCTCGGAAATTCACCCCGATCTGCTGAGAAGCAGAACGCGGTGCTCAGGCGGCGAACGAGCTAAATAATGCAGGAGCGAGAGCGGGAGGAGGGCTCTGGAGCCGCTGCGCCCCGGGCGCTCCCCTCGAGGCCCAGGAGCGAACACGCCTCCTCTCCAGGGACCTGGAACACCACCCCCGGAAACGTGGGCCCCAGACCTCGAAGGCTTGGGAAGCAAAGCATTAAGATCGCTGGAAGAAGACAGCCCACTTTCAGAGCCCGGCCGGCGAGTTGGGGCTGGGCAGACCTCAACACCAGGCCCGCCCGCTGGTGTGGGGCTCAAAGGTGGCAAAGAGGTGGGCATGAGCAGCAGCCACGGGGACAGAAGCCTGGACCTGCCCCTGCCTCTGTGATCCCCTAAAGGGGGACAGCGAGGACAGGAGGCTGCCGAAAGGTGGCTTGTGGACACGGGCCCAGGTTGCTTCACCTGGGACGGACAGGGCCATAAAAAGCAGGGTAGATCCAGGGAGCCAAGAGATCACACCAGCCACCGGGAGGTCCCCCCCGCAAGCCCAGCCAAGCAGGGAAGACGACTGGGCTCTCGCGGGGTGCCTCCATCCTAGCTTCCAGCAGGGGTCACCTGGGGGGCTCAGACAGGACACTGGGACTGCTGGCTCCCCCCTCAGAGACTGGATGCAAGAGACCTGGAGAACGGCCAGGCCCAGCCTGTCCTGTGACAGCTCCCCTGCGGTACCAAAGGTGAGGTCTGGGACCCGGTCCAGGGAGTCCCGGGAAGAGGCTTCCGGGCTCCCGACCCTGTCCGTGTAGGGTGGCCTGCCTTTCAGCCCGTCTCCCACAGGACAAATGGACACTGGCGTGGCCTCCACGTGGGCGCGTCCCCAGATCACAGGTTTCCTCGCAGCCCTGCACTCAAGTGTTTGCTGAGCGAATAGGAGATAGCAAGGGGTCCCGTGGGGGCCACATATGTCACTGGAAAGACCCTAACTGTCAACAAAAATCCAGGTAATCAATTAAACAAACAAGTATTGTCAGGAGACCATGAGAGGGCCCAGGGGAGAGACAAGAAAGAGAGACAGAGAGACGAGAGACAGAGAGTAAGTGAGAGCACACGGACGCACGCACTGAGGGGGCCCTGGATCCCTAGCTGCTGATGCCACAGGCAGGACAAAGCGGGAGCACAAAGATGATTTTCCTAGATCTCCACCGTTTACCCCACTGTTACCACCTCTGAAAGGCAGGGAAGGAATGCTAGCCCTTCAGGCTGTGTGGCTGCACAGGATTGCAGCAGAACCCCGAGAAAGGAATTCCTCCCCCCTCGACTCTCCCGCCCAGTTTAGGAGAGAATGCCTTGAAGTAGGCAGGGAGCCCTCCCCCCTGGGGTTCTGAGATACGAGCGGTTCTCCTCTCTCCCAAAAAGGCTACAAGAGGTTTGGGAGGCACCACCGCAGCCACTTCCCCAGAATAGAAGACGCTGGGAAAACATCCATTTTATCCTGCGTGGAAACTGTCCAACAGAGGTTTGTGAAAGATCACAAAGGTCCGGGTTCTGCTTTTCATATCCAGTTATCTCTGCAGCTGAAAAAAAAAAAACGCATCGATGGTATTTGCTTTCTGCCCAAGTGTTTTCAGTGTCCCCGAGGTTCGGGGACGGGGGCAGAGGAGGAAGTGAAGTGGGCCTGGTGACGGGACCTCGCTGCTCGGCGTACTTTCTCCCCTCCACATCCACGTCTCTTAATAAGATTTCATGTCACGGTCTTTGGCTCAATTAAATATATTCATGTATTTGCCCCTCTTTCCCCAACTCAAATCAAAATGTGGTCTCCGTAGGCATAAACATATGCTCAGTCTGCATCCCCACGCAGCTCAAGATAGGTGATGAAATTCAAGATAGCAAGGATCAGAATAAACAGATTCTAGCCAGGATATGTTATGCAGCAGCCATCAGAGGGAACGGAGCTTGGGGTAGGAGCCAAAAGTAACATCACTGACTTTCCAAGAATGTTTAAGGGTACATCATTACATACTAACAAATCCAAGCCAAAAGAGCATGATTCATGATTTGGTTCACAGTGACAGAAGAGGTTCCGTCTCCCCCCGACTCAGGTCTCCTTACTGCACGCTGCAGATCCGGGAGGAGCTGGGCAAAGTCTCTGGAATGAGTCAGCTGGAGTATCAAGTCCATTTGATTAGCCTGCACACCACCAGGCAGGGTAATCAGCAGCTTATTTTGAAGTTTGAGAAGACAGCTGGACTCTGATTTATCTGGCTAAACCACGGACTGTGATCTTCAAGGCCTTCACGTAAGGACTCACAAGAACTAGCCAGAATCCTAGAGAACTTTCATAAGGACATTTTCAAAGTGATCTCCGTTTTGTTGCTCAAAATATGTAACACTGGCCTTGGGGACAAATAAGAAGAAATGAAAACTTTCAACATCTCCTTTTGTCTGTGAAGAAAACTGCAAAGACCAGTAGGAGGTTCTGGAATCCCACGCATGCACCACTCCTCCCACAAGGAAGTACTCAAGGGCCGGTGACCACATCAGCAGGTGCATGGCCGTTACCAGCAGCACCGTGAGGCAAACCCTTTTACCAACGAGCCCACCAAGACAAGCCAAGATGGCCTCTCCATCTCACAACGGCAAAGCACTTTTTGCCACGCAAGGTAACACATTCTTAGGTTCTGGGTATCAGGACATGAATATTTTTCCAAGGACATCATTCTGTCTACTATGCACACACACACACTGCATGGCTGCACCAGGGGACCTGAAGCAATTCTCAATTATGTTTTTTATCAAACACCGT
Organism: Procyon lotor; assembly: GCA_028646535.1. Taxonomy (NCBI): domain Eukaryota; kingdom Metazoa; phylum Chordata; class Mammalia; order Carnivora; family Procyonidae; genus Procyon; species Procyon lotor. The sequence goes on from CM053619.1 coordinate 37,226,122, forward strand.
ATTATAAACATTTTCCATACTTCCGCACACACACCAAGATTGCAGATTTTAACCTACATAATGTCCCGTCTACGTAAAATCATTACAGATACACGCTAAGGGGGGTGCATGTATAATATAATGGATACTTTCTTTTTAAATCTTCTTTGTAATATTTTTACCAAAAAAGTACTTTTATTAATTAAAAAAAAGTTGCTGCGGGAAAATCTGCTGACCCCAAAAGCCTGGGCCTCCCACCACAAAGCCAACAGCTGACAGAAGTACATTTGAGGAGACAAAGGTCTGCAGCATTTCTCTTGGGAGCAGAGGTGAGCAGGTCTGCACTTCATTCCATGCAAAGCACAATCAGATTGTCTTTCAGCAGAACAGAAACAATCCCCCTATTGTCTGACAGCGTGAATGACCTACAGAGCCACAAAGCATTAATAGTAAAGGCAAAAGGAGCAGCTGGCTCCCTCCTTTGTGTGCTCTATAGTCTGCAGTTTGTTGGCCTGTCAACTTTGGTTTAAGGGTTAGAGCTTGTGGATGCAGACTGCATTGGCTTCCACCGCCAAAATTCAAGTGCCAGGATTATTTTATCTCCCTGTTTTACCTATTTTATAGAAATACACAAGAATAAGAATGCAAGGCACTAGAAAAACCCTAACAGGGGCTGGCAGGGGAGGGATGATGGGGGGGCAACTGAAATGCTGAATGCGAAGCAACTGATTTTGCTTCGCATAAACTATTTAGTCCCGTAATACAGAACTGGGGCCAGCAAGTCTTTTCTGTAAGGGGCCAGTCGATTATCTTCAGCTTTGTGGGCCAGTCTCTGTCACATGGCCACAAACTCAACTCTTACTACAGGGCCAAAGCGGCCATACACAACGCACACCCTGAAGTGAAGGCTTGTATGTTTTCCCGTGGATCATTCCCAGAAATAAGCATTGGACAGGATGTGGCCCGACAGGCTGGAATTTGTGTCCCTTGGTATAGAAGGCAGGTGTGTTTGTTACACAAAGACCAAGTTACACCCAAAGTGTTTCTACGCCACCTCTCATTTACCCTCCTGCTCGTTTTTACCAAGTCTTGGCTCTTAAGAGCCACGAGGATAAAGTGGTATGTTTTTCATTCCTGGCCCCAATTCCTCACCCCTTCCTGTATCTTGGCTCTTTTTACATGACTCCGGACTTTCTCCCATAAAGGTCAAGTGTATTTCATGCCCGCCACTGACTTTGGGCTCAGCCATGGGACTTGCTTCAGCCAAGAGAATGAGGCAGAAATGCCACGTGCCTGTTCCAAGCCGGGAAGGAAGCCCTTCTTGGCATTTCGGCTTTTGCCCTCGGGGGCTTCTGCCAGCCAAGGGGGGACGTGCCCAGGCTAGCCCCCCAGTCAGAGGAGGATGAGAGGCCCGAAGAGCAGAGTGGATCCCCAGTCCTACAATGAGAAGGGAAGGTGCCCAGCGGAACCCGGGTTAAATTAGTCAAATCTTTTAAGACCTGTAGATGATGTCAATGACCACACCATTGTTGTCTTATAGCCGCTAATTTTGGGGGCAGCTAGCGAAACTCCCTCTTTATGTTAAATGCACACAATCACCTCCACAGAAATCATCTTCGTAGAGAACCATAGAGAACTTTCCATGGAACAACTGATATATAGTTGTACATTTCAACTTTGCTCTCCTAATTCTAACTTTATCACTAATAAATGTTCTCAATTATTTCCTGTCAGTACCACGTAGCTGTTTTTATCCCCCGATCAGAGCAGATATCTGAAGAGCAATACTGTTTCCCCCTTCCCCCAATCCAGGAAGGACAGCGTTCCTACGAAAATTTCCTAAGTGAAAACAGCATAAAGAAGTGATCACCAGTAATTCATATGGAAAATTCTTTTGAGTGTTTCCAGACCCCAAAAATAACCTCATAGACTTGTCACAGACCCAAGGACACATCTCACCAACCAGCACACAAATGAAATCACGATAAGGCACTGTTGCTCGAAGACCCGGTCCAAAGCTCTGGCAGTGGGACGCCGAGACGCGGAGTTCCTGGGGAAGGGGCTTGGGGGGCCCGCTTTTGCTGCTTGGAGGAGGGGGGGCACTGCCTCTGGAAGGGCTAACTTGAGAACCAAGGCTGATTACTATTTTTGCTCTCTGCCTTTTTGTGTAGAAGTGAAGATGCTCTTTGGATTTAAGTCAGTGTTAGTGTGAACAGGTCCTATTGTGGGTCTTACTGTAAAAAAGTGAAGTAGCGTAACATGAACTTTTGAAAACTCTCCCTGTAGGGGCGCCTGGGTGGCTCAGTGGGTTAAAGCCTCTGCCTTGGGCTCAGGTCATGATCCCAGGGTCCTGGGATCAAGCCCTGCATCGGGCTCTCTGCTCAGCAGGGAGCCTACTTTCCCCTCTCTCTGCTACTCTGACTACTTGTGATCTCTTTCTCTCTGTCAAATAAATAAATAAAATCTTAAAAAAAAAAAAAAAAACAAACCAACAAACCTCTCCCTGTATACTTAACATATGCAACTTCCCAAATTCTTCAGTCACTGTGGTGTGTTAGTGTTAGACTACTTCATACAACATACGGTTTATCATCGTAAAAGCAAATTGGAACCACAGTGACTTCACTTATTTATTTATAAGAAGTATTATCGGTGAGTGTATTAGATAAAATGGTGTTGATAAAGCAATTATGCACAGGAAATATTTCCAGACTTCCTTCGTGAATTTAAAAACAAAAAACCCACGACTTTTGGGGGGGAGAGGGAAAAGTGGGTGGAGTGGCCCCTCCATGTTTGTTTAATTCATGGAGACAGAGGTCCATTTTTCACTTTGGACTGAAATTACTGAGGCATGGCGTTCATTAACACTTCTGGCAAAGAGACAAGGCTCAGTTTAATGAAGACATATTCCTGCAAATTCTGGTCAGGGTCATCTTAGATCCATGCCTTTCCAAGAACACCCCAACTACCCACAACCATGAGAAGTGGTCCGTGTGCCCCCAAAAAACCTCTACCATCCAACAACTACAATATCACACTTGCTAGCGGCTAATCTCTCCACAGAGCACAGACATCTAGCCACCAAACTTTAGGGGATTCTCTGGTCCAAAAGCTGGTCTCTAAATGGATTTAAAATGTGAAAGGCAGGGCGCCTGGGTGGCTCAGTCAGTCGAGCATCCGACTCTTGGACTCAGGCTCAGGTCATATCTCAGGGTTGTGAGATGGAGCCCTGGGTTGGGCTCCGTACTCAGTGGGGAGTCCGCTTGAGATCCTCTCTCCCCCTCTGCACCCCCTCCACTCTCTAAAATAAATAAATCTTTAAAATGTGAAAGGCATTTCTCAAAGCCAATCTTCTAAAGTCTATGTAATTAATAACAGATGCGAATTAATACATACACGGAATGTTTACAACTTTCAGTGATTAATAGCAAAAACCATTTGCATTGATGTTGATGATGAGCACCTTGGGATTTTAAGCTGGTGAGAGCTCCCCCAGCTGCATCCATCTGGCAATTGATGGGCGGCGCTAGATGGTCTCTAACGGCCTCATTCCCGGGCATGCTGGATGGTGCCGGCTCGGTCTGGGAATCCTCAAACACAAAACTAATTCCTGCTTCACGTGGCCTCTGGACCCTCAAGGAGAGCAGTGAGGGCTTCTTCCTAAGAAGCTGCAGGGCCTTGCAAGGCCGTGGCTCAGAACCTTCCATGATGTCACTTATTGCATTCTACTGGTCAAAGCATCTTACAGAAGCCCATCTAAACCCATAGGAGTGGACAAACAGAATTTACCTCCTGACCAAAGTTGTGGCAAAGTCATTGGCAAGGGAGCATGCAACAAGGCTGGGAAGATCTGTGGCTTTTTAAAAATTTTTTTGCAATATACTACAATATACAACATACTATGCCTGGCAATCATGTTCTATTGTTTCTATATAAAAGTGCATTGTAGGGGCACCTGGGTGGCTCAGTAGGTTAAAGCCTCTGCCTTCGGCTCAGGTCATGATCTCAGGGTCCTGGGATTGAGCCCCACATTGGGCTCTCTGCTCAGCAGGGAGCCTGCTTCCCCCTCTCCCTCTGCCTGCCTGTCTGCCTACTTGTGATCTCTCTGTCAAATAAATAAATAAAATCTTTAAAAAAGAAAAAAAAGTGCATTGTAGTTTCTATGACTTAGTCTTCCTGCTTAGTCACATAGCAGATTCTGGAAGGTAAGGTTGGAAGTGATCTTGGATAAAGGCAGACAACCATCGACATGGGCCAGATCACCTCTCACCTGGGGCAACACAGTAGGTACATTTCCAGGCTAATGGTGCTGGAACACACACTCCATGAGCACAGGGAATTTTGTTTAGGTCCCTGATGGATCACCGGTGCCCAGAGGAGTGCCTGACCCACGGCAGATGAGCAATGAAGATCTGCGAAATGAAAGAGTGAATGCCTCCTACCTCCTAGGTTATCAGAAGTCAATTGTCTGACTACCAGTATTAGAGCAGAGCGATGGTGTGCTGAGATGTTCCCGCATTAGTCTTCCAAAATGACATTAATAGCTTCTTGAGACTAGAAATCGAACAAAAGCATAATGAAGTAGACCTTCTATTTAATTCCAACCGAACAAAAATGCTTTTATAAATGGAAATTTCTGTCTTTATAAACTTCACGGGAATGTGAATCGTGAACAAATCAGCAAAACACAGCCTTCCACTTAACAATAGATTTTACATAGTAGCTGGAATGAAATTCAAGGATGCACAAAAAATGCTCTGGAAAAGGAAGTGCAGTAAATGTTTTTGTTGAATGTTGCATGGTTAATGTCGGAGACAGAAGACCCCCGGCGGTTGTCTGGTCCCCTCCCCCCACAATGAGGAAGCCGAGACCTCAGGGCCCAGCGACTTCTCTAAGGTCACTTGGCTGCTTAGGGCGGAGATGGGACAAGAATTCAAGAGTTTAAACTGAGCTCTGAGCTCTTTCCACGACACACACCCAGCTGACAGTTTTCAGTGGTATAAACAAGCTTTTGAATATAAGCAACTATAAATAGCAATTAGTCAGAGTCTTGTATTAGATGTGTTGACATCATCAGCAGGCAACTCGTTACAAAGCTGCTCTGACGCTTTCTCCGAACCTCTCCAGTCACAGTCTTCTTTGCTTCCACCAGCACCGGGCTGGACCCCCTCTGGTCCAGGCTGTATCCCTCTTCGAGCATCTCCCTGCAATCCAAACTTCGTCACAACATTCCCTGTGCACCTGCTTTTCCCATCTACCTAGATTGCGTATTTGCAAAGAAGGGAGGGTGATTTTTCTAATTCTTTTGCATGTTCACACCATACTGGGCAGACACTGACGTTTTGCTCAAGCATAACAATCATTCAATAAATATTAGCAATGAGCTAAGCATTTTACAGGCATGATTTCATTTAATTCATTTCCCAAACTCTAGGTGTTATTTGTCCTATGCCCGCAGATAAGCTGTGATTGGAGACGTGAACTGACTTGCTCAAGGTCACACAACCGGAAAGGGGAAGCTGTGATTGGAGAGGTGAACTGACTTGCTCAAGGTCACACAACCGGAAAGGGTGCTTGGTGGCGAGAATCAACCCGAGAATTATCTGCCTCTGACGTTTGTGCTGTCCTTCCCCACAAGACCTGCCTGAGTTTGGAATGGGCCCCGGGAATGCACCGTGGGAAGCGTCCCCGGTGATTCCGACGTGCGGCCAGGTTTGGCGGTCACTGGCCCATCCTCAGCAATCCTACCGTAATGGACAAGGTGACCCTTCCCAGATCCCTCAGGCCACGTGCACCACAGGGCTGTTCTCTCTGTGGAATCCTACGCTCAGTCCCTTCTGTGGAATCCTCCACAGCCATTTCTGGACACAGACAGAAACCCAGGGGCACCAGAAGGTTCTTCCAGGAGCAGTAACAGGATTCCCCGAGGAAGCAGCTCCGAGTGTCCATCAAGGAAGCCCTGACAGCACAGCCCAGGAAGGGGCAGAGTTCCAGGCCCCCTTGGGTTCGCAGGGACCTCACAATGAGTATGCTCTATGCTCTCTTCTTTGGAACTTTTTCCTTTAATGGGTCATCCACATGTGCTGCCTATCAGCCAATGACCCAGCTACACACTCCCACGCCGTGTTCCCCCACTTCAGAAGGGACACCATGGTTTTCACCGCTATGCCTCTAACCCAGGCAGCCAAACACCCCAAAACATCCTTTTAGTTTTGCACTGAGCAGCTGGTCCGTTCTTCCACTAAAAGTTGTTAGAACTTCCTGTGGTACAGACCCTTTAAGTATGATATAGTGTCCTTCCTCCTCTCTTATTAGAGTCTTTGGCTTAATGGGGCTCAGCGCAACTACCTGTGAGGGAATTACTCCACCCCCTTTTCGTAACAATACCGAGCACAAGAGCAAGGTTTTCCCAGAGACGGCAAGCAGCACTTCCAATGAAGCCCCTGTGTTTTCTCCTGGCTCAGGGACTCTCTCCTGCTTCAAATACTGCTCTCCCTCACATCGTCCTCTCCGTCTGACTCTGCTGATACTCAGGGACGCCTCTCTGCCTCGCAGAGCTGAGCCGGATTCAAAGACATCACTAAATACTAAATGCTGATACTCACAGAAATTGCAGGAGGCTAAATGGAAAAGGAGGGGGTGCTCTATAAAGTAGAAGTGTTCTCTCCTGCCATGGCCACCTGCAATGGCTCTGCCCCTCCCCCGTCACACCTGGTCCTGGGGTGTCCGTCAGCCCTTCCCCAAGCACACGGTCTGTGCGCCTGCCTCCGGGCTCCCAGCCTCCTCCACCTGGAGGGATGCCCAGCTCAGGATCCCAGCAGCTCCCTAACTGACGTCTTGCGGGACCTACAGTCCAGACCAAGAGAAAGACCCCCCCCCCATCCCTGTCATACAGAAAGGGGGCTGAACTATGGCTGAGGAGGAGGAGACACTGAATCCAGGGGGCCGGGGGCTGGAGGAAGGGCTCTTCCCCAACTAGTGCAGGTCGCACCCATAGTGCAGTCTGGTCTCAGGCACACAGTGTCTTCCCCTGGAATCCTCCACAGCCACTTGTCATTTCAAAGAACATCCTGTATTTTGAAAACTGATCAAAAGTGGAAACCAAGTCTCCCTACTTCCTAAGCCAGTGCTCTTGTCTTTTGGAGTAAGAGAAACAATTCTTGACCCTATTTTCCTTGCTTATACACATGGTATAAATCTGCACAATTATGAGTTCATTCCTTACGACGATCTGAATTTATCTCAGACTGGCCTTCTTTACAGTTTATATTCTTCTATCTTAGGACTCCTTAAAGAATACAGACTGAGCCAGACCAGATTCATCACTGCATAATTGGCTGTTTACTTTTAGTCGTTCTAATTAGCCAAAGAAAAGAGAAATCACATTTTAATTTTCCTTAGGAAAGAGTCGAACCTCTCTTCATCATTTGTACCACTCTTCTGGGATCCTACAGACAGTACTTATTAGAAAAAGCAATCGAGGGTAGGGGAGAGGGAGGTTCCCTGTGGTCACGCATTACCTTACAGAGGAGTTTACATTTAGATGATGCTAAAAACAGGTTTAAAAATTACCAAAAAAGTAAGGGGGGGGTGCCTGGGTGGCTCAGTGGGTTAAAGTCTCTGTCTTCGGCTTGGGTCATGATCTCAGGGTCCTGGGATTGAGCCCTGCCTCGGGCTCTCTGCTCTGTGAGGAGCCTGCTTCCCCCACCCCCTCTCTGCCTACTTGTGATCTGTCAAATAAACAAAATCTTTTAAAAAAATTATAAAAAAAAATGAGAAACGGGACTTTGACGGTCCTTATATTCCATGGACCCTAATGGTCCCAAATGCACCAGTAGGACCGTATTTGTACTCCTGTGCTATCTAAACACATGAGTTGGCAATTGCCAAATTCTTTTAAAGTCTGTGAATACACTTGCTAGAGAAACTGCAGACTGCTGCAGAAAGCCTGTAAATGTCAAACATTTTTAGTACTTTTCTTTTTTAAGGAGGCAATTTCCAAATCAAGATTAGTTGAAGCTACAATTTGGTTTGTATCGAGTGGGCCGGTCCCCAAAGAGTCCTGATGATGCCACATGCCACAAACCATCGGAGGCATCTCATGCATTTGGGGCCCTTGTCTCCGAATATACCGAGGATGGCTTGAGACTTTTAAATCACTGCAGGTTTGGTTTTTGTGTTTTTTTTTTTTTAATATTCTATAGCACGTGTTTGAAAGGCCCCAGAAGAATTTTATTGTGTCTAAAAGAGCAGCTGCAAGTGGTCCTGGAATCACTCGCCTTTTCCTGGGAAGTCTGTGGGCAAAATCTTCTGGGTCTGCAAAGCCCAGAAATCAACTATCGATCAGGAGTAAGAATGCAGGATCCTAGAGTCCGAAAGGCGTGCGCTTAGTTATTCCTTTAGCCCGACCAAAATATACAGTTGTAAATAAATCCAGACACCTGACATTTAGGAGAGAAATGGTTGCTGATGGCATTCCCGTCGACAGGCTGAGCTTGGCCTGCTTTTTGACAGCAAAATACAAAGAGACTTTTTCCATTCAACGTTATCTTGTTCTCCCAGCGGCCCAGAAATCCAGAGCTGCCGGACTCGTGACCCTTCCTCCAGAGCAGGGAAGCTGTGGGAGACCACGAACCTGCCACAGCAACAAGAGCTGTCCACAGAGGCAAACAAACCCACCCACAGAAATACGTGTGAGGAGAGCTGTTCTCGGAGTCCATCACCTAGGTTGCTCATTAGAGGGACTGCGGGGCCGTCCCCGGAGCTGCCGACCCCACACATTGACTCTTCTAAGAGTCCCAGGTGATCCTCAAGCTTCAGGTGTGGGGTCCTAGTTTGACAAGCGCCTGGCAGGGGAATCCGCAGTAGGGGGCGGGAAGGCGCCGCGTCCCAAGCACGAGCCTTGCAGGTTCCTTTACCATCATTCCCCGAGTCACCCGCAGTACAATTCAGAGGCCTGCCACCTGCGGAACAGGGAGGAAACGCAGACCCAGGGAGGTTATGGTATTGTCTGGGAAGCGAGAAGGCAAGAGTCCATCTGAGGGCAGCAAGAGTCTGCCACGAGCTACAAGTGCTTCAGCCCAACGTCAACCCCAATCAACACCTCATCTCCTGTAAAAACAAAATAAAATAAAAAAAACCCAAAAATACCCTGCATTAGGAGCTGACTGTGCTGTCTTACAACTTGCAAACTTGCTAAGAAAACATCCGAACTTGGGTGCCTGGGTGGCTCAGTGGGTTAAAGCCTCTGCCTTCGGCCCAGGTCATGATCTCAGGGTCCTGGGATCGAGCCCCACATCGGGCTCTCTGCTCAGCGGGGAGTCTGTTTCTCCCTCTCTCTCTCTGCCTGCCTCTCTGCCTACTTGTGATCTCTCTCCTTGTCAAATAAATAAAATCTTTAAAAAAACAAAACAAAATATCCGAACTTGAAGTCTCAGAGCAATTCAACCACAGGCACACAGAGCCGTGTCTCAGCTCAGGGGCCCGTTTCCACCTGTAAACAGTTGGGCATTTCCAACAACCCCCGGACTTCAGGCTCGCTCATTTCCTGTACTACCCAAATCCTCCTTTCTCAGAAAGCCAACCCTAACTGGGCACATCAGAATGACCTGTCCGGACCCAGGATGTACCACCCCACCCGAAATAGAATTGCATGTGCCACTGCCTGGACTTAAGGTTCCTGTGGCTGAAGACCCTGATTTGTATTTATGGGTGTTGACAGGATGTCTTTGGTGGAAGCTCCAAACACAGAGTTGCACCCGAGCTCTGTATGGTACGTACGCATCGCCGCACAACACTTACTAAAGGCCCCGTGTTGACAATGACCTACAGTAACTCCATATCAGGGAGTCCCTTACACTGGATAACAAAGCAACTCCGAGATCTGTTTCCATGACAACAGCAGCATCACACAGGAAAGAGCAGGAAAGACTACAGAGAGGCTCTTTAGAAATTGCTACCAAAATGCATACACACTTTACGAGACTAAAAACAATGTTCTGGGCACTAGATTTGGGGTTAAAAATCTTTTCTTTCTTCAATGTACTCTCTAATGATGTGACTATTTTTAAACATCTAATAGGAACTGATTCAGAACACTATAAATACCATCCATCTGCCCAATTTCAGGAGGTCTAAAATTAGGTTACCAGGTTCATCAATTTCCCTTAGAAGATTCTAGTAGAAATAGACCAAACCTTTCTGGTGGCAGTAACAGCAAAGTGCTCATAGTTCAAATGCGATGGTTAATAAGTTACCTTCCTTTAAAACCTAATTAGTAAGGAACTCCAAAAGTCATTTTTTCCCGAGTAAAATTAAAGTGGGAAACACCTTAGGAGACAGGAGTTTCTTAGAAGGCCCTTACAACAATTTGCCACATACTGAAAATAACTCACAGCAGTATGTGTTAGAACTAAATCATACGTTATAAACAAATGAGAAAAAAACATTACATTTTCCTTTTCTATGCTCACAACGGGCCTCTGCAAATGCCTGCTTTTCTCTCATGGATAAAATAGAAGCAAAATGAAACACCCAACAACTAGAGTAGCTTCATATATAAGTGTGTGTATATATATATATACATATATATATATATATATATATTTTTTTTTTTTTCGGCCATGATTTTTCCCTCATGGACCATCAAAGAAGAAAGGGCCCTCTTTCTAAAAATATCCTAGAACATCAGCCAGAATTGGGACCTATTTTTTTCTCAGTCGCTAGGAGGTAAGGTTGTCTCACCTACATGTGTACCAAGTTATTTTTGCAACTTGCCTTGTTCTCTGGTAAAAGAACCCAGGGGCCTGCTGCATTCACATTCACGGCGAGCGCACTGGCCGATGCGGGGTGCACGACAGGGGCACTGAGAGACGCACAAGGGAGATTGCTCCCTTGGGCCGGAAGGCACAGAGCGCTTCGTCAACAGTTCGACAGGGGACTGTCAACCCTGTCAGCGGCGTGGGAGTCAGACACGGACTAGGGGGCACTTGTGCCAAGAACTGTGTGGCTGCTCGTGCCTTCCAGTGACCGACCGACCGTCCGTCTGTCCTGCTAAGAGGCCACGGCCGGCTCAGACAACCTGGGAGAGCGGTGCTGGTGCCCGTGTGAAGGTCAAACAAAAGTCCCGGGTCACACAGCAGAGTCTCCCCGCCGTCCCGTCAGCTACTTGCTAAGGCAGGAAGTGTTTCCTCAGCTGCTGCTCACTGTGGGCAAGCACAGCAGACAGGGAGAGGAGAGACGGGCTCTGCTCTTCGCGGGCTGCAGCGCTCAGTTGGACGCGTCTTAGGTGTTAGGCGGGGAGAACTGAGAGGAGGTGCCTGGGCAGCTCTGTCAGTTGAACATGTGACTCTGGATTTCGGATCAGGGCTTGGTCTCAGCATAGGGAGATGGAGCCCCATGCCGGACTACGTGCTCGGTGGGGAGTCTGCTTGGGATTCTCGCCCTCCTCTCCCTTTGTCCCTCCCCCTGCTCATGCTCTATCTTCTAAAATAAACCTTTAAAAGAAAAAAAAAAAAAAGAAGAATGAACTGAAGAGGAGTAACTGAAGGGGTGGGGGCGGGGGGAGAGGAAAAGGGTGGCGTGGCAGGGAGCCCGTAGGGATAGAAGGAAGACTAGGACTTGCTCAGATCGATATCTGATAAGGGGTTAATATTCAAAATATATAAAGAACTCCTATAACTCAACAGCAAAAAAAAAAAAAAAAAAAAAAAGGCCCAAAAAAAGGGCTTTTACATGGGAAGACCTGAAATAGACATTTTTCCAAAAATGACATGCACATGGCCAACAAGCATATGGAAAGATATTCAACATCAATCATCCGGGAAATGAAGACCAAAATCACAATGAGAGGGGCACCTGGGTGGCTCAGTTAAGTATCCAACTCTTGATTTTGGCTCAGGTCACGCTCTCAGGGTCGTGAGATGGAGAACCTGCACCACGTTCAGTGGGGACTCTGCCTCAGGGTGCTCCCCCTCCCTCTCCCTCAAATAAATTAAATCTTAAAAAAACAAAAACAAAAAACCCACAATGAGCGATCACTTCATACTTATTAGGCTGGCTATTGTCAAAAAGACAAGAAGTAACAGTCGGTAAGGGTGTGGGGAAAGGCACCTCGTGCAACTGCTGGTGGGAATGTAAGTTGGTACAGCCACTGTGGAAACAGTATGGAGGTTCCTAAAAACAAACAAACCCAAAAAAACCCACAATCATAGAATCCAGCTAAACACTAACTGAAAAGACACACAGCCCCGTATTCCCTGCAGCTTTAGCTACAAGATCCGGAAACAAACTGTCTACCAGGGGATGAATGGGTAAAGAAAATGTAGCCCCACATACCATGGGACCTTATTCAGCCATAAAAAGTGAAACCTTGCCATTTGCAGCAACATGGATGGACCTAGAGAGAGCATCATGCTAAGTGAAATAAAACAAATACTACACGATCTCACTTGGAATATTAAGGAAAAAGAAATGAGCTCATAGGTAACAAAGAACAGACTGGTAGTTGCAGGAAGTGAGCGAAATGGCTAAAGGAGAGCAAAAGGAACCATTTCCACTTAAAAAATAAGGGGATGTAATGTACAGTGTGGTGATTTGGTAATATCATACTGCATATTTGAAAGCTGCCAAAAGAGTTTTTTGGGTTTTTTTTGCCAAGAGAGAACTTAAAAGTCCTCATTACAAGAAAAAAAAATTTTAACTATGTATGGTGACAGATGTTAACTAGACTTATTAGGGTGGTCCTTTTGCAATATATACAAACACCAAATCATTACAGTGTACAGCCAAAACTAATAATGTTCTACATTAATTATTCCTTAATTATACCTCTCATTTAAAAAAAAAAAAAAAAAAAAAAGGTCAGGTGTCAGAGGATAAGGACATTCCGTTCCAGAGGGAAAATCCAGCATCCTTTCGAGCCTCGCCTCAAACCTAAAGTGTGGCAGAGCCATTTCTGTTCCTTCTGGGTAAAGCAGGACTAGCATCCCTTGTCCTACTTCTTGGAACTCCCCAGTCTGGAGTCCCTCCTCTATTATTAGAAACATCTACTCTTTGGAAGTTCTTTTTGGAATTTATGCTAAATTCTGCCTTCTTATAATGCTTAGTCATTGGGTCTGGGTCAAACTCTGGTGTTCCAAAGTTAAGGCCACCCTTCCTCCTAGGATGGAAGGCAGTGCTCATTGATTCCTACAACTTCTTTTCTTCACACTGAACATTCCTAACTCATTCTCTGGGTCTCTATCCAGTGATCCTACCAGTCTCCCAATACCTCCTTAAAGTCTGCTGCCCACACTGCACTTCGGATTCCAGAAGACGCCTTGTACTCATGGAGAAGTACTGCTTCTTGCAACTTGGGAGACGCTCTGAAGACACAGCCGCTTTAATTAAATGTGAGTTACTGATACATTGTTCTGTTTCAGTCAATCCTTATTTACTATCAGGAACTACTATGTAATAAGAATATTGTGATCGAATAAACAATTATTGAAGCTCAAAATATTTCATTATGAAAGCCAAAATGCTTTTTACAAAAGAACCTTCACCAAAAAACTAAAAGTGTTTAATGGGGGGGGGTAGGGAGAGGCTTATCAAAACTCATCACAAGACTTCTTCATTCCTGTCTCTCTTTTCTGTCTACAGATTAAGAAACTTAGTTTGATTGTATCTGAAAACCCCTCATGACACTTAAGAGAGCCCTTCCTGGGCTGAGATGAAGTCACAGTGACACAAAAGGACTCAAATACAACATCTCAAGACATTCATGTCTAAGAGGTGGTGCTCCATCCTCAACATGGAATTCAAAGTTAGTTGCCTATCCAGTATTAATTCTCTTATTACCTAACTACCTTGATTTTGTTCTGGGTAGAAACCAGAACCACCAGTGACTCTGTGACACAGTTCTGGACAACATGGAAGTTACTAGATTGGGTTTCTGGGGGAGTCCTTTAAAAAGGAGTAGACTCAACGGGCACCTATGCTCTGACTTCACCCTTCTCTTTCCTCTTGCTTGGGACACGGATGGGATGGTAATGGAACAGCCACCTTACAACGAGGGCAGCCGAAGGGAGAATGAAATCTGCATGTTAAGATGGCTGAACGGAAAAGCAGAACGAAACAGGATCCGTCGTGGAACCATGAAGATGCCACACGAGCCCTGGACTCCCAGCTCTATACATTTTGTTACAGGAGGAGAACGATGCTCCTTATTCAGGCCCAGCCACCCTTTGGTTAGGTTTTGAACACAAAGCTAAGCTGATACCGTCTAGACATCTATGACAAATGGCTTTCTTGTCACACAGCTGAACAAAGAACTCTCAGATACGTGGCTGTGTTCCGTTTGTATAAGGCTCTGGGAGACCACAGCACTTCGTCATATTCCAAGAGTATCATATGATGACTTCTCGAAAACTGCATCGTTCTAACAAGATGAAATCTCGAAAGAAGCTCTCCAAGTCCAATCATCTCAAAAATCAGTCAAATGACTTCAATTTGCTAGTTCCCCTCTAGGTCTTGCCCCAACACACAAATTCTGTCCGAGTTCTAATCATAGTATTACCTTTACAGTAAGCGCCTGGCACCCAGCATCACAGAAGGACTTTTCTATGCCTTTATAATCACCATTCTTAATGGCTGCACATATTCTATCACACTAATGTATCGCCGTTTACTTAACTCCCTACTGTTCAAGAACGTTAGGAGAAACCAATGGCTGCAGAGGGAAATCGAACAAGGATGCTGGTACCAAGCCAATGTGCACTCAGGCCATAACTTTCCATGGGAAGATCCTATTAGATATAAATTATTCTCCAGGTCTGAAATTCAACACTTAACCCACTTATCCAGAATGGCTGACATTCAGAATCAGATGGTTAGATAACTCTAAATACAATTGACCGGATACATTTTATTTTGAATTTTATGGGCCACATATTAACATTAGGATTATGAAAAACATGTTTTTTTGGAAGACACATTCAATCACATAGTAGGCCTCAGCCTTAATGGATGTGGCCCAGTTTATTATACTAGACGGCACAGCATTATAATCACAGAAGAGAAAAAAAACTCCACTGATCCTAGGATGTTTCCTTTTATTTATTTTTTTTTAAGATTTCATTTATTTATTTGACAGAGAGAGAGATCACAAGTAGGCAGACAGGCAGGCAGAGAGAGAGGAGGAAGCAGGCTCCTTGCTGAGCAGAGAGCCTGATGCGGGGCTCGATCCCAGGACCCTGAGATCATGACCTGAGCCGAAGGCAGAGGCTTTAACCCACTGAGCCACCCAGGTGCCCTGTAGGATGTTTCCTTTTAGTTATATTATTGGGAGGAAACAAAATTTTAAGATTTATCTTCTCTCTTGTAAGAGTAATATGCATTCAGCCAGCCAAAAATATTGAGCACTTAGCGTGCCAGGTACTAAGTTGAATAGAAGCCTAAAACAGCACACCTACCACTCAACGGTATTTCATGCTGGTCAAAGAGATGGAAAAGTAACCAAGTAAACATTGGAGTCAAGTGGTGACAAGGGTTAGGAAATACACAAAGTAGAATAGACTATTAGAAATTAGGGGGGAGGGTACGATCTCAAGAGGCCTTTCCAAGGGGGGGAAGGGTCCTCTGAGCAGAGCCCCGAAGGGTGTGAATGAGCCTCACTGTAGAGGAACTCACGAGAGCAGAAGACCTGAGGCTCAAAGGAGCTTGGCATTATCAGGGAGATAAACAAGAGCAAGATCGCTGTCAGCATAAGCCTTGTGGACCAAGGCACTTTGTATTTGATTCTAATGGTCACAGGCAGCCACAGAAGGATTTAGAGCAAGGCAATGATCTGATTTGCCTGATCTATGCAAAATCTCACTTGAGCTGTGGGGAGAGGATAAACTGCAGGACACAAAAGCGGAAATGAGGAGCTGGGCAGGAGGCTGTTTACTGGACTCCCCCAGTTCTGCTCCCAGATGGAGAGAGAAGATCTCTAGGTGAGAATATGATCGAACTTGCGCACAGAACTCCTAAGCTGACAGCAGGTGCATGTACTTGCAGAGAAGGTCTGTTTCACTTCTGTGATTCATTTTTAAGTTTTCAACTTACCATTTCCCCCCATTCTTGTTCTGTACATCACATTACTCTAAATCACCAATTCGTAATGAAAAAAACGTAATTAAAATGAATTACCTTAATCTTGGTGCATCATTCAAATGTAGCAAATGCAAAAGAGAGCAGACCTGCCTTTCTAATTTTAAGAGCCTGCTGTGTGATCTCTTCTTTTTCAAGCTTCCCTGGTCTTTTGTGATTAATTTTAGTAACAGGAGAACGACCTGTTTAAGAACAAATGAGTCATGATACAGCTTAGTATCTAGAAACCTAAAATCACCCTCCTCCACAGAGAATATAATTTTCAAGTATGAAATCCTCATGTTTTAAACATTTCTACCCCATGTTAACTCTACAAAGCTTCCGGCCTTGAAAGAGAGGTGGGGAAGGACGGGCTAGAAACCCAAAACTGTAGAAAGCAAGCAAGATGCAAATTGCCTCCTGAAAGGTACTTAAGTATGTTTTATGACATGGAAAAAAAAAACCCTCACTTGTAAAAGTTTGTAATCTGTGCGTTTCAAAATATAATCTTTTTTTTTTTTTAAAGATTTTATTTATTTATTTTTGACACAGAGAGAGAGTGAGAGAGTGAGATATCCCAAGTAGGCAGAGAGGCAGGCAGAGAGAGGGGGGGAAGCAGGCTCCCTGCCGAGCAGAGACCCCAATGCGGGGCTCGATCCCAGGACCCTGCGATCATGACCTGAGCCAAAGGCAGAGGCTTTAACCCACTGAGCCACTCAGGCTCCCCTCAAAATATAATCTTTCCTTCAGCAGTTTCCTACCAATATAAATTTCTCATATGAGCATGAAGAGTTACCTCTGAGTTATGTATAGAATTATGTCCCCTTGCACACAGTTAGGCATATAATGTACATGCACCTAGAAAGGCCGTGGTCAGGGGCTCCTGGATGGCTCAGTCAGTTAAGCATCCGTCCTCAGCTCAGGTCATGATCCTAGGGTCCTGGGATGGAGCCCCATGTTGGACTCTGCTCAGCAGGGAGCCTGCTTCTCTCTCTCTCCCTGCCGTTCCCCCTCTTGTTCTCTCTTCTCTGTCAAATAAAGTCTTTTTAAAAAAATGGAAAAGCAGGGGCACCTGGGTGGCTCAGTGGGTCAAAGCCTCTGCCTTTGGCTCAAGTCATGATCTCAGGGTCCTGGGATCGAGCCCTGCATCTGGCTCTCTGCTCGGCAGGAAGCCTGTTTCCCCCTCTCTCTGCCTGCCTCTCTGCCTACTTGTGATCTGTCAAATAAATAAATAAAATCTTTAAAAAAAAAAAATGGAAAAGCAGTGGTCAAATTGGAAAGAAATCAGACTACTGCTCCCTGCGGTACCGTCCTTGGCTGTATCATTTCCCTTCTTGAACTGAGGTTATAAACCTTCTCCAAATTACTATAAGTTAGCGATCATCTTAACAAATATAAAATCTAAATATGTGCTTGACAAAACAAGCATTTCCCTTTAATAGGATGTTTTTTCCATCAACATTTAACAGAAAAAATAGTCACCAAATTTAAAAAAAAAAAAAAGTCTGGTCACGCAGGTAGTGAGCGCAGTTCTACAGACATTTTGCATAATTTTGTTAAGCCTAAACTTTGGGTACTAACAGAAATTAAATGATTGAAATTGATAGTTTTAAATACTTCTTTCCAAAGACAATACCTAAAAATCAATGACTGCATCAATACCAGAAACAGCTGGTATTGATTCTGAGACAATCTTCTGGAACATTTTATGCATGTTTTATGTAAACCGAGGAAATTATTTTCATTTTATTTTGGGATCAGGGACTTCCTATTTTTTTTTCTTCTATCTCTTAACAAATATTAATGATCACCTAACTAGGAGTCAGAAATCACGGTAAGTACTGGGGATACAAAGATGAGTAAGATACAGGGGAAAGAAAACAGTATAATAGGATCAAAATAAGTCTTCCTGTGGGCAACTGTTCTATTAATAACTGGAGTGACCCACCCCTCCCAGGATCCGCACTATGTATGCCCCCAAGTGTGCTTATCAACTTGACTGGGCCACGAGGTGCCCAGATATTTGGCCAAATAACGGTGTTTCTGTGAGGGAGTTTTTGGATAAGATTAACATTTAAATTGGTGGATGAGTAAAGTAGATTGCCTTCTCTAATGAAAGCCTCAACGGAACAGAAACACTATCAACTTCCCACCCCCTAACCAAGAGAATTCTTCCTGTCTGATGACCATGAACTAGCACAGGGGCTTTTTTCCCATCTTTGGACCACAGACAAAACACCAGCCCTTCCTACGTCTGGAGCCTGCTGGTCTTGGGACGGAAGCTTCACTATTGGCTCTCCTGGGTCTCTAGCTTGCCTGTGGATCTTGCACTTGCCACTTGCATAAGTCCACTTCTTATAAGTCTGTGTGATAAACATACGCACATCCAATTTGTTGTTTTTCTGGAGAATCCTGACTAATCTACCTTCACAGTGACTCTGGGCTTCACCCTGTGACCTTCCTCGATGAATGGGACATCAGGAAACACGGTGCCAGCCGCAGCTTAAGCATGCGTATATTTAGGCTTGCCCTCTTCGAAAACAACCAGCAGCGTGTAAGAAGCCTGTGCTGCCCTCCTGGAAAGGCCACATGGAAAATCAAAGCATCCTGGCCAACAGTACCAGCTAACAGCCAGTGGAGTCATCTTGTATGACCCTGTAGAAACCTTTGGAAAATGTTGACACATACTACACACATACTACACACACACACACACACACACACAATGGATTACACCAGCTGGCAATACAAAGGATGGACTAGGGGAGAAACAGCAGTCCAGAGCCAGTGAGACCGATTCATAGAACGCAATGAGGCCATCGTCAAGATGGCAGCTATGAAAACAGAGAGGAGAAGCAGAGCCCACAAAACTTGGGAGACCGCTTAGATGTGGGAGACAAGGAAGATGGAGACAAGCTAGATGATCCTGAGGCTTCTGGCTTGGGAGACTATGCATAGATGATCACCTGGTATTGTTCCAACATGACTTAGGAGAACAGGAATAAGCACTGGCTTGGGCAGGGAGAATAGGCAGCAGTCAAGAAAACAAGGGTGGTGGTGTACATCCCGAGTGTCACATCCTCAACATAAAGAGCCTGAGCATTCTCTCCACCTCAAGGAAATCATCTGGGGAATGCAGCCAAGATTATTTAATGCCTGATGGCAGTGTGACACTTACTGGGATAAGGACATTCTTCTTAGAGCCTAGCTTTTTCCCTTGGTACAAACTCAAAGGTGTTTTGAGAATCTGTTGGAATACGAAAATTGAAATGTGAAATGCACAACGATTAGAACGGACCTTCCCATTGTCCACCACACCTCTTGCTGTTACCAGCCGCCATGTTTGCTTGTGCACAGCTTCCGGTCCAACACAGCAGAAACAGCTGTCAGAAGGACTACTTCCCCACGTGTCTCATTGGTCCCAGCCACTATCAAAGGCACATACAGAATTCCTAGTAAGTGAGCTCCTTTGATTTTGGTTTTGGTCCTTGGTCTCACTGTAAATACACATGTGGCAACGATAACCCCAGCTAGAATATCCTCTGCAAATCTCCCTCTCCTGGCCAAGGAGATGTACTTCTCTTTTTGTCCACAGGAGACGGTCTCCCGCTGGATATTCATTAAGCAGAAAACAGCCAAGGTGAGGAAGGTATCAGCTAATTGGATGGGACTCCTACTTCAGCTTGTGGAAAGGAGCGACTCACTAAAATCCAGCAACAAGCCTCAGGCATGAGCCAAAGAGCTCTCTGGGATGGCTTTCAGCTTAGCGTAAAGCCACTCAGAACCAATCTCTCCAGAAACCCAGGGCTCTGGAAAGTACTCCCTTCCACCTTCCTGAGAACCCAAACTAAATCTCCAAATTGCTCCAGGCTCTCGCGACGTCCCATCGGCCCTACACACTCGGTCTTCACTAGTTCACCTTGTTGGTCTCACTTGTGAATGCTTTCCGTGTTATAGTATCGGAGGATATTTCAAATTTATTTATTTCAAATTTCTCTTATCATTTTAAGATTTCTCAGTCAACCTGCCTCCAGATTCTAGTCACAAAAAGAATTTTTCCCCGTCAGAAAACCTGCCCTTCAGGAGGCTTTGCTGATCAGCCCACTTGATTTTGAGGAAAGAGGTTTGGGAGCAGAGGCTTGGTCCAAAGCTTATGAACTATTTTCTACTGGATTAACCAACACCCAGCCTTGACTTTCACACTTACACAATGAGATTCATATATGCCTAGCATATTTATCTGTTATCCATTGAAGTAATTATCTGAATAATGCTTATTCGTGTGCATGATTTCCCACTACGAATAAGCTATTTGAAAACAAGGACTATCTTTTAACCTTTGCACCCCACAGTACCTGGCAATAATAAATATCCGAGAAGGATTTAATGATTGCATACAGTGAATACATAAAAAGGACCGGACATACGAGATACTAAATACACACCAGGTAATATCACGAAGATGCCATTATGATATAGCAGAATTTCTAGATCTGGGCTTGTAATGACCTCAGCTCCAGTAGTAGGCTCCTTAGACATTGTTGCCACCAACAGTTCTCAGGAACAGGTTAATCTGGCTATAAGTCATGAACTGTCCGATATTACTTCAAGAAAAATAAATAAGGAAGCCATCATATCAATTTGTATCCTAACCAGTCCAAAGCTATGGCCCAAGTCCACCATTTCTTAAACTCCCAATAGGTAAGGCAATGATTTGAAATTGTTTGTGAAAAGTAGGGAAGTCCATTGAGTATGTTTCTCCCATCCCCGTCCCATGGTGCCCTAATAATGCTGACAAAATACCCATTCATAGGTCTTGGGGAAACTCATGAACAGTCTACGTAGAGCTAAAACTGAGCAATTCCACCCCAGATATGTGCAACTAATGGTCAGATTAGGTTATCAGACCTTCTTCCCTTTATTCTCGTTCAACAAATCTCTTTCAAGTACCCATTCTGTGCCAGGCTCTGCACGGAACTCTTGTTTTTCCAAGGGAAAAGACACAGGATCTCTCCATGAAGGATTCGCTATGGAGGCATGATCAGGAAGCAGTGCAACAATTTTTTTTTTTAAACAAACATGGGTATTAAGCAGAAGTGCCACTGAGGGGCTACATGGTGGCTCCTACATGCCTCACGCTCACACGTCTCCTTCAAACCTGATGTCTAGAAACAGTCTGTAACTCTCTCAAGAAAACACTCTTTTAATCTTACCAGCTTACCTTTTTGGACCCAAAGCTGGACCACCCACCCGAATCATGGCCCCCTTGTGCAAACCTGGCTCCACGGAACTTGATCGCGTCCCTAACCAATGTCCCCACACTCTCAGAGGCTGACAGTTCGCCCAGAGTGGAGATTTTGAGAAGAATGTGCTACTGGTCTTACATGCCATTCCAAGAGTGCAGTTCCAAAAATGTTTGAGCAGAAGCAACTTAAACCTCTGGATTAAGTTGAAAAGCCCCCTGGGCGACTCCCTTGAAAGCAGGCATTCCCTGGCACTGATGAGATGTGAGGCACTATTATCCCCCTCTCTGCAGGGGCCCAAACTGGGGAGCTACAATCGATGTGCCACCCCCCGGCTGTCTCCATTAGTGCGTCCAAACTGCGGATGCAAGGCTTTGAGGCTATTTTTAATTCCCGGCTAAATTAATTTGGCGCAAAAGTAGCAGGAGTCCCTTCCCTTGGAGGAAATACTTCTGTTACTGTGAATCTGGTACATAAAATAATCCACCCACTGAAGAGCAGAATTAGCACGGGAGCTTTTGTTGGGTTTGTTTCCCTGAAATAACTTCTTTTTAAGGCTTCCTGCGGCATCACAGCACGTGAGGAACGGCATCGGTGGGCGAGGGCGGAGGGTGGGTTCAGGACCCCACCAAGGCTCCCTCCGAGCTTTATCTGGAGGGGATCCCACCAGGCCACACACAACACTGTGGTGCTGCAAGTGTTCTTTTTACAGGTCCTCTTGCAAAAGCCTGTCACCGGAGTTCATGTGCCCCTGGAGAGCACAGCATTTGGCAAGACAGAGAACCCCCTTAAACCAGCAAGAGAAATACCAGAACTGGTCTTACTAGTTTATAAGAGAATTTGGAAAAGAAAGAAATCTTAAAAATCTTTAAAAATGGGGCGCCTGGGTGGCTCAGTGGGTTAAAGCCTCTGCCTTCGGCTCAGGTCATGATCTCAGGGTCCCAGGATGGAGCCCGGCATCGGGCTCTCTGCTCAGCAGGGAGCCTGCTTCCCCCCCCTCTCTCTGCCTGCCTCTCTGCCTACTTGTGATCTCTTATCAAATAAATAAATAAAATCTTAAAAAAAAAATCTTTAAAATCCTCTCCAGGAAGCCTTGCTTCTATCTTCTATCAGGCACTCTCTCCACCCCCCGCCCTGCACTTAAACTCTACAGCATTGTAGTTCTTCCCCGTTAGGGCAGTTACCCCCATGCAGCCTTACGGTATCCTTATTTGCATGCTTGGCTCATCTTTCTGATTAGGGAGGATCCACCAGGAGAGGAAGGACTGTCTTCACCTTCACATCTTCACAGCATGAAGCCCTCAGTACATATTCAGCGATGGATGCCACTGAGGGCTGCAAACAACTTTAAAGACCACCTAGTTCAACCTCCATGTGAATAAATAAGAAAACCAAGGTCTAGAAGAATTTTTAGCGACTCAGCAGGGTAGGATTGCCAATTCCCACCCCAGAACTCTCTTGACCTCACTGGACTGAATTTTAAACGCCAACTTTTTAAGCACTTGTACCTTTTTACAAATCTCCCTTTGTCAGCTCAGGAATGGAGAAGTGTTTCAGGTATAACTGGGTTTGCTCACAAAATTGCCTTATTTCTATATTAAACGTAAAAGCACACCTTGAGGGACACCTCGGTGGCTCCAGTTGGATAAGCAGCTGCCTTCAGCTCAGGTCATGATCCCAGGGTCCTGGGATCGAGTCCCACATCGGGCTCCTTGCTCAGCAGGGAGCCTGCTTCTCCCTCTCTGGCTGTTTGCACGCGCGTGCGTGTGCGCGCGTGCGCTCTCTCTCTCTGATAAATAAATAAATAAAATCTTTAAAAAAAAAAAAGCACACCTTGAGAAAATAGATTTGCCAATTAAATTTCTAGGTTTACTTTAAATGTTTTGAGTTTTGTTACACAGGAAGCTCTGAGAGGTTGAGTTTTAAATAATTCAGCAGCCTTTTTCATTGGCTCCATTTCTAAGACACCAGAAAGAACTCAAGACCGCCATCATGAAGAGCGAGTAATTCTGCACCTGGACCCACAACCCCCCCCCCCCCCCCGCCCCTACCAGGGTCCCGTCCCGCGCCCGGTATCACTTTTGGCTTTATGGCCATTTGTGTAATTGCTCCCAGGTCCACTCTAACGATTTACAGTTGATGCTCTCGAGCTTCCTCCATTTCCCCATCTTTGCAGACCTGAAGATGTACTCAGATCAGAAGCCGGCCTCCCTGCCTTTCAGCAATTTAATTTCTTCATTTATGCCCTTCTAAACATTCTGGAAGGCACCTGCTAACTCGTGATGCTGTGTGGATGCTGGTTCTCTCCCAGGTGAGGTGCACTAGTGTCCCGGGCAGTTACTTCTGCGGGGGCAGGGGTGTAGCCCTTTGAAAACACCAGTCCTTTCTGCTGTTCCTCATATGCTCACTGATGCCTTTTATGGACCAAATAGTCTGGAGATTGTGTTTAAAGCGTTATCTAGCATTTATGTGGTTGTGGACCTGTTCCATAAAGACTTTTCTCGTGGTGCTACTTTATGTATGGAAAGGGTGTGTGGGTTCTTCGTTCTGGGAGTTGAGGGCAGGACTGAGATTGGGGGGAATGTCTGAAAGGGGTGCTTTGCGGTTTTCTCTCCCTTAGGGCACACCTAGAAAACGCTAAGTATTGAAGGAAAACAAATGCACACACACAGGCATCCGGGAAGAGCCGAGCTCCCGGGGGGGCCTCCAGCAGGGTGGGCGGCAGGGAAGCACCCCACAAGTGGGAAGAGTTCCAGATTCAAGGCCAAGGCAGCTGGGGAGCTGAAATTTTAAAAAGGTGCAGGGCAGGAGTCTGAGGGAGTCTGCCCTCTGGGACGAACCCGCTCCCGCCCGCCTCACCCCATCATGGCCACAGCAACGAACAGAAAAACCTCAGCTCAGGGGATCCGTGGCAGCTGGAGGAGCAAATGCATGGTCATTTCTTTACAAGAGCAAAACTCACCCCCCACCCCTAAAGGCAAGGCTTGTCCACGTCCTAGTTCATGCCTTGACGGGGGATGGGGGATGGAGGGGGTGCAGGAGGTTTGCGGTTTCTCAACATAGGCCAGTTTTGTTTTATCTCTTTGTCGTCTTACAGAATCTTAGACGCGGGGCTGGGGTGCTGGGCAGAGCACCAAGCTGCTTTCTGAAGCCGCACATTTGGCAGCACAAATCTGGTACCAACTCCAAGTACCTTTCCAACACTGACTCTTTCCTCTCCTCTCCCCTTGCGGCACATGGGGTTGCACTTGAAGTCTTAGAAACGCTTGGCTTTCATCTCCAGACCTGTTGGTAGGGAGTGTCTGGCAATGGAAGGCCACGCACCCTGGCCCTGCATGGGCGGGGAGATGGTCTGTGCGGGGAGAGGGGTCCTTCCGTGCCCCGGTGGAACCCAGACACCCCCTCCTCCCCAAGGCTCCCGACACGTCTGCGTCCTTTCAACTACCCTACTCCTTGAGTCTTGAAGATGATCTCTGTTCAAAAGAATTGTTAACTATTTCCCTCTGGTTCCTATAATCTTGGCAGTGCTAACGTCACACTTTTCAGGGCCTGTCCTTTCATCCTGAAGATGCAAGACCAGGTACAGTATGCATGCACCACCTCCCCGGGTCTGTCCCTGCTTGGTCCCCATGTGGGGATGCCCCCAAGTCTGCAGGGCCCTCTTCGGTAAGCAGCATGTGAACTGTGTGCCTTGTAAGCACTCTCCATGTAGGAAACAAATCTTCATCAAGAAACTTTAAGATTTTGGGGCGCCTGGGGGGCTCAGTCATTAAGCGTCTGCCTTCAGCTCAGGTCATGATCCCGGGGTCCTGGGATCGAGCTCCGCATTGGGCTCCCTGTTCCACAGGAAGCCTGCTTCTCCCGCTACCATTCCCCCTGCTTGTGTTCCCTCTCTCGCTGTGTCTCTCTCTGTCAAATAAATAAAATCTTAAAAAAAAAAAAAAAAAAAAACTTTAAGATTTTCAGGGGAAAAAATACCTAAGGTAGTTTTTTCTCTTAAGCAGTATTTTGGGGATGCCTGGGTGGCTCAGTTGGTGAAGCATCTGCCTTCGGCTCAGGTCATGATCCCAGGGACCTGAGATCGAGTCCTGCATTGGGCTCCTTGCTCAGCAGGGAGCCTGCTTCTCTCTCTGCCTCTGCCTGCTTGTGCTCTGACAAATAAATTAAAAAAAAAAAAAGCTGTGTTTTGTGTTTTCCTGATCTTTCCATTCCATTAAGTGGCCTTTCCCATGCCCTTTAGCACTTTTCTAAATGTCTGAATAGAACTCTGAAGGATTACACTGAGGTAGTAGCTAGCAGGGTCTCCACTGACAGCAGGACCCGGCCACGACCCCCCTCTCCTCTCATGGCCTTGAGCCAACCATAAACCCCTTGGACCCTCAAGGGCCATGTCACCGTGCCCCCGGATCATTTATTTTTCTTCTATATGCTTTAGTCTCCTCATCCGTAAAGTAAAGCTAACCTAGGGAAGTCTTTAATACCCTTTTCAACTCTAGAATTCTAGGACCTTCAAACGTATTCAAAACAAGATAAAATAAGAAAACCCTACCATCTCATCCCAGCCCTGTGTCCTGACAGCTCCGTGCTTCCTGAGCTATCTACCCCCCGCCGCAGTTCGGTCTGGGCAGCTTGTGATTTGTGTAATAAATAAATCACCCGCACTCAGACAGCCCTGGCTGCACAAAGCCCTAATCATCGGCCTCTCAAAGCCAACAACCAAGGGGCAAATTTTCTCCTTGGAAGAGAACGCACAGACTGTTCAAGTACTTTCCCCCCTCTTATTTAAAAAAAAAAAAAAAAACCCTCTCTTATCTTCACTTCTGCGGATATTAAAATGTGAGACTGAGCACTTCCGGCAGGTCAACAACACATCGAGGGGCAGGGACAGAGCTCGGAGGAGCACATCAGATCGCAGGTGTGTGTCCCACTGCATCGCAGGACCAACAGACCGGTACTGAGGCTTCCTGCCTGGCCTGGGGATCCAGGAGCACGGTGGTCTCATAATGATCATCAGGAGAGGGTAAGAACTTATCAGACATCAGCTAATCCTTAGCGGGTGGGCATAAACCAAGACTTCGCCATGTAAATAAGACAGTCCTGCGCGAACTGTGACATATAGTAACTCTGTGCAGTAACCAAAGCTTTCAGAATTCACGGCATAAGCAGAGAGCTGGCCTCCAGCCCTTCTAGGAAGTTGCTAAGACAGCATCACTGTCTTGCTCCTACTTCTCTGCCTGCTTCTCCTTGGTCTCCCCTCCATCCCTGCCCTCCCTCTTCCATCCAATCCACTAGAGTTCTTCTCAGCACTCTCTCCTGGGTCCGAATCTCTTGTCTTCTCATTCCGTCTACCCCCTTCTCTAGCCAAGATGACCCATGGGCCCGAAGCTTAACACCGACAAAGAACAGAGCAATCCGTGCCCTCGGAAGGCCGTACTCTCCTTCCCACCCCCACACTGCATTCACAGACACCTGCCTTCGCAAAGTCCGGCTTCTCAAACTGCACACGTCGAAAGTGAAACCCTTGAACTGCCCTAACCCACACTCCCAAATACATTCTCCCTCCACAGTCCTGATGGCCTCCATCCATTCATAGGTTTAGGCCTGAAGTCTGAGACTTTTTCCTCAACATCTCCATCTCCCTGATCCCCCACCAACGGCCAAGAGCTGCTGATTCAGCTCCTAAACGTATCTTGAACGAGTTCATTCTGCCCATCGCGATTGCTGCCGCCTCCCCCGAGCTCCCGCCACCTTGACCTCTGGGCCGATTCTTCATCCTTTGGTTGGTGCTCCCCATCTTCACCCATCTATCAGGCCCACTTCCTAACCTGGTCCATTTCCCATAAGGAAACCAGAGAAGCCCTTATGCCATGCAAACAGGATCAACACTTTTCCTAATTTAAAGCCTTTCTCTGGATCCTTATCGTTCCTAAGATTGTGTTCAAAATCCTCAACTACCTATCTGACAACTAGCTTGCTTTTTTCTCCCCCACACTGGACTTCCCATTTTGGTGCTTTCTCATTTGCTTTCCCTTTTGCCTGAAACAGCCTTTCACGGGGCTCCTTAAGGCCTAGCGTGCATGCGTGTGCACCCACACACGCATGCGCGTGCGCACACACACACACACACACCCCTTGTGTATGCCTATCTCCTACTTGTTCCCAAAGCTTGGTTTAATGCCATTTCCTTGGGGAAGCCTCTGACCACCTAGAGTAGGCCCCTTGGGTAAACACACTCAGAGAACCTCTACCCTATTTTAATTAGTGATTTTTTTCCATGTCTATCTTCCCCCATATTAAGTATTTACTAATGAGTACTTGGGGTGCATGGGTGGCTCAGTTAAGTGTCCAGCTCATAATTTTGGCTCAGATCATGATTTCGGGGTCATGAGATCAAGCCCCACATCAGACTCCACACTCACTGGGGAGTCTGCTTGAGATTCTCTCCTGCCCCTCTCTGCCTCTACCCCCCCTTCCCTGAGCACGCACGTGTGTGCTCTCTCTCAAATAAATGAATCTTTAAAATGGACAGACAGGTAGTACTTAACCAAAAGAATGAAGAAGTAGAAGGAAGGAGAGGGGTCAGCCAATAGCCACTACACTCCCGTCACCTAACGGCCCACCACCCTACCCCATTTCTGCTGGAGCCAAAATGGGAGAAAGGAAGAACAGGTTCAGAAAAATAAGCAAAGTGGCCAAAGAAACACATGATGCTTGAGGCCAACTTTCAGGAAAGCCGGTACTCTTCATCTATTTTTACCTCTAAGATGCCCAAAATGGAGACAATATTCCAGAAAGAAGGGGGACGTGCAAGGGTCAGATGGAGCACACTCTGTTTTGTATGTAGCTGGGTTCACAGACATGGGCTTTTTGGTCCGTGAAGACAGGAAACAGGATGATCTCTGAGGCTTTGGGGCTCCAGCTCTGCGGGCCAGGGGTGGCTCTGAGCCCAAGCCTCCCGCTCTGTGCGGCTTCCACCAGCATCTTAACCCAAACGCAGCATGTTTCCACGTGCTCAGGGCGCGGTGGTACGTTCCTTCATTCCATGTGCTAAAACCATGCACATCTGAGCCCCTCAAAGCTCGCCATGAGTATGCCCTCTTCAGAAAAGGGAAAGATTCAGCCCTGCCTGCACAGACAGAGCTGCTTGGAAATCTGTGTTTCCTGATGGGAACAAGAAGCAAAGGTAGGACCCACCCTTGGAGCACACAATCTAAGTATTAGTGACTGAAGTGATCCACCAAAAGCAATTCAGAATAGAAAGGTCTCCTCTTCCAGTCCTCCTCCGCAAATTTTTTTTCCCCCCTGTTAAAATATTTTCCACGTAACAGCCCAATTTTCCACTCGATGGATTTTAGATATTGGGATTTCCCATGCCTGACTCCCACTCTCCTCTGCTGATCTCATTTTTTGGTAAACAAGAGATGCAAGAGAGATGCTCGCTAGAGACAGGCAGAATTAGGGCACAAATAAAATTATGTGTTCACACAGGGGCAGCTTCAGAGATCCGTTGTTAGGTGGAACAGATGCTAAATTATTTAAATCAACAGCAGCATTTATAATACATAAAGAAAAGGCAGCAAAGATCTCATGAAGCAAACCAGGAAGAGGTGGTTACATTGGCCTAAAGCAAGGATGCTCTCATTAGTCGACAAATCCTTAGGGTGGACCTTAGAGGGGATGTACGTTTGCTGTGAAATGTGTCAACATCTTTGGAAAAGAACCACACTGTGTTTGTGAAAGCTCCTACCACCAAAGTGGTGGATTGAGCCCACGTGGTTGCCCACAGTGGAAGAGCACAAGCTAAGATATTCTCCTCCGGTCCCGAAGGAGTCCTGCCAGGGCTCCAAAGGACTAGAGGTCTGTCCATCAGTCCAAGCTGACGTTGCACAGGACTCACCGACAAGTCATCCCATTAACAGTGTGTGCCCAGCAACAGCTGGACAGGCATTAAAAAAGGTGAAGTCAGAGATTTGCATTAACACAAATAACAGTTTCCAGACTACTTACATCGGTGTCGGGTCCCTTATCCGCACCCGGACAAGAAAAAGTGACAAACTCATGGCACCTCTTGTGAACCACAAAACAGCAAACTGGTGGAAAGAAAAGAAAACTAAAATTAGTAATTTAATACACAAGCTTTGTTTCCCAAAACAGGGTTATAAGTCCCTTTAGAAGTCAGTTTGATTTCATTATAGACAGAGTCTCAAACAGCAATCAGAAGGCATTTTATTTGAGACTTCGCAACATTTGGTGTTAACTAGACTTAGAGATAACAGAACCGTAAAATGTCAGGTCTGACAGGGCTCAAGGAGGCCCAAACCCTAGTTCCTATTCTCTAAAGTGGGGGGAGGAGCAGCGATAATAAGACACTTTCCCAAGATATAAAGTATAAATCAAAATTTAAACTACTTTGCACTGTCCTATACCAACACACATGCATATAAAGGGGGAAAAGAAAAAAAATAACGGATCATAGAGTGACATTTATGTGGGTTACAGAACTTCCTCAGCAGAATTCTGAATTCGAAGAACTCATTAAGACACAAACCCAGGGGGCGTAGAGGTACCGCAGTTGGTGAAGCGTCTGCCTTCAGTTCAGGTCATGATCCTAGGGTCCTGGGATCAAGCAGGGCTCCCTGCTCAGCCGGGAGTCTGCTTCTCCCTCCCTCTCTGCCCCTCTCCCTGCTCATGCTCTCTCTCCCCTTTGCCTGCTCTCACTCTATTTCAAATAAATAAAATCTTAAAAAAAAAAAAAAGCAGACCCAATCTACAGAAAACAGTCCTTTGAAATGAAAAACAAGGCAAACACCTTCACATCTTCTTGGATGTGCACCCTTGCCACACAGCCTGTCACCAGGTGAGGGAAGTCCCCACAGATCTACCACATCTCCTACAGAGCAAATATTTTCCAAGTTTAATGTGGTTTTGATAAGTATTCAGGATGGATCAATAGAAGAATTGTTACAGAAATTAATAAGGAATTCCCTAAGAGGTTCTATGGATAGTATAATGTGTAGGATCCAAAAAACATAAATGACCCAGTTAGTCCTTCCTCAAGAGCTTGGAGTCTCCCAAAGGGTATGACCAACTATTCCACTGTTCTTGGTCGAAAAACATGCTAAAAAACATCCCCCCATAAATAATGGGTAAGTCCTAAGTTATTGCCACAGAGGGAATAGAGCTCCCCAGAACTGGGGCTCTTTTCTTCCCCCCAATGATACCGCAACTCCCTGCACATGTGGCCATAGACAAACAGAGTGAAGACAGTCAATTGTTCCAGGGACGGGGAGAAGGTGGTGGGTTTGCAGCCATCCCAGGAGAACAAGTCCCAAGCCTCGTGCAAGGAAGGCAAGCAGGGGGCCCTGAGTGGCCATGAAGACACTCAGAATGTTTTTGATAAGCATCGGCAGCCACCAAAAGGTTTGAACAAGAGTAACATGGACGGAAATGGTGGTTTAGAAGGGCAAGTAGTGGCAACAGGAAGAACTTAACGGACTAGATTTGGGCCATGAAGCCCAATTAGAAGCCTCTTGTCTAGTCTACAAATGAAAGTAATTGCCCATCATTACTCAGTCTGCTAAGAAATGGAAATAACAGATGCCGGAGAAATTGCAAAAGAACAGACTTGACTTTCCAAAGGACCCGATACTGCTGAGCACCCTATTATGTGTCTTGGCTGGGTCCCTTCACAGTCAGTACCCGAGTCCTCATGACACAGTGTGATATATGTCAATATCTACATTGTATCAAACACAAAACATCATTTCCCCTTTCCTTCCACTGAGTCCTAAGCCATTGGCAGGAGTAAAAAAGATGTAAGAGGCAATGCCAAGATTTTAAACATGGGTGACAGGAAAATGAGTACCTGAAAGGAATTACATATATATTTAAGATCTATATATTTATAGATTTAAGATTTTGATATTTAAGATCTACCTATTATTTAAGATCTATATATTTGAGCTCTATATGTTACATGTGTGTGTTTTAGAGACAGAAAATAACCAGAGGATGAAGATGTGGGTATGCCCTGTCAGGGTGGTGGATAAGGGACCGTTCTTTTCTTATAAAATAGTTTTGGCTTTTTTTTTAAGGCGGTCATAATACAATGTCACTATAAAAATACTTCTGTTAAAAAAAAAAAATGTGGGCCTGCCATGAGCAGGCAGCATTGGACATAGGAGGAACCATGCACAGGAAGCTGACAACCAAAGAAGTCTTGAAAAGCAACCTTTTGGGAGCAGAGTTCCCTGCTCTGCTTCTCCTAGGCTGCCCGCCCCGCCCACCGCACCTGCCTGCCAGGAGGGCAGGAGAGGATGGCGATGCCGGGGAGAGCCAGCTCCCAGGCTGCCCCAGCAGGCCCAAGACACTGCGAAGGGCAGCACAGCTTTCTCCACAATGTTTCTGCTAAAAGCATCCCCACGGCAACCCTCCCGAAGGACAGACGGCTGATGAAGCAGAGCCCGGATGGCACAAGCTCATCTCATCGGCTCACTCTCCCCAGGTGCACAGACACTGCTCCCTCACTGGAATCAGCGAAATGACGCGAGGAAAAGGGTCACGGGAGCATCGTCTCCTCATCACAGTTTATTACGGATAGGAGGTTTGGAAGCATTTGGATTCCCTACTTCAACGGTCGACATACGGGGGTTTTTCTTTGTTCAAGGGAACATTTATGAAAATGTGTATTTATCAAATCCATTCGGATGGGTTTTTGTATCTGTCCTTTCTATTCCCATGTACCGGTCGGTGCAATTATAAATCTCAACCCACAAGTATTTCTACTGTATGCCTCAAAAAAAAAAAAAAAAAAAAAAAAAAAGTCTTATATCCAATTTTATCCCAAGAAGCTCCAGGCCCTCACTACACCGTACAATTTGCAGGGGCAGTTAAAAAAGTCCCACCTACCCCCCAAATTAATTCCACCTAGCCTACCTTAGCTGCCCCCCTCCCTCCTGCCTTACACGTGAAAGTCACATCTAGAAAGATCTAGATTCGCCCCAACAGGAGGTGGAGAAAAGGATCCTCCGAGAGGTGGTCGTGCATGTGAAATATCTGGAAGATAAAAGCCCTGTGAGGCTTGCTCTAGGACTCAAGATTTGGAAGGGGTGACCTTCAGAGGAAGAAACAACAACCCATGCCTCGGTGAGTACAGGCAAGGAGAGAAGACCCAGTTACCCCCCTCCTCCTATTCCACCCTCACCCCGGGGGAGGGAAGTGGAGCCCTGCGTTGGCAAACTCGGGCTGCATAGGACACTTGTCTGGGAAAGGCCATCCCGGAAAGCTGAGCAAGGCTCAGAGATTCCAAAATGACGGCTGGTGGGCCTTGACCTTTGGTTTCAAGTTCCTAACTAAATTGGGTAATGCGTATTTTGTAAGACAATATAATGCACATATTTGAGAAGTCTTGCTAGGGTAGCTGAAAAATGAGGTACAGATTGAATATATCGGGTTTACCTGGAGATGGTCAGCATAGAATTTCCCCAGGCTAAAAATTAAGAGCAGTCCCCCCCCCCAGAATTCTAAAGGTCTTTATCTCACCAGGCAATTGGGGAAAGCTGGGGACGAGGCAGTTCTGTCACATAGTGTGGATCTCATACATATTTCTCTGACCTTGGCAGGCAGGAAGTGGAGACACACATGGAAGATTCCTCCTGCTCCATTGTGTGTCCTCGAGCTGGACCCTTGGTGCTTAAACAAACCTTTGCTTAAGCAAGCACAGGCTGGCCAAACAGAGATGAGCCTCCATTTTCTGAGACTTTGGGGCATGTCTGCTTATATAACCAAATGATCGGTTTTAAAATATGAAACTGTCCCGTAGCTTAAAGTCACCAAATAAATCTTCATTCAATTATTTTCTAAGCACAAAATCGCTTTCCTCTAATCCTCTATGTGATATGCTTATGCTGCCCAACAAGTGATGGATGACACATGAAATGCACAAATCACACCAAGCAAATGATGTGGGAGGACAAAAAAATAAAGACCAGAGGCTTGGCCAAATAAGGATTCTTAACATTACCTGGCTTTAAAATTGAGGGGGTTTCATCGACTGATCCGTATCACATGCTCATCTTACTTACGGAAGGAAGCTAAATGGAAATTAAGGAGAGGGTTCACCATCTGCCAGAAGTAGATTTCCAAGACAGAACAACAGTCACCTATGTTTGGCTCAGGAATTCGTAATGATTTCTGAAATACAGAGGTGTGCGGGGTTGCTGTCATGTGCAGGGATATTAACCGTGCTTTTCAGTCACGTTCATTAAAGTGAACAAAACCCAACAAAGAAAAATCTGGAAGCCAAACACTCAGTGTGAGAGAGATACTCCCTTCCGACACTGTACCCCGGTAAATTCGATCAGAATTGATTTGGCTATAATGGTCTTGCTCAGTAGACACCCCCGGAGGAACAGGAGAGGGCATGCTTTCTGTGCCAAATGTCATCACGCAGATGGAGGACTTGGGGCTCTTGATACTAGACAGTGTGCTCCAGAGTGAGCTCGGGCAAGTGGCAAGCCCAGAGACATTTTCTGTTTCATTTAAACAGAGCTTTACCAAAAAGAAAAGAAAAAAAAAAAAGCATGGTGAACTGACGCTACGTACAGGCATGAGCCCTAGCTACCTGCTTCCCACTCTCGAAGGCAAACTGCTCCTTACAAATGCCACGCCCCCCACTTGGATCACACGGCAATCAAGGAGGTGCAGCAACTGCTCTGATCAGAGAGAAAATTCTGATTGAAGGCCATTAGTCCCCACCTCACACCCACTAGGACGACTATTAAGAAAACAAAACAACACGTGATAGAGAGGATGAGGAAAAATCGGAGCCCCTCCCCATCACTGGGGAGACTAGAGGACGGTACAAAAGGTGAACACAGAACTACCCTATGATCTGACAATTCCACTTCTGGGTCTCAAACAGATATTTGCACACTCACGTTCACAGCATCATCAATAAGAGTTACATGTGGAAACAACTTAAATGTCCATCAACAAATGAATGGATAAACAAAATGCAATCTATCCACCCGATGGATTACTCGGCCTTAAAAGGGAAAAATTCTGATGTGGTCTACGTCATGAACCCTGAGGACCTTCTGCTAACAGAAAGCAGCCAAATACCAAAGGACAGATACTGTCTCGTTCCACTTACATGAGGTTCCCCAAATAGTCAAACCCAGACACAAAAGGTAGAACAGAGGTGATCAGGGGCTGGGGAGGAGTTGGGCATCAGCACTAAATGAGTGGAATTCTAGTTGGGACAATAGAGTTCTGGAGATTGAAGGAGGTGATGGTTGCACAAGGTGATGGTCAAAATAGTAAATTTCAGGGTACATAGAATTTACCACAATCAAGTTTCAGTCATCAACCTGGAATGATATTTATGAAATTATAAATGAGATACAGCCTTGGAGTTCTGCTTTTTTGAGTTTTCTGTGATTTCTGTTGTTCACAGTTGAGTTAGTTATGAAACCAAGAAAGATATTTGCTTCCATCACACAAAATTCTTAATAAAGGTAGTGACCAAATAGAAAGGGGTCATGGGGACATTCGGAGCAGAGGACCCCCATGACTGCTGAGGACCAGACAGGTGTCCCACCAACCTCCCCACCTCACTCACCAGTGGTCCAAGTCAATAATGCTGATAGAGACCAGACCTTTAGAGTGAAGGCCTGGCTCTTTTACCAAATCCCTGTGGCACTGAAGTCTCCATCTACGTGTGAAATGGGACTGCCCAATTTACACTGGATATGTGCCATGTTCACGGGAGGAAAAAAAATATATGCCACATGTATCACTTTCTATCTCTCTTCAAGAAATCTTTTCCTT
Organism: Procyon lotor; assembly: GCA_028646535.1. Taxonomy (NCBI): domain Eukaryota; kingdom Metazoa; phylum Chordata; class Mammalia; order Carnivora; family Procyonidae; genus Procyon; species Procyon lotor. The sequence goes on from CM053619.1 coordinate 37,261,284, forward strand.
TCCTTTTCACCCCCATGTCTGTATCATTTCAAATTCAGGTCAGAGTCATCTAAAATGGAATGTATGCATAAAAATTCCCTGCTACCCAAAAGTAATGGGAGAGGGTATGCATTATGTAACAAATCCCAAATTCAAGGAAAAAACCTACTATCGTTCATAGTCTGACATTGTTTAGAACAGAAGACTGGTAGCTAGCTGAGTTTCCTCGAGTTCCTTTCTTTAAATACATGAATGGTTGCCATCATGTGAGGTGGTTTTAATTAAATTTTGCTTAGCTGGAAGGGATTAATGAAAGCTAGAGTCACATCAGGATACGATGAAATGAAAATCTCTACGGCAAGTGAACCACTTTCAGCTTTGTAGGGAAAGTCATGAAAACTGGAGCTTATATTATATTTGCATGCTCAAAGAAAATTATTGGTTTCAGATTTGTAACAATGAAAACAGTCTTCTCGTGGGATACATGTTCAAGTTGTATGAAAACAAATCAAGTAAATGTGCTTTATCACATATTACTAGAAGGGATGACATTTTTCAAGCAGCACAGACTCTGCCTCTAAGAATTTGTGCACATGCTCCCAGTCAACTCTCCAAACCTCCAGTATCCCCATCTCTGATCAGGGACCCCTCCCCTCCCCTCCCCAGGAGAATCACCTTTAATCTTCTTCTCTTCTCTAATATTATGGAGTCCTACTGGTGGCGTGTTTTTGTTGTTGTTGCTGTTGTTTTTGTGTTTTGCGCATTCCTTCCTGATTGGATTTGAGACACATTTTGGAGAAAGCTCAAAGACTGAACAGGAACGTAAAAGAAAGGGGCCCCCTGGTCGCCCGTCAGAGAAATTGCACAAACATCTTGAAACCAAGAGTAGAGCTTTAGTGTCAAACAGCACATAACACTAAGGAGAAAGAAACCAGATCTCCGTGTTGGCATGGCACTCACTTCTGGACTTCTCAGCTATGAGAGTCATCAAAGACCCTTTCAAATACTCGTTTTCTTCATATGTACCTATACCTTCCCATATATCATATAATATACTTGAATATATAAGATCATATCGCACACGCATTTCCGGTTAATGCCAGTGTACCCGGAGTTTTCTGTACTTGAAAGCAAAAGATACCTAAAACAAGAAAGGGAGAATTGGTCGATTGTAGGAAATGATCAAAGGGGGCCAAGAATGAACTAGAACCTGGAAACTCAGAGAAAAACTGAGATTTGAAGATGAGATTTGGCCCCTCATGACCCAAAAACTGCATGCTTGGAAGAACGTAGATAATGACAGGAACACACACAACGTCCTTGATACACAGCCTCTCCTTTGCCTTGTCCCCCTATTCTTCAACTCAGAACTCAGAACGGGATGGAGTTTTCGGATACCATCAATATATGGCAGTAAAATCACCTTAATTCCTCAAGTAACTATAGTGTAAAGGCCCAGCTGTTTTATAGCACACAAAAAAAAAATCCCTCAAAGTATATGACAAATCAGGCCACCGTATTTGAAGAGAAATCCTAAGGCTTGATTTTTAAGCTCACATCAGGCCACGTTTTTGTGATTTTGAAATCATCTGAAGAACCCAACTTCCCTTTTAGGTTCATAAAGCATATCGAACCTTCGTAACTTGGCAGTAGGACTCCCGATCTGAACACTGACCATCCAACATGCACCTGAGTTTCTGCTTTTTGATGCTAAAAGGAAACTGCATCCATTCTACACAAGACTACCAAGACTGTAACACCAGACTTTTCTCGGCAATATTTTTTTCTGAAGACCTTTTTAAGCAGTTAGGTTCACAGCAGAATTGAGTGGAAGATAAAGAGACTCCCCCTTAGACTCCCTGTCCCCACACAGGCAGAGCCTCCCCCGCTGTCGACACCCCCACCAGAGAGCTACGTTTGAGATGAGTGATGAATCCACTGACGCATCACTATCTCCCCACATCCACGGTTTATATTAGGGTTCACTCTAATATTTCCAAGTCTTTTATTTTTTCAGTCTCCAAGGACTCCAGCTGGGGTCTGAGACTTGGAAGGAGTTCCGAAGTTGAGCTGGGCTCTCGAATCCTGCACTTGACCTTCTCTCCCTCCCCCTTTTAGTCTCAAACCTCCTTATTCTAGTGGAACACGGCCAGCTTCCTTTGCTCAGAAGTAACTCGAGTCTAAGAGCGTGGGTCTGGCTTGCAGGGAACACAAAGCTGCACTCTCAGCAAAATGCGTACCTCAAACCTTTTCCAGAATGGCAAGCAAAAGAAACCTCAGCCCCAGAACTCTGGGAAAACACAGGGTGGCAAAGACACAATTTTAATGAAGAATGGACTCTTGCAGTGCAGATGAAACCTCTGATTTTTTTTTTTTTTTTTGAAACCTCTGAATTTATAACTTAATCCCATCCAGCCTGGGGTGGGTGCTCAGCAGGGATACACCTGTTTCTTATTAGGGTTATAAAAAAAGCTACACTGTGATACAGTGTTGGAAGAAATATTTTGGAGACTACAAGAGGCAATGAAATGGAATCTCTTTGTGTCTAAATGTCTACCTTTCTGGCCTTTTGGGGAATATCACTCATCTTTTACCCATTCAATGATTCAGCAAATAGTTATTGGACACCTACTATAAACCAATACTCTATAAGACATGAAGGCCAAGAGGTGGCCAAGCCAGTTTCTGCTCATAGGGAGGCTCAGGGTCTAGTCAGAGAGAAAAGCACATAAAGGCACAGGCATCTCATATCCTCTCTTCCTTACTCCTCTGCCTCTCCATCCCCTTTATCTTCCACTTTTTTCCTCCTTTAATTTGTTATAATGTAAAATCCAGGGTTTATTTCATAATATTTATCACTGAATAGCCCTCAATTAAGTGATATGAACAAGTAGTAAGGCCTTCAAGTCACTCTTCCTGGACAGCTCCATGGGATAGCATATCTGTGCCCATGAGATTCACCTGTGTCCCCAGTGGAGCCCGAGGATACCTTGAAGTCCAAGGCAGCAATGAACAGTTCAAGTAAGGATTTAAGACTTCTGTTTACACTTCCATCAGGAAAAATAAGGGCACTCGGAGGTTATGGGTGATTGTAAGCAAAAATGTTTTTTAAAAACCTGAACTGTTGATATGAAACAGAAACTGTGACATTCAAAAAAAAAAAAAAAATCCCTGGGGCATTTGTATAGATCCATTTGCTCATGATTATAAAGGAGTTTAATGAAGTCAGAACTCTTAAAGGGTCCAATACAGAAGTATCATCAGAAGTTCAAAATTAAAATCTTTGACTGTGTATGTCCTACTTAATATACTAGCTTGTACTTGCATTCCAGATGAGGACAATCGGGGTAACGAGGTTTGTACACTGCTGGATTACACATAAAGGACTTTTCATCTTTGGTGGTGAAATGAGTTTTCTGGGTGGTGGTATACTTGTGTGGGAACCTAACACCTGGAATCTTCAGAGAACCAAGAGCCCAGGGAAGTCACCTCTCGCATTAACCTTCATGAGGATGTTACTAATTTAAACATCACAGAGTCTTGAGGATAGCAGAATCAGGAGGCTTCAGAAAGAGGCCACCTTGTAAGGGGATTGAGTGAGTGGGTAATAAGGTCTGGACTCCTCCCTGCCTCTAGATGGCTCCTGCTTAATCCCAGGCTACAGTTTGGGTGTTCTGTGTGGTGTTTTGTTTTTTTTTTTTCAGCATCTTAATTTTGTTCAGTGCTCCAAGATTCATTGTTCATGCACCACCCCCAGTGCTCCATGCAATACGTGCCCTCAACACCCACCACCAGGCTCACCCATCCCCCAACCCCCCTGCCTTCCAAAGTTTTATTCTTAAATCTAAGTTTTGGCAGTCACATGAAGAGTCAACATCCTTAACATGTATCTGTTCAGCAAATAAGCCATTTGGTTGCAAACTGAAGGGGAAGGCCAAGGCCAAGAGCCAGGCCTTTCTGGTATTTGTAATTTTATAGCTTATTTTGAAAATGAATCCTATGTAGAGTTCCATTGTTATTTACTGAGCAACAGCTCCATCCCAGACATGGGCCAGACCCTGGTGCCTACGAAGATCAATAAGGCTCAGGTACTCTGCACAGCTTCAAGTCTAGTCTGGTGAACAGTCACAAACGGATCATTGCAAGATCACGAGGGACCCTCAGTCAAGTTGCCCCGGTACGGGCTGTGAGCACCCAGGGAAAAGTCTCTTCTCCCAGCCTCAAGTTTCCAGAAGATTTGGGGCAGGAAAGATTCTGTTGCTGAGGCTGAAAAAAGGACACAAGGTCTAGGGACTTTTCCTTAGCACGATGGGCAGTCATCTGACGGAGTCTGTACTAACAACTATGTAAAAATATGAAAATAGGCACAGACTGCCTCATGCAAACTACAGAGGCAGGTAGGCGGTCAGAGAAATCAAGCCCTGATGGAAAGGAATGTGATTCATATCAGCCAAGAAAATATTACCCTCGGTCATGATTCACAGAAGGAAATTATGAAGTTGTTCCAAATATTTTAGTCAACACTCATTTCAGAATCCGGCGCTTGCTTCCCCCCTACCCCCTTTTGGTCATGTAATCACAAAGCTCCCGTGGGTAAGTTAGGGAAAAGCGCTGCAAATGTAATGGTCTGGTTTGGCTTTAATTTCAGTCAATATTGGAATAGGGGGTGGGAACGGTCTCAGAATTGAAAAGACATCAGAGTTGAGTTAGAAATGCAGGGCTTAATGAAAGCAAGCCTGGTGCCGTGTTACTTCTGAAATTTGAGGGGCCTAACATGGCGGTCATTTTTAATTCTTAGAGATAAACACACGCAGCAGGGTTCCATAAATAAAATGCTTTCATATTCTTGAGACTACATTGAGTTTCTGTGACAAAAATCTGTTTGATTATGTAATTTTCTACCCATGTAGCATTTCTCCCTACTTACCTTGGAGGACAATTCAGAAGAAGCCATAATGCACTAATTACCTCCCTTTTATCGAGTATGTTGGGAACTAATAAAGCATCAGGGATGTGGAACACAACATAATTACAAAGCAATGAGGCTGTGAGTTTCTAAAAAGTAAATTTGAAAGTGTCTAAGGGATTCCAGTGCCCACACGTAACGATGGTGAGCACATGGGGAAAGACTAAGACAAGGAACTGACAAAGTTTTCGTACAAATAAGGACATTAGGTATAGGCAGAGACAGAGAAGAAATGAATTTTAAAACAGAAGTCAACCTTACAAAACAAGTAGGTTACATTGATGAATTGCATGCCAGAAAATAAGGCAAAGGAAATTAGTAAATGACTTGTTATCCAGAATTTTAAGATCAAAGGGCTTTTAAAATCTATACTTAGACACAATGCCTCAAAAAACTTACATTTGACAATAATCACAATATAGAGCTATTTACTGATTTTTTTAATGTACACATTTTCACACGGAGAAGAATCTGCAAGGATACGGACCACAGTGGTAAGAATACGGATCCCCTGTGTCTGGGATTGTGTTTGGGAAGATTTAATTTTATTTTGTTCATCTGCATTTTCTAATTTTTTCAACCATTTACGTATTAACTAAAAATATAACTTTAAAGATGTTTATAGCACCAAGTTGCAAGATTGTAAAGTGCTTTTTGACTCTTAAAATATTTTGACTCTTAAAATATTTGACTCCTTAGTGCATATTTAGAATTAAATGTGTTCTGTCGTACATCAATCAGGTATTTGTTGAATACAGTTGCATGACTCATGCTGCAGGGTACTCAGCCTTGGGGTCTGCAGAGAGATTAGAAAACAACTCAGAAATATGCATAAGGACAACGACTGAGACTAGCGCACACACACACACACAAAATCCAACCAAAACAAAGCATAAAACTGAACATCTAATATTTGTCTGCTTAAAAACCTTTTGTTCTGCCATAAGAAAGGATGAGATCTTGCCATTTTCAACAACATGAACAGACCTAGAGGGTATTATGTTAAGGGAAGGAAGTCAGAAGAACAAATAACCGTAGGATTTCACTTACATGTGAAATCTAACAACGATGAACAAAACGCAGACTCAGACCTATAAATACACAGAGCCAAACTGATGGCTGGGGTGGAGGGGGTGGGGGAAGAGGTAGGCAAAACGGGCGCAGGGGAGTGGGAGATGCAGGCTTCCGGTTACAGAATAAATCGTGGGAATAAAAAGCACAGCATAGGGAATGTAGTCAATGGTATTAAAATAGCCTTGTATGGGAACAGATGGTGGCTACACTGGGAGCCCAGCACAGCTACACTCGTGAATCACTACGTCGGACACCTGAAACTGATCTAGTGGAGGGTGTCAACTATACTCACAAAATCGTAAAAAATACCAATTCCACACTTAGTGATTTTTTTTAAATGAGAAACGTGCACAAAGACGTGTGGCACAGATGCTCTGAACCACGTAATACAGAATATCGGAAGTTGGAAAGAAGCTAAGAATCCAACAGAAGAAGAGTAGGTTAGCAGATGTCCATTTGATATATGTAATTACTCCCCAGCCCTAACAACTGTGAGCTGAGGGAATATTGACCAAACGAAGCAGGTAAGCATCTAGGACGTGTTACTAAATAAAAGTCAAGCTGGCTACACAATGAAATGGTAAGAATTTAAAAATGCACGCACTATTCGACTCATCAGTGGGGGAACCAGTAAGCTGGTGAAGCTGGTTCAAACAAGAATTAGAGTTCACCAAGAAAGGCATTCTGGGAAAGGTTTGCTGCGTCTGAGAACAGACGTGACTGCCCACAGAAGGAGAAGGTTCTAGAATGGACTCCACTGGTAGTTGCACAATTCCACGAATATTGGAAACCACTGAATTGTTTCCCTTTAGCAGAGCGGACTATACATAAGGTGAATCCTAGCTCAAGTTTTCTTGGGCTGTTGAAGACTCCCATTTTTCTTGCAGTTCTATCAGAAGATAATGGACGTACAGCACTGTGTCACCTTAAGGTCTACAGTAGGACCGACTTATACAGCAAAATGACTACCACAGTAAGCTAACACACATCGTCTCATGCAGATGCCAAAGGAAGTTTTTTCCTTGTGATGAGAAATTTTGATTTTGAAATGCTAAAAACCAAACAAAAGCAGGTGGAACGCTCTCAATTCTTGGGTGCCTTGGCAAGCAATGCCCCTGTAGAACACTGAAGGGATAGGCCGTTCACATCAGGCCTCATTTCCAAATTTTAAATCACTTTCTTAGCATTGTAATGGTATCTCTATGCCCCTGAGATGGTCTTTGGAATTATTGGCAAGATTAAGAAAAAGAGAGTCTTTTGAAATGAAGAAAACCTAAGTAAAGACAGTCTGGGTAAGAAGAAAATTGAGGACTCCAAGAAACAAGTCAAGGCTGGGCCCCTGGAGGCCACTGAGGGGTAGCCCTCCCACCCTATTTCCCACGAAGAGAGGACACACGCCAGAGAATTCAAACGGCCGCCACTTCCAGAAAGAGGTAACAGGACTAGAACCAGCGAGCCCCTTACCACCTCCTTCCAAAGCCAATCCCTCCACCCAGAGGCCAGACATGGGCAGAGCCTTGGCCCAGCTGGTCTAGACCAGGCATGCTTGGCTTATGTTCTCTCCCAGCTTTGCAAAGCCTCCCTCTGTGCCCAGGGCCTCCCCTGGATCAGGCCTGGCAGGAAGCCTGGGTAGGACAAGGGGAAGGAGGTGCCACGATACACAGAGACACAGGCCCCGAGGGACAAGCCAGCAGAACTTGGTCCCACCACCCTCTCAACCCCAGCAACTAAAGACCCCAAAAGCATGTTAAGTCCCAGAAGAATCAGCTACCAAGAAAGGAAGCCAGAAACCACAGCCTCTTCCGTCCAGACGTGGTAGAGAAGAAGCTAAGATTACATAAGGGGCCACCACAAGTGGGGAGGAGG
>CM053619.1:37269668-37287043 GCA_028646535.1 Procyon lotor
AAAATAAAATAAAATAAATTCTTATTGAAGTATTAAATTACCGTCATGATCACTGTGGACAAAAACAAGTCTTCTACCGTAGTCCCGCCAGGCACCCTCCCTTGGCCACACTGGTGGATGCTGTTGGCATTCGAGGCACACCCAGAATCACGAGGCCAGTGCAAACCGCTGGAATGCCTCCACGAGAAGCTGTTCTTCACCACTCTTTCCTTTCAGCCCAGAAAGCCGTGCCTCTTAGGCCCTGAGTGCCCCTCAGTGGGACAGCCATAGGCAGGAGGGCAATCGAGTGTGCCCTGGTCACTCGAGGGAGGAGGCCAAGTCAGGGGGGCAAGGGGATGAGGGAATTTTGTTTTGGGCTTTTGTCTTTCCTTTGACACCTACACTTAGCTCTAAATTACACTTTAAATCGTCTCTCACGGTGGAGAAGTGAACTTGAAGCAGGCACAGAAGCTGGGGCTGAAAGCTGGCCCGCGGACAATTTTCGAGTCTAGATGTTCAAGGATCCACGGCAATCTGCTGCTGAGAAAGACGGATCACCCCCAGGCAGGGTCTGACTGTTCCAAACCCTGGCTTCCTACCGAGCCACGGATGGGAACGAAAGGAAAGGAAAATCAGCAGAGGCCACTCAGAGCACCTCAATGGAGGGGGCAGGACAAGGGGAAACGAGAATGAACAGCAGTGTGCGCCCTCCGGTGAGTAGGTGAAGGAGACACAGGTGAACAGTGGGGGAGGGGCGGGGGTGCCACAGGGTCCTGGGCCCGCCATAACCACACACGGGGGGCTTTAATGGAACACGAATGCATTCTCTCACAATGGTGGAGGCTAAAAGTCCAAAATCAAGGTGTTGGCAGGGCTGGTTCCTTCTAGAGGCTCAGGGAGAACCTGCCCCGTGCCACTCTCCTAGTTCCTGAGGGCTCCTGGTCCGTTTTGGCTTGTCAACACATGGCTATATTCTTTACCTCGCCTCATGGCTTTCTTCCTGTGCCTCCGTGTCTCCATGTGGCTTTCTTAGGAGGACAACAGGCACTGGATTTAGGGTCCACGCTGACCTGCTGTGATGTCTTAATCACACTCACAAAGTCACGGTTTCCAAAGAAGGTCATGTTGTGAGATTCCAATACGCCTTGAATTTTGAGGGGCTACTGGTCATGCCCCAGTACAGGGAGAACGAAGACGAGGGGAGCAAACAGGTGTGTAGCTGGGCCTGCACCCTCTGGGGTTTCTATGAACTTCCCTCTCTCCTGCTCACTCACAGATGAAGGATGAAGGCAGGCACTTGGGTCTCTCCCTGGCCATGACTTCTTAAATCCCAAGTGGAAGGAAAAATCCCACACAGGTAAGATCCCAGTTCAACAAGATGCCACAAGCACGGCCCTTCCTCCGAGCGTGTTCAGATGGGACTGGCAAGCTTGGCACCCCATCACTTTTAAAGGCGGACGAAGAGGATTTTCAGGAATGTAGGCACGAGAGTCTGCGCACTCACGGAGGCTTCAGCAGTTCACATCCTTTTCCCGGAAGCTCCGGCTCAAAATGCTTTGGGGGACCCCTTCTCCTCACAGCATCAACATAAGTGGGCTCTCCTTGTGATCTGAAAACCCAGCATTCCTGGCAGTTTTAGGAAGTCTAGGTGGCGAGAAAGAGGCATCTCATTTTCTTCAGGCACATTTGTGAGATGTGTGGGGAGCCAAATAAAATTAATGAACTTTTCTTGCCAAAGAGAACTCGGCTCTAAATTTGGTCACGTACTGCCAAAGTGTGTGAATGAAGTCGATTTGCGAGGAAAATAAGAACATTCCAAAGGAAAAATCGAATACAGGCAGTCCCAGACTGTGTCATTTTAGATCAACATTTGTGTTGATCTAAAGATATTCTTCTGAGAAAAAAAAAAGCAGTCCCTTCCTGCCACTGAGCTGACCACGGACTCAGCCACCCAACTACCACTCTGCACGTCTCTGCCATCTCTGCCTCCCCTCTTCTCCCCAAAGACAAAAGCCTCCACTTTCCTCTACGAATCCCAGCTGCCCCCACTTCCTGTCCCCTGCTCGGGCCCCTCCCTCATCGCCTGGCCCAGCCCTGGGTCCCAGTTAGCGTGGCTGACGGGGTGAAGGGAAAGGAACCGTCCCCACAACCCCTCAAAAAAGCTCTTCAATCTTGGGATTGGCCACCTTGAAAACCTTAAACCTGCCCAGATCTACCTCTTCCAACCCCAAATTTGGGTTTTCTTCCTGGAAGTATGCTTTTACCTCCTTTAGGACCCACGTCCGGCTAGCACTTGCCTGGCCCTGAGGTGGTGCCCACCTGAGCCGCTGAGCTCCGTCGTCCATCCCCTCAGAGGCTGGCACACTGGCCAAGGGGTCCCCGCGCCCTCCGACCACCAGAGCCACTGTGTGTCGGCCACTGTCCCGGGGAGAATGGTGGGCCTGGCTCAGCTAACCAACTGCAATTTTAAGCGGAACGCAATTAATTTCATAATTGCGAGTCATTTCAGATTAAATCCGCTCAAATCAAATCATGAAACTAGGGCAAGATGAAGAATTGTTTCAAGAAACCAGACATGAAGTCTCCATAAGTACTCGGTTCACGTCTAATGCCGACGGCTCACCACCCTATCAACTGGGGTTATTGAGGGAAAAAAAACGGACTTAGCTCAAAGAACTAGAGATCGTACCCCACAACCCTAAAAACCTGCTTGGCCCTGCTATGGGTCTGGGGAAAACAACAACAACAACAACAACAAAACTAAGGTTTTTGACTCCTATTTAAGCCAAACGGTCCTACTAAAAAAACCTAGAAAGATACACGCTTGGCCTGCTCCCATCAGGGAGAAGGAGAAAAAAGACCAGGTTTGGGGCCATGCAGAAAAGAAACTCTGAAGTGTGGTAGGAAGCTCTGATCCGAGCTCCTTCCCAGTGCTGTCCTGCTCTCAAGCCCAGTTCAATCCGAGACACGATGGGCTGGGAACAGGCAGCAAGTCAATCCATCCGCGAGGTCACCAGGGACAGAGGCAAGGATGGTGCGGACTCGCATGTTGGTGTGTAGGTGCTGGGTCCCGGCCTCCCGCTGCGACTCCCTGAAGCCTCCCCCTCTGGCTAGTCCCACGGCCTCCACCCCAAGCCACAGAGCCCACCATCCGTGGTTTCAAACGGGGGTATTCCCACTTCCGCGACCACGGAGCCAACTGGAAGTGAGGAGGAGGATTTCCTGCTCCATCCCTCCAGACAGGACCCTCAAACGCCTCTCTTCGCCCCCCATGAGTCATCAGGTCGGTGCCACTACTCACTCCCTCAAACACAGTGGGGGTTAAAGCCTCCCTGGGGAGCGGGACCCCAGCCATGACAAGTCCCATCACCTCCAAGGAATGACAGCGTCTGGGATCCAGACAGTTGCTGCGGAAACAGGGTCTGGAGCCCATTTGGGGGTTTCCTGGAAGTCGTTTAGCTGCAGACGCACAGGCCTCATTCCTGCAGGCCCCGGCACAACACAAACAAGCCGGGGGTGTGTTCCTATCGAGCGAGGAAAACGGAGGTTCCTATGGGCACACAGTGTCTCCCGGGAAAGGACAATCTTAAAGGCAGAACCGCGGGCCCGTCCTCATTCGGCTTGAGGCTGCGGTGCTCCTCCCCCGATTCTGCGCCCCCGTGAAACCTCACAGGAGCACCTGCCTCTCTCTGTAGGCGCCCAAGTTCAGGGCTCCCCTGGGCCAACAACTGCTCTGCGTCTGGACCCCGGGGTCCTTCTCCTGGTCCCGTCTGGGGCCCGTCTCCCCCAAGAGCACGACGCTGGCTGCGAGACACAGCGCCAGCCTTCCGGAAGGCCGTCTGACGTCCTGAACACGGAGAAGACCACAGCCTGGAGGCACTTCCCTTAGACACAGTTCGCATGTTTTCAATGAATCAATGAAGCCAGTTCACATGTTTTCAATAAGTCAAATTGTTCAGGCTCTGCGGATGGTAAATTCCCCCGAAGTCCCCATTCCCTCGGGGGTCGGTCTTGGAAGTGTCCCTGCTGCGTGGTGGGGCCAAAATCAACTTCACAGAAACCAGGGAAGTGGGCTCTAAAGTGAAATGTCTGCCGGAGGCTGCACCGTAGAAAGCCCTAATCAGATTTATCCCAGCAATGCCCTGCTTTCGATCAACTTTCTGGACAGCGAGATTGAAACAGAAATCAGAAAGGTATTTGTCTGGAGAAAAACAAAAACAAAAACATTTCTGTCTCCTGGCCTTCATTACAGGTCACCCTCGACTTGGCCAAACGGTACTGAAAAACCCAAGCTTCGTGAAAACTGGGCTTTGAAGCCTTTACTTGGTGAGCTGGGGCTGCCGGGTGTGCTGTGGAAAACAGGGAGGGGGAGGGGGATCCTTCCTTCCTCTGGCCACAGGCCCCTTGCCCTGCCTGCCCCCAGGGGTTTCGCATCCGGGCGTCACTGAACAGAAGAGCAAACACAGGTATAATCAGAGCACCCTACTCCCCCCAAACACCTGTCCCACTCTCCCCCATCAGAACATCACAATTAAAATTAATCCCGTGAACATATTTTAATGAAGAAAAAAAGGACATTAGGTCCTTCTCAGAAGGAAATGTAGACGGCATAGGGCCCGCACGTCATCAAAACAGAAGCATCCCTCGCTCAACTCATCCCAGGAGAAAAGTATTTCTAATCCTGTACCTACAAGATTTTGAAGCTAAAGACCCCTCCTTGATACTAACTTCAATTATATTCGAGCCTTAGACTCTCCACTTACAGATCCAACGTGAAAGAAACCAAACGCACAGCTTAAGGGCGAAGAGGATTCAGAGTGTCGCTTGGCCAGACCTGCGCCTACGTCTCTCGTTCGCTTATGAAGATGAGCACCCCTGTCTACTCCTCTCAGTCTAATTTTTAACCAATACACCATCTGGTTCATGAAATGCACCATCAAAGAAAGGAAAACAGACGCCCAGAGACTCTATTCACTTTGTGGTTTCTTCTGAATCATGTGAAACACGTCAACTCTTCCTTTTTCTTCCCAACGCACCCCCTCCCTTTTTTTTTTTTTTTTTAAGGGAGGAAGGGTGAGAGCCACAGAGTGGGGTCCTTGTGCTCTCACCCAGCAGGAAACCACCATGGGGCAGTTCCAAACTGTACCATTTTCTTCCAAAGTTAAAATGGAAAAAAAAATCAGGTTAAAACCTGGTGCAGGAATCAGTGGTTTTCAGAAGCAATGGGGCACAACTGACAACAAATATACTACGATGTAGGAGCCCATTACCGGGCAACCGAAATGCCCCAGTGTCAGCCGTCCTGACTTAGGCAGTCATCACTTTGCATGAAGGGGGGACGCCCAGAACATCCAGGGTGAAGAGCAGTCAGTGTGTGGGTGTAAGTCAGGAGAAACCAGCACCTACTCTGGGTCCTTTCCTCAATCCCAGCGCTCCGTTTCCTCCAGTGCCTCCGCTTTCCTGCGACGTGTCGGTTTATCTCCATCTAGCTCACCACCGAACCCTCCTGGTAGCCTGAGCCCCCCCCCCCCCCCCCCCCCCCCCCCCCCCCCCCCCCCCCCCCCCCCGCCCCCCCCCCCCCCCCCCCCCGCACATGCCCGACGCTGGCCTTCCCGAGGTATGGCATCAGGAAGCAGCGTTCGCTCAGCAGATTGTGCGGCAGGCCTTTTCACATTTGTCTTCTTATTTTTGTTTTTTTTGTGGGACACATAAGCACTAACCCACCGAGGTACTGTTATCCCTACAGAAGAAGAAATTAAGACCAAGAGGGAAGCCCTTTCCAATCCTTGCAGACAGGGTGGGACCTTCCCTAGCTGTTCTCTGTGTTCGTCTCTACAACAGGAGGTCTCTGAGGACCTGGCCTGGCCTGGGGAACTCCACAAGCACATGGCTTAGTGATTACTGCGGGGGTTAGCTACGCCGTCAAAGGTCACTCAATTAATAAAGGACAAAGACCTAATTCCAAAGCCTCCATTCTCTCCATCCATCAGATGAAATTCTGGCAAAACTGTAAATGATCCTTTATTTATTTATTTATTTATTTTTTTAAAGATTTTATTTATTTGACAGAGAGAAACACAGCGAGAGAGGGAGCACAAGCAGAGGGAATGGTAGCAGGAGAAGCAGGCTTCCCGCGGAGCAGGGAGCCCGATGCGGGGCTTGATCCCAGACCCCTGGGATCTGACCTGGGCCGAAGGCAGACGCTTAACGACTGAGCCACCCAGGCGCCCCTGTAAATGATCCTTTAAAGAGAAAAACAAAACATCCTCCATTCCCTAAAGGATGCCTCCTCCTTGAAAACGAAAACCAAACTAAATGAGAAATCACTTCTTAAAAGTAATCAATGCAGGTGTTCGGCGCATGGTGCCTCTAAACTCAGACTTCTGGCAACAAAACACACCCACTGCCCGCATCCGAGGACGATCAGGGAGCATTTACCAACGAGAGGTTTTATTCCTTCTGCCGCAGTCATGGTCCCCACTTGCACACAGCGCGCTGGAGGAATGCACCCTAACAATGATAAGAGAAACACAACCCCAAATCTAGGTACAAGTCCCTGGTCCCGGTCTATTTATATCTCGTCCCTTTTACTTGGCACCCGCCGTTCTGCTTACAAAGGTAACAGATTTATATACAAGCGCTGTCTCTCTGGGATGAACGACCCAATGGACAGCACGCTCCCGTATTTGGCACAGAACCAGGGACACAGAAGTCGAGTTTTGATGGGAGAAAAAAAAAAAGGTTGAGGTTGTATTACTGGATGGGGAAAGATGTTCAACTTAGGAAAATGAATAGCCAGGTTAGATTTGCTACTTTGTATGTGTTTTTCAAAGGCAAGAGGACTAAGGAATTACAAGAAAAATACCTCCATTTCTCCATGTATTCATTCTCTTGAAAGCACATAGAGCACATTTAAGTTGTGTTTTCTCAAAGCTAGGCTCTCTTCAAAATACTATCAACAATGTGGAAAAAAACAAAGCAAAACAAAACTGAACAAAGCAGATTCAATAGATTTAAAATGCTACTAGATCTGTTTTGCCAAAATCTCGTTTCATGTGTCCACAAAGGTGTTACAGGAGAATAGACTCACCTCACTTTTCAAAAGCACCTTTGTGGGGGGTGAAGTTGCATGCGTATTTTCACTGCTCGCCTGGTGTCGTGTGGGGCACGTCAAAGAGCCGGGGAAGTCACAGGGAGTTCTTTCAAAAGCACAGACTTGTCACAACCTGACAAATTTGCTCGTGTGTTTGAGCACTAAATTTGGACATCTGTGCAATTTTCAAAATAAAGACACAGCGCAGATACAGAGTCTTGCTAAAGGTTGAAAGCATTTATGAGGATATGAGCTCCTTCCCAATCTGCTACGCTCATTACACCTTGCAGTTTAAGAGCGCAAAGCATCGATAGGTCCTCAAGAGCATCACAGAGCCGAAACAGCATGCGATTTCCATCAGGCACCTTCCGTTTCAAAACCAGTCTTCAGCTCTCCCTGAGCTCCGAAGCCACTATACTCACCCCTCCTTTTAACCAGATGTTTCTGCAATACCACACTGATTAGGACACACTGCATTAGGACAAAAAGGTCTCGTGATCCACATTCCCTTTAAGTTTAGAAGCATGTACTCTGATACCAACAAAACAAAATAAAAGCAGGGCATCAGCTTGTTAGAAAAAAAAGGCACACAATGAAACACAAAGGTCTCCTTTTACCAAGATCGCCTTGCTGAAAAAGCGAAGTTTCACTGTGCAGTTCCCGGTTTAATTCAATCTGATCCACTCACTTATTGTGTTCTCTGAGCTACACACAGAGCTGAACTACAGACACAAAAATGAACCAAACATCCTCACCTGGTAGATGCTCACTGGCCAGCAGAGGCAATAAATAACCAAATACCGGCGCTGTGCAGGGGGTATTTGGGGGGCTTCACTTGTGCAGGGCACTGTGCAGGGGCACAGACACAATGCTTTGGGAAGCAGGCAGGGTAGTGAGGAGTTCTGCCTACGACTTCAGAAGATGTCAACTGCACAGGAGAACCCACTGAACAAAGAGATAAAAATCTTCATTCTAGGGGTGCCTGGGTGGCTCAGTGGGTTAAAGCCTCTGCCTTCGGCTCAGGTCATGATCTCAGGGTCCTGGGATCGAGGCCCACATCGGACTCTCTGCTCAGCGGGGAGCCTGCTTCCCCGCCCCGCCCCCCAAGCCTGCCTCTCTGCCTACTTGTGATCTCCCTCTCTCTGTCAAATAAATAAAATCTTTAAAAAATAAAATCTTCATTTTCCTCCTCTGAACTCACCTATGTGCAGTCAGCCAAAGCTACGTAGAGGAGGCTGGTGGGACGGTTGGTGGTGGGGGGGGGCGGTTGCTCCCTTCTTTCAACACCCTTGCTCCCGAGTTACCCTTGATGCCTCTCCTCTATCACAATTCCATATACATCTTAAGGGTAGGACACCTCCCTCGCTATCCACACATTACTGATGTGTTAAGATTCCTGCCAAATATAGGATTTCCCCTGATGATTTCCTGGCCTATCTTTCATTGGCTTCATACTGAAGCAATTCCGGAATTTAAGGCTATGGTAAACTACGTTTTACGTTTAAAGAACCGTCTGCTACGTGAAATAAGAGAAACATTTCATGATCTCTCCTATCTAAGTTCTAAATTTAATCTAACTACACACACACACAGATATATATGCCAAGCTCACGGATATGGGAAAATTGGTGAGGCAGCAGGTCACGAGTAGGAGAGATAGGTGATGTTTTTGGTTTAAATAAATTGAATTTTTTTTTTATAGTCTTTTCAACAGATGGTATTGGGGCAAATGGATAACCCCATGCAAAAGAATAAAACTGGATCCTCTACTTCACACTGTATACAGAATGGATCATCTAGCTAATGTCAAAGCTACAACTATAGAACTCTTATGAGAAAACATAGGAGTAAATCTTCATGACCTTAGATTAGGGGATGGTTTTATATATAACATCAGAAGTATAAGCAACAAAAGCAAAAATAAATTGGACAAAGTTTAAAACTTCATGCTTCAAAGAATACCATCAAGAAAGTGAAAAGAAGTCAATAAATGGAACAAAATATTTGCAGATAACAGCTCGTATAAAAAGACATATTCAGAATAAAGAACTCTTACAACTCAATAAAAAGACCAACCAATTAAAAAATGGGCAAAGGATTTGCACATTTCCTCCAAAAGATATGCAAACATCCAAAAAATTATGGAAAGATGATCAGTATTATTAGTCATTATGGAAATATGAATTAAAATCATAATGAGATATTACTTCACACTAAGTAGGAGGACTATAATTAAGGACAACCCATAACAGTGTTGGCAAGGATGTGGAGGAAATGGAACTATGGTCCATTGCTGGTAGAACCATAAAATGGTGTGGGTGCTTTGGAAAATAATTTGGCAAGACTTCAAAAAGTGAAACATTGTTGCCATATGATTCAGCAATTCCACTGCAAGGTATATACTCAAGAGCCTAGAACACAAGCCCACCTAAGGCTGAAGGCACACTCTTCCACCGCTCACAGCGGCATGGCTCGCCACCTCCTCACCTCGCTCCAGCCCACTGCTGCCTGGTTCTGGAGAACAGCAGGCTAGGTGCCAACTTAATGAAGAAAAAGAAACAAAACAAACGAAAAAAACACAACCCAATTCTGTTAATTTAATAATTTAATAAATAATAAATGTCAGGATCATATATGTGTATTAAAACTCTCACTAAAAAGATAAGACAGAGTTAAGAATCCATTTCTTCAAATGGTAAAAAGGATTTGCTTTCCTTAGAAACAGTTATGAGATAAAAAGCAAAAGGAGCTGGAAGTTTCATTCTCTGGGTTCAATGTTGGAAGATCGCCATCCCATCTCCCCCAACACACCCTGACCAAATCCCCCATCCAGCCAAGCTGCCTTTGTCTGCAGGTCTGGGGGATCATTAGGGCCCCAGGAGTGCACCTTGGTTCTCAAGGCCACTGGGGCCTGGCTTCCTGGGGAGGAGTCACAGGAGGTGTTGAACAAGGGGCTGCTGCCTCCAGGGCATCGGTGTGGGCGAGCCCCTGTGCTCTCGGACTCGAGCACCAGCACGGCAGGCAGCAAGGAGTCCCCGATGTGTTCAGAGCTCGGGGCCCAGGGGAGGCGGCCCTCTTCAGCCCCTCACTAGAATCTAGAGGAGGGCCCATCAGAACTCAGCCAAGTCAAAGACACAGCGATGGGGATGATGGCGGTCTCCACCACAGGCCCCTCGGGCTTCTGGAAGGAGGGTGAACATGGATGAAGGGAGGGGAACCTATCATCAATAAAATTAGGAAGCAGTACCTTTCCCAGAGCCAGGGCCTGCTGGCCTCCCAGAGAAGAACCAGGCTCCCGAGTCTACCTCACCTCCTGACATAAAGGGGAGCCCGGCCCTAACACAGGCAGGTTAAAGGCACCACCGAGGGTTAGACCGCACGGCATCTTCCATCACGGTCACGGGGGTCATGGGGGCGGGCCGGGGTGTCTGCACCACTTCCTGCCCAGTGCGCTCAGCAGAGCACTGAGCTCTGGCCTGACGGATGTGCCCAAACATCGTCTCAGGTCCCCCACCACGGGCAAGGTCACAGACTCTGTCTACACATGAAACTGTTCAGGACCTCCGAGGGGGTCAGGCTCAGTGAGCTCTCCTCCTCCCAGGATGGCTTTCATTAGGCCTGAGCCCCAATAACCAGGGATTCCTCCTTGTCACTCAGTCAGAAGCCTTCCATTCAGAGGTGGTCGTTTCCCAATGACCCCCTAAAGCCTCGAGCTCCCCAGATCTACTGCCCTCAGCCAGCCAGCCTGGAAAGGCTCGTGCTGGAGGTGCCTCTGCTGGGACAGAGCCCCCTTCCGGTTTGCTTTCAGCCTCACCCGGTTTCAGTAGGGCCCTCGCTCCGAAGGGAACCAAATAGGGACGTGGGCTTGTGCAGGAGTCCCACCCTGGCCAAGGTCACAGACAAGACACCGAGCGCAGGTCCAGGTGGTAAATTCAGGGGCAGGTACATGTCAGGACAAACGCCTGGGTTTGCTGAGGTCTCATCAGGCCAATCTGTGTGTGCACATGCGTGTCCGCGGGCACACGCCTGGGTATGGGGGGGGGGCGTGGCAGGTGTCCTGGGTGGTGGGGAAAAGCAGTCCCCGTAGTAGAGAGAAGCGCTCAAGGACTCGCCGAGACTGAATCGGGTTTTCTAAAAACGCTAAGAAAAGAAACGAGCAGGGAAGGAAATTATATTTTGTGCTCTAAAGCTTTATTCTCTCCACCAGGTGCAAACAAGGGCTTCAGAGGTGGGAGTACCTTTCAACAAATAATTCACAATCCCAAGGGCTAAAATGAAACTCCTACACAGTCAGACAACAGGGGGAAATTCCCCTGAAATTCACCGCCAAGATGCCTCTTCCCGATGAGCCCACTGAACCCCGACCTCAATGATAAGCCCCCACTGATACACACCCCCCCCCAACTTCACCAGCCCCTCACTGAAACTGCAGTCCTGTTACGCTCCAGAGAAATGGGTGTTCCCTGCAGGTTGCGAGGAAGGCGGTTCTGGGTCCTCACCCAGCAGGCGAGCAGTCTCTGAGGGCTTTCCAGAGACTCCTCCGGCTTCGGGTCTCAGGGAATCCCAGACACCATCCGTGGTGAGACACCCCTCTAAGACAGTAAAGAACGGTGCCCGCCCAACCAGGACATGCCAGCCCAGGTTCCAGAATACCGACACGGGAAAGCACAGGTGTCTTCCATCGGCTGAGAGAGCAGCCAAGCCTATCTACTGCTACCCTATCCCAAGTTCGAGGACTGCAGGACCCGGAACCCGCCGAGCGGCAGCACCAGGGAAGCCCTCAGCAAACACGCCCATGATGACCCATGATCTGGCACCGCATGCCCTGCTAGGACCGGCACTAGGAATTTCACACACTTGGGGTCCCCGAGTCATGCAATTCCCCTGTGAGGCATCCTCACCCCCCTTCACAGAATGAGACACAGACTCACCCTCACCCCCCCTCCACCCTTGGCAGCTTGCCAGCTGCTGGCAAGAGGGGAGCATAGGTTGTGGGTGGTCAGGAATTCTTATTACCTAAACTTCTCTTTGCCCTTTCTTCCATCCATCGTATTTTCATTCTTTGCATTAAATGAGCCACAGCTGCCAATGCCAAGCCCCTCCCCCAGTCCATCTAGAAGGGAGCCTGTTGCCGAGGCCCGGTTCTCGAATTTCAGGGGAGGTTGCACAGCCAGCCTTGTACTGACTGCACTGCACACAGCCCATCCTGCCGCAATCCGTCACTCATCGTAACTAAGACGTCTACACGCAGCTGAAGGAAAGCGTGTAACCCGTTTAGTGAGCTGTTTATTAAGTTCCTCCTTCCACAAACTCTCGTGGGCATTCTCTGCAGCCAGAGCAAACAAGCCTTCTGTTTCATGCACGGTGACATCCCAGAAGTCCAACTTAGTTCCTCGGTCTCCAGTAGCAAGGCTAGATTTCTAAGAGTAGCAGATGCCGAACACCCCAACCCAGTTGTCCCCCAAGTCGCTGCTCCTTCATTACCCCTGAGCCCCGAGTCAGCGTGGTTGGGATGGGCATATTCTCATTACCAAATTCAACAGGCCAGGACGGAACACGTCAGGAAGGGCAGCCCATGCCTCAAACCAGGACCAGAACATCTTGATTCTTGCAGCAACTTGCAAGCAACGGGGCATTACTTGCAGCAACGGGGCATATCAGCAACCTTCTCTGAGCTCAGCTATCTGTCCAACAAAGTTCCTACCAGCGGGAATTCCATGAGGTCTGAAACTGTGTGTGTGTGTGTGTGTGTGTGTGTGTGTGTGTGTGTGTAACCGCTCTGGGAAAGTGGCACCCTAATGGGAGGTGAGCCTTGAAAGCGATAGGGGTAGAGAACTGCTGGTACAAACGCAACTTTGTGGGTTTCCCCGAAATGAGAAAATGACCAGCTCTCCGACAGGGATCCAGGAACTGCTCAGAGCCACGCAATTCTGTAAGTTACCCCCCAAAAAGCTATATGCAAGTCTATGAAAGAAAGAGCAGAAATACGTATTTAAAATCCACAGCCGAAAAATGCCGAAGAGTTATATGTGCTGAGTGTGGGGGCTCACAGGTAAATCCAAGGCAAGAGAAATAATGTCTGGCCTCCCTGGGCTTTCCATCTGATGGGAGAGACTAGTAGGAATAACATAGTTTTAAATACATCGGACCAAGGACGAATGCAATGAAGAAAATGTATGAGTGATATGAAAGCGAGTCAGAAAGGGATCAGAGATGATCTGGGGTCCAAAGAAAGTCTCCAGAGATAAATAATGTTCTAACCGGAAGTGAAGGGGAAGAGAAGAAGATAACCTGGTGAGCAGTGGCAGAAAGGCATTCAAGGTCAACGGAATAGCCTAGGAAAGTTCTGGGACAGAGGAGGGAGGAGGGCACACCCCTGCCACCTGGAGATAAAGAGATTTCAGGGAACAGGCAGGATCCGAGGACACATGGCCTGGGAATCCACTCAGAATTCTGGACTTCATCCTGAAAGAGCCATGGAAAGCTGCTCAGTGATTACAAGCAGAGTGGAACTGAGAGTTTTAATCCCTGGGTGGAGTGGAGACGGAGCGGGGGAGAAGGGTCCAGGGAAATAACATGCGGGCATTAAGAAATTGGCAAAACTGGGACCATAAAGCTAAACTGGTTGGAACGTGGGGGTACAGTCCTGGGTGACCTTTCTGTCCTCCAGCAACTCAGCATTGCCCAAAGGCGCTGGAAGCGTGGTGTGCGGGCCTGCGGCACAAAGAAAACCGCAGGCAGCTGACAGGCAGCTGGATTCATTCGGAGGAAGCCACCACCCATAGATCACGCCACTGGTATCGATTAGCTACCGGGGCTCACGGGTCCCTTCAGGGTGAACGAAGCGCTCTGTCTTCCCCTGAACTGGGAAGCAGGCCACCTGTGAAAAAACCCAGCACAGTGGCTCTGTGCCTCCCTCAGAAGGCTGCTCGCAGACGCTTTACTTCCATTTTCAGGGGGAAGGTCTACAGATCCCCAGCGTGCTCGCTAAACCACCTGAACAGGAGAAGCATCTTCTCGAAGATGAGGAGAGTCACATGGAGCTGTATTAAAAATAACAAACATTTCAAGGGTTTTCAAAAAAAAAAAAAAATCAGCAGACAGATGGGGCTCCAGTTCATTTTTAGATACAGAAACAGACTTTAAAGAGAAAGGGGAAGTAGGTTCCACCCTCAGGGAACAGTGTTCTGCCTCTGCTAGGGAAAGGGGAGTCAGCCAGAGCTGGGAACTTAGGAACACCCTGATCTTCCAAGTGCTGGCATCTGGGATTCCGCAAGATCCCAAAAGCCCCCTTTGACCTCTGGCCCCAGACAAGGTCATCTGCACGTTCAGTGCCTCGTGTTGCTTATTGCCACTCTTGGTCGGCAGGATTCTCTAAGCACTGGGGCTTATAGGTCAAGGTCCGTGCCCCTGCTAAATGACCCTGCTAAACTCGCAATCCTAGAGAGGGCAGAGTATCCCCCACAGGGCTCACAGAATGGGAACTTGCTGAGTATTTGTTGACTTCTTGCATAACCGAATTGGTCAAGAGTAGCTAAGTTGATTAAAAAAAAAAATTTGAAGAATGAAAAACAGCCATACGCCCCAGTGGGTCACCACCCTCTTCAGCTACAGAGGACTGGACGTCTTTTCTGTCCCAGGCGCAAAAACACAACCACGGCGCCTGGCTTACTTTTAGCTCTTATTCACCTCTGCAGAAACCTGAGCTTCCGAACTCAGTGTAGTTGCAATCACCTAGAAATCAATGTCTTGCAATATTTTAGGAGTCTGTGTTTCTGGGATTTCGTGGGAAACGAACATTTTGGGGGGGGGGGGGACAAGACCCTTATTTAGAAGAGATGTGCATACCACCCACATTCTTTCTGGGAGTGATTTAGGAAATCCATCAGCAGAAGGTGGCTATTGGGCTAATTATGGGACTTCCGGGTGTGTGGCAAAAAAATAACAACAAAACTAAACCCCCAAACCCTTCTTTTACTTTTTGAAACATGGCAATGCTGATTCCTTTTTCCTGCCTCTGCTAATGAGGTCCTTCAGGTCAAACGCATGAAAGGCTTTCTTGTCAAGTGATGAAATATGGTGCTTCTTGCCAAAAAGAACATCAGCAAAAGATCGTGTGCACCAAGGCTTAGTACATCCTCTGAGAGAGAATGAAGCTCATCAGGGAGCCCAGCGCCCAAGCCTTCCAAGTGCAGGCTTCCAAGACCTCAGCCATACGGGATCTCAAACCTTGAAGCACAAACGTGAAAGGACAATGAGTGCCCCGGTCAGAACTACTTCGCTGCCTGAGACAAGGCATGTGGGAACCTGACAGCACGAAGTCAGCCAAGGCCCCATGTCTACAGGACAGGAGCGACACAATGTTTTCACCTATCAAGCTGTGGGTATAGTAGTATCTCATTTATTACAAGTTGTTGCAAGGGCTAAATGGTACCAAAGGAGACGCGAAGTATAGGTGCTTAGCCCAACACTTCACGCACCCAGGTCCTCGTCACATGCCAGCTACTGGCCCCAAGTGCAACAGGAGCAAATTATCATCACTATTAAGAGGGGATGTTTACTTCTCTGTTCTCCCCCTGAATCTTCTCTTCCGGGTCTAGTCTCACCCAAGTACCTGGTTCTAGAAGAAAGACTTTCCACATGTGAGCAAAGTTCAGACAACTTGTTTCCTCCTTCAAGTGTTTCCTTTTTTGAGCTTCTGGCTGCCAGGAAATGGTTCAACTGGCTGTTTACAGATTTGGGATCATTGCACAAGAACACATGCCCAGACAGCATCCACTGGGAATACTGGAGCTACCAGCGGCCAGCGGCATTGGAGCGCTTGAATCTGCCTTTTGCCTACAGAGCTGCGCCGCCAAGGGGGAGCCAGAGAGAATGAAATGCCTCAGGACCCTCGCTGCCATCTGAGCACGGGATCCTGAGGTCACCACATCCTCCGAAGCCCCGGGCTTTTCTCAACCCCCATCGCGCTGAGAGGAGGACACCCCTTGGCTCTGCTGCCACCTAAACCCCGTTGGAAACCCGGCTCCCTGTCGTCTCTGGGGGTCTGGGCATTTGTTTTTCTCCCCCCCCCCCACCCGCCCAGCAGCCCATATAAATGGCACAGTAGCTCCTCATCTAGAAGCCTGCTGTACAGCTGTAAGATCACTTGATTGATTTAGTCACGGTGTCCAACTATGAGGAGAACCTGTTAAAGCCTATTTATAGACATGAGCCAGTTCTTCGAAAGGACTGAGAGATGTAGGATCAGAAGCAGACAGGGAGGCAAGCTCACGAGGTGGGTCTGGGCCAGCTATGGCATTACCACACCCAGGTCTTCTATACAAAGCAGTAAAAAGAAACCTTAAGAAGACTGCCGGCTTCTGGGATTCAGAGCATCCCGACCCAAGCTACCCTTAGGGTAGCCTAACCCTCACCGTGCCTGCTCCGGGGCCGGCCGAGCAAGCGGGACACTGTGGGACCCTGTTCTGCGTTTGGAACAAACAAAGCTCACGGGTGGCTCAGAGAAGCGGCGAGAGGAAGAGGAGGCCCTCGAGAGCTCAGCAGGGAGAGGGGCTGCTCCTAACTGTATTTGCAGGGAACTTCTGCACAGGTAATTTCAGGACGATATGCCTCCAGGTCCCGGAGCGAGGGCTGAGGGGAAGCTCCGGGCTTTCCCCCCGGGCATGTACTACGGGGCACACACACACTGATTTACTCACAGCCTCCTGAAAGCACCCTGCTTATTGGAATGTTTAATCTCTAAGCTCCTTTTGCTTTAAAAAAAAAAAAAAAAAAAAGTACTAAGGCCCTCTCCAAAACTAGGAGGAATTCTTCCTTCTAGGTGGTCATCTTCCTCCACTGTATGACCACATACACCAGAGCCTTGCTTCGGGGAGCCCAGCTGCATGACCTTACAGCTGACCACCTGCTCGGCTCACCGAGCGGACCTCTCCGCTACAGCCAGGGGCAGAACGTGCCGCCTGTAACGTGCGGCCGCGGCGACTGGTCCCAGGCTGGCAGAAAGAACACCTGACCTCCTCGCAGGCCCTGGCAAACTGTCTTCATTAATTCAGCCGACATCTATTGCGCGCCTACTGCGAGAGAACCGCTGCAGGGAACCACGGGATCAAGGCACGGTCCCGGGCATCTCGACGCTGCCACTCCAGAGAACTGAACCGGGACTGCCTTCTGCTGGTGACCGACGACGAGAACCTGGGGAAGCCACGCGGCCTCCCTAAGCCTTAGCGCTCTCAGCTGTTCAGGGCAAGGAGACGTCAGAGCCCCCGAAATGAAATCTCGGGAAGGAGAAGGAGTAACTACA
>CM053619.1:37296276-37312865 GCA_028646535.1 Procyon lotor
GGAGGGGACCTCAAGGTGTGCAGTAGCTAAGACTGTGCAGCCCCATGCGGTGTGGATGCCTAGCATGGAAATTACTGTGGAAATAAGAGTTAAGTAGGTTTAAAAAAAAAAGAATCCCAGCCACATGCATCCTAGGGGACTTAAGAAGGGCCCAAGCTCTGTTTTAGTGTTTTGTTTTGGTGCCCGAAGAGAGCAATTTCTAGACAGGAATTCAGTAGAGGAATATATGTTTCTATCAGGACAAGTCAGGTCTTTCACTCTCCAGTACCTGAGACCCAGCCGAGCAAAGGACCAAGACTCACGCCTGGATGATGAATAAATAAGTAGCTATCACAGCGAATCTGAAGGCAGGGGGGCTCTCCTCCCCGTGGGTGGCGAGCAGTTAAGGAAAGATCGCTGGAGCTGTCTGCCAGCCCACTTGACGAGCACTTACTAGACTTAAAACCTGAGCCCAGAGCCATTACAGGGACACTGTAAAGTCTCCCTAAGTGCGGATGGGCCACAGAGGGGATCACTGGCAATGCAGGACCGAAACCGCCCAAGAATACGCTCCAGGCCAGGAGAAATTCTTCCACACGTGGCTAAGGATTCCACCAGTTCTTTCTGGGGGGACACCAGCTGGCACTCATCTAACCAGATTATTTACTGGCACCGGGTGCAGCTACGTGTTGGTAACTATGTATAATACTACAGTATATTACAGGTTTACGATTTTCAAATACCCTTTTCATTGTCTTTATAAAAAGGCCAAAGTTCCAGAACCTCCTCAGGTCCTGTGAAGTGCGGACAGAGGGGATCTCAAATGCGGACAGACCACAGCACGGAATCTGGCACCCGAATGCCGGTCCATGTGAGCAGTCTGCCTTGCCCAGTGGAAGGAGGGCGGGAAGACGAGCGAGCGTGAGAGTCTGACTGCTAGGGATCAAACCCCAGCACCTCACCTCTCCCGTAGGACCGTTTGACCTTGTCACCTGCTTCTTCACCTGCAGAAAGTACTCGATCGAGATTGTTGGGTGAACTGAATGAATCTGTCTATAACACGCCTGGCGCATGATAAGCGTTCATCAGCGGCTGTTATAATTATGGTCAGCTGTCAAAAAGCCTCAAAGAAGTGTAGGCAGGCCACTCAGGAGGGGGCGAAGGCCTGGCAGTCTGGCCCTTTGTGTCAGCCCTCCCCGGCACTGCCCATACCCCCTCGGCTGCCTCTCCATGCGTGAACTCTGGTCACTTCCCTGGTGGCTCCTTCCCTTTCCCTGTTCCAAGTCCATCGGGCACCAAGAAGGGCTGCTCTGCTGCCTTCTGCCCCACCTTCTGCCCAGCCCATGCCCCGCCCATTTCCCAGGTGTCCACTTTCAGCCATCGGGACAGAGGTTGCCCGTCCTGCAGGGGTCCACACAGGCTGCCTGTGTGGTGGTCACCTGCAGCAGTCCGGTCTGAGCCAGCAAATTTCAGCAAGAGCCAGTAACAGTGGGGCAGGCTCTCTCTTGATGGGAGACTTTGGAATTACTTACAGATGATTAAGAAAAACTAGGGAGAGGGCTCATTCATCATCCATCCATCCATTCATTCAACCAACATTTAGGGAATGCTCACTGTGTGCCAGGTATATGTCTAAAATTCCCAAGGAACCACTGAGGACACGGGAACACACGCAATCTAAGAAGGCAGGTGGCTTGTCATTTACCGCAACCAGGCCAGGTCCCTGTCACTCAACCTACCCAGGAACCACCGGACCCCAGGGCGTTTAGAGGGGAGGCGGGGCCAGAAATCTCATCATCCTGTTCTCTGAAGATAAACTTTTTCCCTAACATCAATTTAAGGAAATCTTAGATCTTTACGGCAACAAAGAAAAATACTTTAAGAATGCTCTTAAGGAATCTGGCAGTTGGGTTTTAAAATCTCGAGCTTCTGACAAACATATTCCTGCATAGTTTAGGACAGGACTACCTTTGGGCCAAAAGTTAATAATTTACAGCTGAGCAAGTGTAGGTAAACTGCCACTTTCTAGCAAGCTCCTGAGCCCTTACGGAGCCCTATGAAAATGACAAAGGGCATACTCTTCCAGTATAATCTAACTCAGAATCGATCTCATGCTAGTTTAATATGCTGTTCTTTGAAGAGGGCAGTCCATGGGTGGCTCTGCCCTATCTGGCTATTTTTTAAATGAAAATAACAGCAAAATTTAAACTCAATGACAGTAGCGTCTCTCTCAGTCATGGTAAAATATACAATATTGCTGAACTTCAAGTCGGTAGAGATGACACAGACTTCACTATGAATACAGACAAGCTGGTCTAAAAAAGTTTACCTATCGATTATAAGAGGAATCCAAGCTCATTTTTAAAGTTTTGGAAAATGTAAAAATTTGAAAAAAAAAAAAAATTACACCTGCACCCAACGATCAGTGTTATCACATTGCTATGCTTCCTTCCAGTGTTTTTTTCCTGGGTCTGTGTAAATATATTTCCATCGTGGTCTATTTACAGACATTTGTACCCTGCCATCTTCTTACTTTTCAGGGGCTTCATACTATATGCATCACCATGTATTAAACCAGCCGGCTGCATTTTCTATTTCCTTGAGCACAATGCCCGGTGTTGAACTAGAACATCTGCTTCAGTCACGCTGTCACCCACAAATAGAAAGCAAGCAGAACTGGAAGCAAAGGTCTAGAAGACTAGAACCCCCCCCTGCCAAGCTGGTCCTTGAGAAATGCAGAGGCTTGGCCAAATCCTTGGCTTCCGCAGCAGGGGAAGAGACAGGTGGTCTATTTTCATGAAGTTATTAATGCAAACAGTGACACAGCCACCTTGCCACTCACGAGAGGGGTATTGGCAAATTCACACAGTAAGGACCCCAGAAAGCTGACTGAACAGGGCTCAGCAAGGCTCCCTGGAGGAACTCATGGAACTCTCAGGGCCCTAGTGTGCAGATCCCCAATTTCCTGTTCGGGCAACAGTTCTCCCACTTTCTTGGCTCAGCACAAGTATTATCCAGTTATCCTCCCTGAAGTGACTGCTGACTTCATTTTAAAGAAAATGTCTGACAGATGCCCAAGTCTGAAGAGCTACGATTCATCCATTACTTTCCAGTAGAAGTGGGGGTTCCATGAGAAAAGCAGCTGGTTCAGCTGACATCAGAAATCGCACACACCGGGGCGCGTGGTGGCTCAGCTGGGTAAGCATCCAACTCTTGATTTTGGTTCAGGTCATGATTACAGGGTCATGGGATCGAGTCCCGTATTGGGCTCCACCCTGAGCATGGAGCCTGCTTAAGATCCTCTCCCCCACTCCACTCGTGTGAGAAGAAAGGAAAGAAAGAAAAGAAAAAGAAAAAGAAAAATAGCATACACTTTTTTTTAAAGCAAGCTCTGTGCCCAACATGGGGCTTGAACTCACCAGCCCCAGATCAAGAGTCACATGACTAAGTGCTGTCGTTTTAATCTTACTGTGTCGGTCTAGGACTGAGCCAGCCAGGCGCCCTGCACACAGCTTTCTTAAAGCAGCCGTAGGTCAGTATGCAGGAGCTTTATCTGTACTTCCCATTTTGTTACAAAGAATATCCAACCTGTGACTCGAGAGT
This sequence comes from Procyon lotor, assembly GCA_028646535.1. Classification (NCBI taxonomy): domain Eukaryota; kingdom Metazoa; phylum Chordata; class Mammalia; order Carnivora; family Procyonidae; genus Procyon; species Procyon lotor. The sequence continues at coordinate 37,299,859 of CM053619.1, forward strand.
CTGGGTTTAATAAAATTAATCATTTGACTGTTTCATCGAAGACGTTCGCAATCACAGACATCTTGTCATCACAGTGAGTGGAATGGGGTACAACTGTCAGCACAGTGAGTCCCTCAAGGAGCCTCCAGCTTTTCCACCATCAGGGCAGATGTCAACATCATGAAAACACCAAAAAAAAAAAAAAAAAAAAAATAGTAGCGTCATGAAAATAAATTTGACCTTGAGGACCTTGTGAAGAGCTCTTCTAGACCCCCAGGGGCCCACGGGCAGGCTTTGAGGATCAGTGGCCCTGAGACCAGGAAAACTAGAAGGCCTCCAGGATAGTTACACACATTCTTACAAGAAGTACCTAAGTAACCTTCTATTGTTTAAGCATGTCTAAAAAGAAACACAGCTTGCTCTTTAAGGATTCTCAAATAAACACAGAACATACTAATGCTATGCAAAGGCCAGCTCACTCTGGGAGAGGGGGGCAGCTCTAAAAGAACAAAACCTTAGTTTGGTGTAAAGCACATGTCTGAGGAAGTTCTTCACCGGTCAAGTTCAAGAGTTCAGCTACTTCAGAATGTCAAGGAATTGGAATGAAAGGTATACAACTGCTCTCAGAAACCAAGAACAACAATGTCACTTTTTTTTTTTTTTTTAAGACCAAGAGACCACTCTGTTAAATTAGGGTATTTCCTTAGCAATCGTAGCAGCTGAAAACTGTCCTGCAAACCAGGAAAATGAATAACTTAGAACCCCTCCCAATGATAAAGGAACAGACTAGCCACGCCTGAATCACCATCTGAATTCACTTATGAGTTCACTTACAGATTGTGCTGGGAGGTCTTCTTGGAACGCTCACACAATATGCATGAGTTGCAAATGCTCCTCTGGTCAAGAGAAAGCATCCTCAAATGGAGAGGTGTTTGATCGCCGGTCATTAAAAAATTCCATCTTGATAACCCCTAAAAAATTGAAGAGCCTCCCAAGGCAGAAGCCCATTAACATGCACGCCAGGGACCTTTGGAGGAAGGACTGGGGAGACAGTGACCAGCGGTCACATTCACTGCGGCCTGATGCGGCAACAGGCACGGAGGAAGGCATCCCGTTAGCCCTGCTGGTCCTCATGGGTCGAAGGAATGGGTCAACCAATGAATGGCTGAATATAATAGATGGTGGTGGACGAGTGGGACCTGCCCACAGAGTCTGGTTTCTGTCTGGAACTCTCCAAATACAGAGGATGTTGGGTTTCATTTACTTCAAAGGGACTGGGAGCACTGATCTTTCCCTACAAACCCATTCTGAAATACATAAGTTTTTGAGATGCAAGTAATTTCTAATGGTCCCAATACATCAGAGAGTGAAAGGATACATGGTATAGGGCTCCTGGACTCACTAAAGCAAAGACCTAGCATCTGCTTTCCGGGGTATTCCTTTCCTAGGAAGGTGAATCACATTTATCATAAACTAGAATTCATCAGTGGAATGGACACTGTACAAAGGACAAGGTAATGAGGGCATTGCCTCCCTGGTGTACAAGAGACACAGCATACACCCAAGCATATGTGGTACCCTGCCCCCAAGATGAGTCAAAGCAACCAAGATTTTCAGCAAGCAAAGGAGAAAGGGAAACCAACCCCCCCCCAACCCTATTCCTTATTTCATGAGTATCCCGTATTTCAAGAGTGGACCCTCAATATTTTCTAAAATTCCTCCAGCTGTCACTTATAAATGGAAACCAAACATGTCCAAAAAATTAAAATTTTATGGTAACTGCCAAATACTCGACCAAAAGCACTCGACTTCCTGCATATCAGACCAAGTAATGAGCAGCAAGCATACTGGTTTATATTTGGCCTTCCCTTTCTCTGCTCTAAGTGCTGAAGGTAAAATGAAATGAACATTTGCACTGAAAATGGAGGGAGTGAGACTAAAATCAATTTTTTTTTTTTTTTTTAAGAACCAGATAAATTCAAAAATGCAAAGTTAGGTAACAAATTACGGGTCTGGACACTCCCACTCGGGCAGGCACACTCAGACGCACATACGGTACTTTTAACACCCAAGCTGAATTTTAAAGCCTTGATTCAAACGATTGGTTGACCCAGATTTCATGTATCTTCTCATTTTCACAAACTAGTTTTCAAGGCTCAAATTATAACATCAAAATGCTTGACAACCTTCAGACTAAAATCCTGCCCCAAATAAAACATTAAAATGTTTGACAACCTTCAGACTAAAATCCTGCCCTATTATGTAATGATTTGAATAAATCATACCATTACAAAGATACTAATAATCAATGAAATATAATCAACACCACCTCATAGCTAGGTCTTCTTAAACACTGAATAATCAAAATGAAATTTTCCTTCTAAATATTTTTCTTTTTGCATAATCATACACCCATAGCTGCCTTTGACAGTCTATTTTGATTAGAGTATGTTGTCTAGTAAATTTTATGGTGTAGTTCATCCATCTACCCAAAAGAGGTACAGAAAGTGAATTAATGTCAATGCCAATTTTTATAATATGTAACTGAGCGTAACCTTCTTGGAATCACGAGTGGTTCAACAACAAATTACATAAATTCTCAAAACTTTACCCAGCTCGTTTCAAAATGATGAATTTCTGGTTTTAAAAGTAACAACGCTCTTCAACTGCTTATCCGTTACCTATTTCTAAGAAATACACATAAAATCATGTTCAAGACAGACCTCAAATGCTGCTTGCAAAGTTTAAGAATGAATGCCATTAATCCTTGGCAAGTTAGGAAAAAAGTAAAATTCTGTTCGTGTATGATAAAATACAGCACTTTTGCTTATGCACCAATTTAGCTGTAAAGGAAGAGGAAAGAAAATTTTTAAACAAGAAATGCAAAACATTCTTCATATTAGCAGAATCACACAAACTTCAAATGTATATATGCACACTATCATGAGTCAGTTTCACAATTTCTGGGACATGTTTGGATTCAAATAGATAAATATGAAGGTCACAAATCATAAATTTAACTCCTAGTTCAGTAGGAGGCCCACTGGACAAATAGAAAATTAATTTCACGGAATCTACATAACAGTGTAATATTAATACCCAGGCTTTCTTTTTCAAAGCAAGCGAGACGGTCTAGAGGTCACATAAGCCTTTCAGAAATGCAATCATTTCCCTGAAATTAGATTTCCTGGAAATGAAGTCCTCTATAGATAAAGAAGTTGCCAAGAATTTAGTCCGTTAGAAGCCGGCGTGAGGGCTTTCTGCTGCTGGGGTAAAACCCTGCCCTCGGTTCCCCGTCTCTCAGCACACGGGCAAGGGACAGGAAGAGAGAGGAATCAATGAAGGCAGATGGGCTTTATTTTGACCTTTTGGGGATCAGAATCCAACCAACTACAGAAACCAGTCCAAATGTTCAAACGCATTTTTTTTTTTTTTGAAACAACCAGATTCCTAACTTCAGCAAAACAGATTCACATCCAGCAACATCTTTTCTGTGATGCTGAAAAACCCAGCAAAGCTCAACACAGCTTCATGAAGCTGCCTGGGCACCATTTTCTGCCCTGCATCAATTCCTGGCAAGAAAAGCTGCCTATTTTCCAGGCATGATGGAGAAAGTGGTCATTAGCCACCTGGGAACTGGTTGTATTTTGGACGCCAATCATACCCTTAGCTGACCCAGACTGTCTTTTGTTCATGGAGTGTCGGGAGCATGTGTATGATGGGGATACCTTTATAAAGTAACATATCTGAGCACATCCTGTGAAACTTGCTTTTTAGGCCAAGTTATCCTGGTAAAGAGACTAAACCTATACAGAAATCACGCTTTTAATTCGAAGCTGCCTTTCTTTTCTTAATGGGAGACGGTGGTCAAAAATGGGCAAGAAATCAGCGTGCTGAAACCCAAAGGCAAACTCTCAGTTATCCATTTCCTTAGACCTCTGTACCAAGTTTTTTTGGGTGTGTTTGGCAATTTGCACTCTGATGGGCTCCTGCCAGCTCACACGCAGCCCACTAACTCAGTCTAAATGACAGAGCAAACTGGGGCAGCTATTCAACTCTGACAGCTGGCTGGAGAGAAGGGAAGGAAGCCACCTTTTTTTTTCCCCCTTCACTAAGAGGTGAGAATAATGTATTCCATTCTTCCTCCATACCAACCATAATAATCAGCCACAGGAAGCCCCTGAAACCCACTAGTAGGAACACAGCCACAGAAAACCTGGCAGGGCCCAGCAAGGCATATTCTACCAAAATGCTTGACTTCAAGTTAAAAAAAAAAAAAAAAATCTGCTAATGAAGAGCACAGATAGCCATCTGCCAAGAGTTTTCAACTCTCTCCCCTTCAGGCATTAGTAGCTATTGGAGAGGGTTAGTTTTACACACAAAGGAACAGGGGATGAATCACTGGATTAAGAACCTGTAGAGAAATATGCTTTGCCTACCAGTAACTTCTACATTTACATTTTAAAGCCAACTCAATGTTTCAATGTCTATCCTAACTGTGAAATTCAAATAGCAATTACACAGGCGGGGGGACCCCTCCCCTCCCCCCCATTATTAATGGACAGGCGGTAACAGAACACTGATGCTGAAAGTTCTGGTGAGGGCTCAATCTAGGTAGAGGTTTTCCATGTGAAAGGATAGCTGGACCTGACCCACAAAGCATCACATAAGAGTGGATGGTCCCCAGGTAAATCCACAGAAAACAGCAGCACAGCTCATCCCCAGATCTAAGGGCCATTGCAGGAAAATCAGCAGTGAGTTGCCATACCAGGGAAGAGACTGTGGGGTCACCAGTTAGGAGACTCTCCACAACCTGCATGCAGCTCTTCCTTCTCACCCCTGCCTCACACAAGTCTCTAGGAAGTGTGCGTCTTCTGCCCTCTTGGCAAAGTGAACAAAGACCATCCTGTGGGTGATCGGAGAGGAACAAATGGGCTGCAATGGGTTTTAAGTGAGATCAAGAATGGCTTTCCAGCTCCTGTGGTATTGGGGTAGTGGTAACATGACAAGTAGGTTTCAGTGACTCTTGAATGCTAGTGCTGAGGACAAACTTGGATCTATCCTCTAGCAAGTTCATGGTGACCTGCCCAGAATAAACGGAAGATAAGCACCTAAGACATAGATATGGAGACCACTGCATTTTCAGCATTTAATGCTGCCAGTAAGCATTATCAAACTTTGTTTTGTTTTGTTTTCCTCCCAGAAGCAGTTAAGAATAGGAGGTAGTTACCTTGCCAGGAGTATTTGATGGTGTTATGTTCTACAGCTGAGGAGCTCTTCTGTGGACATTTCTCCAGTGGGACAAAGTGGAAACTGCCAACACATACTTCCCCCGTGTCTCTTAGCGCAACGTGCTTTGCTGGACATGGGGAGACTGAGTAAATGACTACCCATTCCTTGCCTTCCAGGCACCCAGCGTGATGCACGGAACAGAGATGGGGAGCTGAGGGTAAGAATTCAGTGTGAGCAAGTCTGGTGCTTGCCTGCAGTCTTGCTTCTTAAGACGTGAAAAGAACAGCTGGTTGACTTTTGAACCCTTTCATTCCTCCAGCCTTATAAGGTCTAGGTGGTTCCGGGAAAGCCACAGTGGTCCTTAAACCATAAACAAAGGATACTTCTCTGGAATATGCAACTTTTTCTGTTTGAGTAACAGAAATTCAACAACCTGAATGTAAACAAAATAAGAGAATCCACTGGATCCACTGAAAATTAATACTTGTCCACATTTGTAATGGCCCCATTTCCCCATGCATTCCATCTAAACCTCGGATTTCTTTTTAACAACATTATGAAGACTAGCATTATGCTGCAAAGCTCTATTACTTGAATTGTTCATAAACGGATTTATGGCGCCGAGTTCTCTGAAAGACTACTGTATGCGCTCTGCCTCTCAAGAGCATTCGTAAAGATATTCCTCCTTCTCCACTTGCCCTCCCGCAGAAAACGGGATATTGATACCTGGAAAACTTTCACTTAAATTGCTTTAATGGGCTCTAAGTAAAACACTACTCCCAGTGATTCATTTTTCCATTTGATTGGCTAAGGATATGAATTATAGCTCACAGGATAACTTGGTAAATAAAGCTAGCATCTTACCTGGGAGCTATACACAACAGGGGTGTGAGAATTCTATTCATCCTTTACTGAAGCATGGCCTTGTTGAGTTGTGCAGGTAGGTATGTGTGGAGTAGTAGTCGTCATCAAATTAGGGTCAGGGATAACATCTCTGTAGGCTAGACTAGAATGCAAATAGGTTTCAGGGAGTACAATAAACCTCTTGATAATAAAACATATTGCAATGATTTCGATATGCCCCCAGAAGATTGCTCAGCATAGGTCACTGATGAAAATAGAAGGCATGCTGTTGTTCACTGCCAGACCCTTTAAAAAAAAAAACCAAAAAAACAACAAAAAACAAAAAACAACCCAGTAGGTCTTTGATACAACTCTGTTAAAAATAACAATGCCATGTCTAATGGCAACTCAAATCTTGAGTAACCTATCAGTCCATAAATATGAAGCAAAGGATCATTACGTAGATGGGATATCAAAACCACTGTGCCTGCAGAGGATGTGCCAGGATAGGCAGAAAAGGGGGTTCAAGTTGAAGGAGCCAGTGATAACCCAGATGAAAAATGAAGTCCTGAGTCTCAGCACAAAATTATTCTTCAAGCATTTTCAGTACCAAGTCCATCCATAGAGTTTTTCCCTCTATCCAATTTCATCCATTTCCCTTAAATGTCTTAGCCATATTTAAAAAAATACTGATTTCACAAAGATTTCAGCCCACCCTTTCCAGTGCCTTTTTTTTTTTTTAAGATTTTATTTATTTGACAGAGAGAAACACAGCGAGAGAGGGAACACAAGCAGAGGGAATGGTAGTGGGAGAAGCAGGCCTCCCGCCGAGCAGAGAGCCCGATGCGGGGCTCGATCCTGGGACCCTGGGATCTGACCTGGGCCAAAGGCAGACGCTTAACGACTGAGCCACCCAGTCGCCCCCCTTCCAGTGCCTTTTAAAATCCAGTTCTACATTATGTTTTTGTTTTTAAGATTTTATTTATTTATTTGACAGAGAGAGAAACCACTAGTAGTCAGAGAGGCAGGCAGAGAGAGAGAGGGGGAAGCAGGCTCTCCGCTGAGCAGGGACCCCGATGTGGAGCTTGATCCCAGGACCCTGAGATCAAGACCTGAGCTGAAGGCAGAGGCTTAATCGACTGAGCCACCCAGGCGCCCCTACATTATTCTTTCTTTACATCTTCAACATCTCCCTTAAAACCAGGAGACCTTTCTTATGCTATGCTTCAGAGAGATTCACACAGATTCCAAGAGGGGGGACTCTCTCGCTACCTGTGTCCCCCGGAGCCACTTCACCTCGTGTCTCAGTTCTCCTCGGGGAACTGGGCATCACTCGCATCACTGACTCTGAGTTGCATTAAAGGAGTGCATCCACCCAGCTGAATGGCACGTCCAGAGGAAGCCCTGTGTAACGTCAGCTGCTTTAATTACAACTGACCTCTTCTCCACAAGAACATGCTCGAGTCCCACTCTTTTTTTTTTCCCCCGAGTCCCACTCTTTATAAAAAAGAAAACTTCCCTTGACCCCCCCGTTTTTCACTCTTCCCACTTCCTCATCCACCTGAGTTTCTGCAAGAGTATATTCAAGCTCTCTACCTCCTTGCTGATCATTTTGCTGAGATTAGCTTCCCACAACCACTGGGTTGGAGAAATGGCTTGGGCCAAGGTCGAGATGATTCAGTTGCTGCATCTGAGGTAACCGATCACTCAGCCTAAACACTCCTATGTTCTTGGTCCCAGTGACCCAACTCCTTCTTAGTCCACTCCGGATCCATCAACATAGTGTTGGTCACAGGTCCTCTCTTCCTTCTGCCCCATGTCCAATTTGGGGTCTGCCTAATCCACAGTCATGGTTTTTTGTATTTGTTTTTTAAAGATTTTATTTATTATTTGAGAGAGAGAGAGAGGAAGAGCGCACACGTGCACGGGGACGAGGGGTGGGGCAGGGAGAGAGGGAGAAACAGAATTCCTGCTGAGCAGGGACCCCCGATGAGGGGCTGGATCCCAGGACCCCAGGATCATGACCCGAGCTGAAGGCAGACGCTAAACGACTGAGCCACCCTGGCGCCCCTCCATGGTCACAGTTTTAATTACAATCTATATCCAATGAATCCCAAGAGTGCGTCTTCATCCCTGACCTCTCTGGCAAGTTGGACTCAAACCCAAGGCAAAGTGGACATCATCACCATGCATAGGTCTTACCTGTCCAAAATGGAATTACATGTGCCCTAGCATCTCGCTCGCATCCTCAGAGAGCAGATCATGGAACCCTTACCAGAAATCTGGGACCTGTCTTCAGGTTTCCCCCATCTTCACCACCCACACATTTAATCAGTTAGCAAATGGCTGCTCATTTTTCTAAGTATTTTGCAAGCCCCCAACTTCCTTGGGTCTACCACCGCTGCCCTTCCTCAGGCCTGGTTTCACCTGAAGTTTCATGAAACCAAGAACCCAAACTCTGCCTCCCCTCCACACGGCCAGAGTCCCACAGTAGCATTGCTTGATGCTGTACTGCATTCCCAGCTTTGATAGGGAGAAACCCAAGCCCTTGGATGTACATCAAGCCAACTTCTTGGGCCTCACTTCCCTTGAACACCACATGTACCTAGCACTACAGAGCTATGTACGGAGCTTCCCTGCACAGACCTCCCCCTTGCTCAAGTGGGTCTGATCACAGGGACGCCACTTCCATCCCTAAGGCAGTGGGTGAAACTCTACTTATTTTCCAAGGTTCAATCTGACTGTACCTGTGAGAAATCATCTTTGTGTTTCAACTGGCACACTGTAGGACTCTGTTATTTCCAGAACTGAATGTTTGGACTGACTACAGCAGAACTCTTCTATGTAGGGGTTTTGAACATTCTTTTTAGAAAGGATAGCAGCCAACTGATAGGTCTAAGATTACATTACTTTAATATTTGCTTATGAGGAAAGTTATGATGTAATAGGTAATTATAGATTGATCTCAGACATTACGACACTATAAAAACAACAACAACAACAAAGGTTGGTGAGGACATAGAGACATTAAAATCCTTGTGCACTGTTGGTGAGGCCAGAATGGCACAACTGCTATGGGGAACAGAATGGCAAGTTCTCAAAAAATTAAAAATAAAACTACTGTATCATCTAACAGTCCCACTTCTGAACACAGGTCTAGAAGAATTGAAAGCAGCGTCTCGAAGTGGTATTTGCACACCTACATGACACATCCACACACCGACACGGCAGCACTATCCACAATAACCCAGAGTTGGAAGCAATCCAACTGTCTAGCCAAGGATGAATGGATAAACCAAATATGGGTTGGGCGTGTGTGTATATATACACATACCCACACACACACACACGTGTATGTACACATACATGCCTATGAATACATGTGTCATATATACACATATACATACACACACAATGGAATATTATTGAACCTTAAAAAGGAAATTGATATGCCTAACAATGTGGGTAAACCTTAAGGATATCCTGCAAAGTCACACAGGCCAGCAACAAAGAGACAAAGGCTACTTAACATCCTACTGAGGAGGTATCTCAAGGAATCCGATTCATAGAAACAAAGTGGCATGGTGGTTACCAGGGTCTGCGGGGACGGGAACAGAGTTCTTTAATGGATACAGAGTTTCATTTTTGAAAGATAAAGTTCTGGAGATCTGTTCCAGACAGTTCATGGTCCTGAATTGTCTACTTAAAAAGGGTCAAGATGTCAAGTTTTAGGGTCTACGTTTTTACCCCAATAAACTACAGATTGCAGTTTTGACAAATTCAAAGAGGAAAATGAAACCTTAAGATTTAAAGAAATTTGTTTTGGTTTGTAATAAACCTATTTTCTTATAAAAATAGGTAAGAAAATGCCACATGACCATACGAAAATGCTGTCCAACAAGTGATTCCTCCTGCCCACAGCATTGCTCCTCTGGGCTTTCCACAGCCAAACTGCTTGTGTCATTTCATCTCTTAACTAGGTCTGAATCTACATGAGAAAATGCAGAACCAGTAAACACAAAAATTGAGCATTAAATAAAATTAAGTCCATGAAAAGAGCACAAGTTTGATTTTTTAAAGCAAACATAACCACCCTGCCTAGCACACGGAAATCTCTGGAAGCTTTTAACAGGCAGCAGGACCCTAATTGCATAACCTTATTTTAAATGAGTAGATGCAATTATGCTGTAATTTTACATATTAAAAGAACATACAAGTAGCATAACGCCACCCACCTCCCCATCATCCATCTGCCTTTCCCGCTCGTTATTACATATGCTGATGATTCTCCCTGTCTGATTGCTCTGAATACTAACACACACCCTCCAAATTAGGTAACATTCCTTCTCTGTCTTGCTTCCTAATTGGCTGATTAAACCTAATTGTCTGATTAGAATATGCTACTTCTCCAGCTTCTAGTCCCCAGGATTCCTACAGTTACTCACGGAACATTCCCTGTCTTCACTCACATGCCTTCCTCCCTCCAGCCATCTCCCTTCTTTACCCACATATCGTCGTAACCCTCCAGATTAGCCCAGCAGCAACTTGGATTTTTCTCCTAAAACCTCTCAAAGCCATCCTGAGCCACTATTCGCTTGAAAACTGGGATCAGGTTACAAGATGGCCATGTGACTACCTCGTTTGTCTCCTCAGTTTCTCTCCATTGGTATAGATTGTGTCTGCTATGCGGCCCGTAGAATGTCTGGGCTGGAATCCCAATGCTTTTGAGTGTTTCCCCGGTTTTAATCTTGGCTTCGTTTCCTGCCACCTATCAAGGACACTGAGCCCGGACTGTGTACGTGGGCTGTAGAGCCCGTTCCCAGCTCTGCACGTCTCCAGCTGTGGGATTCCACGGAAGTTATCTGAGCATCAACTGTATCAATAAAATGAAGACAGTGGTATTTGCCATAAATGTCATTAAGGATCAGCCATGGAAACAAAGTGCTGAGGTTCAGGGCCTGGTACACAGTAACTGAAAAAATGTCAGTGATAGTAGATACCAGCACCCTTGGGGAAGGAAAAACTACAGCTATAATCCTTTGGGGCTTAGACAATGTCACAGAGCCCTGTGCTGCAGAGGCCATGGAAAATGATGCAAAACACGGGAGCCACGGAAAATGATGCGAAACACTATGGGAGACCATAGTGGTATCTTCCTTCTGGATGTGGGCTTCAACACTGTAGATGGATAAAGGTACTTGTCGATAATACCTCCTGAGTGGGTCCGATGCGCCCTATGACCTATTACTGATGACATGTGGTAACATTACCACAAAGCTCTAGAGTACCTTGACACACTCAAGTCTTCACCATCAGGAGTAACTTGTCATACTCACGAACAGAGCTTAGAGAAAAAGAAAAAAAAAAAGGAAAACCACCTGTGACCCATGCACCCAGCATTCCTCAGTTGTGCCTCAGAAAGACATTTGCTCCTTATCGGTCAAGGACAAGGGCTCCAGAAGACAGGCTAAGAAGAAAAATAGAAAATGTCTTTGTATTATCTTTTCTTATTTTAAAATTTTGCATCAAAAGGACATGCTTATCCATCCAATTTCCTTGAGGTTTTCAACCCCTGCATGGGTAGAAGGCACACGAACTGGAGGGAAGAGTATGAACTTGCACGGTGTTTTGAAAGGTAATTTGTGGCAGCAAGTATCAAAAGTCTGAAAAACCATCTCTACTGTTTGAGCCAATAATTTTGCTTTTAGCAATTCCTACTGCAATAGATAGACTTCCATGTAAACGATTACGTAGAATAAAAATGGAAAAAATAGAGGGCTAGGAGTTAAATCAATGACAAAACATGAATAAGGTAGGTAATGCAGGGACGCCTGGGTGGCTCAGTCAGTTAAGTGTCTGCCTTTGGCTCAGGTCACGATTCCAGGATCCTGGGACCGAGTCCCACGTCGGGCATCCCTGCGCTGCAGGGAGCCTGCTTCTCCCTCTGCCTGCCGCTCCTCTCCTTATTATCTCCATCTCTCAAATAAATAAATAAAATCTTTTTTAAAAAAAAAAAAGGTAGATTATGCAGCTGTATTACATTTTTGAAAAGTATTTAAGAACATGAGAAAATATTCGTGACATAGCAAGTGTAAAAAAGATAAAAACTATGTAAGATTGCATTGTAAAATAGAAGCCTAGAGGTATTTAAAAAAAAAAAAAGCCAGAAAAGACACAGGAAAATAGCTTATTATTTTATCTTTTTCAAATTGGCACCAAAGAACTTATTACTCACACACATGAAGGTAGGAAGGGGCTGTGTAAACCTGTTTGCAAGCAGCTTCTATCTCAGCCTCCCTCCCCACACCCCTCATTCCCTGGTTCTCACGAACACTCCCATCAGGTGTGTGTTTGCACGACCTCCTTCACAAATGGACGCTGAACCAATTCTGCGATTTGCAGCCGAACTAGAAAAACTCAGATGAGAATTATTTTAAGTAGGTGAGAGAATTATACTTAGTAGCCATATTCTTGCTTAAGTTTAAAATTAATAGCTACAATATTCAATAAAATAGCAGTTGAAGCCTGCACCGAAACAATGCCAAAAATACTCCTGCTGCCTGAGCCGGGGACTTTTCCCAGTGGGAGACTTCTCAGGTTAAACAGGAACGCTGGTGGAATTCCATCCCATCATTAAGGAAAGCAAGCGAAAATAAAGAATCCACAACACTGCCCTCCCTGACCACGGAATGCAGTCTTGGACAAAACACAGCCCCTGGGAGGCCCAAAGCTCCCGAGAATTAACCACTCTCTCCACTGTCACCACATATAATATTGAGGGATCTCTTATGGCCTGTCCTCAGGGGATCCCATCTGACAATGCTCAGAGCAAAATTAGCCAAAAAAAAAAATCAGCTGTTTTAATCACCTAAAATAAAAATGGGTTGCCGTGACGTGTGGGCATAGCAGCAAACAAAAAATAGGTCAGTTTTAAGAGCTATTCCTTGTCGTCT
>CM053619.1:37313365-37377755 GCA_028646535.1 Procyon lotor
ATGTTAAGAACACATCTAACAATGAAAAAGTCACAAAGATTCAGCTAAAAGTTTCTTAAGTTCTATGCCACAGGATATCACCTCATGGGAAACTATAAATATATCAATACTTACATTTGAAAGAATTGGTGATTCACCAGCATTACCAAAACATCTATGAATTTGGCTGCAAAATGGTCTCTTAATTAGCAGACTTAGCATTTAGATAAAGCAATACACACATGTACACACACGCATGTGTCTTAGGTGGTTTCGGTTAGAGGTCTAATTTTGCGATTGCCAAGGAGCTGTTCGTGCATATGCATCTAGACATTGGACTTAAAACCCAGCGTGCTCCATGCCTGGTCCACAGCCCCTGGGTTAGTGCAGCTCCCTGGGTCTCAACCAGACACACAGCCAGAATCTCAGATGCTGGAGATGCATTTTTAAATGAGGCCCCCAGGAGACTCTCGCACACAGTAAGACGCAGCGGGTGCGCTCTTCGTTGATAAATAATTACTGATCTCTCGCACCCACGGCTTCTACCCACATTTCAAATCCTTCCAGCTTCAGCCTCTGCATATAGCTTCTTCCTCTCCAACATTTGTTCAGAGACTAAGGACTTTAAAGTTCTCAGCTGAATTTAACAACAAAGTTTTTAGATGTTTAGGATGTGCCAGGTCTTGGGTAAGGACTTTCAAGACATTGTCTTGTGCCCAAAGAGAAAATCCAGAAAATCCACCCTCAGGTTTGTGGGCAGTATACGCAGATTAAAAAGAGAACGTCAAGGCCCCCGAGTTTATTAATCGTTTATCCAGCCTCTGTTGCTTTTATCTCAACATTTCACTGAAGTCAGCCTCAGGGAATTACCTTTGATAATGGGGGGTGCGGGGAGGAAGTAAAAGTTTCAGTTCCACTCCTGGGTCTTCCCTCCCCACAAACGCCTCTTCCGCTGTTTTAGGAGGGAATCTTGTGACCTTAGAGTAATCTTCACAAGATCCTCCCACGTACATTCAAAGCTCAGACCTCAATAGATGGGCATCATCAGTGACGCTCATTAAGAGGCCGAACAGAGGAGAGGCTCTGCCCTAGCAAGAGTGAGGAACCCCAGCACTTACCATGTTTACCTTGGCCTTCCCATGGGCTGATTTCTAGTCAACAGAAGTGGAACGATAAAATATGATCTGAATTACCGGGAATACACCACTCCGACCTAAGCCCGTCGGCCACCTTTCCACAGGCTCTGAGGAAAAAGGTGCCCATCAAGGATCAATGGGATAGACTAGACTATCTGACAAGGACAGGGAGCTGGCTAGCCCAAGGCCCTCCATTTATTTTTAGGTTAGGAAAAGAAAACCGAGAGATGGGGACTTTCTCTGGGTCAGGTGATCTGGGCCAGCCCAGGGAGCAAGACCCAGACTTTTATCTCCCTTCACTCCAAAACCAACTAAACCAACCATGAGGCTCAATCTGAGTATTTTCTGCTTGTATGGAACTTAGTATTTTTGAAAGGCGTGTTCACATGGGTCTTCTCTTAAACACCTTCCCTTCCATAAAGCCGCGCTCCATACACTAAGAATGAGAAAAAGGAAATAAATATGCCAAGGGATTTGCTGCAAGTCAGAAGTCATCAGAATTGACGATAATTGAGCCTAGATTTTCAAAATGCCCAATCAGCTACAGCATTTAAACATGCACAGAATTCCATAGAAGAAACACCCAGATTATATGAACCTCATTTTTTAAAAACACATATCCTGATGGAAATGCCATTGAGTAGACAGCTGGGACATCACAGAGCGCCGAGTTCCTGATACTGTCCAATCTGGACAGTTTGCCCAGTATCTCGGCTGTACAGTTATGCCCTGTGAAGGCGAATGCACCTGCAGGGGGGTTTAGAGGTACAGGGGGTTTGTCCCATGGGATGCCTCTCAGGTTTGTAAGGTTAGTGGGCAGTAAACTCAGCACCTGTTCTGAACGAGAATTTTCCACAAAGCACTGCAAATGATCCCTGCCTGTTTGTGAGTACAAACTGTGTTTCTGTATTGCAAATCGGTAGTGTCCCTGTTGTTCCCCCCACTCTCCCCGCCCCCTGGACAAAGGTGAACACTGAGAACTTGGGGCATCGCTCAGATTCAAACCTGGTTTTAGGAGACCCACAACTAGGTGTTCTGACCACAAGGGGATTGCTTTTATTTAAGCCAGTCAGTTCTTTAACCAGAAGAGAAAAATCCTTATGAAGCCATTCTACCCCATTTATGATCAAAACTAGGACTTAGACTCACAACAGGCTTAACAAATTCTGAAAGGTCTAAGCAAAGAATTTACAACAGGTACAGAAAGAGCAAAGCCCCCCATTTCTAAAACTTTGGAGTTTAAAACTTTTATTGTTTTAGGTACGGCCATCGCTTTTACTGGATATGTTTGTCACCTCTATTTGTCACCCATCAGTCTCTGGCATCCAGACCGTAATTTTTCACCTGTCCTCCGCACGCTTTCACGGAATCTTTTATCCACCACTGTGACCAATGGCTTTTTCTTAGCTCAGGTTCCAAGCTGGGGAATTCTTGGCCAATGGCCCAGGCGCTTCTGCTCAACTCAACAGGTTTCCTTGTACTTCCCAACATCGACTTCCACAAAGAACACTGGGACCCTTTGGGTTTCCCTTAGAGAAATCAGGTGTGGCCGGTGTGTAGGTGTGTGCACACACATGTGTTTTAGTTCAACAGGGTACTGTTAAAACTTCAACTTCCAAATTGTTTGCAAACTGAGGCCAGTTACACATGCTTTACTTGTGGCACCCCAAAAGCAATGTTTTCAAGAGATTTTAGTCTTTAGTCCCTGACAAAATTATCCACAAACAGGCAGGGGCAGGGAAGAGGGCAAGCGGAAGAGATCACGGACATGACAATTATTGTTCTATAAAGGACAGCATGGAAGGAAAGGTCCCCAATGTGCTTCTCAGATCACTGAATAATTTAGACAATGCTTAATTAAAAATTCTGCTCACCATGAAGTGTTTTTTAAGCCTGACTTCTGGATCACACATTATCTCTTTCTGTTTTGATTGTTGGGCATATGGAGCCAAGGGTAATTTCTTCGGGCTGGGAGAAATGCATGTGAGTTTCCTGGCTGGGGGGGGTCCCCATCTGCCCTCTTCAAGAAAATGGGCCACAGTGGACAGGCTCCCCAAGTTCACCTCCCCCAAAGTATAGCTTGTCCATCACTCCGACAACCTTTCTCCCCCAGTTCCTGCTAGCTCAGGCCTTCAAACTCACGGCTCTTATTAGACCCTGACAAGCTCCCTACAAATCCACAAGCTCCATTCAGTTAATGGGTCAATTAAGGTCTCCTCGAAATCATCTGCCTTTGCCCCGTAGAAAAGAACTGCCCCATCTACTTCCAACCTCACCACCAGGCCCTGAAACAAGAACACAAAGCCAATTTATTTTTAATAAGGTAGGCAGGTGTGTACCCGTATGAAAAGCACAGCTGTGAAAGTCACTGGGAAACCGTTTTGTTTTAAAGCACCTTTTCCATCAACGGCAATCAAGGTTTGTGGGGTTTTTTTGTTTGTTTTTTTTTAATCAAAGACCCTAGAAAACTTTTGGCTTCAGGATTTTTTTTTTCCTTGAAAGTACTACAGTTGCATCATGAATAAAATACATAAAAAGATCACCTGTGTGGATCTCCAAAACGTCAGCTCTGTGATGGGTATATTTAACAGTGGAAATAAAAAATATATAGAAATGGTTTTATAACTGGGGAGATTATGGCAATCTGTAGGGGTGGTTTCAGGGGCAGCTTCATAGCTACCACAATCTTAATTATCAAACAAACCTGGAAAGTAGAGGTGTATCCCCCAGCCATCATACGGACACGTAAATAACATAAAAGTCTCTCCATATTTCTGACTATTCAGAAAAGAGAACGGGTACCTATTTCAGATGCTTTCTGTATATAAGCAAAAAGAACAGAAATACTGTATTACTTGTCAACACTCAATTCATAATGAAGAAAAACCGTGGCTCGAAGAATGTTAAATGATGCATAATAAATCATTTATGTTCGGTTTTGGCATAGATTTTATACTTCTGCTTAAGTAAGTGTATGATAATCAAGGGGTATTAAACATTCACAAGTCTGCTTTCTCAGTAGATATAGACTGAATAAAATCAATTTTCTGTCAAGGAGAATCCTCTTCCTTTTAAGAACTAGCTATTGAACATTTAAGATGACACGAGACTTACTCTAGGTACCATGAGGTATATGAAGTGTTAATCTACTGGAGAAGGTAAATAAAACAGTAACTGCAAGATGAGGAGAGAGTAAAATAAGAGGTTAGTGGTAAAGAGCATGAACTTTCTGGTCAAATATACCTAAAATACACCATTTCCTCTGGTGAAAGGGGGTGACAGGAGGTCATCAAGTGCTTTGTCCAGGGCTCGGGTCATCTCACACCTCCTCCTCCTTTTATCCTCCTCCTGCATTAGGCTTTAAGTAGCCAGCAAAACTGGTAAACCTTTCTCCATCCCTCCTCCTGCCCTTGCACAGCGCATTTTATACCAAGACTAATTATCCCACTGTCTTTTTCAATACAGACCCAGATCCAACATGATGCTGGATTGGGGGACTTTCCCAAAAGCCTGCCCTAATTCCAGTTGGTCCTCTCCTCTGAAAAGCTGCAACTGCACTAGAGAGTCAAGAACACATTGTAGGAACATCAAGATGGGAACGTAAGCACTGCTAGTAAAAGGAGACTCCTTTTCTTTTCTCCCAGTGTTTGGGATATTTTGTATCTCCTAAGAGAGGCTTACAGATGGACCTTTGGGGTGTCATGAATGCATATGATGAAAACCGCCACTTTGCAAACATGTGATGTGATGAGATCTTACATTCTTTGATTTTGATGTAAGCGGGAAATTACTTTTGTAAAGGGTTCACTGAGCCACCCACACAAAAGAAAAATCACATCGATTGGTCTAAAATTAGAAGGTTTGCAGAAGACCATGATGGGATGGGAAGTGGAAATGAGAGAAAAGCCATTGTGTGAATACATTAACGCGTGAGCAAGGAAGGAGCAGCCGTGGAGTAGCGGAAAGCCCTAGATCAGGGAAAAACCATCCCTCATCAGGTCATGTTCAGGGGGAAGGCATCAAACCCTCCTTTCTTCCCCAGCCCCACATTCCTACACTTCAACTACAATGACTTCTTTCACTATTCTAGATCTTCCAACCTCTATGTCTCTGCTCTTTGCTCACAACGTTCCCTCTCCTGCAATGCCCCTCTCCTTATAGGGTTACCTATATGAAATGCATCCATTCTTTAAGACCAAATTCAAATGTTACCTCCTCAGTTCCTGTTGTGCGACTCCAAACCTCTTTGGTTTGATCTCTCTGGCGACATTTATCATAGTTTCCCTACTTGATTATAGGTTGTTCCCTTATCTGTTACTCCCGTGAAATTAAAAGCCCATCCTTAGCTTGTCCATTTCAGTCGCTCTCCCTGTGGTCAGCACAGTGCAGAGCACAAATACTTTTTGAGAAATTAAATGAGCTTTATTGGAAAAGTGCTTTTTCTTATTTACTTGTAACAAACACTATGCTTTCACTAAATAGACAATATTCCTCATTAAGTCATGACTTATTACTTGTGGAATGTAAGGAGATCTCTTTGCATCCGAAAGCTGGTTGTGTGATTTACCAAGCATGAAAAGCAATTCCAAAAGAGGCAAGCCATTGCTTCCTTTGTTGTGGTTTTGCATTATTATTACTCAGTCACTGCTTCTTCGAAGATTTGTTCCGTGCCATTGCAATGGGAAGAGATTGCCCTGCGTCAAATATAAAGGTTCAGCAAAACAAAACACACCAAGGTAGTCGTGCAGGCTTCTTCTGCATACCCCAGGCTAGTTGGTGCTAGGTTTTGCGAGGTCTTTTGCTCACAATGAGCATATCTGCGGAAGCAAATGAGTTTCTGCATGAGTGAAAGGACACAGTTGACGGAATTGTTGGGCATGTTTAGACAGTCTCCAATGTATCCAATCTCTAGAATCTCTAAGATCCCTAGGACGCTGTCATAAAACAAGGCATGTTTGAAGAACCCACAAATCCTGCAAGGTGGGGATAAAAAAATACATGTCCCCCTCAAGCAACAATCTGCTCTTACGTATTGTATCCTGTGTACCAAGCCTGCAAGACACAGGAGGTAAGACTTGGTCGCTACCCTAAGAGGCAGAGGGCTGAGTGAAGGCATCAGGCAAACACTGGGCAGTTATAACAGATCTGTATAGCAGCAACACTGGAAAGTTCAGGACAAAAGGGCAAAGGACACGAGAAAATGCCCAATCTGAACAGCTAAGGGGCGCTAGCCAGGCTGCAAGCGGGGGTGGGGGGGGTGGGGGGGTGGCATTCATGCAGGAAGCAGCCGCAGAAGGCAAAGTTCTCAACTCCTTCTAGAACATGGAAGTGGCTGACAGGAGAGAAGGTGACGACTCTAAGAATATGAAGCCTCTTCAGCAAGGCTGTGGGAAAACAGACCTCACACCTCTCCTGGGAACCAGATGCCACTGGGCTCTTGAATTGAGGACAGCACGGAGCGCTGCCTGATGCAGAGCACATGCTCAGCAAATACTGTCCACCATAGTTACCCGGATGATGATGGTAAGAGGTGGATCTGACTTGCTTCCTTTTTTTTTTTTTTTTTTTTGGTTAAAGATTTTATTTATTTGACAGAGAAACACAGCGAGAGAGGGAACACAAGCAGAGGGAATGGTAGCAGGAGAAGCAGGCTTCCTGCCAAGCAGGGAGCCCGATGCGGGGCTCGATCCCAGGACCATGGGATTACGACTTGAGCCGAAGGCAGACGCTTAATGACTGAGCCACCCAGGCGCCCCACTGACTTGCTTTCTTAATGGCAAGCTAAAGTCTACACATCTGTAAACACTACAAAAGCAGTGACCACCTTCAGTAAGGGTGAACCCTTTGAAAAGCAGAACAGGACTGGGTAGCATCCATGCTTTTAGCTTAAAAAAAAAAAAATCTGACGTGCTCATCTCTAGAAAGAACTACAAAAGGATAAAGAGATGACCTGTTTTGACCTCTGAAGTCTCAAGATCCAAAGAGGATGCTCTCAGAGGAATGGCTTGTTGATATTTGGGCTCCAAAATATAGTTACCAACATACACAAAGACAAGTTCATGCTCAGACCAGTTCCCTCCAGGAACATGCCCTGGACCCAGCTGAGCAGCCTTCAAAACCTCAAGTGATGCAAATCGCCTCCAAGAAATCATCACAGATCATGGGCAGCTTGTTGAAAACTAACTCTGAGTCCTCCTTGCCTTCCTTCTTAGTCACCTACCCAAAACAAAAGTGAAACAAAAAAACAGACTTAAATTCCTTCAATCAAAATAAACAAAAAAAACCAAAAGAACACTATTCTACAAAACAAAAGAAAAAGGGAGAAGAAACCAAACACATTCTCTAAACTTCCCTTTGCCCTTCACTGAGACTTTCTACTAAGTAGCACTTTGGAATGGACCATCCGCCAGCTCTGTGGTTTCTGAGCAATGGTATTCAACCACGAATTCAAGCCAAGGAGTTTCATTATCCAGTCCAGATCACGAGTGTGGCTTTGAGACCTCCTAAAGTGGTATACAGGAAGGGCGCTGGGAGCCCCATCCATCCCTTAAGTCTGACTTGTGGGTGGCTCCCGAACCACGTATGTGTCAAAGAGCTGTCAACCACCATCCCCATTATCCCCCATGCTTCCTGTGGCCACAAGCAATCTTCACAAGCTCCTCATCCACCTTGGGGCTTCTTCCAATCCATGCCCTCATCTCCCAACTTCTCAGCAGAGCTGAGGACAAGGACTCATGACCAAGGCCATGCCTGCTAGGCACATGGCAGAGAATACAGTGTCAGGGGGCACAAGGAAACAGTGGGCATTTCTCTGGTTGGCAACTAAGACTCCAATCGAATCTTTCCCCACCGCCCCCCAAGTACTGAAAGGGAGTGCCGGTCAATTAAGGGGACAACCTCATTTGAATTACAACTCCTAATACCTCTCACAAGTGTGAAAGGTCCTCCTGGTTTGCTGAGCTTCTCAGCTGTGGAAGATTTTCCCTCCAAGTTCAAATTTTACAAAAAAGGTAAAATCCATTTAGGGTCTTGGGAACTAAGCACAACACCGTCTAAGTAGAAAAGTTATTCTGGAACAGCATAGAAAACACCGTTTCGGTTGTTGACATGAAGGATTCCCAGCTCTCCATACGTGTTCTCCACACACAACAGAATTGTCTTCAAGGACATCCTGGTTATCGCTGCTGTAATTCCTGTCTCGGGAACATTAGATTTAAGAAACAACGAGCATGGTTTAGCAGGAGTTAAGCCGTGGCTACAACAAATAATTCCTTATTCCGGTTCTCTAAAATAATTGCAACAAGCTTGCTTAAAGTACTTTGAGTCTATGTGCGAGTTTATGCCTCCTATAAATATTTCTGTAATCCTTTTCTGTTCCCAACTCCTTGAGAGACTCCTTAAAAAATCTGAAATATTTTTGGTGCTGGCCTAGAATGAATTAGTAGTCATTTGGGACACAACGGACTGAGCTGTCCGTCAACATTCTTCACCTCACCCCTTGCATAATTCATACGCACATGCAATAGGTATTCTACTAAATAAAACCACCAAGTCTTCTTTTCAGAGGACAAGGAACTCAAGTTGTTAAAGCCTTCTAGGATTTCAGACACACACCGCTAGGCTGGGATTCTTCTATAAAAGAGATGAGGACTTAATCTTGTCAACTTTATAGCTCCTGAGAGGTTTAGGTCATTACGTGGTGTGACAGATTCCTAAGGAAGTGGGGAAACCAGTTTTCTGCGAATCCAATCCAGTTCTGAATACACTAAGAAACCATGATAACGGTTTTAGAATCTCCAAGTTCTTAAAACTAACAAATTTATCATTTGACGAGTATAGGTCTTTCAAGAATTGAAGTGAGGAATGTCCAGGGCTGCTAGTGATCAAAGTTGGTGCCACTCAGGAGTTTCCTGAGAAGTTCCTTGCTGAGGACCACCCTCAGGCTTCAGAACCTCTAAATTCATATTTTTAAGTTCACGTGGCTCTTTCTAGATGCATTTTGGGAAGGGGAAGTTTGTAGAAAAATTTTATACTAGATTCCAGACAAAAGGTAACCAACCTATAAGGTGTCAGGATAATGAAGAGTGTGTTGAAAATCATAATTAATTCAGTGAATTTTAGGCTCATTTCATTGTTCAGAAGTGAAACATTTCCTTAACGGAATTTATAGACCCTCTCATTCTAGCACCCTGGTTCAAAGTATGTCCAGTTCCTCACAATATGTGCAACTATGGAAATCAAGCAGAGAAGATCAGGATTATTAATGTGAAAAGATGAGACTCTTCTTTGTGGGAGTGGAGGCGTGTGGAGTATATTCACTAAATGAATCAGCCAGGAGATCTTGAATTAATTTGAACAGAGCAAATGTGCCATCACTCAGCACAAGACAAAAAAAAAAAAAAAACAAAACCTGAAACCAGTAAAAAGGTGCTGGTACAGGTTCTGTATGCTAATAAATGAATGAAGGAAAACACTGTAGTCTCCACAAATCACTAAACTTGCTCTTACACTATAAGAAACAAAGTAGTTGCTTCTTTTTCTCAACATCAGGTTGGCTTCAGGCTTGAATCCTTCAGAGAGGAACAGGACTAATAGTCCACCATCCATTCATTACTCTGTGCAAAAAATATCTGGGGTATTGCAAGGTCAAAACATGAATGAATCTGGTCTCTTAGAGAACTCAGACATTCTGCAGCTACTAACAAGGCATCCATTAAGTTTGCCTCGTACCCAAGGGTGATGTGCACCATTCTATCACAGTGATGGGCTCCTCTGCCTTCCTGCGAATAGTTAAGTTAGTCCTCAAAATAGAGGAATTCCACCTAAACATCGACTCTACACAAATACACTTTACCAAATCTCTCCTTTTGAGATGCTCAAGAGATCAGACTATAAAATGATAAAACAAGAAATGCAAGCAAAACAAAAGAATTAGATAACCGTCATATTTCTAACAAGCACCCCTACGCTCCATAGAATTTGTTACCCTTTTCTCTGCTTCCAGGTTCAACAGAAAGAAGGTCTTAGGCAAGGAACCCACCTGCAGTTACTCTGCTGTCCATTTGTACTTCCAAGGAACCACTCGGATTCTGGATGGATTCCTATTCCAAGCTAGTGTTCACGCACCCATGTTCCCCATAACACGGCATTCGCTGGGTCTCTAATACCACTGACTTCACTATTAGTTCATGAAAATCATCTACCAAGTACATACCGTGAACCAGACTCTACAGTAAGAGCATATCCACATATGATCTTACCTGTCATTTAATAAGCACACGACCCTATAAGAAAGGTATTCCCATTTTACAGATGAGAACTCAGAGCAGGAAACATTCGGTGACTTGTCCAAAATTCCCAGCTAATAAGCGGCAGGGGCAGTATTCAACCCTCTTCCAATCCCAAAGCCCTCTAGCCATTCTACCTCCCTTTCAAGAGAATTAGGAACATACATTTTCTTTAATGATCATAATGTATTCTAAACCTAAGTCTAAGCTTTTTAAAATTTTATTGGAATTTTTTTTATGCCTCTGCTGCCTCTAGTATCAGGATAGAGCTTACTGTTTTGTTTTTGAATAAGTTTATTTTTTTTTAAGATTTTATTTATTTGACAGAGAGCACAAGTAGGCAGAATGTCAGGCTGAGGGCGAGGGAGAAGCCGGCTCTCCGCTGAGCAGGGAGCCTGATGCGGGGCTCGATGCCAGGACCCTGGGATCGTGACCTGAGCTGAAGGCAGATGCCCAACCGATTGAGTCATCCAGGTGCCCCCAAAATATATTTACTCTTGGGAGCACTAGTGGGAGGGGTAGAGGGAGGAGGAGAGAGAATCTCAAGCTGACACTGCACGGAGCCCAACACAGGGCTCGATCTCACAACCCCATGATCACAACCTGAGCTAAAACCAAGAGTCAGATGCTCAATGGACTGCACCACCCAGAAGCCCCAGGACAGACCTTACTGTTCTTAATCCTGGCTCCATTAAAAAGCATAACGGCAACAAAAACAAAACTAAATGCAAGAGAGCTGAAGACATGGGTGTGATTTATACCACCATTGCCTTTGGTGCCCTCCTCCTATCTGAGCGTTCTGCCACCCCTTTTCACCAATTTCTTTACCCCTGACCATCAGCACTCAAACTACCACACACAACTGAGAACAGTGTCCACTGGGCACTCTCACCTCCTAGTAACCTTGTCTGCCCAGCTGTCTTTACAAAAGAAAAGACTTCTACACCCAAGAGAATAGTTTAGGGAGTTGCCTTTTTTTTTTTTTTTTTAAGATTTTATTCATTTTGGACGAGAGTAAAGGCATGTGTGCATGCATGGGGGCTGGGGGCAGGAAACGGAGAGAGAAGCAGACTTCCTGCTGAGCCAGGAGCCAGATGTGGGGCTTGATTCCAGGACCCTGGGATCATGACCTGAGCTGAAGGCAGATGCTTAACCATCTGAGCCACCTAAGCATCCCTACGGAGTTACTTTTAAGCCTTAACCAAAGTCTTCATTTCTAGCTGCTCTGCAGATCTTTTTCACTTTAAAATAACCGTCTGTTGGGCATCTCAGTGGCTTTGTAAGTTGGTTAACTGTCTGCTTTCAGCTCAGCTCATGAGCCCCACCTGCTTCTCCCTCTCCTGCTACTGCTCCCCCTGCTTATTTTCTGTTAAATTTTATACACACACACACACACACACAAACAATTTCATTATACAGTAGGTGGTGTTTCATCATACAAATAGTGTATTGTCTAATTCTTCTTTAAAGGAATCACAAAAAATTAGAGAAAATGAAGGAAAAAGTCACCATCACCTTGTAGATTTACCTCCAGACTTTGTTTATATTCACGCTGTCATTAGTGACTAAAAATTTTAAGTGGCAGAGTTTATTCTCTAAGCAGTGACTTGAAAATTTATCAACTACTGTATAAACAGTATGAATGACTGAGTCATTTCCCTCCAGAACTGGACATAAAGGAGGTTCCTACTTTGCTATTATAAGTAAACCAGCTATGGGCAAGTGTGTTGTGCAAAACTCTTCTGTACTTAACATTTCCCAAGGCTGGACTCTCAGAAGCTGAATCAGGCAAGGAAGGGACTCGGAATGATCAAGAAGGCCATAGTAATAGTGATGGCAACATTTCAGACAATCAAGTTCAGAGAAGGCTATAACCAACAGCCAGGTACCTACACCAGACTCAAACATAATGGCAGGAATTTGAGAGCCGGCAAGAGAAGGCACATGGGCAAGTCCATCCCCACCAGACCGGAAGCTGCCAATCCTTACCCTCAAAAATCCCAGAAATGTACTGATGGCAGCATTTCACCACCTCCCCTTCATTAGCACCTGCAGCAGGGTTCCAAAGGGTCTGGGTTGGCTGCCTGCTTATGATTGAAGTTAGCATGATCTCAGTTTTAATGAAGCCCTCTCTGCACGTAAACCAAGGACATGGGGGGCGGGGGGAGGGCACGGAAGTATTCAATGAGAAAATTCGACCTGTAGGAATTGAAGATATTGTGCTTCGGCAAGTATCATGATACATGATCATGCCCAATTAATCAATCTTTCAGAAAATACCACATGCCAAAAAAAGACTGTTCTAATTTTCACTGTTTTCTCCCCCTCTGGCAATGACGGTTCATAATGGGTTGGTAAAATGAAAACCGGTATGAGAAAGCAAGCCTCCCGTTGCTACGATGCTGAAAAGTAGAGATATGTAATCAGCAAGGACAATAAAAATTATGTTTCTCCCCCGACTACACTAGGAGATAAAGTATCACGAAAAAGCAAAAGCATAAGTGAAGCTTTTTGTTTAGTCATCCTTTTGCAGAAGAAAATAAGTACTTAATGTGCAAGGCAATATCTTTTAATAGCTATGGGACACGTTACTAGTATCCTGTGGCTTCTCAGCTGGAGAAATAGGATTAGTGGCCTAAGAGAGCTTAAACTGATTAGTCCAGTAGGCAGTCCTAGGGCAAATAAGCAGGAAAAAGGAACAGCCCACTCTTGTGGGTCCTGCAGAGGAAAAACTGGCAAGCTCCAAGGATGGTACAAGACTTCAGGCTGCAATTCACTCCGAGAGGGGTTTTAACCTTCACTTTCAAAATAGGCTCCAAATCACAGAGGTCAGACTTAGTGTGGCTAGACCACCATTTATAGCATATCAAAGCCATTTCAGAATGGTCACTGTGCACCTGTGAATGCATTCCCTTGCTCAAGCCAGAGTGTGTATGAGGCAACTATCATCAGGCATCGTGTACGCAGTGAGTGATCGAGAACCCAGAGCCTGCACTCAGGAAACAGCTAATTATTCTGCCTGATAAGAACTCTAAATGGGGGTGAGGGGGCGAGATTCAGTTTCCCAAATCTGAGTCTGGGTTTGATAGTTTGGAAGTCATCTTCTAGATCAGTGTAGACCAACTTCACTTGGAGGAAAAGCAACACCAAAAAACTGCTATGAAACCCAGAGAGGCGTGCTAACTCAAGGACACAAATTTTAGTAAGAGGCAGTGCTAAGGCTTACGATCCCAGCCAAGAGCTCTTCCCATAAAACAGATGAAACACATTTTAAAGAACCCGACACCTAACACATGAAAAATTTTCAAGATGGAATACAGGACAGGTTCACTGGTAATCCTAGCAAAGAAGCACGGAGCCTATCTCTGATGACAATGGGAAGGCAATGCATCAAAAAAAAAAAAAAAAAAAAAAAAAAGCCCCAGCAACCAAGGATGCCACAGGCCTAATGGGAGATCCTAGCACTTGTTTCAAGATTCTGGAAAGAGTCCACCAGGGCAGCCACAAAACTCAGAACAAGCCACAGAAACTTCTACTCTCCTTTATTTCCAAGTATTTTCCACACTGTTCCACCGAATTCCTTGGTGCTTTCAGAACAAAAGTTAGAAGGGAAAGCAAGCTCCCTTTCTGAATCGAATGCCCCAATGACATCTGTTGTGTAAAGGACAGGATATGAGTCCTAAAATTCAGCAGGCAGCCTGAGCAGGAGGTTACCAAGAGCAATTATAAAAATTAAAATAAAGATTATGATCATAGTGAGCCATTAGAAATGGTTAAGCTTCACCAAAACATGCAGAAAGACCTGCTTGTGCAGTACTTAATGGAAAGGATTTCAATTGTTAAATCTAGGACTTATCCCTTTAACCAGGGGGCTTTATTAGTTTAATGCAATCCTATCTACCCAGATGTCTAGATTTCTTGAGGGCATGACATAAAAACAAAACTATCTTCACTGCAACCAGGTAAAAAATAAAGCTGGCTGACAAAGAACAATGATCTTTGACAAAGTGAAATGTCTAACATATTAAACACAGATTACTGAAGGATCCTGAGAATTTTTTTAAAGAGCATGTAGTGGGAGAGGGAGGGGGGGGGTGTGGAATCCTCAAGCTGACTGCCCACTGAGTGCAGAGCCTGAGGTCACACCCTGAGCCAAAACCAAGAGTCTGATGCTTAACCCACCAAGCCACCCAAGTGCCCCCCACTTAGAATTATTTCTGAAGTATCAAGTGGCTGCACACAACTATTTTATCTCAAAATTTAAGAATGTCCCTCATGTACCATTCTCTACCACTTCCTTCCTCCCTAAACCCCTAAAACACCACAACTTAAAAAACCCTCTTCTCTGTCCTCACATTCTCTCCCTTCCATTTTCTCTCGAGTTGTACATGGATATCCCACCACTTCGGTAGAATTACTACTTCAACAAGCCTGGGGCAGAGATGCCCGGGCTGTCTGACTAACTCTGGTCCAGCTCGGAGAATTCTATTTCATGTACAAGGACAGGCCGTGGGACGGTGCCGAGTGGCCCCGAAAGAAGAAAGAAACCGTGGGAGGTAACTGGTAATAAAGAAAGTGAGGTGTTGTCAGACCCCATAGCTTGCTCTGATCTTCGTAGCCCTGGGTCAGGTGCTTTCCAGAATCTTGAGACAGCCCCCAGAACCCGGGATCTCCCTTCGGGCCAATAAGCCGGGTTCGTTCCCCAGGCCCCTTCCAAATGGGCAGAATTCTCTGGATCGTGGCGGGCACCTGACCACGTGGGCTCAAGTCCTCTCGGGAATTTCGTCTGAGACCTGTGCCCGTCCGCATTCGGACACAGGCACATGTACACTCGGGACCTGACGTGGCCTGAGAGCCTGCAGGCAGGGAAGCGGAGGGAGTCCTGTCGCTACCCTACAGAATGAAGCCAGTCCGGGGAAGCGGGAGGAGGCCCCAGGCTGGCTCCCGGTTCTAAGATCCACCCCCAGCCTGGCAGCACCGGCTCTCTGCGTCCCCTACGCGCTGCCTCGGGGAAAACCTGCTTTGTGGCGTAAGCTGGCATGAAGAGGGTTTTTTGTTTTTGTTTTTGTTTTTTTTAATAACCTAGAAGACAGTCATGTTTAACTATTTAAAAACATCTAATAATTTATAACCCCAGAAGAGCTGAGAAGACGACCTGTTTAGCAGCATGTCGTAAGACATAATGGTTTCCGATTTCCAAACATTTTATAGTTCCCCCTGGCCCGTTCTAAAGCAAACACGCAGAAGAGGACAGGTAAGTATTAACAGAGTCACTCTCATAAGTGAGGGGCCATTAAAATCTGAGCATCCTGGGCACAGGGTTTTCCTTTCAAACCCTCAGATTCTGAAGGTCTCAGACTTGCTATCCCCCCCCCCCCCCCCCAGCAAGCATCCCTTCCCAGCCCGAGGGGGACATAAAATCAGAACCGTGCTGACACTCCGTGGTTTATCCTGGCCAGTAAATCTAGCCATTCAGCAGTCCCTGCCTACCTACCCCCACGCCAGGTACCCGGCTCAGTACCAGGCAGGGCCGAGGACAGGGGTGATCGGGACGGACTGTCCACTCAGCTCCTTCCAAACATTTACCCTTTAGTGAGAGAGCAAACGGACACACAATTACAGTGTGCTCCGGTCTCTGATCAGGTGAGCACAGAAGCATGGTCTGCGGTAGGAAGCAATCAGCTCCACACACTGGGCAGGAAGGAAGAAACCCCAACAGGCCTTAGCACTCTCCGAACTTCCTCAGGGATGCTCACTTCGCCATGGGGACTCTGCAGGAACCGGGCCCCAACACAACTGCTCAGCCTTCCAATGGTAGAAATCAACCATCTTAAGTACTGCCCCTTCATTTCCTTTTTCTGGGGTAGGAAGGAGGGAAAGCAATGGTCGTTCCTGTAATCACTCCCCCGCCCCGCCCCCCCCCCACACACAGGTCCACAGACATGCACCTGCAGGAGCCCGGGCGGTTGGACCGACCACTTCCCGGGCCGCCCCTCCTGGGCCCCACCCTTTCAGGGCAGGGATGCACGCTGCCTCCTGGGGACCCAGGTTTCTTCCCCCCCAGGACCACGGACAACCGGTGAGAAGCCTGTTCTTTCCGAAGGGGCACAGGGGCGGCCGGCCGGCCCCCCGAGTTCGTCCCCTCATCTGTAACCAGGCTGAGCTGTAAATGGACTCCTAAAAGGCCACAGGTCTGAGGACAGTGGCCAGAGCTTTAGTTACAATATCTCTTTTCACTGCCTATCACGTGCTTACCCGCTCCCTCTCCTTCTCCAACAGCCATCTACGGGCTCCTAGGATGGATTCTGTTTTTTAACCTCTGTAACTAAAGAACCCGATAGGGCCATGTGATAAAGGACCAGTGGCCTAAAAACCCCTAAGTTTCCAATTCCAGCAGCCGTGGCTCACTTTTCATGTTTCACACACAGAAAGACGTGAACAAAGGCCCTAAAAATAAAAGACATGGGAGGCAGCCAAAGAGATACCTAACACTCAGTCAGAGCCTAACACTCAGTCATTAGCAGGCAGCTGGGCCAAGTGTTTTTCTGCCGGAGGAATAATTCAGTGTTTGTGCACAGTCAGCAGCCTGGAGAAGGGACAAGAACACAGGAGCTAGACAACCAGGAGGCCCTGGAAAACCCTCTCTGCCCTGCCAACGTCCACCACACAGGAGAACGAACCCTCCATCGTCCAACTGTGGGCAAGGGAGGGTTCGTTTCTTCTACCCATCAGGCCGGGAGAGACAAGTTACTTGCAAACCTCTGTAGAGCCCTCTAATCCCAGACAGGTTTTTGGGGCAGAGTTTCACGTAGCTATGGGTTTTCTACCCCCAACCCTAAGGAGTCTGCCACGCCGTCACACCACCGAATGCAAATGCATGCGCTCCCGGGAACACAGCAGAAACCCAGCTGCTGCTGGAATTTTCACTTGTTAAAAATAAAAGTCTCAAGAGAAAAACTGTATGGTCAAACTTTAAACGGAAGACAAAAATAAGATATTTGCCCGAAACCTGTTACCAGAGGCAGACTGTATAGCTCAGTAGAGGCCTGGCCGCTAGAAGATACAGGGGGCTCTCAAATTACTCAAGGAAGAGGGTCAGCTCCTGTCCGCTCGACAGATGCTGCTTGGGGAAAGCAACCCGCAGCTTCTCCTGTTGTGTTCGGTGCCTGGTACCATTTGAGGTACTCTACAAGGAACTCACCCAAGCTCCAAAAGTCACATTACCAAGCAGAAAGGCTTGATGAAAATGCTCAACCTGACCCTAGATACATTCTCTGTTAAATGCTACGTTAAAAACCCATTTTGGAGACCTGTAATTTTTAACTGAACAGTTTCGTTACCTTTTTACTAAGCTGCTAAAGCGGAGAGTAATTTTACAACTCCATTATCCACATGTGGATGATTCATTTGTTGGATTACCCTAACTTCAGGCCACCTACCCCTGCTCTCTGTGCTCCAAGCTGTCCCCAGATCACGGGCCAAGTGGCTGCTGCTTGAGGCTCAAAGCATGCAAACAGATTTTCATGTAAATGGAAGCAAAATAGGACCGTGATGTTGAATGCCTTGAATGCATTTCTACAAGATAAATATAAATGGGGGGGGGGGTCATGTATGCTTTTGGACAACTGATATCACAACTTCAATTCATGGACCATGAACTTGAATGTGGTCTTCCCAGGCTCTTAGAAGTGTGCTTCAAAGTCTGACCCACGGAGCACCAAAACTCTTATTCTGACGCTACCAAACCATTTGCCTTCTTCACGGTGTTGGAAGTCTGACCTGAAGGTGCAGAAGCAAGAGTGGGAAGACCACGGAGAGCCTCAGCATGAATCAAGGGGGCACCATATTGCGCTAACAGGCACTATGTTCATCCCGGCATGGAATCCCAGGATATATGTATATGTGTATGTTTTTGTGTGTGTGTGTGTGTGTGTGTGTGTGTGTGTGTGTGAATTTTTTAACACCAGTTTTGTGTTTAAGAAGATCTCAAAGCTTTTATTTATTTAGGTCTCAAAGCTTTTAAAAATTCTATGTTGATATTCTAACTTGACCTATGAACCACTATGCACAGTGTGACAGTCGTCATGTTCCCACTAACATGGGATGCCATCTTTACTTGAAAGGACAGCTACCCAACTGTGCTTACTCAAGACTTGGACATTTGGCAGAGACTTTCTTGAAAATGGAGTGAACTTATCACTTCATGGAAAATAACTGAGTATTTATTGGCAATGATAAAAGTCAAGCTTTCAAGTGAAAAAAAAAAATAAAAGAATTTTAGAAAACGTCTGTCTTCCATGAGCTTGACAGCTTCCTGATAAAGGTGTTTATGATCTTAATATTTTTATGTTTCATAATGAAATGTGTGAACACTTAAAAGACCTGCAGGACTATGGGAGAGGGTGGGGGGTTAGGCGAGCTTGGTGGTGCGTATTGAGGAGGGCATGTATCACAAGGAGCACTGGGTGTGGTGCATGAACAATTAATCTTGTTAATACTGAAAAAATAAACATATTTGGGGGGGAAAAAAAAAGACCTGTAGGACTAAATAAAATAGTATTTTTCAAACAAAGAATAAGGTCACGCAAGACTTTACAAGAGGGATTCAATATTGGAGACAGACCAATGGACACAGATGTGGTCTCATTTTCTCCTTTTCTACTAATGTTTAAGAAACTCCCTTGCCAACTGTCACTATTAAAAAATGTCTCCAACTATTTGAAGAGCATGTTAAAATACTCTTCCTTTTTCCAATACATATATTAGATCTAGAATTTGGCCAAACCAACATCAACATATTGTAACAGATCGAAAGTTAGAGCACAAGAGTCCAATGGCATTTCATTCAGACATTACAGAAATTTCTAATACGTGAAATATTTTTTTTAAATTCAGAAAATGTAATCCCTTTTCATAGAATTATGTAATTGATGTTAACATACGGGGTTATTTTAGTTTTTTTTTTTTCATCTTTGATGTTTTTAATTTCTAATATGGTAAACAGTGGTAGATAAAAATCCATATAAAAGGTCTTTGGAATCCCCAATTTTTTTAGTATTAAGGGGCCCTGAGACTTGAAGAACCACATGGCCCCACATATACACGATGAATCACTAAAATTCTACACCTGCAACTATATTACACTCTGTTATCTGGAATTTAAAAACTGGGGAAAAAGAAAAACTCACACAGCCCCTTATATAGCAATATGCATCCAGTTGACACTACTGAACTATGTATTTAAAAATTGTTAATGCTACATGTTTCTAACCACAATACAAAGTTAAATATTAAAAGAACCACAGGTTTAATTTATGTTTAAAAATTCAAAATGTCCTGTACTTAATATTTCCAAATAAAAGTTTGGAAAATAAAAAAAAATAAATAAAAGATTTCTGGTGTTGTAAGACACTATTTCTAATAAGCTTGGCTTTTCCAATATACTTTGTTATCTCTTTGAGTCTATAGTTAATACTAAAACCAATCCAACAGCTTTTACTGGCATTTAATTATCAACTCACAATTCTGTCCCTGAGTACCTTCTAGATGATGCTAGAAGTATAGGGACTAAGGGAGCTCACCCCACAGAGTTTACATCCCAGGGAACTTCATCCACCTACCTACTTCTGCATTCATTCAATAAAATTAAATAACCATCTGTTATATGCCAGGGACCATAGTTGGCCACTGCCTCAGAATCACAATGTTAATATACCTAATTGCACTTATCAGGGCAACGAATTCCTTTCTCCAGCGTTTCCAATTTTTGCTCACTTCCAAATTCCTTTGGAATTGAGAGCTTTCTTCATCCCACATTTGAGGGCTATCATCATTTTCATTTTTCCTGTCCACAATTCCATGAGAAAAATAATAAATCTCACGGTAAGAGGTTTGTCGATAAGCAGAAGGACTATGGTTCACTCACCGCCACTCTGACACTTGCCTTTTTTCCCTGAGAAAGAAGTGGTCCCCGACCCAGGAGCTCAGGGAAAGCCAGCCTCTAATACTGGAAGGGAGGCCTCGAGTCCACCTCTCAAGACTAAGAGAAACGGGGCGCCTGGGTGACTCAGTCGTTAGGTGTCTGCCTTCAGCTCAGGTCATGGTCCCAGGGTCCTGGGATCGAGCCCTGCATCGGGCTCCCTGCTACGTGGGAAGCCTGCTTCTCTCGCTACCATTCCCTCTGCTTGTGTTCCCTCTCTCACTGTGTTTCTCTGTCAAATAAATAAAATCTTAAAAAAAAGAAAAAAGACTAAGAGAAATGGAGGCTGCCATTGACAGGATGGCCCCAAACTGTCTGGATTTCCTTATAAAACCAACCAGGCAAGTGAAGGCATCTATAAACACTACTCTGAAAGTCATTAAAGCAAGATTCCAGAGGAAACTGAAAGAGAATTGTCCATTAGTTACACAGGCTGAACATAAATGACTGCTTTAGAAATTCAACTTCCTAACAAGGGTTTTTAATTCAATCGCAACTTAAAAAAAAAAATCAGCAGCACCATGTACAATAAAAACTGGCTAGAAACTGGCATGAAAGAAAAGGATGGCCACGCAGGAATAAATCTCAAGTCTGTATCTGAGTAATTTTGCTACTTCTAAAGCAAGACAGGGTATGTGAACTCCAAAGAAAATCTGGCTGTAGAGGATAAAAATGGGTATTTTGTTTATAAGATGCAGAAAGCAAATTTAAAGGTGATAGTAGTCTTTTACTCCGGGTATGATGTAAAAGATTTGATTAGACCCCGGTATGGTTATTCATTTCTTCGGTAAAGCTTGGACTACAAAGCACCAGGTAAGAGAAGAAGGCCAAGCATCACTTTCGTTAACCAACAGGACATGTCGAGACCGTGGAAAGCAGTGCGACTCGAGGGTCAACCAGACTGGATTCAAACCCCATGTCTGCCACTTGCTTGATGCAAATTAATTCCATTTCCTTAATTTTCAAAGTCTCAGTTTCCTTCTCTGTAAAACAGGAATGTCCGTACTCACCTCACAGGGATTATTATGGAAGTTACAGAGCGTAAGGCTAAGCTAAATGATTGTTTTTTTTTTTTCCCCAGAAGGCCAAGCAGTACACTCAAATATATAAATAAGGCAATAAATAACACATGCATAGTAATTGCTAAAGAAATGGAGATCACTTTGGTCTCAGGTGGTCAGAGAAGAGGTCAAAGAAAAAAAAAAAAGGGCAGGGGGCCTTAGGAGCAGTTCAAACTCCCCATTACGAAGCTGAGCAGGAGATTTCCACTCATTGATATGGTTCTTGTGCTTCATGAGTCTGGGGCAAGTATTCACAGTCACTGCAATGAAACATACTTAGTGGTTCTTCACCTTTAAGGCATAGTTGTCCCCGAGGCTCTCATGAAAGACACGGATGGACCTGCTCACCAGAAAATGCTGACGACTTTTAAGAAGCAACGGGTCCCCAAGAAGCCCACTCACGGGCTGTGGCAAAAGACATACAATGCTAGACATCATGATACTATTGATTTTGAAACGAAGCCCAAGGTCACCCAGTTCAGCCTCATGAATCCAACACCAATTTCCTCTTCCATCACACCTTATCTCAGCGAATGGCACCACCATCCACCCTGTTGGGCAAGCTCAGAACCCAGGGGTTACCCCTGAAACTCCTTCCCCTTCACTGCCTTTCCATAGCTCTCATCTTCCACTAAGTTGCCCATTTCTCAAGTATGGTCTCTTATTTCCACTTTCCCTCTGTCCTAATCACTGTCTTTCCTCAGCAGGATTGCTTTAGCAGCATCGTAAGTGGTCAACTCACATTCGATTCTGCTCTCCCTCCAACATGGTCTATGCACAACGGGCTGAGTGAACATCTAAAAACGATCTCAAAAACACCTTCCCTAACCCCACCCACCCCAGCTTTTTTTTTTTTTTTTTAAAGATTTTATTTATTTGACAGAGAGAAACACAGTGAGAGAGGGAACACAAGCAGAGGGAATGGTAGCGGGAGAAGCAGGCTTCCTGCCGAGCAGGGAGCCCGATGCGGGGCTCGATCCTAGGACCCTGGGATCATGACCTGAGCCGAAGGCAGACGCGAAACGACTGAGCCACCCAGGTGCTCCCCCACCCCAGCTTTTAATAGCTCTCCATGGAAACTTCCATCGAAAGGAAGCTTTATCATTCTGTGGCTGTAACAAGGAGCAGTAGGACCCTCAGAATGCATAAGGGGAGAAACAAAGTGATGTGGAAGAAATTAAGCATGGCAGAGAAGAGAAGGAACATCAAAAATATTAAGAGCCCCCATGTATACTTTCAGTTACTTAGGAAACTTCAGTCTACATGCATAATACAACCAGTGTTCGGTATGGTAAACATTCCCTCTCCCCCTCCTCTAGTTTCAGAAATTAAGAGTACAAAGAAAAACCATTCATATCCCTAACACTCAGAATCATCTACTTTTAACATCTAGGCATATTTACATCCTTTAAAAAATATGAAGTATTTTAAAGATTTTATGCAATGCAAAATAGAAAGACAAATACAAAAATAAATCAACACAGACAATCTACAAAAATATCAGCATCAGGCAGAAAATCATTCCAGGCATCTTTGTACATGCACGGATGATTGGACTGATGCAGGAATCAGCATGCTAATACTTCCTCTTTTTTCTTTTCTCTGCCTGGAGATTTTTCTTCAGTTATTTTTTTTTTATTTTTTTATTTTTTTTACAGTATCTAGGCTTATAACTTTCACACTGTCCTGTTCCCATAATTCCCTGAGTTGTTTGGCATTAGTTCTACCTACACTTTAAGTAGTTGATACGCTCACTCTGCATCCCACATTGTCTCCATTTCTGAGATAGTTTGGATTCAGCTTTTAACGGAAGGATATCAGCATTTTTTGAAAATAGGACCACATCTGATTTGGCCACCGTTGTACCCTTCGTGTCTGTGCATAGTAGCTGCTCCAGAAACATTCACTGACTGGTAGGATTTAACTGCAGAACAGTATGAGAAACGGTTTAATCTCTTAAACCACATATAGTCTACATGTGGCCCACGGAAGGTAATCCGACATCTTGAATTCCTTGTACAAGAGCTGTAAGAAAGTAACTCACTAGAAATCACAATCTCACAAGATGCCTTATTTGAAGCTTTTCTTAGTCAATTGCAGTAACCTGCACGGTGGCTTACGAATATATAAACGCTTAAGGCAATATGCCAAAATTATATTCACATAAAGGGCAAACAACTTTATTCAGGTCAAGTTCAATTTCAGATTCCAGGCTGCTATCACACTGTGCTAGGATCATACTGGCACAGTCAAATATCTAGTTAATTATTTGTGACTGATTACCATTTATAACTCATCTCATCTGAACAGTTCCTAACTTGACTACTTTTCATAAATTCAAAACTCTAAGATTGTTTATAAAGTGCTTTTACCCTTTAGCAAACTTCTTTCAAGGTGAGACTTTCAGAACAAACAAGTCCTCACCGTGCAAGA
Organism: Procyon lotor; assembly: GCA_028646535.1. Lineage (NCBI taxonomy): Eukaryota > Metazoa > Chordata > Mammalia > Carnivora > Procyonidae > Procyon > Procyon lotor. The sequence goes on from CM053619.1 coordinate 37,337,241, forward strand.
ATCACAATGAACAACATGCCTCACTTAATTTGTACCTTTAATAGGAGAGGTCCTATAAAAGATTTTAAGTATTTTCAAATTACTTACCACATTTGCACCTTAGAGATTAAGTGCAAACTTTTAAAATGTGACCATGAGGTGCTAGAATGAAATGAAATTTGAAGGGCTTACTTAATATTTACAATCTGCTGCCAGCAAGCAGTAGTATAGTGAAGGAAGTGGCAGGGTTTGCCATATCCCCAAACTCCTATACCCAAGAGAAGGAAGCCAGCAGCCTTCTAGACAGAGGTCTGGGACCAGCAAAACAAAAAAATAAAATCAGCAGGGTATTATGAGGGTTTGAAGGCTTCCCAAAGAAAGAGTAAAGAATTACAAAAAAGCCATGCAAGTGACTTTTCAGATCTCTAACAATGTGTCTATCCTTTCTATAGGCATAAAGGATATAAGGACTGAACTGCCCTACCCTCCTGATTGCCACATAAGCAGCCTGGGACTTCCCTGACTTCTGGCACTGGCCCTTCATATAGGAACTCACTGTTGATGGGGCCCTGGAGAGCTACAATGGGCTCTCCTACCTTCTCAGTTGCCCAAGTTTAGAATTATTGCTTCTGGCCTAACAACACTAACAGTGGTCTCCTGACGGTTAACATCAATGACTTCTGGTGATGGGTACTGAGGAGGGCACGTATTGCATGGAGCACTGGCTGTGGTGCATAAACAATGAATCTTGGAGCACCGAAAAAATTAAATTTAAAAAAAATAAAAAATAAATGACTTCTAAATAAATGAAATGAGATACTCAAATTCAGGTGGGTTTTGCTTGCTCAAAACAGACATCAGCACCCAATTAGGACATTTCTCTTTCTTCTCCACTGAATGTTTTAAATATCCTAATGTTTATCGCTCTGATTTCCCCACCCCCCGAGCATAGTTTCTACTCCCTCATCTTAAAGAAACTGAGAAGCCATGGTTACACTCAGGCCAAATGCCTATTTTGGAACAGCATCAGTGTTTGCATAGCAGAAGCACCAAGCCTCTGCTGACCTGTTCCAGAGCTTCTGGAACATTCACAACCTAAACCCAACCGTGACCTTGTTCTGACAAACTACATCTGGCAGCACGGACACCAGGATTCCCCAGTCCCCAACTGAAGGCCAATTCACCCACCCCAAAGCAGTTGCCCCAAGGCCGTGGTAATTGTTTTCCATTACTGAGATTACCTTCAAGCAAAAATCCATTGCTTTTGCCTGAGCAACTGTTGGGCAAACATTTTATGGCAGATAGCTTGTTTGTAAGGCTTAATTTTTTTTTTTTATCTGTTCCCAAAGAGTTTAATGCAATACATAAACAAGATGAAGGTATGTTTAACAGAGAACTAATCCACACTATTTGGACCCCAAAGCAGTCCTTAGAGTTAAGCCTGGAATCAATAAAGTGCACAAATGTTAAGGCTTATACTTTTAGCTCATGCAGTAAAAGTTATAATTCAGAACTTTCCCTTTCACCTCTATTATATAATTTCATAAAAAGCATTTGAAAATCTGATCAAGCATGCATATCCTAATTGGCAGATTCCAAGATGAGCTCTAAGTATTAGGTTATTTTGCTGCTGGGGGCCAGGGGGGGGGGGCAGAGGGAAGGGGGAAAGAGACTAGTTTGAGGACCTAAGCTGACATCATGCTATTTCCATAAAACATTTTTGTCCTTTTTGGTGGCCTTCAGAGGCAAGCTGCCACTCTTTGCTTGGCAACTGGAAGAAATCAGATAGGGTTTGGGGTTAATGCAGCAAAAGGAAACAGCTTCTATTTAAAGGTCTTCGGGGGAGAGAGTAGGGAGTCCAAGAAAAACAAGATTCTGGAGTTTACAGTTCTTTAAATGTACTCCAGAAAAGCTGTTCTATTTCTAAGTTCCCCTCAAGTAGTAATGACAAAACAATATTAGGTAGCTAAAATGAAAAGAATAGAAATAGAACTTCCTTTACAAGAATGGTTTTTCAGTAACTCTAGGAAAACGGTAGAAGTAATGTAAGACTTTCTTAGCCTAAGCTAAAATTAAGTTAGCTTCAAAGTGGGTTAAAAAAAAAAAAAAAAGTCATCCTTGAGTTAATGAGAGGGATCTTAGGCCAAGTGGAAGCTTAAGAAATTCGGGTTTTCCAAGAGAATCCGCATTCCTCTTGAGCCTCTGTTTCCAGAAGGCTTAAGTTTAAAAGAATGGTTTAAATACTAGGAAAAACAAACAGTGGAACTGCACTGAGGCAGTGATGTAGGAAGTACATACTGGAAACTTTGTAACACTCCGAAGGTTAGAACTCCAGATGTAAGCGCTACAAGTCCAGCCAAGCCCTACCCTCCGTTCATACTGTGACGGTAACTGTCTAATGTGTGTATCCAGCCCATTCCTTTAAGCACAGATTAATGATCTACCCCACAACCTACCTCCTTCCCCCTCCAATTCACCCCCCCCCCACACACACACACTTCAGTAAATATGTAAGGAATGCCAAGAAGATCGATCAAAGCCTCTCTAGCTCTGCAGCAGAGCTTTATATCTTTATATAAAGATAAAACTAAAACAGGACAAGTGAGCCTAGGATGGAGGCAATAAGCAGTCCTCTTATTACCTGGAGGTCAGGCAACATTTCCACATGGAGTTATACACCGGCCTGTGGAGTTTTCTTGCTAGCTACAACAAACTACTTATCGCCAATAGATTTTGTCAGTGTCTGAGAATCAGCTGTATGAAACCTCTGCCAAGAAGAGCCAATTAAAATTGCAAAAACATCTTATTTGTTGGTTAGAGTCCATTCCACAGAGTGTTCCCCCCTCCCCTTCTTCCCTCTGTAACCTCCCACCATGCTGTCAAAGCCTGGATACAGCTGCAGAATCTTTGTTCATTTATATTTTAAAAATTTTGTCTATTAGCACAGCTTTGAATAACCCCAAAACCCCAGATGTTTCAAATGAGCGGGGGGGGGGGAAGGGTGCGGGCGGCAGGGATTGTTATGTGGTCCTTGGCATACCAAATTTGCTTAGTGAGCAGTTGCATAATGAAAACAATCCTAGAAGTCAGGAAAACCAATACAAGGAAAATCTACAGCCCTAGCAGATGTTCCCAGGGCCGGTCTTCGCTCATCATCTCCTCTCCACAATTTAGTAAAGCAACATTAGGTGCTTATGCTAATATGCAGAGCATGGTTTGCAGCCAAAGTGGGGTTTTTGCACAGTAAGTCAAAACAGCCCATTCTGAAAATTGGACTGAAGTCTTCCGTTTGGTGCCAGGCAGAAATGCACAGGGACAAGTTTGGTCAGGGACCAAAGAAAGCCAATATTTTCTGGTGATTGCAAAAGAGACTCCGCAGCCTCAGGGAGGGTGCCAACTCTGAAAGCTCTCTGAACAGAAGAAAAGAAGTGTGAGGCCAGGTTAAAAACAATACCCAAGGGGATCTGGGATTTTCTACATGCCTGAGGAAGAACCGGACACCCTAGGTGGAGGAATTTGAGTGAATACAACCTAAGAACAAGTCATCTGCCCAAACCAGGAATTTAAGGGGAAAAAAAAAATTCCAGGTTAAACAAAACAAAAAAAACCCTATGCTGCGTATGTGTTTCAGAATTAAACTCACTTCTGGATTCATGGAAAGGCACAAGAAGGAACCATCATGGGCTGAAGCTTCAGCATTTAGGATTTCTTCAAGAACTCTACCAGATCAAGCTCTTAATGCTCAGAAGTGAAAAGGTCAATGCCAACTTTTCTGGTCTTCCCTTAAAAAAGCACAGAGGCCGGTTAAAAAGTTAGGTTTTATTATCAGTCCAACCAGGTTTATATTTTAGGTCCACCACAAACAGCTGCTCTCCGAACCTGAGCAAGTTAACACCTCAGAGAGACTTAGTTTCCTAGTTGGGAAGGGGAAGGAAATCTTGAGATTTTTGAGCCTAGATGTAAGTGAACTTAGCTTTAGGGACCAGCTGACAGTTTCTACTCCTTTCTCCGTCCTCTCCACAGCTCAACATCCTCACTAAGCCCCCAGAGACCTCAGGGTCCCCTTTGGGCCTTCCTATTCACCCTTTCCCAGGATTTTCTGGTTTAACTCTGGAGCAGAAGCGGGAACATTATCTACAGTCTTACAAGTAAAAGAGACCTATCCGCAGGATTGATCCTGGAAGAGCACAAAGTGCTGAGAGCTCTGCTTCCACACAAGGATCCAGCTGGGTTCTCGCATTTTCCCCAGAACAGACAATATACAAAGCACAGATCAGAGCCTAGACAGGGGCACTAGAGAAAACTCAGATCTGAGAGCAGAGCTGCCACGCTCAGACACACGGCCCCCAGCAGCAATGGGAAATCCATGATGGAGACCGTGCAGACCTGAGACCTGGCCTGCCTTGGGAAGGAGACCACCCCACACTGCGGGCTCCACTTCCAGGTCAAGGGAAGGTCAGTGAAGCTGTCACCTCAACTCTGTGTGCAGGGGTCCTTCCTACTACAGATGGAAGGGTGGGGGGCAGCTGGGAAACAACAGGATAGTTACTTGGAGGAGGAAAGAAGCAAATAAACCTGTAAAGGGCAAATAACAGGAACAGCAAAAGGTTAGTAGAATAGTATATAAAGGATTCTTGAAAATTAGGAGAAAATAAGCCAATAGGAAAGGAGGTGTGTTAAAAAAAAAAAAAAAAGTATGATCAGCTGCCAAATCCTAAAAGAAGAAATACAAAAGGCTGATTTTGGTCTGCATTATGGGATTTTTCCTCTGGAAACGTTCCCTCTCCCCTGTATTCTGCTGCTTAGATGCCTTCTACTCATCCTTAAGTCTTGGCTTAAATATGTCCCACAGAAGCCTTCTATCTTTTGCAGATGGGGGCACATCTGATAGTATCGATCCATTTTATTATAACGGGATAATGGACCCTTCCCCTGGACTGTAGGCACATGCATCCATCATGTTTGCTATGACGTCCTGTACACCCAAAAAAGGGCCTGGCACTCAGATACTCAAATTCATTCAACAAATATAAAGCACTCCCCAGGTTGTAGGCGTTATTAATGCAAGTGGGAAAACTTTAAAATCACTAATAATAAGATAGATGCATTAGAACAATGACAAACCATTGCTGGCCTTAATAGGCAATTTGTTTTTAACGATAATACATGGTGTCTGCAAAGATTAAGATAAAATGAGTGCTTGGTTGAAATGAGATTTAATAACTCTCTGAAGGTAATGTAACAATATGGATCAAGAGCCTTAAAGTCCACACTATGTAGCCTAATCATCTCACTTCTAGGAGACTATCCTAACTCTCTATAAAAAACTGATCTACACGGATATTCACTGCCTTGCCTACATTAGTAAGAAGCAAAAAATAACATCATTGCCCAAAGAAAATGGTAGAAGTGATTCTATATAATGCGTACTGGACACATTGTTGTGTTCAGTATGAAACATGGTGTCCAATGAAACACATTGTGTTTTCAAAGAATATTAACGACATGGGAAATTACGTTTTAAAGTTGTGGCAACATCCATAATCTATAATTCACCGTATTAACCATTTTTAAGTGCATAGTTCTGGGGCATTAAATAAATCCCCATTGTCCCACTCCGAGCAACCTCCAGGCTACTTTCATTTTCCCACACTGCAGCTACCCTGGGAACCCTAACTCACCATCCCCCGCCCCTTTCCCTCACCAGCTCCTGGAAACCAGCGCTCTACGTCCTACCTCCTCCAAGGCGACAGCTCTAGCATCCCCTGCGTGGAACTCTTGGTTACTGGCTTATTCTCTCGGCATCAGGTCCTCAAGGTTCACCCATGTTGTAGCATGTCTGAATTTCCTTTTAAAGGCTGAATATTCCACTCTACGCATGTGCCATTTTTGTTTACCCATTCATCTATTATTAATGGACAGTTGGGTGGCTTCGACCTTCTGGCTATCATGGAGAATGCAGCTGGACACATCACTAGGAATATCTGCTCGAGTCTCTGCTCTCGGTTATTTGGGGTATATATTCCCAGGAATTGCTGTGCTGTAGGGTACTTCTCAGGTTTAATTTTTTTTGGGAACTGCCATACTGTTTTCCACAGCAGATGCACCACTTACAGTCCCACCAGTGATACATGAGAGTGACAATTTCTCTGCATCCACAATAACACTTGTTCTCTTGTTTTCTGAATAACTGCCCTCCTATGGTGGTGGCATCTCCCTGTGGTCTTGTTTTACGTGTCCCTAATGATCAGTGATGCTGAATATTTTTTCGTGCTTAATGGCCACTGCATATCTTCCATAGAGAAATATATACTTAAGGTCTTTGCTTACTTTTTAATTGGGTTGTCACGATGTCTTTTTTAATATTTATTTTAACGAGCACACATGCAGGGGTTAGGGGTGGGGAAAGAAGCTGACTCCCTGCCGAGCAGGGAACCACAGCCCAACTCTGGCCCTGATGACCGAACCCAGGCCCATGAGATCACAACCTGAACCAAACCCAAGAATTGGCCACCACTTCAACAACTGAACCACCTAGGTGCCTCCGTCAATGTATTCTTTAGTGACAAAAATAGCATCTAAAGATGTATATAATTCTTAGCATACCAGGAAAAAAAATTCATAAGAAGGAAATTTAACAAAAGATTAACAAAGATTACTTCTTGATAGGAAGATTGCAACTTGGGTGTCTGGGTGGCTCAGTCAGTTAGGAGACTGCCTTTGGCTCAGATCATGATCCCAGGTTCTGGGATCGAGTCCCACATGGGGCTCCCTGCTCTGCGGAAAGCCTGCTTCTCCCTCTCCCTGCTGCTTCCCCTGCTTGTGCTGTCAAATAATAAATAAATAAATAAATAAAATCTTAAAAAAGAAAAAAAAAAGAAAAGAAAAAAAAGGAAGATTGCAACTTAATTTCTTCTTTACACTTTATTTGCAACATGCCTAACAGAAACAACTGGAGGAAAGGAGATGTTTAAAGATCTGAATCCAACCACAAAGTCAAGGTTTCAATTAAGAGCAGCACCTTAAATTTCTAAAAGTAGCCTCTAGGAGAAAGACTCCACCTCCTCTGCTTGTCCTGCCACGGGGTGGAACAGGTGCACTCAAGAAGCCACGCATCCTCAGGACGCCTGGGTGACTCAGGGGGTTAAAGCCTCTGCCTTCGGCTCAGGTCATGATCCCAGGGTCCTGGGATCGAGCCCCGCATTAGGTTCTCTGCTCAGCGGGGAGCCTGCTTCCTCCTCTCTCTCTCTATGCCTGCCTCTCTGCCTACTTGTGATCTCTGTCAAATAAATAAAATCTTTGGGGGGGGGGGAAGAAGCCACACGTCCTCTGAGGGCTGCTGGCAAGAATCGCTGGCCCTGGACAGGACCCCACCCTTTCATTCCCCCCAATTTACATCCTCCAGACTCCTCATCAGCCTCCAAATAAGTACAACATACAGAACTTGGAAAATAGTTCAAACAAGACGAACCTATCAACAGACAGAATTATATGAAACCAGGGGTGCCTGGGTGGCTCAGTAGGTTAAACATCTGTCTTCAGCTCAAGTCCCGATGGGATCGAGCCCAGCATCATCAGGCTCCCCGCTCAGCTGGGAGCTTGTTTCTCCCTCTCCCCCTGCTTGTGCTCACTCTCACACGTGAACACTTCCCCCTCCCCCCCCCAAAAAAAAGTTCTATAAAACTACATGGCCATGCAAAGAACCTGTCTTGAAACATTAACATAGATCCTTCTAATAGGGTCCCAATTATTCACACTAGATCACTTTATCCTTGAACATCAGAGCAATTTGACAATTCCTAGAAAAAGCACCACGAGACTAAGTGATTTGAGGAATATAAAGCTTTTCAGCATTCAGGGGAATACACTCCCACTAATAATCACTCGTATGTTATACTTTGTTAGACTATTAGGCAAACTTACTTTACCATTTTTTGTAATACAGACTTCACGAACATAGACTTCCTGCCTCTTGGAGGGCTATTTCCATGCACAGCACATGGGACAGAGGTGCTGGTCAGGGAGGGCTGAAGGAAAATCTGATATCTTCATTTTACCCAAACAAAGACTTGAGGAAAAAATGAGACTGTCCTATCAGATCCCTTAAAAATAAAAAAAATAAATAAAAAAAAAGATTTAAAAATTTAAAAAAAAAATCCCTTAAAAACACCAGAACCAAAAAAAAAAAAAAAAAAAAAAATACCAGAACCGATTTTAGACCTCAGAAAATTGAAGCATGGATCTAGCTAGGTTGACAGTCCTTGATGCTGGTGTTCCCCTCCCCTGAATCTTCCCCCCTCCCCCACCACCAAACCCTACATCAGAAGCTAGGAAATTAATTAGATGCTGTGGGTGTTGCCAGAATTCCTGTGGTCTATTTCAAGAGGTAGTACATTTACACATCCTGTTGTGAATGGAGCAAACACAGTTTCTCCTGCTCTAGTCATTAGATTCAAAAGGAAAATACTGATCAAGTCTTCAAAAGAAAAAAAAAAAAGCCATAAAAATAAGTGCTTTAACAAGGCAAACATTGTACTTTACATTGTCTTTAAGACCGTTTTCACTAAGGCTGTAGCGATGCATTTAACAACTAAGATTATGTTCTAACCATACAGTTGTCAGCGGTTTCCTTCACAGAAATAAAGGTAATACAGAACACTTCCCATTCTCCATCACTTCCAACAGTTCCCCCACCCGGACTGGAGGGTCCCAGTGCTCTGGCCAAAAAGTAGTGAGCAGGGTGTCCTTTGTGAGCAGAAACACTGAGGAGCCCATGTGGGTGGATGCTCTGGTCTCCTTCCCTAGCTTCTGAAGGAGGCAGCCTCTGGTTCTAGAGGTCGATATCATACAAGACCACGTGGATAAGTCCCCTCACGGTAGACACGTACAGCAAGGAGGAAGCAAACCTCTGATGTTAAAAGCCACCACCATGACTGGGGGATGAATGTGTCACTAGGGCCTGAAATGGCCAGTCCTGACCAGTACTATCAAAGCATAACAGTATTAAATACAGAACATGGTACCAACCCCATAGGAGTCTCCCGAGGTTAAAGAGAGGGGGATGCAAGGCAGTCCTATTTATACTTTGGGAAGACAGGAAGCTCAGAGTATAGTCTTTCCACCTGAACTACCAAGACCGGGTTCTCAGAATACTCAACAAAGATCATCACATACCCGATCTCTCCTTTTCCTGATAACACAACTCCAAGAACCAGGGTGTTAGCATCCTAAATTATGTGTCACTCCATTTCTATGACTTTCTCCAGAAGCACCCCTAAAACTTATCTTCTGGGCAGTCTCCATCAGCAGCATCTTAGACTTGCCCTCTTGTTCATTTATGGAATTGCTCCAGGGTTAAAAATATGGAGTACTAATAGACACAATTCCTAGGACGAGAGAATAAACAGTCTAGGGGTAGACAGAGTGAAAGCATGTGCCTTCTTCATTCCTACCAGGATCCCCAGAATCTGAACCCATTAATCTACTACCACCAGCATCATCCACACAGACAGGAGTCCAAAATCTTTTTTCTCTTGCTGTTTTAAAGTCCGTCTTATAAAATTCTGGGATCTAGTTCATTCTCGAGCACAAGACCCTCCAAAAACCTCCTCCTGAAATCACGCAGAGGGGCAGTGGCTGGGTTATGTACCTCCCTTGATTAGCTGAGAGCAAGCTCATTCCAGCTGTTTCCTTCTGTATTAATACCCGAGAGAGAAGCAGAGAGGAGGAGTCAAGACCAGCTGAGTGCTGAATGCATAAAAATGTTTGAAGAATTCCATTTTCTGAGGGTTCTTCCTCAAGAATGAGAGGATAACATTTTCAACCTGGTTGGTTGAAAGACATGGCCCTTCCTAGGGAGCCATACCCTGAAAGACAATACATGGAAAGACAGAACTACTCTGGGTAAACAGGATGTGTTTAACTGAATAATCCTCAGTAACTATCCAGGGAATGACTACTGCTCAGTTGTCATCTCCACGGCCTTTACTTTCACCCCATGACAATAAAGCTCCACCCTCAACACAGCTCCCATCTGTAAACCTCCTCCTGCCTACACCAACAGATCCCCTTCTTCCCTCAGCTTTCCTATGCCAGAGCCCCTGGGTTTTCTTCCTGCCTCACTGACAGCCCGCCTTCCCCTGTCTGGCACGCTCATTCTCATCTATACAACCAATGGAGGTGAGGGTTCTGCTCTGCTGTCTCGGCCCTCTCCCCCAGGCACACCATCCTTGCCATGGCATCCAATTCTACCTGTAAGCAGATGAATCACGTTTGCTCCCCAGCTCTGGCCACCCCTCTCAGCCCCAGGGCCCGAATCCAGAAGCCTTCCTGACATTCGCCTTCAGCCCTTTTGGAGATCTCTGAGGCATCTCTTTCGACAGATTCCAAAATCCTATGCTTTTCCCCCCCAAAACCTGGTATTCTCATTCACCACACAATACTGAGTGACACCATCACCCCTGATTATTGACACTTCTCCGTCCCCTTCCATAGCCAATTCATCACCATGTCCAGCTGATTGCACCTACGTAGATCCTGGATTTAGCAATATCTCTCCACTATGACCTCTCCAGTTGTGGGAAATACCTCACCAGACTGGGGACTGGCCTCCCATTGGGTTTCCCCACTCACTCTTGCCCACTTCTCATTAGTTCTCCACATGACAGGTGTGGTCCTTTCCAAGGAAATTCTGATCAGGCTACCTTCTTTCTTAAAGCTCTGGGAAAGATCCTCATGGGTCCTGGGCTAAAGGACAGGGTTGAAGAGTTCTATTCACGACCAGCGAGGTGGTCCCTCCAGCTTTTTGTCACTCTGCACCCTCACTCAGAGCACTTCAGAGGGTGGGGGGATAGACAAAACAGGTGAAGGGTACTAAGAGGTACAAACTTCGAGTTCTAAGTCTCGGGGATGAGCCCAGCTAGCTCAGTGCGTGGAGTAGGAGACGCTCAAGTCTTGGGGATGAAAAATACATCCCAGGAAAGAGTCACTATCATAATAAGGCTGTATTGTGACAGAAGGAGGACACATGTACCGTAGCATTATATCATGTATAGAATGGTCAATTCGCTACATTGTACACCTAAAACTTTGTGTGTCAACTATACCCCAATTTAAAAAGATTTGCCAACTAAACCTGTAAAGCGGGGGGTTAAAAAATAGTATCAGTGTTCCCTGTACTGATCAGTCATTTTCATGAAACATGATCAGTATTTTGGCTTCATAAGGTTTATCTTGGAATTGCCATAGCCGTGCAGCCATGGTCATGACTATGACTGCTTAAAAAGAATCTATTACTGCAGATATGTAATACTAAATGCTTGCTTTATGACTTTACAGTCGTTAAAAAAAAAAAAAAAAAAAAAAAAAAAACCAACCTTAAGACTGTTAGATTTGCTTTAAAAACTCCAGTAACTGAAGGCTGGCTTTAGGTTCCCAAAACACAGTGCTCCCTTCCTTATAGGAAGGAGGTCTGTACATGCTGGTTGCTTCACCCAGAAAGCCTTTCCCTTTCTCACTTAAGTCCTTTTCATCCTTAAGAGCTCATCCAAATGTGGTTTCCTTAGGTGAGATTTTCCAGAACCCCAAGTCAGGCCCCCTTTTTATCCACTAGCAGAGTCCTTACACCTTTCCTCTATAATTCCATAAGCAGTCTATAGTAATTTGTCCACGTGACTGGATTAGTGGCTGGGTCCATGACTAGAGGGATTACAGCAAAGATGGTCTCAGTTTGGCTTATGCATATCTCCAGCATTAGACACTGTGCTTGGCAGATAAAGCAATGCTAATGGAGATACATATACATATTGTTGGGTTACGGCTAGATCATAGCCTAAAATCTTTTACCTCACTTCGTGAAATTCTCCTGCAAACCTGTATTAATGTTCAAATAAAAGCAAACTACGTAAAATGAGAAAGATCTGAGGGTGGAGCAGAAAGGAGTTGAAAGAATTAAGTCGTATAGATGAAGGACATGTTTCCAGAGCTGATTTCAAATGTTTGGAAGTTATGGAAGTAGGAAATGATAAAAAATATAGGAATATTTTTAAATAAGCTGAATATCAAAAGTAAAACAAGGTATCACATCACTTTCAGCAAATCTCTCCTTTATCAAACTTTAGTATATCAAGAATTCACAGATGCTGACAAATTAAAGCCCTATCAGATAGAAACCTGAAACAGGACATCTGGTGAACACATTAAAAAAAAAAAAAAGCACACCGCCAATTTTAAGAGAAGCCAAGTTTGTGATGACCAGATTGCATCCGACTCTGGGTAAGTTCAACATAATTGATCTCAGCAGTTCAAAAAGATGGGCAGAGCAGGCATATAGCAAACCTAATTACAAAGTTTTCCTACCTCGGGTAAGGACAGAAGAGAGAACACTCCTAGAAAGTAAAATGGTAGGATTGAATTAATCTTTTATCAAACATAAACTCATTCCGTGTATCTTTGAAACCTCAATTTAATGTTTGCCAGGCTTGACTGCTCTTGTTTTATATCCTCCTCTCCCACCAAAATATAGGACAGGAAATTAAAGAGCATAGTCTTACAAATAGATTTTCTACATTTTAATGTGAGTGATGGGTGTGGTGGGGGGAGTAAAGGGGAGACAACATCTGGATCCAAAAAAAAAAAAAAAAGGGTAATGTTTTAAAAATAAGTAAATCCATGAAGAATTTACCTTTCCAAAGCCACTTTTTTGGACAAAAGATCACAAAAATCCATTTTTGATTAAAAAATGAATCCATAATCACGATCTATATTCAAATACTAACCTAACCTAGTTGCTTAGTCATAGAATTCAGGCAACACAACCTCTGCACCTCATCCATAAAATAACCTGTCCTCATTTCTTTACAAAGATTGAATAAGATAGCTGTGTGAAGTGCTTAACACCCAGCCATACACAAAGGCCACAGGCAATAGATTTTAGCTACTGTTATTTCCAGGAGTTAGCACAGTGCCTGGTAGATAACAAGTACAAGAATGTATTAGATTTATGGTAGCCAACCAGATGGAAGTCTTCAAGCCTCAACACCAACCACAAAACTGAACACTTCATAGAAGAGCCAGCTTTTTTAAAAAGGAGGCAAGAAGGAGAGGGATAAGGAGACAGTAATGGAGATTATTTTAAAGGTCAAATTTGCACAAATAGGATTTGTGCATGCAAAAGCATGCAGTCTTATAAACTCAAAGTAATCCTAGAGTTCTGTCTCGCTCAAAGAATTGTAAGCAAGCTTTAAAAAAATTTTTTTAAAAACCCCACAAGTACACACCTCATAGGGCTTTTCTCCTCTCCCTTAACTCTGTTCAGTTTCAGGAACATTGCATCCTGATTTACTGCTTCCAACCTGATTTCCTCTGATGCACTTCTCAACACAACTTTGTATGCCCGCTACCACCAACCACTTCAGGTTAGGCTCCCATTACTTCAGCCTTCACCATGCCTCCCACTAAGTCAAAAACAAAGGTGTGCTCCTAGTATTTCCTCTACAAATGAGAAGAAAGGGGGACTCCAAAGTGATTACTTGGACCAAAGAACTCTGCAAAAGTCCACAAAAATCAAAACAATACAAATACCAGATTTCAACTCTTAAGAAGCTCACATAAATTGAACAGTAAAAATCGTTGGCTTAGCCCCATCAGAAGTCAGAAAAATCTAACATTTTACATGCTGCTAAAAAAACAGCATGGAGGGATGAATGGAGCTTTTTTTATTTCCCTCATCCTAAACCAACCAACTCCATTCCTGCTTAAGACTAATTCCCAGCAACTGAGGATTTGTTTTGCATGAAACTTTCAATATTTTATGACATTTTTTAAATTCAGTACCATACGATTATTTTTTCAAAGATGCTGTCTTCATATGGAAGAATTTTAAAAGGTGGAAATATAAGCACTGAGCAGCAAGGTGATCAAGTTCTCCCATCTTCCTTATCCTCAAGAGATCAATACCTAGGGAGGGCATGTGGCAAACAACCAGCCCAGGGATGACAAGTAACTTTGCTGGTCTTCATGTCAATTCCAATTAACTGATATTTAAGGCTACTTGGAGTACAGAGTCGAGGATTCTGAAATTGAAAGAGGATCATGATTGCTGCTCTCTGCCACAGCCCCTGGCAAGAAGGTCACATACCCACTACCCCCCTTAGAGAGGCCAACTCCCTCACTAAGAAGGGGACAGGGGCCTAAACTGGATTCAAACCAAGATTACCTAATTTCTTGTCTAGCACTTCCCATGGGATTTTTTTTTTTGTACTTACATGTTTTATATAGAAGTATCTTTTAGATCTCTATGCATCTAAGTCACGCTTACCTAGTTAAATTTTATTTTTATTGAATTTTTTTTTTTTTTTTAACATTTCATTTGAGACACAGCAAGCACACGATGCGGGAGGGAGGAGAGGGACAAGCAGACTCCTCACTGAGGGAGGGGAGGCCCACGTGGGGCTCAGTCCCAGGAAGCTGCGATCATGACCTGAGCTGAAATCAGACGCTTACCAGACCAAGTTATATTTTAAATTCCTGAGTGAACAGACCCTCTAATTCTTATGAAAACCCTCCTCTTTCACATCAGCAGCTAGTGCATGCTTCTGGGCACCGCAGGGCCAGGAGCAGATGACCAGCGGCTTCTGCAGATGGGAACATACCACACTCCCCTCTCCCCTGCTTATTCTCTCTGCCCCCCGATGTTCCAGCACACAAAAATAACTCTCAAGTGCCAATTTTGCTCTTGTGTTGGAAATTAAGACCAAGAACAAGTAGAACAAGGACTGTGGGTGAGGCTCAGACAGGTAAATAGCTATTTAACAATTAGCAATTCTTTCCACCGCCACCAACAGACACCCCCCACACACACGTACCTCTCACCCGCAGTACTTGGTGAAAACCGAAATTTGCATGGAGGCATAATGAACACCAGACATTTGGAAAGACCTGACCACCTCGTTTCCCACATGCAGGTGTTTCCATGGTGTGTACTGTCTCCTGCAGAATGTAACCAGCCAACCTGACTACGTGAAAGGCCCTCAATTTGGGAAGCTTGGATAGGAAAACACACTGGGGTTCCTTCCCCATTAATGCCCATGCGACTGACAGGCCCGTGGTTAGAATGGCGTCGTAAACCATGACCCAGACGGAACCTGAGTCCAGTCAAACCTCGGTACCCAGGTGCCATTTTGCTGAGAACAGAGGAACGCAGTATGGGGCCACACAGCGAGCGTCAGAATCAGTGAAAATTCTGGCCGTGGGAAGCTCCACAGGTCCAAAGACCCAGCGCCCCAGAGAGAGAATAAGAGAAATATCTGTAAAACGTTAACACTGAGACAAACCAGTGAGATCTATGGAAACCCCCTGTACCATTTTTCACCTTTCCTAGGTCTAAAATAAGTTCAAAGTAATAGTTTGAAAAAAAAAAAATAGTTTGAAGGGAAAACAAAATAAAAACCACCACTATTTCTTCCAAAGGCTTAAGGAGGAGCTTGATGAGAAAGAACCCCAAGTAGAGCCAGGGGCATTTTATTCATCCACAGAGGAGAGGTGGCTGGGGTCTCAGGAACAAGCCCCCACTCACTGCCCCGCCCTCGATTCAAAGTTTTTTTTTTTCCCAGAAAACTGAGCAGTATTTGAAAAGGCAGGCTATAATCCAAAGCAGGCAGTAACCTCAATAAAGCAGGAACAAAGAAGCAGTCACGAAGGGGGCATGGAAGCTTCCTACCCTCAACGCTTAAGTCCTATCAAAATTTTTCAAAATTATTCATACATATCAAGTCAGCAGTGGTATTTTTTTTTTCCACTTAGAACTTTTTTTTTTTTTTTAATTTTTTATGTATCTATTTGACACACAGAGAGATCACAAGCAGGCAGAGGGGCAGGCAGAGAGAGAGAGAGAGAAGAAGGCTCCCCGCTGAGCAAAGAGCCCCATTCGGGGCTGGATCCCAGGACCCTGAGATCATGACCCGAGCTGAAGGCAGAGGCTTTAACCCACTGAGCCACCCAGGCGCCCCTCCACTTAGAACTTCTTAATTTTGAACATGGCTCAGAGACTCAGCAATAAAGATGTCCGAGAATATTGCAGGGAAATTCATCAAGGGGAGCGGGGAAAGAGCCATCATTCTGGAGTCATTTTCAAAGGAACTTCAAAATCTAGGACATGAAGAAAAATTTTCCAAGGAAAAATTATAAGACTTATGTCATTTGGATTTTGAGAAAGGTATCCATAAACAAACGTGTCATCAGATTGGTCATGTTGTGTCTTTTGTGTTTCTATTACTGTCTCTGTATTTCCAAGGTCAAAACCTCAAATCAACACCAATGAAACCATGAAATAAAGGTATAACTTCTGTATTTGGCTGTTCTCCTGCCCAGAAATAAATTCTTAGGGTGGAGTTTTATGGAGTTTTTGTTTTTTTTTTTTTTAACATTTTTTAAAAATTTTATTTGACAGAGTGTGTTTGTGTGTGTACAGGGGAGCAGCAGGCAGAGGGAGAAGCAGGCTCCCCAGTGAGCAGGGAGCCCGAAATGAGGCTCAGTCCCAGAACTCTGGGGTCATGACTTGAGCCAAAGGCAGACACTTAACCAACTGAGCCCCCCAGGCACTCCAAGGGCGGAGTTACCTCTACTACAGAAGGCAAAACCAGGTAAACTCGGTTACATTTAGTCACTCTTCACATCTTGTTTCGGGGGCTACTAAAAAGATGTGCATTTGCAGATTAACTAGATACTAATTGATCTGTGCATATATACTTCAGGTAATATATAAGATGCAAAAATCAGCTCTGGTGTAATATCTCAGTGTAAGATAAGAAACATAGGAATGTGGCCTGTTCCCGAAGAATCAAGTGTTAAAATTGAAAAGACAAAAGTCAAAGAAATGTATGTAATTTCAAGTAGTCCTCTCCCTTGCTCACGGATCCTCATCCAAAACAAATTCAAAGTCGTATTCCCAGACTGACCATCTATATAAAAGAAACCTATGATCCTTAACAAAGCTCCTAGACTTTAGAGCAAGATGCATATTCATGTCTAGAAGGCACATCCATTTTTCAAATAGAAGGTATCTAGTGCCTACTTCGTTTGTGGATTCCTTTTTTTTTTTTTTAAATACAGATTATTGGATGAGCACCTATACTTACTGGCAACAGCACCTAAGAATCCAGGCTCCAGAGTACAAAGGTTTATGAGCTACCGAGCAGCAGGAAGGTAACACTGGGTAGAAGTTGGGACTAGAGATTTAGGTGGTCACAATTGTGTGGTTCCATCAAGTCACTTCAATTCTGCTGGCCAGCTCCACAGCTATAAATTCAAGGACCTGAACTATATAGTCTCCACAGTCCTTTCTCGCTTTAGAATTCTAAAAACATGGGGTGCCTGTCTGGCTCAGCTGGTGGAGCGTGCAACTCTTGATCTTGGGGTTCTGAGTCCAAGCCCCATGTTGGGTATAGAGATTACTTTATAAAATTCCAAGAACGTGGCTCTTCCTGATCCTGTGACTACAAAATTCACAAGAAGGACAACAAAGGGAGGATTTAGATGTATATTAATCCAGATTCATAACCTACATTTAAACACAAGCATGTTTTTATCACCTACCATGTAACTTAATATCAAATCCAATGCTCTCTTAGTTCTAAGACCAAAAGCTCTGCCCATCTCACGTGAACGTGTTCTACCATTTCAGTTAAATATCCAAAGAAAGTCTCCATATAGTTGCGGGCTGTTAGGACAAGATACACAAAATATTGAATTTAACATAAAAGGGAGACACAGGAAATGCAAACATGGACCAAAAAGCTAATAACGCATTTTGAAATTTTAAGATAAAACTTGGGCCTTCATTAGTTCTGCACTAATGAGAGTCAGCCAAAGGTATCTTGTTCACAATCTTATCTAAGTTGTTATCACAGATGTTTAATTTTTCCTGAGTTTGTGCTTTAAATCATAGAAAGCATTACTATAACGAGAGAATACAAAGTTTAATAAACCCAGAGCCTCATGGAACGAGTTACCCCTCCTCTAGCCCATCACCATTCATCTTAATTATTCTTCTACCGCATGGTATTAGATTCGCTTTAGACACTACAGCAAGTCTTAGTGTATGTGCTGCCGAAGCGAGCACAACAGCAAGTCTTAATCACAACTACTCCAGCTCCCGCCTGATAATTAATCTTCATAAAATATAATTTTGCAAGTTAATTTGCATCACATAAGCACAGACTCCACTCAATACTAGCAGGTGCTGTGGTGTTTGATGGTACAATTAAGCAAAAAGGGAAAATAAAGACCATGCATCTCAACTTTTATCTCTTAACCTCCATTTAGACCTAAATAAAAATCAGTCCTGCATGCTTCTGAACTGCTTAATGTCCATTGGACTTTTTAAAGGCACACACATGGTAGAGAGAAAATTTAAGAATGAGGTTTTCCATCTTAGTGAGTCATTCAGATTGAAGAAAGTAACGTAAAACTAAACAGAAGTCAACTTAATGATCAAACTCAGCATGTGAAAAAGTTGTATTTATTAAGATTTTGAAATCAGGCGAATGACTCATAACACGATCATTGTTTTGTAATCCACCTATTAAATGCCAAACATCCATGCACGGCTTATGACTACAAGTGCACCAAAGAAAAACACTTCGAAATAAGATCAAAGTAGGATTTGAGCCAGTCGCTACACTGTAAGTAGTTAAGAATCAAGTTGCAGTATCTAAGAATTTGTGTGTCATCTCCCATTTTCATGTTTGAAGAATTATAGTTGCATGCACTAAATCAAAAGGAAAATACATTAAGCTCATTTACGGCCTCTTAATTTCAAGACCAATCCAAATGGAAACAAGAGCCTTCACAAGCACATGCCTAGCTTTCTTGAATGACAGTTTTATTCCAATGACAACGGTATCACAAATCCTACATTGTTAATTTAAGGAAAGGAAGAACGAATGAAAAGGGAACAGGGGTTGGCTCCTTATCTGTACAGCTTCAGACAGTCAATAACTACTTGCCGTGAAATACAGGTATTTACTGCATCTGCCTGGTCTCGAGGGCACCAGAGTGCAGACCAGTGGCCTGACCCCCTCGGCCCCCGCGTCTGCTCTGACAGGGCGGGAGGGCAATGCCAGGTCCCCACTGGGCAGGAGCATCTCCCAAGCACAGATCAGGACAGTAGCAGCAGTACACGAGTTGTTCTTTTGCAAAACTGAACCCACATGAAAACCCATCTTCTGTTCCGAACTGCGGCGCTCTGTAGCACCCCTCTGACTTTCTTCAAGGTTTTGGATCCGGTTTATAAGGATCACCCAAGTTTAGCGCCATGGAGAAGAAATAACTATCACTACCAAGGAGCCAGCAGTTCTGACAACACGCAGTTTTTAAAACTGACTTTTAAATAGGCTAGTTCTTATTGCCCTTGTAAATGTGTATGTGCAAATCCAGTCTCCGTGTCTCACCTCTGGTCATATTTCCATGCTGTCACACTCAACCTCCAACAGGATGTGGTCCTCAGTGGAACCGGCTTCGTAAGAGACCCCCTTGGAATGGTGTCAAAGCCGTGCACCTTCTAAAGTTACTTTCTAAGGTCCGATACAATTTATCTTTCACATGGGGGATGCAATGCTTTCATCTCCTGTAGCTGCCCTCTTCTGCAAACTAAGAACCATTTAAAAAGATACCAAATTCCGTGTTGGCACAGAAGCAGTCGGTGGGGGAAAGCACGTAGTTCTGTACAAATCTGTGGAATGTGCTTTTCTGTTGGGGATCGGCACCGGCAATATCCCCAATGTATGCCCCCCTACCCCTCGGCCCGTCCATCCTGGCCCATGCTGCTCTCTGAACGTGAGTTCCTTGCACCCCTTCCTCCCCTCGCCCCGGTTATTTCCTTCCCATTAGAAAATCTTCCCCATATCTTCAAAGGAAACCCTCTGTATCCTCCAAGCCCAAATGGAAAGCTACTTCCTCCTGAGCCCAGAAAACCTCTGCCGGCCCCCACACGCTTCAACAACCCCTATTTCATTTGGATTTCTATTTCAAGGTTTTCTTCATCCAGTGTCGCCCTCCACTCTGATGCCAGGGGCTCTGACCCATGCCTGGCTGTGCCGGGCATGCTCTCTACCAAGCAGGTCCTCACACCTAGCCTTATCTGCTGAGCAGTAGGCACAGTGTTAGAGTTGAACAACTCTTCATCCTTCCACACCTCTGCAGTCAAGTCAGTGGCACCAACTGAACAGAAAGGAGCTATGAAGCAGAACACTTGGGCTGCCAACATAGAGTCTGGACCCATACCGTCTGGGTTCCTAGCCAGGCTCTACCGTTTTTGTGACCTTGGAAAAGTTCTATGCTTCTGTGCCTCAGTGTTTGTTTCCTGGTCTGTAAAATGGAGGTAACACTGCTTACCTTTAAAAAATTGTGATGACCGGGGCACCTGAGTGGCTCAGAGGGTTAAGCCTCTGCCTTCAGCTCAGGTCATGATCCCAGCGTCCTGGGATTGAGCCCCATATCGGGCTCTCTGCTCAGGAGGGAGCCTGCTTTCCCCCTCTCTGCCTGCCTCTCTGCCTACTCGTGATCTCTCTCTCTCTCTCTGTGTCAAATAAATAAATAAAATCTTTAAAAAAAAAAATTGTGATGACCAAAGGCATTAATGAAAAGTGCTTAGAACAGTGTCTAAGAGCAAGCACTCCATGGCTGTTTCGAGTGCAAAGCCCACGTCATGGGCTACTGTGCATGAACTTCTGTATATACTATAAGAGTAGAGGAGCCAATTATCCTGTTGGTGAAACCACAGGAGTTGAATTTCGCTCAGTTTAGCTGTTAACTATTCTCTTCTTACCCCATTTCTCATACAAGTTTGTCCAAGTCGTATCTAAAATTTATAAACAATTTCATGTCCCATATTTCCACCCCTGTGTCATAATTACCTATTGGAGTTAGCCTAGATAATACAAACGGATCCTAAATTTCCAAAAATGCCAAAACTAAAGAGGTATAGAGGTTGGGGGTGGGGGGCCTGGAGAATCACAGCCAAGTGAAGGCATTCAAGAGTAACCGCCCTCATGCTAATCTTACTTTGTGAACCTGCTCTTAATTCTGATCTTGTGCTGACAATTAATCAAATCATTTCCCTCCATTACATTTTTGATAGAAATCTATTTCCAGAAGCCATTTTCCCCTTTGTATAATTTAATAGAGGGCTTTAATGTAGCTACAGTAATTTCATCCAGATCTGACTGAATACCGTACCAATCCTGAAGTGTTCCCCTCTCAGCCTGGAAGCCCAACCTAAGGTTTCCGTTTAGTAGCAAACAAGACCTGAAATAAACGGTTTTCATGGAAATTCTGACAGGAGGACAGCAGAGCCTTAATTCTGTCACCAAGAGACGTTTCCACATTTCCCTTCCTGGCATCATTCTTTCCTCTATGAATCTAGGCTTTGTAAGTACCAAAAAAGTTTCCATTTGGCCCTAAAAAAGGTTTTCTGCAGAACTGTTCGGACAGGGAGTCCTGCTCCACCCTGCCAGCCCGGCTGGTTCCTCAGCATGCTCATTTCTGAGAAGGGGAGAAGCGCCCGGGCTCCGTGGGATGCTCCAGGGATGAATGCACGCAAACAGTCAGCGCTGCTCCACGGACGGCATCTTGCAGCATTTACCGTCCATCTTCCCTCTCCATAGGGGGAGAACTTTAAAGGGACTAATTCGGTTCTAACACTTCTTCTCGGGTTCTTCTATTGCCACACTCATCCGGCCCTTCTCATTTCAAGGCACAGAAGCCTTTCAGGTATGTGAGGTTTAAAAATATATCAGGATCAATAAAGTTGAGCTTCTACTCCCTCTGGAGCACGGTAGTCTGGTTTCGGCTATTAGCCATCTCGAAGTAAAACAGAACATTCGAAGGACTGTACCAAGTACGGTGTGGTGAAGCTGGTTTTAATTTTTCACCCTGTACCCAAGACCTTGTCTGCCCCGGCTATGGTCCATAATAGGCTCTTGCTACATTTGTGGCAATAAGATTCATTACAGATGCCTTAATACTTTTCTAAGGAGAGGCGGCACATTAAGTGGTTTGTCCCTCTTAGGTTTAGGATTGCCCAAAACTTAGAGATACAAATTAGCATTTTCTGTTATTTTGGATATGCTTAGTCTCAGAAAATACTTTTTAAGTCACTAAAGATCTATCCTAGTTGACAGAACTTTGAACTATAGATTTAAAAAACACTATGCAGGCAGAAGTCACTGTGATGCTTCTCATTATGGACATTCATATCATCTCTTTATATAATCACACACCCAACAAATATTTATATAGCATGTGCCAAGCGCCAGGCACTGCATTAAACCTGGGAGACAGAAGTAAGACACACTCCTTATTCTCAAGGCTGGCAGGGGAGACAGACAATGCGGGGTGAAGCATCCTAGAAGAAGGAGGGCATCCAGAATAGGAAGGAGGATGGAAAAGGTGGGAACTAAACTTTAGGCTAAGACTCACGGGTGAAATAAGTGTTAGCAGGGAAAAATAAAATTGGATTTGAACAGGGAAACTGCAACTTGTTTGCAATGACTGGTCGGGGGAAAGCAGGAAAGCATCCTTAGACGAGCCTGAAGAAGCAAAACAGATTTCGAGTGTCCTGCTCAGGAGCTGGACTTCACCCTGATAGGGAAATTCTGCAATAAATGCTATTTTGAAAATACTACTTTGATGGAAAACAAGTGAGCAAGCTAAGGGTTCATGGGTCTAAAAACTTAGGTGTGAACAATATTACCTAGGAGAGTGAGACACTCGGAGCAGGGCAAGATCATTTCATCCTAAAATTAAGGCAGAAACTCCAATGTCAGATTCCCCTGCAAGAAGAAGTAGGAGGCTTTCCACTGCTTAAGAGGAAGCACCACTCCACAGGCTCCGGCATCAGATTCTGGTGGGGAGTGTGTGAGTAAGACGGAACGCTTGCACAATGCACTAAGTGAAAGCAATTCAGAAAGCCATTAATGAGAAACTGTTTCCGAACAAGGACAGAGCACCAAATGTGAACACCCAACAGTTTTGTCTGTGCGTCCCTGCTTCTTCCAATATTCATGCATTTTTGTGGAGGAAAAACGCATTGGAAACAAAGAGTTTCAACTGCCCATCTCTACCACGCTTGTTTTAGGTATTCCCAAATAATTTCATCTTTGAAGCGGAAATAATACCTTGATGGGACCTCAGTGCAAAACCGCCAGAATTTCAAGTTACACCTTTCCATGGACTGGGTTTCTGGAATTGCACTGATGAGCCCGGGAGCTCACTTAGAGTTAACATAGCTTCCAGTCTGAGGGGTAACCAATGAGAAACGGGGTGCCGAGATGCCTGACCCCAGGTTTGAAGATGGAAAATCCTGGCGTCAACTGTCAAGATCCGCGAATTGTTGCTAGGACTTTAGGAGTGGCGGGCCCAGTGCACAAGGACAAGTCTGTTAAAAGCAGTCTATTTACTCGGACCTCAGCCCCCCTTCTATCTGCTGGCACTTGGTGTCCCTCGGCGTGGCCCCCAGCATCCTGTGAGCATCCCATAAGCTGTGATAACTAGACCGCCTTTTCTGAAAAGCTGCCAAACTCCATCCTGTTAAAGGTCATCCTCCCTTAAGTCAGCCTGGTTTTCTGGAATTCCTTTGCTTACACAGCCATGAGGGGGAGGGCGGGGGAACTTTCTTCCCTCAAACATCAACTTTCATTCTGATAGAAGGGATAAGAAACACCATTCGGTTCAGGGAAGCTGATGGAAAGATCTACCCAGAAACATGCCTTCAAGCATGGAATGAATGTCAAAGGCTAAGGGAAACAGTTTAACCCACGACTGCTGGAAAACAGCTTCAGTTGGAGTCACAGGTTAAGTAAGATATTTGGCGAGTGCTTAGAGAAACGGCTCCGGGTTCAGGACGGATGCAGAGCAGCACACGGAAAAACAAATGTGCATTCGATTCCCTGCAGACCCCCCAAATATCCAGTGTTGATCATTCTGACCCACAGTCCTCCTGTTGATCACAGTCATTGGTGGGGATGGATTCTGATGTGGTCTCTTTAGGGTAGCTTAAAGACTCTGGTTTAGTTGTTCGTTTTGATTTGTGACATTAAAGAATAGGAAAAGCAGGAAAAAACGTGCTAAGATGGATCATATCAGGCTATGTAAGTATTTGGCACATCAAATAAGCAGGTCACATTTGGAGGCTGTTTCTATCACTGAAATTTGAGAAGTGCGCCAGTTCTGTTTTGGGATGGGGGGGTGGGGAGATACAAGTTGGCTCGTTCCCTTTTCCAGTGGTGAGAGTAACAGATAAGACCATTTTGGCTCCACTGCCCCAGAGGAAGGCAACACTCGAGCAGTGTGGCAGGTGGCCGTGCTTTTCCATGACAACAGCCGGCGCACGAGACGACCAACAGGGGACAGACCTTCCTGGCTGGAATCTCAACTTCATCAGTGACCAGATCAGACAAACCTTTCCCCCTCTCCTGGTGGGCGGGCGGAGGGAGGGAACAGGCGGTGGGCGAGGCCCAGCTCTCTGCTAGACTCACAGGAGGAAATCAGCTGAGTAGATCAAGCAAACCAGGAGAATGCAAAGCCAAACAAAAATCAAAAGCAATTTCTGTCATTGGGGGTATTTCTGATCTACAGAGGGACAAGATCACCTTCATCTCTAGGAATCTTGAGAATTATTTCATGGCTTCTGGATCTGCTCCACCCTCCTCTTTGATCTCCCCAGCATTTATGGCCCTTGGTTTCACTATTTTAGGCAGCAAGTGTTCACAGTGGGACCGTGCTGTGTGACTTGCCCAGGTAATATCCACTTTTTCAGGGCTGCCCACCCAGACTGCAGTCTAAAGGGCATACGCCATGAAGTACAAGGGGCAAAAGATCTTCAAAAAACTTCCCTGCTTCTACTGAGATTGCATCTTGGGGAAGGGAAGAAGTAGAGGGGGGGAAAAAAATCTACATGCTTGTAAAAGGCTGTCTAAATAGCACAGATTAGAAACCCAGTTTTGAAGGATGACACCTCACATCTTGAGTCAATGTTAAGAACGGGAAGATTCCGTGAAATAACGACTATTTTAAAAGCTAGCTTACATGAGATGGTGACTCATTTGGAGCATACACGCCTCTCTGAAGCATACTTAGCTACAGACACTGTATCTGACCAAAGGGACATACTACATACTGGGAGCTAGAAGTTGCTGCCTCCATGGGTGAGAAAATGGAATAGTAAGAGTCAAGCCCAGCTACCATCTCCAGAGGGTATATTGCCAAAGGCACAGGATGAGGAGGAGATAGTCTCTTGAAGAACGGGGCTATCAAAGACAGCAGGAAGATTTTTAAGTTGGAGAACATTGAGAAAACAAGTATATTCTAACTTAAACATATTGGAAAATGGTCAGATGTTAGGGGCACATACGTGGCTCAGTAGATCAAGTGTCCAACTCTCAGTCTCAGCCAGGTCTTGATCTCAAGGTTGTGAGTTCAAGCCCCACATCGGGCTCCATGCTGGGCACAGAGCCAACTTTAAAATGGCCAGACACTAGTACTTTTGAGAATGCAAAAAAATGGAAGTGTTAGGTAACTGTATATTTGTGTAATTAAAAAGCACTGTCCTGAGCTAACAGCCAGAAGTTACGATAATTAGCATATGCCTACTCGAAGTCAAATATAGAGGACACATGCTAAACAAAATGTGGTGAGCAGATAGCATGATACAAATAGGTTGTGTTTGAGAGTTTATGAATTAAGACATAGATGCAGTATAGAAACTCACATGAGACCTCTGGTTCACTTCTTCAAAGAACAGTACATCAAGTACATAGTCACTGCTCTATTTTGTCTAATTTGTAAAAACTAAATTTCAAGTATTAAAGGCAATTCACAGAATACAAATGGCTAGAATTAAGTCTGAAAAATGTTCAAACTTATCAAGATGAGGATGGGGGGAGGGCGGGCGGTGCTTTTCACCTACCAGAGCAAAAATGTCAGAGATGCGTATTCTCCAATACTGGTAACAGGGACACATTAATCCTGAAGATGTAAACTAACATTTTGAGAGCAACGTAGCTATACTCATTAAAATTTACAGTGTACACACATGTTCTAGGTATTACAGAAATACTCATGTCCAAGGATATTCTTGACGGCAACGTTGAACTAATGAGAACTTAGAATAGTGAAATGGACGAATAAGTCTGATACACTGAACACATGCAACCAAGTTAGGGCAAAGGTTTTAACAGGGAAGGATATCCACCATATATTGGGGGGGGTTACAAATGGCAGGATTTAAATTTTGATCTCTTAAAGCTATGAGTGAATGGGTTATCTTAAAAAAAAAAAAAAATTTATCCCTGAGGAAGAGAGAAGGGCATAATTTCCCTTTTTACTTTATGAGAGTTATGCTGACATAAGACAATCTGCTAATCCACTCAAAAAAAGTCCATACAGTTGGGGGCGGCGGCGATCATGCAGGTCCCCCTTGTGCCCCTAATATAGCCACTCTGATTTTACCAAGATGGACTCTCAACAAGGTCTAAAAGGGACCAACCTTATCCTGAAGCCTCAGTATGTAAGAAATGGTACCATTTAACAGGCCTTTCTCCTCGAGAAGTATTATGCTTCCATAGGTCCCCACCCAAATATTGTAATAAACAATAGATGCAAATCACAGCTGCCCAGACCCACACTTTCCACATTTAAACTTCCTTTAAAAATCACATTTCAAGCCGAAGTCCCAAACATTGCCTAATGTAAGTTCAAGTCCACAACTAAGAAATGTGAAGAGCTCCACCTTCCTTTCATCTTTTATAAAGAGGGATGCAACACACCAGTCTCTTTATTCTTTAAAGGAATAGCTCTTGATCTCCCAATGTAACTGATTTTTATTCAACAGGGGTTTGAAGCACATCATGAAGGTAGAATATTACACCATAAAATACCCGCATTGAAAATAGATTTAGAAATTCTAAGTTCATGAATTTGAAGAACTTTAGAAGTTAAGCCAACTTGCACAATTTTAAAGTACACAGGTCTCCCTAATGTGCTTAGTATTAAACATGTTAGGATAATATCTTTCTGGGTTGAAAAATACACTTCCCACTTGCCCTAATAAACCACCCAGACGGGAAATGTAACCAGAACTAAACAAACATAATATATATAAAAGGTGGACTAAGAGCCTGGGATGCCTTCACAAGGTGCAAAGTATTAAGTTTAAACAAACAGAAGGGAGAGTATAGGAAATGAGATACCGGACTGTGTGTCCTTCCGAGGAGAAAGTAGGTGGATTTTCTGGAAATAAATGGATTTCTTTTCGGATGCTATCAGTAGTACACAATAAAGGTCACATTCACACTAAAGGAAAAACGTGCCTCCTAGCACCACAACCCATTATGATCTAGGTAACTTTGAGATGTGTTAACTTTGTTCTGAACAATAACCAGTAATCAAAAACAAAATCACCACAGTGATGCATGGCCTAAGATTAGTTACAATGAGTCCAACCCAATACAGAGGGTAAGAGATAAAGAACAAAAACGAGCAAGAACAAGAAAAGCCACATGAATACAAAGTGATTCCATTTCTTTTCCTCAACACCCACACGAAGACAGCAGTTTCTGACAAGAATGTTCTTGGCAAAAAAAAAAAATAATAATCAAGTTACAGGAAGGTTTTTTTTCAATGAGAAAAAGGCAGCTCCACATGCAGATTACTAGGTGATATATATATATTTTTTTTAATGGCCCAAATTTACAGACCTCATTTTGGAAATATCTAAACTTTTTTTTAATCACAAAGCAAAGATGACTAGAAATACTGTTCCTGTTCGGAATGCTTATTTCGCGTTGTACTTGAAAATAAAATCCAACGTGGCAGCTTACCTTGGCACTGGAAGCCTTGTTTCCCAAACCCCCTGAAAAACAGAAACAACAAAGTATCTTAACATATTTTGTGTTGTATACCATATTTTAAGCCAGTTATGAGACAAAGTATTCAACAGAATTAAGGGTTTATACATGAAAAGCAATGATTTGATAGCAAAAACATACTTATATAGGGTACTGAATAAATTCAACCTTGGGAGAAAAAACAAAAACAACCCCACTTCTGTATAGCCTCCAAAGGCTCACTGAATTATTACAATGTATTAAAGTTCTTTCCAGTTCACACTTTGTTAACGATACTTAAGTTTCCAGACAAGAACATGACTGATATTCAGAGTTGGCTATAATACGCAACAAATGAAGACTTTATGGTTGAAGGAAGTGCTTTAATTTTGTCCCTAAAGACAAAATGAAGATCCTTTTTCTCCCTAAACACAACTAAAAAGTGGCTTCATTTGTTATGAATGTACTTCAAATAGGCGTCTAGAAACTGCCAAACAGTACTACCCCACATTAAATTTGGTCAAAAAGGAGCCAGATTTCACAAAATATCACCTTGTATGGGTTGCATTTGAAGTTACCATCTAATTTTTTAGAGCATCAGTAGCATTCAAAGCAAATATAGAAGCTATTTTGTTCTGGTAAATTACTTTAGAAGATTTACTCTGAGCAGAGAGCCCTACCAGGGACATAAAATTGTAAACACTGTTTCAAATTCGATGAACTGCATTACAATTCTTAGTCATAACCTCTTGCTTTACATAGCATTTTAAGTTGACCAAGCACTTCGTGTATCCTTATAACTTAGTCATTCCCCCAAACATACTTAAGCCCAAACATTTATAGTTTTAAACTATCAGTATTTTGACATTTAAAACAAACTTGTAAGTTAAGGACCCACACAATGAAAGACAACTGAAGTTAAAACCTCTGCTAGATAATCCTGATGAGTATTTTCTTGGAACTTTCAAGCAGTTTCTAGTTATGTGGAGAAGTGTTACAGGAATTACTCAGGGAGGAAGCTAACCAGGAGACCCTTATTTTCCACTTCACATTACACCTGACCCGAAATGCCATAGCAGGTCACGAGGGGCTAATCCTTTAGAGCAACTGATAGTGGAAAGACATTCGCTAGCCTGTTTGTGTATCTTGCAGGTCCCTTTCCTAACTCACCTACTTTCCCCCAAAAGTAGTCCATAGTCTCAATGCTCCCTTTTTATGGGATCTCCCTATTGGCATGGGAGGCTGAAGATGTCCCTTAACTAGATGCAGTAACCTCTTGCCCTGACGCTCCAAGAACTTTTTAGATAGCCTTACCTACAGTTACTCTGAGCACAATTGCTTCATATGCTGACTACAGTGAAAATCATTCTCAGAAGTGGCTGTGCTTTTCATGAAAATACTTGAAATTTCCAAAAAGAAAAGGAAAAGCACCTTATTTAGCACTGTGTGTGTGTGGGACTCTCCCTTAGAGATGCTTTTCCTGAGGTGTTATGGATTCGAACAGCCATCCATCAAGGAAAAGTTAAGCATCTTAAACACTTTTGTGGGACCCTTAGAGGCGATTTCCTCCAGATGTGATGGATTCAGATAATGTCATCCATAAAGGAAAAAATTAAGCTCCTTATTCGCACATCTGTGGGGGCTCATGATTTCCCCCAGTGTGGTGAATTCAGATGCCATCCATAAAGGAAAAATTAAACATCTTATTAGCACATTTGTGGACTTCACCCTTGGAGTTGCTTTCCCCCGGGGTGTGAGAGATTCACACGGCCATCGTAAGTTCTGCCCAGGGCCCCAACAAGATACAGGCCACTGTGAGGGTTAATGGCACTGTTCCCCCAGTGTAGCCCCTGACCTAGGAGAGACAGGAATTAAGGAACCCTCAACATAGCTCTGACTTGGAGTTTTCTACCTACGTTCAGGAAGAGGAGATAGAAAAAGGCCAGGTATCTGCCAACCTGAGAAAAAAAACTCTTCACTGCTCAAACTAGAGCACCTGGGGTTCCCTGAGGTCCAGCTTTCTAAACTTTGGGGGTATTTTTCCCTGGGGGCGGGGGCGGGTGTCATCGATGTTTTGAGAGTAAGAGCCATTAGCTCTCACCAGAAAAAGATATATGCAGTTCTACCTAGTTTCGCAGGGTTCAAAGACCCCCAAAGGCCATCCCTTTATCAGTCCCCACCAAAGCCCTGGGCTCACAATACCGTCGTTCACTGTAAACTCTGTACCTGAACTCTGACACCTTAATTTTCTTAACCAGGGCCTCTGTCCTCACCTACCCGCTGCGTCTAATCTCGTGTTGACAGCGTCTATTTTAAATGACTCCCTCTACCCCCTGCCATTTGCCTGCTCGGTTTTAATCCCTCCTCCCCCACTGCAAGCTTTCAACAGTTTACTGCCTCTCCGCTCTCCCTGGGCTCACCCAGAGAAGCCCAGTCTCCCGTGCCCAGCAGATACAAGCTACAGTAGGCAAGGACCCAAAGTTCCAGAGTCCAAGCCCGTTGGGAAACAACACTCCCCCCCAGCCCCACCCCACCCACACACACACACCGCCCCACGAAGGCGCCCAGCCCGGCTCGCCTGTAACTTGGACCGCGCGGCGCAACCGCCGCAGCTCCCGGGTTACTCCGGGCATTTCTCTGGGAAACTCTGCCCTTTGAATTCTTTCTCGCCCTTCGCTTCGCTCAAACCCAGCAAGCGGCGGTTCCCCTGTCTGTACCGAAGGGCGGGGGCGCCTGGGAGACGGAGGGGACACCAGACCCACGGAAGGGATCAGTGTCACTGCGGCGCGGGGCCAGCCTCCCTCCGGCGGCAGGGGGGTGTGTGACCCGGCGGCGACTTGCCCGGGAGTCCTGCCCGCGAGTGTCCCCGGCGCGCGCGCGCCGTTCCGGGCGAGAGTTCGGACTCGGCCGGCTCTCTCCAAGTTCCCGGAGTCAGCCCCAGAGTGGGCGCGCCCGAGCGAGGCTCCCCGGGACGACGTGACCCGGACGAGGGAGGGACCGGTCCCCAGCCCCGGGCGCCGCGAGGGGTCTGGCGGGGGGCGGGGGGGAGGGGGTCCGGGCGCCCGGCCGTGCGCCCCGGCCCGCGCGCACCTACCAGATGAAGTCGGTGCAGTGGCTGCAGAAGGTGGGCTGCTTGAAGAAGCGGGCGATGAATTTGTGGTCCTTCACCTCGTGCACGTTCTTCTGTCTCAGCGCCCCTTTGCGGGCGAAGCGGTTGGCCACGTCCTGAGACGCCGTGGAGTCGTTGGCCGGGAAAACGTCAGCCATGGTCCCCCCAACCACTTCTTGCCTCGGCCGGGGAGCGGCAGCAGCCGGGGAGGACCGGGGGGCGGGCGGGGGGGAGGGGCGGCGGCGGCCGGGGAGAGTCGGGCCGGAGCGGGCGCGGGAGCTGGAGCCGCTCGCAGGCAGGCAGGCAGGCTGGCTGGCCCCACGCTCTCTGACAGCCCGGCGCCCGGCGCTCGCGCTTTCTACTCTCGGCGGCAGGGGCGGCCCGGAGCGGCGCCGCCCACCGCGCATGCCCCGAGCGCCAGAGCCGCGGGGGCGCGCGCGGGGCCGGGGGCGCGCGCGGGGCGGACGCGGGCGCCGGGGGAGTCGGCGCCTCCGCGTTTTGCGAGCAGCCCCGGGAGGGGAGGCGGCGGCCTGGGGCGGGCCCGCCCGAATTGGGGAGCGGAGGAAGACGCTGGGAGGGGCGGGCCGCTCTCCGCCGCCTTTTTCCTTTCTTCCCCCCTTCCTTCTCCTCCTCTCCCCTCCCCTCCCCGCCCTCCGCTCGCTCTCCTCCCTTTCGTCCTCCTCCTCTTTTTCTTCCGCTTCTCGGGCTCTGCCCGCTGCTCTCCCCGCTGCCTCCTCCCACTCCCCAGCTCATCCTTCTCCTCCGGGCGCCTGCCTCCCGGCCGCCCTCGCTCAGATGCGAGGTCCGACTCCCTGCGCCGGGCTCCACGCTGCGCCCTCCCCTCCCCCCCCATTTCGGTCCGACCTGCTCCGCAGCTCGCCCTTCCCCACCTTCCAGGACCCGCAGGTGCTCCTGGCCACGATGGTCAGGTTTTGTGTCACTCCAGCTGGGTGTGCCCTAAACCGCCCAAGCCCTCAGCTCTCAGCCGAGGCTGCTTATATACGACGGGAGCAAGTCCGTGTTTGTAAATCATTGCACACGGACTCGACCGCCTGCCTCTTGAGCTGTTTTCACCTGCATCTTGTCTAGACCCCTAATGTGCACATGGGATGGTTAAAGGACTTGTCCTAGTTATTTATCCCGTTACTCGCTGGCTGCTAGAGTGACGACGTTGATGGTCAGCCTTTCTTGATTTTACAAGTCCAGAACCTTAATTTAGAAATCATTTTGCATCCCAAACTAATTACCGCAATGCTAGCAGGTGCTGAGCGCAGCCAGGACACTTGTAAATTACCGAGTAAAACTGCTTGTGAAAGGGTAGCTGGCGCGCACCTGCGAAGGACGCACGTGGGGAATGTACCAGCTAATCACTTGCTGAATATTTATTAGTTCTGCCTCCAGGACGTTAAAATACGTAAGGGAAGAACCATCCCCCAGCATGTCACTATTGTTTTACCTTACTGCCAGATTCACTAAGTTCAAAAAAACAACTACACGAGCTGAAGAACATCAAGAAAAAGAACACGTTGTTTAACCCTTAAAGAAGTTTAGGGGGAAAAAGAAAAGGAAAAAAAACTTTGAGGGTACATGTCATCTTAGAGCATATCACAAAGGTCGCATAGGCTACCATGTTTTAAGATTGCCTAATTGAGGGGCGACGGCTTGGCTCAGTTGGTTAACCAACTGCCTTCTGCTCAGGTCATGATCCTGCAGTCCCTGGACTGAGTCCCTGGATCAAGTCCTGCATGGGGCTCCCTGCTCAGCAGAGAGTTTGCTTCGCCCTCTGACTTCTCCCCTCTCACTCACAAATAAATAAATAAAATCTTTTTAAAAAAAAATTGCCTAATTGGATGGTTGATTCTAGAAAAGTCCTTTATATTTTAGCAAGTGTAAGCTATTGACTGGCCATTAGTGGAGCCCTGTACTTTGCTGGCCTATTTACAATCTCTTGAGCCAATGTTGTTAGTGCTTAAAGAGACTGCACTTGCTTGATACACTGGTCAGAAATTTTGCCAGTCGTGGCAGCCCCTCCAGGCCAAGGAAGCAAAAAAGGCAGAGGCAAGGGAAGGAATGAAAAGCAGGCATGTTGGGAAAATTGATCAAATTTTCCACAAAACCTCCCAAGCCATGGTTGGGTTTTTTTTTTTTTTTTTGGTTGTTTTGGGTTTTTTTTGTAAAGAATTTATTTATTTGATAGGTAGAGAGAGATCACAAATAGGCAGAGAGTCAGGCAGAGATAGAGAAGGAAGCAGGCTCCCTGCCGAGCAGAGAGCCCGATGCGGGGCTCGATCCCAGGACCCTGAGATCATGACCTGAGCCGAAGGCAGAGGCTTTAACTCACTGAGCCACCCAGGCGTCCCCAAGCCATGGTTGTTTATGATTCAATGATCATAAACCCAATAGAGCACAGTAGAATGAAACCAGTTCTTTCCTCATAACCGTCTTAATTTAAGAGTGGTCCTCACGTATGTTGTGAGGACAAAATTCTATTTCCCTAAAGCTTTGATGTAATGATAGAAGAAAAACATGGCAGAATTGGAGGGTGGGGTTGCTGATACAGGAATCCCTGAGCAAAGTAATAGGGAAGATGAGCTAAGAACCAAATGGGCTATGGCATCGGCCTGGTCATCTCCCAGGTGTGGAGTGGGGTGACTGATCTCAGCAATGCGTAGACCAGATGGAAACAATAGGTCTCTTTGCTTTCAGGTTGTAGCTTTGTTTTCTTACCTCAGTTATTACTGTTGTTCTTTGTGAGTATAGAGAGAACTAACTAGAAGTTAGTTACTGATAACTGGGCTAAGCTTCAGCGCTCATTTGCCTACAGCTTAGCACCATTGTGATGGCAAGGGGATGGAGACAGGATTCCTAAGCAGTGGGAAGGACTAATGGGAATGTGGCCCACAGTTTGCCCCGACAGCCACCTGAGAAGCCTCCTTGGTAGCACTGAATCAGAGGGGCTTATGGGAAGGAAGAGAGGGCGTGGTCAGTTAGTCCTGGGCATTCGTAATTATTTTAGAGTCAGCTGTTTCATGGAGAAGGTGCAGGGAACAGTGTCAGAACCCTCCTCTGTGAACCCCGCCTTTGAGAAGTAAGCTTCAGACTCTTTGGAGAGTCTTTGCTTAGACCAGCAGGACCCAGAGGCTGGGGGCTGGGATCAAAGTCAGGCCACGAAAAAGGCGATTCCGAACCAGAGTGGTTTACTTAAAACCGATAATCTTTATGATACAACCTAAAACTTGTTATTCTATGCGGATCACTAGTCTGTTTCTGGTCGGATCAGGCTGTTATGAAATTGAGCAATATGAATTGCTCACACGTATAAAAAGCTTGATTCTGAGGTTTTCCAAAGTTTAGGAGAGCTGAGACAACTGGTGCAATATATAATTACTTAGGCAGTGTTTAGAGTTGGGGTGAATGGCAGGTCTCATGAAACGGGTAGAGGCAAGGTCTAGCTGGGGAGAGGCTGTTGCTGGGTAAGTTAGGGAGAAGGAAAATATTTCATAGGGGTTGGTGGGTCAGAAGCCCCAGTCAGAGGTTAATTCCAGGCCTTCCATGTATGGTTGTACAAGGGGAAGGAGGGGAGCACCTGGGTGGCTCAGGCGATTAAGCGTCTGTCTGCCTTCAGCTCAGGTCATGATCCCAGGGTCCTGGGATTGAGCCCCTGCTCAGCGGGGAGCCTGCTTCTCCCTCTGACCTTCTCCCTACTCATGCTCACTCTCTCTCAAATAAATAAAGTCTTTTAAAAGATGGGGTGGGATGGAGGAAGAGTTACCTTTCACTGTGTCCTCTCTTGTACTTCAGAAAATTTCTCCCTAGTTTAAGAAAAAAGGTAACTTTGGAAAGGCCTGGTAGCAAAACACCACAGATTTCTAATCAGATATATTGTATTGAAAGAAGTCCATCATTTGCTCATAAGAAGCAGGGTATAAAATGATTTTCGAAGTAAGGTTCCATCTTTTTTTAAGATTTTATTATTTATTTATTTGAGAGAGAGAGAGAAAGAGTGGGGGTGGGGAGCAGAGGGAGAAGGAGAGAATCCTAAGCAGACCCTGTACAAAGCACAGAGCCTGAGGGGGACTCGATCTCATGACCCTGGTATCATGACCTGAGCCGAAATCAAGAATCAGACACTCAACTGACTGAGCCAGCCAGGAGCCCCAAGATCCCATTAAAAAAAAAATGTCTATATACTTACATCTATATGAATATCAATATGCTTATGAATGCGTGCACACAGACGTATATAAAGGCACATACAGCAAAACATTCATTTAAGTGCCTTTCTCTGGATGGCGGGTATATAGATACTTTTCTGCACTGGAAGAGAAGCCTTTGGCCTAGGACTCACATTTTGAAAGGATGTTAGCAGCCATAATTTGTTCATGTTTTCCTCTAATCAAAAAAGAGGCATTTATTATTTTAAACACAGGAAGTTTGATTGCCACAATTTTGTTGTTGTTACATTGAGTAGAAACCATACCAATTTGAACGTCAAATATCTGAGAAGTCTGTTTTAAAGCACTGACCCTCGCCTCTTCCTTCCACAAAGGGGGTCGATCCTGAGTGGTCTGCCCACGGAAGCTTCTTGCTGTCCAGTGTTTTACCTCTCCCCTTAAAGTGTTTTTTCTCCACTTTCTTCCAGTTTTCTACAGTAACCGTGGCACAAACGAGATAGATGTACTAGTTCCAGCACTTACTGGTTTGTGTAACTTGAACAAGTTAACTTCTCCAAGTCTATATTTCTTTCCCCTTCTAAAAATGGAGATACTTTTTTTTTTAAGATTTTATTTATTTATTTGACACACAGAGAGAGAGAGCACAAGCAGGCAGAGAGGCAGGAAGAGGGAGAGGGGGAAGCAGGCTCCCTGCAGAGCAGAGAGCCCGATGCGGGGCTCGATCCCAGGACCCTGAGATCATGACCTGAGCTGAAGGCAGAGGCTTTAACCCACTGAGCCACCCAGGTGCCCCTAAAAAAATGGAGGTATTCTTAACCTAGGATTTTCTTAAGCATTTAACCAGTTAATGAGTATGAGGGTTTAGTCAATCCTAAAGTTTCATACAAATGCAGGGCAGGATGGTCCTTCTTAGCTCTACGGAGTCTGCACTTTGGGGACAAGAGTGAGAGCTCCCCTCTCCAAAGCTAGTTCTTCCTCCAAAACTAACAAATGTATTTCCTTCCGCGCCCAGTGACTATGAGATGATGCATGGAAGGAGAATGTAACGTATCTTAGAGTTGCAAAGATACATCATCGCCCCTGACCTTCACCTTTAAATTGCTTTCCAGCCAAGGTCATAGTGCCTGGGTTCTTTGAAAATGCTGGTTGCAAGAAAGCCCAACCAACTCCCATGTCTTTCCATTCACTACTAATTGAAATTGGAGCGGGTACTTAAGAGTTATCTCACTTTCCCACAGCTGGGGCGAAGTTTCTGCCCACCTAAGTGTGAAAGTGAACCCCATGTACCTATCACCCAGGCTCAACAATTCTCATCAGTTCATGATGAATCACATTTCACCCATCCCCTACCTCATCTCTTTATCTCTAGATAATAAAACCTCGAAACAAAGTAAAACATGCCAAAACAACACCAGGAGGCAACTTCCGGGGCGATGGCTACATTCATTATTTGTTGATCCCCTGGGATGTTCACGTATCAAAACTCACCAAATTAAACACTTTCAATTTGTGTGTGGTTTATTGTAAATCAATTATACTTTAACAAAAACTCTTTAATTTTTCAAAGCTAAATAGCTAAGAACACTAAAACAAATAGACAAACCAGAAGAAGACCAGTAGAAAAACCAGTTGGTCCTTCCACGTGGTGTTCAACTGTCCTTCCCTGGGGCACTAAGACAAGCCCACACTGTCTGGAGGGGACCGTCCAGTTGTTTTGTTTTGTTTTTTTCCATTCTAGTGCACATTGAGCTCCAGCTCTATGGCCAGCACTTTGCTACACCCAGGAATACAAAATAAAGAAGATATGCTCCCTGCCCTCAGGGAGCTCACTGTCCTTAAACTATAGCCCAAAAGGAGAGAACTTCAGCCCTGGAGTGGAGTATCATTTAAAGACATACAATCTGACCAGCAAAAAGAAATACAGTTAAGGGGTGCCTGGGTGGCTTAGTCTTTGGGTGTCTGCCTTCAGCTCAGGTCATGATCCCAGGGTCCTGGGATCGAGCCCCGTGTTGGGCTCCCTGCTCAGCAGGAAGCCTGCTTCTCCCTCTCCCACTCCCCCTGCTTGTGTTCTCTCTCTCTCTCTCTCTATCAAATAAATAAGTAATCTTTAAAAAAAAAAAGGAAATAAAGTTAAAAGAATGTCATTTATTTCTCAAGTCCCTCAAAGGGAATCAAACAAAACCCGATTCATAACCAACCCCCAACTAGACTTTTCAACCCCCCTTTCCCCCTCTTTCTTCCTTGCCACACTTGGTGACTTCTCACATTCTCAATAGCCTCTCAAAAACCCCCTTATTCCCCAAAAATAGTCGTTTCCCTACCTACAACCCCATAAGCTTTTACTCTCTTTCCTCCCCTTTGTTAAATTTTTTTTATATTCTTTTATTTTATATTATTTTGGGCAAAACCTCTCTCCACCTCTCCCTTCAGGGCAAGGCCTTCTTCTGTACCCTTTCTATGATTTTGCATCACCAAAAGTCTAGGACTGGTTTTAAACAGCGTAGGTTAGCGGGGGAGTGAGTTTCAAGGCAGCTGAGCAGAGGGAGATCACTGGCAATGACCAGCTCTAGGGTCATTTGCACGACAATGAAGGCTAGGTCCTGAGATATTAATATAGTGTACTTTTGCTATACATTGCTATACATTTGCTATAGTTTGCTATACATTGCTGCCTTAGTGAGCCCAACAGATGTGCTCTCTGTCTCTGTGTAACTTACATTCTCTTTTTGCTTTGAGCAGGAGACGGAAGTCTGGGGACAGTTGAACTGGCAAAATTGAACTCCTCACGTATGCTCATTTCCATTTTTGATGACAGTACTCCTTTAATGCACATGCATAACTACCTTCAAAATTTTGATCTTGGGGCGCCTGGGTGGCTCAGTGGGTTAAAACCTCTGCCTTCCTCTCAGGTCATGATCCCAGGGTCCTGGGATCGAGCCCCGAATCAGGCTCTCTGCTTAGCGGGGAGCCTGCTTCCCCCTCTCTCTCTGCCTGCCTCTCTGCCTGCTTGTGATCTCTCTCTCTGTCAAATAAATAAATAAAATTAAAAAAAAAACAACCCTTTGATCTCATTTTAGTTTGGATGTTTTACGGTGCCTGCAGTAATGGAGTACAAACATCCCCACCCCCACCAATTGGCAGAGGCAAAGATTCAAACAGAACTTGGAGAAGCGGCTCAGAAGGTATGTCCAACAGAGTTTATACAGGTGCGTAAGTGGCATAGAATGCCATCCTCCTCTGGGTGCGGTTGTCTCACAGGACTCAGTGCAGCAGCGAAAGCCTGGTTCTCTTGAATGCACACTTACTACTTTTTTTGACAGACTCTGCAATCTGCAATTGTGTCTGTGTTCGCCATGGTCTCGGAACTAGAATGGTGAACCTTTGGACTCCCAAAGCCTTGGAATCCATTCAAATATCATTCCAATTTCTATACAGAGTGTGGCTCAAACAGGAAGAATGAGTATTCAAAAACACGATTATTTCAGAAATACTGATGGAGCACGGATGACATGCATGGGCACTGTTACAGATATTGGGGATGAAGAGTGGACAGAATAGACAGTTTCAGTGGATAGGTGGGGGGCATCAAAGCTTGTTTGGAGGAGGTTTAAGAGAGAAGGGAAGAAGAGAAATTGAAGTGAGAGGTTATAGAATGCTACTGCAAACAGGAATAAAGGAAGTGATGGAGGGCAGCAATGTCCCCAGTAGCCAAACTACGGAAAGATCCCAGATGTCCATCAACAGATGAATGGTTAAAGAAGATGTAGTATATATATATACAATGGAATATTACTCAGCCATCAAAAAATGAAATCTCGCCATTTGCAACGACATAGATGGAACTAGAGAGTGTTATGCTGAGTGATATAAGTCAGTCGGAGAAAGACAATCATTATATGATCTCACTCATATGTGGAACTTAAGAAACAAAACAGAGGATCATAGGGGAAGGAAGGGGAAAATTAAACAAGACAAAATCAGAAAGGTAGACAAACCATCAGAGACTCTTAATCATGGAAAACAAACTGAGGGTTGCTGGAGAGGAGGAGGTGGGGGATGGGATGACTGGGTGATGGACATTAAGGAGGGCACATGATGTAATGAGTACTGGCTACTATGTAAGACTGACAATCACTGAACTCTACCTCTGAAACTAATAGTATGTTAATTAACTGAATTTGAATTTTAAAAAAGTAGAGGAGGGTGGTCAGTGAGCTCTAAATACATGTTTTATGGGCAAATAACATTACATTGTTGTGATGATGGGAATCACCCTGGAGAGGGAACAGTAAATAGATATGTCAAGTAGATATATTGACTAAGTATGGTTGATAGGTGTTGGGGAAGAAAAAAATTTTCTCTACCCACTTCGATTCAGAGTTTGGAGCATGTGAATTAAATTGACAAAAGACAGATTAACAGGAGAAAAGACCAAGGTTTATTCATGTGCCTATGCAGGGGCACACAGAAAAATGTCACTCAAAGGGGTGGTTACA
Organism: Procyon lotor; assembly: GCA_028646535.1. NCBI lineage: Eukaryota > Metazoa > Chordata > Mammalia > Carnivora > Procyonidae > Procyon > Procyon lotor. Next base: position 37,376,881 of record CM053619.1, read on the forward strand.
ATTTGGGGATTATCTGACATCTTAACAGATGTAGAGAGGAGAGAAAAAGGGACACTTATGCAAAAAACAAATGACTTTGAGGAAGAATAATAGTCCTATAGGAGAATTGATGGGAAATGTGGTATTTTGTGTCATTGTCTGTTTAGGTGACTTCTTATTCCAGTGACTTCATCTCCAATGATAAAAGTTATGAAACTCCCAAGGAGGGGATCTGTGACAGTTGAGTTCCTTTGGAAGGCTCTGTTTTTAGGCAGATGAGAATGGAATTTGTGGCAGAGCAACTCTGCAAAAGGTTCAACTCCACAGGCAGTCACGAGAAAAATCACCCTTGCTGTCGTAGTGTAAAGTTCATTCTCTTGTGGAATGGCATCGCAACTTAGGTTCAGCTAAGTGAGAAGGCAATCTCAAATTGCAGGTACAGTATAAATATCTTCTGTTCAGTGGGTGAATATTCTTCATCCCAAGGGGTTCTAGACCCATCTGTATGGATGATAAAATACATTAAACCTACAGCATTTGGGGGTGCCTGGATGGCTCAGTCAGTTAAGCTTCTGACTTTTAATTGCAGCTCAGATCATGATCTCAGGATCATGAGATTGAGCCCCACCCCCTGCCCCCTTTGGGCTCTGAGCTTGGCAGGGAGTCTGCTTGAGGATTCTCTCTCTCTCCCTCTCCCTCTGCCCCTCACCCTGCTGGCTCTCTCTCTCTCTCTCTCAAATAAATAAATAAATATTAAAAAACAAAACAATGTGGTCTTTGTATTATTGAGTTGATCTTAAAAACAAATTGTATACTTGTATTCAAGAAAAATTTTTTTTAAGATTTTATTTATTTATTTGACAGGGAGAGAGAGATCACCAGCAGCCAGAGAGGGC
>CM053619.1:37378255-37423599 GCA_028646535.1 Procyon lotor
GACTCTTGATTTCAGCTCAGCTCACGATCTCGGGGTCACAGGATCGAGCCCCGAGTCAGGCTCCTAGTGCTCAGTGCAGAGTTGGCTTGAGATCCTCTCTCTCTCCCCTTCTTGCTCTGCCCCTTGTACACACTCTAAATAAATAAATAAATAAAATCATGGGGCCGTCACGGCCATCCCTGGTTAACAAATGTATCTGTTCCCCAAATATGCTGAGGGAATGATAAGATCGGGGAGCCAACCATGGACTGCACAGAAGTACCAGGGAGAATTACTGAGAAAAAAAAATAGGTCTTTAACTGGGGTTCATCTGTCCTTTCCCCACTGGCTCACATTCCTAAAGAGAGGCCAGCACGTGTCCAACAGCACATTATGGCGGATCTGCAGAAATTAAGCAAACGAGAACAACTAGAAGGCAATGCGGGAGGCAAAAATGAGTAGAGGGGAGGTGGCCATTCCCTTGGAGCGTGCAGGGGCCTGCCTCTTGCATGCGGTATCTTCAGGTCAGTGAAGGGGACCTCGGGGCCATTTGGAAAGGCAGTGTTTCTGAGACTGCAGAGTGACAATGCCTGGGACTCCGAGACAGTGTGTTGGCAGGACCGAAGCTGATGTGTAGCATCTTGAAGGACAAAGAATAACTTGAAAGCTGGTGGCGAGGGGGTACCAAGGCCTCGGTCATAGCTCCTGCCCCACTTTGCTAATGCCACGGAAGCCAGAGGATTCCATGACCAAGTGGAGGGTGGCGGGACCCTCCAGAATCTCTTGGGATTGACTTTTCTGCCAGTCATCGGATAGGAGCCCAAAGCAACTAGGAGCTGATTCTGGCACATAAAGTAATGGGATTTTTGGTGGGTCCAAATTCACATGCAGTGCATAACTTTCTCACTTTTGAATTTCCAGCCTTCACTGTCGAAGGGGCTCAGGATGGTCCCCCCCAGCATGGGCCACTTTGGCACGTGGGTTATGGTGAGCTGAAGACACTTGAGACCCTGCGGGCTCAAGAGGAAATTTTGTCCAGGAAGAATTCACAGAAGAATCTAAATCGGGGGTCTTTCCCAGAACAAGGGTTATTAACAGAGATAATTTTTTTTGAGTGACCCATCTATTGGGCAGGACAAATGTCTCATTACCAAACACCTGCTCTCTTTAACCATCCATAAAGTGCATTTCTGTCTGAAGTCCCAGACCCTCACCCCCTTCGCCTCAGTTCAGAATGATATACAGACCTCATTTTGCCTGTCTTTGGAATTTCCATGTCTATGTCGATTCCTTATCCCTACGCCTATCAAATTTGGTTTTCCCATGTCCATTTTATTCTTCATCCAGCTAGGAGGACCTTTGAGGGGACAGGAATTCTTGCCATAGTCAATGACTGTACAAGCAAGTCAGATGCATTAGTTTCATTATAGAAGCAAGGTGTGTATGCAAACTTCTCATCTTGGGTTAGGGCTGTCCTCTCCTTCTTGGCTCTCTGGGGGCTTTCTGGGGCCTCCCTCTGGGGGGACCCCTTTCTGGGGTCTTATCACAGCCCCCCTCCTCACCTAACTGCTTGAACTACTTGGGCAACTACTTGGGGACAGCAGTCCCCAGCCCCGTGGCCCTCAAACTTGTTAGCGCATCACAATCACTTGGAGGAACACAGACAATCCATCCAAGTCCTGAATTGAGGCCCCATTGAATGAGAGGTTCCAGGAAGGGGGCCAGGCATCCAAATATTCAACAGCCTTCCCTTGCCATTCTAAAACACAGCCAGGTTTGAGAACCATTGTCTTGGCCAGAGTTCCTGGAACTGCCCACTTCCTAACCACAGAGGAGAATCAGCAAGAAACCCCAGGGAGGAATCTGGGCCCATAGATCAACTGCCTGTTAGAAGCTACAATACTTTTGAAGGCTGCTGTTTTGTCCTCGAACTCATTTGGATCTGGGTTTCTTAAAGGGCCAGCTCTGCCCTCTCTGACTGAGGGCTCATCTTGATTTGCTCTCAATATTCAGATCACCAGCGATAATAAAGCCAAATTTCCTATCGCTCCTCACATAGAAACACTTCTACTCCCTAAGTTACCGCGAAAAGACGAATATGGTCCTGCGCGCTTTATTTAACTAGCGCTATCAGACCCTTGCAACAACATGAACGGAAGAGAATACTATACCCATTTTATAGATCGAGGAAGCTGCGGCTCAGACACATGACACAAACCAGTAAACGACAGAACTGCAGCTCTTTTCATTGCTCGTTTTCCATTACGGTAAAAGACACATAGCACAAAATTTACTTTTTTGTCCATTTTTAAGTGTAAAATTGAGCAGCGTTACGTACCTTTACAATGTTGTGTAACCGTCACCACCATCCATTTCCGGAGTAATTTCACCCCAGACAGAAACTCTACCTGTATAACAATAACTCCTCATTTTCCCAGCCACGGTCCCTGCTAACCACCGTTCTGCTTTCTCTATGAATTGGCCTATTCTAGGTGCCTCGTGTTAGTGGGATCATGTGATATCTTTCCTTTTGGGCCTGCTTTATTTCGTCGAGCATGTCATCAAGGGGCAAGATGCCTCCATGTCGGAGCAGGTGTCAGAGCCCCAGTTCTAACAGGTTCCTAAATCCACGCTCTTCCCACTTCCTATTTTTGCCTGCAAGGGGGTGGAGGAGGAATCGGCCAAATTGTTTTGCTCATAAAGCATGGGAACGAGATCACCGGTGGAAGTTTCAGAGAGGCCAATTCCAATCTCAGAGGTTGAAACCATTTTGTTATTAGAACTGACTCAAGATACGGGGCTTCTGGGTGGCTCAGTTGGTTAAGTATCTGCCTTTGGCTCAGGTCATGATCCCAGGCTCCTGGGATTGAGCCCTGTATTGGGCTCCCTGCTCAGCGGGGAGCCTGCTTCTCCCTCTCCCTCTGCGTCTCCCCCTGCTTGTGCTTGCTCTGTCAAATAAACAAATAAAATCTTAAAAAAAAAAAAAAGAAAGGGGTGCCTGAGTGGCTCAGTCATTGGGCGTCTGCCTTCGGCTCAGGTCATGATCCCAGGGAGCGTCCAGGGATCGAGCCCCGCATCGGGCTCCCTGCTCAGCAGAGAGCCTGCTTCTCCTGCTACCACTCCCTCTGCTTCTGTTCCCTCTCTCGCTGTGTTTCTCTCTGTCAAATAAATAAAATCTTTAAAAAAAAAAAAAGAAGAACTGACTCAAAATAAAATGTGGCCAACCCCCCAGGTAGTGAGTTACCAACCCCCCAGGTAGTGAGTTACCAATCACCAGACCAAACACAGTCTGGACAACCGAGTACTAAAGTTGCCGATTTCTCCTAGCCCACAGGATTTTGTTTGGGAGAGGGCAGGAGTTGGGAAAGAAATAGCTGTTGTTGTTTTTTTTTTTTTTAATTTTATTTATTTATTTATTTATTTTTTATATTTTTTAAAAATTTTTATTAACATATTATGTATTATTTGCCCCAGGGTACATGACTGAATCGTCAAGAAATAGCTGTTTTCAATTGCTTCTCCTCAGATGATGCCTGAATCACCTGGAAAGCTTTTTAAAACCAGGATCCCTAGGTCTCCCTGCAGATTCTCACTCATTGCATCTGGAAAGGACTCCAGGGTATGTTCTGGAAGAACTTTTGGAGACCCGGGAGGCATCCCCCAGTGCGGGACTACATAGATACCCCCAACCCAACAAGATCTTTGAGTCTAGGCTGGGTGATCATTCTCGGCCAGAGAATTTAAGTTCCAACTCATTTGTTAACAATACAAGGTCTGCACTGAAACTGACTCTACAGACTGTTAACAGTCTCTAAGAGACAGGTCAGGGCTACATAGGCAGCTGTGTCTTGGTCATGACTCGGGCACCCAGGGAAACAGAACCGGCGGACTGTTCTAGCCCATTAGCACCATGCAACATTGCCAAGCCCGGGAAATAGCAATAAAAGTTGTTTTCATGTCTTTGGAAGTAACGAGATGTACCTCAGCACCCTTTTGGACCTTACTGCTCGTGGTGTGCCAGCTTGTCCTCTAGCTGGCAGTCTGCCCCATCCCTCCCTCCAGTGCTGCCAGGTCTCCCTTGTCCCCCTGGGGTAGGCAGGTGCACGGGGAGTAGATGGGGAGGGGAGGCACAGCGGTCCAGAGCAGGCTGGTCCCTGGATGCAATTAGCACATGCTTCACTTGGAAATCTTGTTAAAATGCAGATTCTCTTTCCATTTGGGGCATGGCAGGAGGGACCGGAAAGTCTACTTTGCATTTTTATCAAGCTCCTGGGCGAGACTGATATTCTCCACGGCCGTATTCTGGGAACCACACTTGAACAGCAAGGGTGATGGGTTCAGGGGGCAGGTTCGGGAATCAGAACGTCTGAGTTTGAATCCCAGCCCTCCATCATAAGAGTTGCATTAGCCTGGGTAAGCTACTTAAGCTTAGCGAGAGCCCCAGTTTCTGTATCTGGGAAAGGGGGAAATAATCATACTTATGTCATAGAATCCTGAAGATTCTATCAGATAAAGGAAGAAGGGCCCCTTAGCACAGCGGCTGGCCCGAGGTTGGAACTGTGTTCCAGCACTAATAAACAGATGGAAGAAAAGGAGTTGCTCCTGGAGCCAGAGCTGGGAGCGGAGGCATCGCGGACGGGGAGCTGAGCTGGACTCTGGGTGTGGCTGCCTCTTCGGCTGGTTTTCCATCCCACCCCACGCATTAGCCCAATTCCTCAGATACTCCACCACGTGTGAGAGCTGGTGGAAATTGCTGCTGCTTTATCATCTGCACTTTTTATGAAGCTTGTTCCGATGGTGCCGGTTGAAACCCACATGGCCAGTAGGAGCCGCTTGAGGAGTGGCCTTGAATTTGGTGCTGTGCCTTGATGTGCTTTGGATCAGCCCTCCCTAAATTGCTATCCTGTTGCTTTAGCCCAACTATAGAGAAGCCTGTAATGAGTCCAGCCTGATGAGCGATTCAGGTAGGAACATTTTTTTTTCTTTCCCCGGTGAGACTTCATTGACTATCCCGGCAAGACCCAGCTGGAGCTCTGAATTATCATGATCTTGTTAGCAGCAATGGCTTACCATTGGCCTGGTATTTGGGGAGTGTGGCAGAGCACGCTCGGGGGGTGGGGAGGGCCAACCCTCAAGCAGGCCCACTGATCTGTTCTTTTTTGCTGATTTCCTGGATTCTCTGTACACCTCTTTGTCCTATTTCTCCTGGATGTTTAAGACTCTGATGTGTGGTCTGTGAGCTCATCTTTTATTTGCAACTATCAAAGCCTGGTGTTACTCAGTGAGCAAAAAAAATCCTACTTAGGAACACTGGGGGAAAAAAAATTTCTGGTGAGTGACCATAAATGGCTAAGAAGGTGTTTGAAGTCCCTTCTAGAGTAGTCTGATGGGGCCTTAATCAATCAATCAATCAATTAATTAATGGCATCCCTAGGTGGGCTTGAACTCATGGAGCCTCTTTTATTTCTATTTATTTAGAAGGATGAAGGGATGGGTCAGCTCCTTCAGGCTTCTTGCCTGTTATTTCAGAAGCATTAATAACTTAAATTCAAGCTTCTGGCCTTTTCCATGGGATTGGGTCCAATCTCTCTAGGCTGAGGGCTAGGGCAGGAAGCAACATGAAGTCCTTTAACAGTAAAAGTGAGATGGGAGGAAAGGCAGGGTCAGGAGTCTGAGGCCAGTTTGACCAGAGGCGCTAGTGGCCTTGAGGACTGCCCAGTTCTGTGTGGAAGAATTGCTCAGGTGAATTACACCTTGAGCCTCAAGAACCAAAACATTTCTCACTTTAATCATTTCTTACACAGATTTTTCTAAAATGCACTTGGACATCATTCTATGGAAAACTCAACCTATTTTCATTGGCCCACCCGCCACTGGGATATCCATTATTATGGTGACAAGTTCAAGAAGCGTGGAGGTGTTGTTGACCCTTGCACAATATCGTTTTGGGTCTTCAACTTTTTTATAACTAACCTTTATTGGTTTTTCTAATTTTATTGTGAGAGCCTTAACAGTTTTTTTTAAATTATTCCCTTTGTAATAGCTTCCAGACTATTTAGCTATCTACTTGCTCCCTTTGGCTCCCTCTAGTACATTCTAGCACTATCCCTCTCTTTCGTTAGGTTTGATCTAGATTTAAGCTGGGAAGCCACACAATCAAGCCTACTACAATAATGTGTGAAGAGTACCCTCCGGATAGACAAACACTTAGCTGACCAATATCACTATTAGGATAGAACTTTCTAGTACATTAGGAAAGAAGCTTAGGCTATGGAATCAGATAGATCCAAGTATGAATTGCTTTTCTTTTTCTTTCTTCTTTTTTTTTTTTAATGGCTTAAAGCAAGTGTTTTATTGTATCTCACTGGTTTGTTGATCATGAATTTAAGATTCTGGTGATTTGTCTCATGAATTGCTTTTCTAATGCCAACTAGCATTGGGAGCTTCTGCAAATGACCTTGTCATCTTCAGCTTCTGTTTCCCTCAATGTCAAATCAAAATAATGATGCGTAACTTACATGGCTATTGTAAGAATTAAAAGATGGGACATACCCATCGTAGTGGTTGGCTCTTGATGGTGCCTCTGTGAACACTTGTTCCCTCTCTTTGTGCCTCACCCCCATGTATCACGATGTCGTAGAAAGAGAATGCCTCTAGGACACTGGTTCTCAAACTTGAACTTGTGTCAAAATCTCCTGAAGGGCTTATTAAAATATAGATTGTTGGGGGCACCTAGGCGGCTCAGTTGGTTGAGCATCTGACTCTTGATCTTGGCTCAGATCATGATCTCAGGGTTGTGAAATTGAGCCCCATTGGGCTCCACACTGGGTGTGGAGTCTGCTTAAGATTCTCTCCCTCTGGGACACCTGGGTGGCTCAGTGGGTTAAAGCCTCTGCCTTTGGCTCAGGTCTTGATCTCAGGGTCCTGGGATCGAGCCCCACATCGGGCTCTCTGCTCAGCAGGGAGCCTGCTTCCCCCTCTCTCTCTGCCTGCCTCTCTGCCTGCTTGTTATCTCTCTCTCTGTGTCAAATAAATAAAAATAAAATCTTTAAAAAAAAAAAAGATTATCTCCCTCTGCCCCTCCATCTCCCATTCTCTCTCTCTAAAAAAAATTAAATTAAATTAAATTAAAACCAATTGCTGGGCCCTACCTCCAGGGTTTCTGATTCAGTAGGAATAGGTTGGAGCCTGAAAATTTGCATCTTGAAGAAATGTCCAGGTATCCTGGTGATGCTGATGCTACTGGTCCAGGGGACACACACTGAGAACCTAGAACTGGTCTAGGAGATAGGCTTTGGTCTAAATCCTGATGGCTACTCAGTAATTGTGTTAATTAATGCATCCCATTTAACTTCTATGAGCCATGGTTTCTACATCTAAAACATTAAATGTAACTTCCGCCTCATGAAGTTATAATAGAATTAAATGAGGTGGCAGCTGGAAAAGATCTAGCAATTAATAGGTCTTCATAAATCTTCATTTTTCCCTCTTTCAGGTAGGGTCCCTTCCTGTTCAGCTTAAGGATTTTTTAGTGTCCCAAGGAACTAACAGCAACCCAGTGATTTTTGCCCCTAAAATTACATACTTCTTGTCTTCAGATACACCACAAATGAGTCATCTGTCACACGCCCAGGAAGAGCAATGATAGACTCTTTAATACGAAGCCAATATTGATCTCATACAGGTAGCTCAGCAGATCAATTTCATTAACTTCCTACCTGTTTACCTTGTTAGAGAAGTGATGGATTGATTTAAAATATTTCCCCCTGCAGACTAGGAAGCGTTTCACAGGTGAGTACACACAAGTCAACAAGCATTATCTCTAGCTGTAGAAATGGATGGGTGGATGTGGTCTATAGGCTGCGGGTTGGGGGCAGCTATTTAAACTCAGATCGAAAAGCATACTCATAAGTGGCAAAGCAGGTGCAACTCTAATCATATTTATTCTGTTCCAATGACACACTCTCCAGGAAAAAAAATAAAAGAGTGTTTTTCTGCTGTGAAATTGGTTTGCTGGGGTACTGCCAAAAGGAAGCCTTATCATAGTAAATACATCAACTTTAATTATTCATTTCTATTTGCTCGAAGAAATATTCTTATGTGACATGCATATGTTCATACATTTCCTTGTTGCAGCAACATGAACTAAATAAGTTACTTTCACACATGAAGTGCAACTCCAAGAGTTATTATTGCTAACTTGTGTTCTCTATACCGTTCACACATTTTCCATTCTGCTGGAACAAAGGTAGTGTTTGGATCATGGGGAAGAATCTTGGAGCAAAAGATGAAGATCTTTTTAGTGTTCTTTCAAGTAAAGGGGGGGAAAAGACACAGGCTACCATCTGCTATTGCTGATGAATTGAAACATCTCCATCTCCAGAGATTCGTTAATGGACAACTCTTTCGTCAAATTCATCGACTCAATCTACAGAACCAAAATGAGGAGTACACATTGTTTTGCCACCTGGTGTCTATTGAAGGAAACGTCCGCTAAGACCCGAGTTAAACAACCAATGTCTCTCCTATACATTACTGGCTGTTGTGAAATTGTTGCAATCTCAGTGAAAGACAATTCCAGAACTTCTGCCAAATTCCAGTAGAAGACAGCAGTTTGTTTAGAAACATTAGTTTGAAGGTGGTTAAGACATACTGTTCAATGGCAGTTAGGATATATATATATATATATATTTTTAAAGATTTTATTTATTTGTCAGAGACAGAGAGAGGGAGAGAGCACAAGCAGGGGGAGCAGCAGGCAGAGGGAGAAGCAGGCTCCCCACTGAGCAAGGAGCCTGATGCAGGACTTGATCCCAGGACCCCAGGATCATGACTTGAGCCAAAGGTAGATGCTTAACCAACTGAGCCACCCAGGCGTCCCTGGGATCTTTTAACTCAGGCTCAGCTCACAGCTTCCAGGGATGCTTCTGGAAGATAAAATTGGCCCTGGTCCCTCTCTGTTCTGTGTCTTTCCTATTTCTGCCCCCACCCCCTCTGCTGGGGCCAGCCACACTCTGATCGTGGTGCTCTAGCTTTCGCAAGGACTACCTACCCTCTTCAAGACTCTCTTCCCATTTCAACTAAAATGCTTCTTTCTTGAATGCTCCTGTATCTGCTATCTGTGTATTTATCATATATTTATGATCTACATTTGTTTTATTTATAATCCAATTAAATTAATTTTTGTTATGATATGGACGAGATTGAACTTTCCCAAGACACACTTGCATTTCTGGAAGAGGTTCCTTAGCAGAAGCAAATGGGAAGTTGGTGAGTGTTGCCAGAGAAGTAGCTTTGGACAGCCATGTCACCTGATTCTCTTCTTCTTCCCCCAGTCAGTTGACAGCTATTTATGTTGCATTGACTTGGGTGTCGGGCACTGTCCTAGGTTCTGAGGACACAACAGGTGAAAACAGCATTGGTCCCTGGGGGGGGGGAGGGGGGGCTCTGCACTCCAGGTGGAAAAGTAGACAGTAAATACACAAGCACATCAATAAAGGTAATTTCAGGTGCTTGTATGTGTGATGAGGAGGTAAAGCAGGGCGGTGTGGGTCTGAGTGTATGGGGGGTCAGGGTGATGTTTTAACCAGGTTTGTAGAAGGCGGGAGCCCCCCCGTGATAAAAGGGAGGTCGACCCAAATATCTGGGAGGAGGGTTTTCCAAGCAAAGAGAAACAGTATGAGGACTTTGGGGTGTCTCAGGGAAAGAAATGAGACTGCGGTTTTAAATACCATCAATAAACTCCCAGATTCATCTCTCCAGCTTATACTTATCTCTTCCATTCCAGATTCTTATATATCCAACTTGACTATGGTAGGTGTTCCAAATCTATTGGGTAAAAAGCTGCACTTCTGGTCTCATAAACCAACCATAAAGTCAACCCCTTCCTTGTCTCCCTATCTCAGTTAATGGCACCTCTGTTTCTCCAATCGCTGAAACTTACAATGGGGTCATTCCTGACCATCTCTTCTTCTGGAATCTCATATCCCATCCATCAGCCAATCACAGTGTTTCTTCCAAATGAACCTGATCTCTGGTCACCACTTCCGTTGCTACCATCTTGGTGCAAGCATGAACCATGGCAATCGCCTCCACAGGAGTTAGGGTGTTGGGTAATGTGCTGGGACAGAAATACCATCCTAGCCAAGATGTGGAACTAAAAACACAGTGGTTCAAATAAGGTAGCTGCTTATTTTTCTCTGGCCAAGAGGTAGAAGGCTCTTTGCTGTGAGGTCATCCTGGTCATCTATCTTGTGTTTCCAGGATTCCTTAAATTATTGTTCTTCCCTTCATGACTGGAGCAGGCTCAATACCACATCTTCTTTTCCCGTCCACAGCCAAGGGAGAGAAAAAGAGTGAGGATGTGTGTGTGTGTGTGTGTGTGTGTGTGTGTGTGTGTGTTGGAGGCAGGGGGCTAGCTTCCCTTTTAAGGATGCAACCTTGTGGTTGAACATATCACTTCCCCTCACATCCCATTTGTCAGGATGTGGTCACACAGCCACGCTTAGCTGCAAGGGAATTTTAGGACATGCGCGCTCCAGCTGGACAGCCCTTGGCTCTGATAAAACTCGGGGATGTTCTCAGATAGAAATACATGAAAGAGAAACTCCTACAGTTTCTGCATCTACCTTTGTGGTGGTCACACAGAGGTATGACCAGAATCTTCCATCAGGGAAGATTGCTGCCCACCTACAGGAAGTGGGGCCAGCACACAGCCTCCCACTGTCATCTCCTTTGATGAGGACCTCCTTGCCCAATGTCATGCCTGTCCTGGACAACCTGCATCCTGTATCTGGGCCTGAAGGAGACATAAAAGCCCAGCCGATTCAGGACACTGACAGGCAATACTTGCCCCAGAGCTCCCCACTGGGTTGCCCAAGGCTTATAGTGGCTTCGCATTTCAGTCCCACTTCTTTCTCTGTCCATCCAGCTTCTTCTCCTTTCTTCCTAAGAGTTGGTTCCAGTTCCTAATAAACCTCCAGCCCCTCAAACTGTCTCAGTGACTGTTAGAGAGCCCAACTTCTTGGTCTCCCTGCTCCTCCCTGTGTTCACCTCGAGCCTACTCCCCACACAGCCTCGAGAGGGATCCTTTCCCTATGAGATCTACTCCCCTCCTCTCCCTGTTCCATACCTCCTCTGTCTCGGACATCACTCACTCCGTGCTCCCTCCCCTCCAGCCTCCCTGGCCTCTTCCTGGGACACACCCAACCCCTTCCTGACCTGGAGCTGTGTCTCTGATGCATCTTCACTCCTTCCTTTCCTTCAGGTCTCTTCGGCTCTCAGTCCCATCCTCAGAGAAGCCTGCCCCGATTGCCCTATTTCAAGTAGCACGTCCTTCTTTCACTTGCTGTTCTTTTTACCTCATTTATTTTTCCTCATGGCACTTACCACTCGACACTTCACTTATTTGTTTATTATTATTACCTTCTTGTCTTTCTTTTTCCGCTAGAATGTTAGCAACTTCAGGGCAGAGATTTTTGCTGGCTTCGTTCACAGCTGTCTTGGCACATCCTCAAAGAATAATCACAAAATAAATGAATAAATAGACAAAGAGCAGAAAAGGAGAGACAGCTGAAAATACAGGTCAGCTGGGGCCAGACTATGGAAAGTGCTACAGACCACAGTGAGGAATCTGCATTTTGTTCTGATTTTAATGGGGAGCCATGGAGTGTCTAAGCAGGAGAGTGGCCTGATCTGTTCTTGGGATCATCACTCCTTGAACTCTAAGGACCCAGAAACTTGATGTTACCAGGGACAGGACATTCACCGTTTCTTGAAGAAACTAATGCTATTGCTGAAAGTCTTTCATTATTAAACATTTGTTTACTATATTAAATCCTTCTTCCTTACAAGTGTTACTCGTTCACCCAAGTTCTGCCCTCAGGAACAACTCAAAATGGATCTTGAAAGATTTGGAGACAGCTTTCTAATTCTTCCTCTCTCTCGGGTAAACATCCATGATCCTTTGAATTATTATCCCATTACATGACTTAGAGACTATTCATTTTCTCTCAGAGAGTTCTGACTTCTCAATATGCTCCTTAAGAACTGCCAAACTTTGGTCTAACCAGCATAAGACAAAGAAGCAATTGTGTCGGAGACTGGATTTGCCTGTGTCTTTGAACACAGCCTAACTTGATTACATTTCAGCCCCAACCTAGGAGTCAAGCTAAACTTGCGGTCAACAGAAGGATCTGGAAATTCTTCAAGCAAGAACTGCTCCATCCTCAATCAACCTACATGCTGTGATTTATATTGCTCTTGTGAAATTTACCCTATGGTTTCTGGCTGATGTTGCTTTTTTTTTTTTTTTTTTTTTTTTTTGTGGTCAGTTCTGCATTCTCTCAGCTTGGGCAACATCCAAAAACCTGCAGAAGTGTTTTTTAGACTTTATCTGATTGTTGAAAATATTAAACAGAATAGGACTGGGAACAGAATTCTGTAGTTATCTTCTCGCAAGTTTTTCTAAATTATCAGCTTTTTGTATAATAGACTGAGTAAGGAGAGGAGTGTATCCCTATGCACACAGGGCAAAGATCCTTAGCTCTAGGATGTGGATAGGTAAGTGGAAAGATTAGGAGCAGGGTGAAGACGTGAAGGTGCGTATGCTATGTTGAAGAAAACTGATATGAGAACACACAGAAACAAAGGGGAAAGTCATGAATGCCCTTGACAGGTTAAATGATCAGTTGGATTTGTTTTCACCCAAGAGACAAGGGAAGTTGTCTATAAAGGTCTTTGATGTATTGGTGCACGTTCATATAATTAGATGCTTTAAGAATGATCTTCTCGGGGGGTCAACATAAATCAACATTGTTGGGTGTCTACACCCACTTCACATGTAAAGATTAAATTTTTTAGTATATATGCTGCCGAAGCAAGTACATTTTTTTAAAAAAGCGATAGATCATATTCATGGGAGAGATCTATGCCTCCAGCCGTCTTAAAATAGCGAACCATTCCCAAGACCTCCTTGGCTTTCACATAGTCTAACCCTATTGGAGCTACTAACCCCAGGTGGAGTTTGGTTGTCTTATTGGAGCTACTGTACGGAGCTTTTCACATACACTTTGTACAAGCACTTGCTAAGTCAACTAGTGATATGTTGGCCCAATCCTCACTTCAAATCTTTTTTTTTTTTAAGCTTTATTTATTTAATTTAGAGAGAAAGTGCTCAAGCAGGGAGGGGGCAGAGGTAGAGAAGCAGACTCCCCACTGGGCATGGAGCCTGAGGTGGGGCTTGATTCCAGGATCCCAAGATAATGACCTGAGCTGAAATCAAGAGTCAGCGGCTTCATTGACTGAACCATCCAGGCACCTCTTTTCTTAAGTTTTAAAATTTATTTAAGCAATCTCTACACCCAGCATGGGGCTCGAACTTACGATCAAGAGTCACACACTCTTCCGACTGAGCCAGCCAGGCGTCCCAGTCCAATCCACACCTCAGCGCCCCCTCCCAGGGATTCCATCAGAAGTCGTCAAAGACTTTGCTAAAATGGAGACTCACACTATAGCTAGAGTAGTTCCCTGTGTCTATTAACCTAATAACTGTGTCAAAATCAGATTTAGTCTAAACTTGTTGTGATCTCTTGGGAGAAACCCACATGGGTTTTTGGTGATCATCTCACCTTCATCTAAGTGCACATAACAATTCATACCATTGGGCTGTGGATTTATGTCAAACTTACTGATCTCGGTTTTCACAATCTACGGCTTTTCCTCCTCTATCTTCAGGAACCTCTCTTGTTTGTCATTTTTAAAAATTTATTTTTTTCTCCCACCACATAGTATTACAAACTCATTACATAAGCTTTGGAAATGGAGAAAACAAGAAAAATAATCTCTCCTCCTACCTGAAATACTCTGAATATTTTGGTGCATTAACTTCTAGCATTTTTTCTATGTATATTCTTTACAACATCACAGTGTTGTACACATATGTTTTGAAATAAAATATTCATGGTCTTCCTTACCATCCTATATTTTAAAGCTTAATGACAGTGGTGTTGAGGTCATAGCTACAAGGTCTTGCAAACTGGGATATATTTTTCTGGGTTAATTAGCCCTGAAAATGCATTTTTTAAAAAAGATTTTATTTTTATTTATTTATTTCAAAATGTTTTATTTATTTACTTGACAGAGAGAGAGATCACAAGCAGTTAGGGAAGCGGGCAGAGAGAGAAGGGGAAGCAGGCTCCCCGCTGAGCAGAGAGCCCGATGCGGGGCTCGATCCTGACCCTGAGATCATGACCTGAGCCGAAGGCAGAGGCTTTAACCCACTGAGCCACCCAGGTGCCCCCAAAAGATTTTATTTTTAAACAGAATCAGTGTGGGGCTTGAAGTTACAACCCCCAGATCTAGAGTCACGTGTTCCACTGATTGAGCCAGTCAGGTGCCCCCGTCTGAAATGCATTTTGGATAGCTAGTTGCTCATAGCATTTTCTAGCTGAGCTTTGATTTATCATTACGATGTTCACCTTACCTTGTTAAATAAGCCAGAAGAAGACTAAAAATTAAAAAACTGAGCTCTCTCTTTGCCTTATGTTTAGATCCTTCAAGCACTAGAGGGTGGGAATGTAAATTAGGCTAACCTTTCTGGAAGACAACCATGTAATGTGTATCAAGATATCCTTAAAAAATGTTTTGCTCTTTGTTCAAGTCCTTCCGCTTCTAGAAATAAGATCCTAAGAAAATAATGTATTTAAAGATTTTATAAAAGGATCTTAACTGTGGTATTAGTCACAGTGGTAAAAGATACCACTGAAATGTCCAAAAGTCAGGAGATGATTAAACTATACATGATGAAAGATCATAGAGTCATTTTTAAAAAGCCTGCCACTCAGGTCATGATCTCAGGGTCCTGGGATCGAGCCCCGCACTGGGCTTTCGGCTTGGCAGGGAGCCTGCTTCCTCCTCTCTCTCTGCCTGCCTCTCTGCCTGCTTGTGATCTCTCTCTCTCTCTGTCAAATAAATAAATAAAATCTTAAAAAAAAAAGAAAAAGCCTGCCGTTAAAGCGTAAGTAATGATCTGAGCAAGTGCTTATGAGATGAAAGTAAAACACAAAATTATATGCTGTGTATGATCCTGATTTCGATTTTGGTATATAAACACGCTCAAGGACATAACTCTACATGGTGAGATTATAGGATTTTCATTTGTTCCAAATGTTTGTTTTCCAGATTGATTAGACAGATAAATAAACATGCTTTTATAATGAGAAGAATAAACATATAATTCTCTGCCGTATGAACCCTCTTTGTGAAGTGGAGCACCTACCCCTGTTCTTCCTGTTTTGACTCCCACCTTTGTTGTCCTTGTAGCTTATGTGATCTTTATCTCAACCTGGACTTGCTTTAGTCAGCTGAGCCCCTAACATTTTACAGGCTTGGTTTATGCTGCATTTGAATTCATTCCACATTATATTTCCCTCCTTCTATCCTTTTCTACTTTTCTTTTCCCTCCCTCCCTCCTTCCCTCCCTACCTTCTTTCTGTCCTTCCTTCCTTCTTTCCTTCCTTCCTTCCTCCCTTTCTTTCTTTTTTTTCTTTCTTTCTTTCTAGCAAGGTCTTTTCTCTCTATATCTGAGCTCATCAGAGAACGTCTTGAAAAGTCATGTTAGTTTTCCTGGCTGCCTCCTCATTTTCTTCTACATCAGATCATCAGTGAACACGTTTTCAACATTTTATTCTCAGGCCCTCATCTGTTAAGCCTCATCTGTTCCCTTCTAGATTCTCTGGTAATGAGATCATATGGATCTTTCCTTTCGATTGCCTACAATATGTTTTTCTAAATAGTGTATGACATCTATGAGAAAGATCCCAGTGTTCTTGTCTTTGTGTTCCAAAGCATCAAAGCCTTTTTGTCCCAAATGTACCCTAACTCTGAATTTCATGTGAAACAGAAAAAGGGAGGGAGTTGGGACCAGGCACCAGATCCACCTGCCCCGGAGTAGAGGGGGATGAGGAGCCTGACTCTGGAGGAATTGGCTGGGGTTTCTTGTGATCAGTAGACATCACCTGGGTGATGTGATGACTCTGTTCAATCTTGGGGGAAACATCTGTAGTGTTTTCTATACAAAGAAGAGTTCCAGGAGCAGAGGAGTCGTAAAAGGTCAAGTAGGACGGGAGAATTACATACCTTCTTTTGTGTTTGTAGATTTCCATGCAGGAGATCCCTTTCCTTTCCTTTCCTTTCCTTTCCTTTCCTTTCCTTTCCTTTCCTTTCCTTTCCTTTCCTTTCCTTTCCTTTCCTTTCCTTTCCTTTCCTTTCCTTCCCTTCCCTTCCCTTCCCTTCCCTTCCCTTCCCTTCCCTTCCCTTCCCTTCCCTTCCCTTCCCTTTTCTTCCCTCCCTCCCTCCCTCCCTCCCTCTCTCCCTCTCTCCCTCTCTCTCTCTTCCTTCCTTCCTTCCTTCTTTCCTTCCTTCCTTCCTTCCTTCCTTCCTTCCTTCCTTGATTTTATTTATTTGTTTGAGTAAGAGAGAAAGCAGGGGCAAGGAGAGGAGCAGAGGGAGAGGGAGAAGCAGGCTCCCCACTGAGCAGGGAGCCCAACTCGGGACTTGATCCCAGGACCCTGGGACCATGACCTGAGCCAAAGGCAGGTGCTTAACTGACTAAGCCACCCAGGTGCCCCTCCATGCGGGAAATCTTGTATTTCCCCCAAAAGTGGAAATAGAATTTCTGTCTTATCTACTGATTGGTTTTTAAAAATCAGCAAAAACAAAACAAAAGCCTGACATATTAAAATGAAGGAAGATAGTAAAATACTCATATTCCACCACCTACAGATAACTCTGACATTTGCAGTAGGGTATGGAATGTGGCTCTTTTTTTTTTTTTTTTTTTTTTTTTGTTCTTTTGTGTTTTCTAGTAGTTGAAATCTATTATGGTTTTGTGTGGGAATTTCTAGGTCTTTGGTGTAAGACATCTGAGTCACTGATATTAATGATAAGAAGAATGTTAATGAGAACAAAATTTTCTCAAGCACTCAGTATAAACCAGGCACTCCTAAAGCACTCTGCATGCATGCCAATTTAATCCTGACAATAAGCACTTAAAGTAGGTTTTCTTTTCCTCCCCATTTTAGAGATGAAAACTTGACTATAGAATATTGCTTGCTGAGGATACCGCAGCTAATGAGACGCAGAGTCAGGACTCAAACCCAATGTGCCATGATTAAAACCTGTTTTTGCTGGGATACCACATTCCTTATATTGTGGTGGGCATGACCCCCTTCCCCCATGGGTCACCCTCCAAAGAACCAGGCGCTCTGATCCTTTTCTCTATTTGGTTCACATTCCCTTCCATAGATTTTATACCATAGTTATATCTGGGCACTTTTCTCCAAATCCGGTTTAAAACCGGAACATCTGGGTTAGTGACTCTGCCCAGTGAAATTCCCTCCAGTTCTGACTACTGTCCTCAACCCTTTGCTGTGAGTCCACTCTTGGGGAACAAAGTCCTTTATTCCCTCTGCCCTTCCTTCTACTCCCTTCGGGATGAGTTCAAACTCCTAATCACGGATTAAGGAGGCTCTGTTATTTAGATCCTACCCTCCCTCCGGACTCGTCTCCCACTATTCCATACCTGAAATATTCTGCTCCAACCACATTCAGCTGTTTGCAGCTATTGGGAATATATTTGCTTTAGCAACTCTGGAACTGTCTGATCCTTGCCATCCGGTGCCCACCCCACCTCGCTCCCTCTGAACCACTAAGGTTCTGTAAAACATAATCCAAATGAAACACCCTCTGTGAGGTCTCTGCAGTCACTTTTAAGGAGAATGAGTACCTTTGACTTTCTTCTATTATTTTATTTGTAACACTGTATTTCCATCCTAGTCAACCGTGAACTCCTTATAGGCAGCAATCAGGTCTTACTTATTTTTCTGAAATTCCAGTATCAACTACAAAGTACAGCTTAGTAAGGGCTTAGTAAGTGTTTGTAAGGTACTGAATGAATTTGGGGCGCCTGGGTGGCGCAGTCGATTACGCATCTGATTCTTGGTTTCGGCTCAGGTCGTGATCTCAGGGTTGAGAGATCGAGCCCCATGTCAGACTCTCCACTCAGTGCAGTTTGCTTGAGATTCTCGCTCCCTGCCCTGCCCCTCCTGCTTGTGTTCTCTGTCTCTGTCTAAAATAAAAAAAATCTTTTTTAAAAAAATGAATGAATTCATGGAACCCAGAGGTAATTCGCAAGAGATCAAGGAGTCGCATAATATAGAAAGTGTAGAGAGTAGTGTCACTTTTGGCGAGAGAGAGAATGTATGTGGAGGAATCCCATCATTTGAACTTAGGTAAATATTAACATGCTGAGTCAGAAGGTCTTAACCCTCACTGCAATCGTTTTCTCAGCACTTAAAAAAATTAATCAATGCCTAGACCCCTACTACCCCCAGAAATTCTATTCAATTTTTAATAATTTAATTTAAATTTGTTAAAGATTTTATTTATTTATTTGTTAGAAAGAGCACAAGCAGGTGGGGCAGCAGGCAGAGCGAGAAGCAAGCTCTCCACTGAGCAGGGAGCCTGATGCAGGACTCCATCCCAGGACCCTGGGATCATGACCTTAGCTGAAGGCATACACTTAACTGACTGAGCCACCCAAGTATCCCTCGATTTTTTTTTTTAAACAATTTGGGAGATTATAATGTGCTGCCAAGGCTCTAGATGAAGATTGAAATTGTAGTATATATTAAAAGACATTAGGGGATGCCTGGGTGGCTCAGTCAGTTGAGCCGCTGCCTTTGGCTCGGGTCATGACCCAGGATCCTGGGATCGAGTCCCGCATCGGGCTCCTTGCTCGATGGGGAGCCTGCTTCTCCTTCTGCCTGCACTGCCTGCTTGTGCTCTCTCTCTCTCTCTGGAAAAATAAATAAATTTAAAAATAAATAAATAAAAGACATTAGTTTCTTCAAGGTAAATGCTATTTACATGTAAGGAATCTCGGAATTCACACAAAGATGTTTCAGTGCTGAGTTAGGCTGACCATGTGTGCATTTCTAGATGTATATAATCATGCCCATTAAGCCCTGTGACAATTGTCCTTTATCCTCTTTACAGTCAGGCATAGTTCCTGACTGATTCTGCTATCATAGGAGCAAAGGCACTTGCATCTTTCCACTGAGACCTTGTTGGTTGGTGTTGACTAGAATTTCATCCCAGAAAGAAACTGTTGCTAAATGTTTAATGTTATGGTCAAAGTCTCTGCTTGTTAAGTAAATAAGAACAGTTTTGAACATGTGATGCAATGTGATGTTAGGACCTTGGAATCTAGGTCTCTCTCGTTTAATTTACAAAGGGAAATAGAGAAGGATATGTAAAGTCATTAAGAGTTTCAAGTACAAGATCCTATGTTTCTTGTAAAACAAATGTTTTCATGTATTCTTCAACCCAAGTGTCTATGTGTCTGTGTATTTCTGCCCATGGTTAACAAAGCAATATACTAAGTGCGACACTGAATCCAAGGGTTGGTTAATCTTTAGTGGTGAGTATAAACCCCAACAATACAAAACAACCACTTGACTTGCCGAAAGTCCTAGGTTTTTTTTTTTCCTAATGTTTTTCCCATTTGTTCTGCCGAATTAAACTTCAATGGTAAGTTTAAATGTGTCTTCAAAGTGCCAAGTAACGTAGATATTCAGCCAGCCTCTTGGTTATTATCGTAAGGTAGTGAGCCTGAGTTGAACTATATGGAGAAGACAGGTCAGACCTCGAGCCAACCACATGGTGCTGAAGTTACACAGAGAAGTGACTCACCGATGCAGGATGAACGATTGCATCTCATCTTAAGGCTCATCGTGAAGGCTTTTCATCAGACCCATGTGTGTTTTTGGAAGAGTTCTGAGAACATCTTGTAATTCTCAGACATGTTCAAGCGACAGCACACTTAGGAGTACTAATAATTATAATTTATTAATTCTGCAGAATATTATCCATTATCTTTGTATTTAATTATACAAATAAGGGAAATTTTTACTAACAAAAAAAAGGAATAAACAACCCCCCCCCTCATTGAAACCATAAACACATATGACTCCCCTCAAAAGCTGTCAGACTAAGTTTGATTTAGTTGTTTCCTCATTGGCTTGTTGCTATATTTTTTGCACTATTTTCCATAGCTGAGTAGGTGACAAATAGTAGCTGGATGTCAATGGCTCAAAATTAATGTGTATCCATTACGCACACACATATATGAATTTAAGTTGAAAAAGTTCTGTCCATTACACTGATTTTTATGGGGTGATGCAAAAAAAAAAGTTAAGATTTGGTTTAAGAACAATATCTTATTGGGCGCCTGGGAGGCTCAGTCAGTTAAGCGTCTGCCTTGGGCTCAGGTCCTGCTCCCGACGTCCTGGGATCGAGCCCTGCATCGGGCTCTCTGCTCGGCAGGGAGTCTGCTTCTCCCTCCCTACACTATGCATGCTCTCTCTCTCTTTCTCTCTCACTCTCTCAAATAAATAAATAAAATCTTAAAAAAAAAAAAAAGAACAATATCTTATGAAGACCACTCTCAAGGAAACCACAGAAAAGGTACATATCCTTTTTCGTTGTTGTTGTTATATTTTTAAGCAATTTCAAATTTCAAATACACAGGAAGTTTCCAAGAATAGAACAAAAACTTCCAGATACTCTTTACCCAAAGACCCCATTCAACCTTCACCAAAGTCTCCTCAGGCTCCTTCAGCAATGGCGGGGGACACCCACTTGATGACAATTTCTCCCTAGGCTCCCTCAGTCTTTCTTTGCCTTTCATGGCCTTTGCCATTGTGAACATTACAGGGTGGTCATTCTGCGTAACGTCCTTCAACCTGAGTATGTGCAATATTTTCTTAAGACACAACCCAGGTCATTGTGTTTTGGGCGGGAGTATTGCAGAGGAGACGCTGTGTCCTTCCCATTGCGTCTTCTCTGCAGGGTGCACCGTCAGTTTGTCCCATTAATGGTGGTAGAATTTTGATAGTTTGATTAAGATGGTATCTGCCATGCTTCTCCACATAAATTTCCTTTTTTCTCTCTTTGTAATAAATACTTATTTTAAGTGGAGACATTTTTTTTTTTAAGATTTTATTTATTTGACAGAGAGAAACACAGCCAGAGAGGGAAAACGAGCAGAGGGAACGGAAGTGGGAGAAGAAGGCTTCCTGCAGAGCAAGGAGCCCGATGTGGGGCTCGATCCCAGGACCCCGGGATCATGACCCGAGCCGAAGGCAGACGCTTAATGACTAAGCCACCCAGGCGCCCAATAAGATATTGTTCTTAAACCAAATCTTAACTTTTTTTTTTGCATCACCCCATAAAAATCAGTGTAATGGACAGAACTTTTTCAACTTAAATTCATGGAGTGAATTTAATCCACTTAGATGAATTTAATCCATCTAAGTGGAGACATTTTTAAGGCAATATGAGTGTCTCATTTCTAATCCCACTAATACCTCCTAGTTTTAACAACCGTTGATAGTTCTTGCCAGAATTAAGTATTTCTTTGATAATTTCCAAACTGCAATTTTCCAATTCCAGTATTCTTATTATATTAATTAATTGGCATTCTACCATAAGGAAGAACTTTCTTATCTTCCTATATACTTGTTAATATGTTTATTGCTATCAACAAGGACTCACTGATTATCATTTTAGTCAATGGACTATAACTTATAGTTAAGGACTATATCATTACTTATTTTGACACTCAAATTGTCTCATCTTGAGAGCCCCTTCAAATACCTTCTGGGTCCTTTTAACGTGTCCCTACCATTCTCTGAGCATTTTCTGTGCTGCTCTTCACAACACAATGTTCCAGAATTGTCTTATACTTTCCACTCCTAGAATCAGCCAATTTTCCAGGGAGCCTTGGTGACTTTCCATGGATAGTTGTATTAGAAACCAAGATCTGGGCACGACATATGTTCATTGCTACTGTGTATGTTGTCATTCTCAGGCCATCTTGGTGGAAATAATATATATGTAGGCATACATACATACACACATGCACACACCTTTGTATCTATAATTTCTGTGTCTGTCTATGTATATGTAAAATTTATACTGATATTGCTCTTTCCAATCCAACACTACAGGGTTTATTAGGACTTTCCTTCTTTCCCTTTTGCTACTTCTCCTCACCAGTAAAAATCCTGACTCTCATTATCCCTAATATATTTGCCTGTTTGCTCAATCCCTTTTTGTAGCCAATCCTGTGACAACACTGGGCTGTCATCAACACAAGGGTCAATGTGACTGCCCCATGACTTTTGGACAGAGTTAGGAAGGAAGGCCAAAGAAAGGGAGGGAGGGAGAGAGGGAGGAAAGAAGGAAGGAGTGCACTCTTTTTAATTCAAGGTATAATTAGCATATAACAAAATACATAGATTTTAAATGTTTACTAGTGTGAATTTTTAACATTAAATAAATTATTTTTTAAAAATTGAAGTACGGTGGACACACAGGTAACATTAATTTCAGGTGTATAGCATAGTGACCTGACAAGTCTATCCTATGCCGTACTCACAAGGGCACCTGCCACCTGTCACCATACAATGCTATTACCTTTCCATTGACTCTATTCCTGTGCTGTGCCTTTCATCTCCATTACATATTCATTCATTCGGTGACTAGAAGACTGTACCTCCCACTCCCCTTCACCCATCTTGCCCATTCCCCCTCCTCCTCCCCTCTGGTGACCATCAGTTTGTTCTCTGTTATTTATGGGTCTGTTTCTGCTTTGTGTTTATTTCTTTGTTCATTTGTTTTCATTAAATGAATTTTGATCATTGCAAGTACCCTAGTAACAAACGTGTAAAAGAAAATATAGAATGTTCCCGCCCCTCTGGAAAGGCCCCTCAGGTGAGGGTGCACATCCACTAGCAAATATCATTAAAAACCCCTCTTCTGTCATTGCTCCTCTCAACGACTATCACTCCATTTGCATCTGTTGCCAAAAATGTCTCTTCTTAGTTTCACACTTCTCAAATATGTTCTCCTGATGTCCTAGCCCATTTGGTTTCTCTCTCTTTCTCCATCTACCTCAGATCTTTATTATATAGAACAACTCGGCCTTGTCTTCTTTAGTTTTTCTCTTCTCCACACGTTGAGGGAATTCTCCACAATAAAGCGGAGCCTGGGAATGATCTAGAAAACACTTAGAAGTGGAAGGTTTAGTGAGTGAGTGTGTGTGTGTGTGTGTGTGTGTGTGTATAAAGACTTTGATTTAATCACAGAGAGGGAAGGGCCATGATATTTTCTGTTAGTGGCAGTA
Organism: Procyon lotor; assembly: GCA_028646535.1. Lineage (NCBI taxonomy): Eukaryota > Metazoa > Chordata > Mammalia > Carnivora > Procyonidae > Procyon > Procyon lotor. The sequence continues at coordinate 37,401,483 of CM053619.1, forward strand.
GACTTTTTCTTTTATCACAGAACACCATGTTCATTAGAAGCAAAGTTCAAGAATCTTTGCCTGACAAGACTACTTCTTAAACTAATGTGTGTCATGCAACTTTAGACCTCAAAGACTGTCCAAATGAGAACCAGCAAAGACAACTAACTCAGAGCTTGCCATAAAAAGGGAGTCAGCAATCGTCATTTGGGTTTGGCAGAGATTCAAAGTCAGAGGAGTAGTCAAACTTGACTGTGGACACAAAGGGCAAATTTCAAGTTCATGTCCCAAGTCCAAGTTCATGTCCCAGTGGGAGGTCATTGATATGCTAAGAATGATGGAGGTGGACTAACTAGAAGCTGGGCATCCTATGTGATTGATTAAAGAACATATTTGGCTTTCTCCAGGTTGTCCTAAGTTGGGTCAGTTGCTATGGAGGTTGGGATTTGGCTTGCTGGATTGGTTGCTACAGAATCTAGGGGTTAGAGTTCTATTTTTAATACTTTTTTTTAAAAGATTTTATTTATTTACTTGACAGAGAGAGATCACAAGTAGGCAGAGAGGCAACAGAGAAAGGGGGAAGCAGAGAGGAGAACTCTCTGCTCAGCTCTCTCCCCGCTGAGCAGAGAGCCTGATGCGGGGGCTGGATCCCAGGACTCTGAGATCATGACCTGAGCTGAAAGCAGAGGTTTTAACCCACTGAGCTACTCAGGTGCCCCCAGAGTTCTATTTTTATATATTTTTCTGGCCATTGTCCACTTGTATATTCAGTCCCTGAGAGTGGAGGATGCATGAGAGGACTAAGGAATCATGGCTGGTCCTCTCTGAAGCTTCCAAGCAACATCATCATCATTGGCCATTGTCTCCTCCTAGTCAACTTCTTTTCTTCTCTGAGTCCCAGCTTATAACTTCATGTCAACTTTCCAATCCCTAAAACAGATTTAGAAATCTGCCTAGACAGATCTAAGAAGTATTAAGAACGATCAGAAGGACTTTGTGTTGACTTGATGTGAGAAGACTGAAGATTTGAGGATAGCTTTGAGGTTGCACCTGGGCTCCCAGGACATCTGTTACTAATTGCAAGTAAAACAGAAATCTGGAAGAAATCCTCATTTTTCTGAGGGAAGATGATGAACTCAGTTTTTTAGGCATTGTAGTTTTAGATGCTTCCCTGTGGATATTCTTTAGAATCACACATCTGGAAACTGGAATATCATTTTAGAGATGTGGAGGCTGAAAGTCAGAGATGGTCCAAAATTTCTACATCAAGACTGTGGGGGAAGCAGGTGCTCCAGGCTTCTGATGTTCTACCCACCACGTACATAAAACTAAGGATGGAGGATGAGAGGTCTGGAGTAGAGCCCTGACAATCTGGGAACCCCCAGGATTCTATTGGAGGCAATAATGGGCCGTGTTTTGCCATTAAAAGAAATGTTATGAAGATGGAAACCATTTGCCAAAGATTTCACAACAGACCCACGGAAATGAAAGTAAATGATTAAAAAATAGAGGTCTCAGAGTTCCTTTCAAATTGTGATATTTTACCTTCTATTTACAGAGGTAAAAGAACACAGGAGAAAAGGTTAATGTTTAAGCACTTGTATATTTGCATCCCACTTTCTAGCAGAGGAAACCATTTTGGTGGTGCCTGTGTGAGTCATCCACAATGATTTCTCTGGGGCTCTTCTTATTCTCGAGTTTTCTCTGCCATGTTGCTACTGCAGGACGGAGTAAGTGCTCTTTGCTTTTGTGAATATAATTAATATATCCAACCTCCTAGTATATGACAGGGATCAGTAATGATGATTAAAATTCTTTCTAGTGTGGATGCTGGGGAGTCTGGATTGATACAGATTCTCTAATATTGCCACACTTAAAGCTCCTCTGTAAGATATTTAGCCAGTTGAAGCCTCGATGTAGCAACCTATGAAAAGGGGATAACTATAGTACCCTTCAAAGTTGAGGCGATTAGATGAGATCTTGCATATGTGAAATATTTGGTACAGAACTTGGCATAGTTACTATTGGCAGCATTAATTTTTTTCATTTCTGTGCTAGCTGAGCTTAAAAATGAAAATATAGATTTCTTTTTTTAAATTTTAAGATCAATAAACATACAGTGTATTATTAGTTTCAGAGGTCGAGTTTAGTGATTCATCAGTTGCATAGAACATCCAGCGCTCATTCCATCGGGGGCTTCCTTAATGCCCAACAACCGGTCACCTCATTCCCCCCACCTGCTTCCCTTCCAGCAACCCCTCAATTTATTTCCAACAGTTAACAGTCTCTCATGATTTGTCTCCCTCTCTGATTTGGTCTTATTTTACAAAAATGTAGATTTCTTAACTAACCACTTCGTACTCTATTTCAGCTTGTCCCAAACCAGATGAACTCCCATTTGCCACCGTTGTTCCATTAAAAACAGCCTATGACCCGGGGGAGCAGATCGTGTACTCCTGCCGACCGGGCTACACGTCCCGGGGTGGGATGCGGCGGTTCAACTGCCCTCTCACAGGAATTTGGCCCGTCAACAGCCTGAGGTGTATCCGTAAGTCAGTGCCTTCTCTCACATGCTCTCCCCTAATTGGGATTCAGGACATGTGGTGGATAACCCACTTTGTCCTGCTGGGGGCACAGAGGGCCAGCAGAGCCACAGAGGGGAAGGCTGTGAAGAAACAAGAGGGCTTTGGGGGTGTTCATGGGAGGGGAGAGCAGAGGTGACAGGGGCTATTTAGAGAGGAGGAGGTGAGCACAGCCCCGACAAGAGTAAAAAGAGACCTGATACAATGAAAGAGAGACACTGTAGAAGTAAAAAAAAGATGCATAGGTACTCTGAAATTTAGACAGATGCCAAAGAGATTCTTGAAAAAGTAAAACACAGGGAATCATCATATCTTTGGACTTGGCCTCAAAATGAAAACAGATTTAATGGCATCATCACATTATAATAACTTATAATAAATATAATGGTATGGAATATAATGGAATTATATATGATTATATAACCATAATTTATAGTAAATTATAATATATATAAATATGATATAAAAAACTTAAATATAAATTTATTGCTCTCCTCTTATGGTAGGGGTTGCTTTTCTTTATTCCTCAGTACATGGTTCTGTGATATCATGCCAGCATTACTTTTTACAGTCAGATATGGAGCGATTAACCCAATAGAATTTCTGGCAATTTTATGTAGAAGTTAAATAGTAAAATCACTTTATGGGTCTATCTGAGCTCTGATTGTTTTGGTTATATGAACATGACCTTGGTGAAAATCATACATTTCATACAAGTGATTTTGGCATGCTTTTTGATTCAAAAAGAACTAAGCGTGATTTTTAATGAAAAACAGCTATAACATCAAAAGGGAAAAGTTTTCTTTAAATTGGTCATAACTCTGGAACACTAACAATTTCATTTTTTCAAGTTACTTTCCACATGTATATTTTTGCATCATTGCAGAGAGTAGGTACCATTTTGTATTTTTCTATATTCATCAGCATAAATATTGACTGTGTCTCCATAGTCTTCATAATTCATATTTTGTTGGCTGCATAAGAGTTCGACGGTTGATTTACCATAATTAACCAAGGCAATCACCTGTTGGTAAACGTTTAGGCTGTCCGATTTTTGTTATTAGAGATAACAGTGCAATGAGCCCCTTTGTGCATATATCATTTGACTAATTTTGAATTCTTTTCTTAGAATAGTTAACAGTAGGGTCCCTGGGCGGCTCAGTTGGTTAAGCAACTGCCTTCGGCTCAGGTCATACTCCTGGAGTCCCGGGATCGAGTCCCACATCAGGCTCCTTGCTCCGCGGGTAGCCTGCTTCTCCCTCTGACCTCTCCCTTCTCATGTTCTCTCTCTCTCTCTCTGCTTCAAATAAATAAAATAAAAATAAATCTTAAAAAAAAATAGTTAACAGTAGAGTTATTGGATCAAAGAGTAGAAGTGAGTTTATATGTTTTTACTCTAATGAAAAATTCTATAAATTGAAATTTACCTCTCTGTTTTTAAATTACAGCCAGAATATGTCCTTTTGCTGGAATCTTAGAAAATGGAGCTGTACGCTACACAACTTTTGAATATCCCAACACGATCAGTTTTTCTTGTAACCCTGGGTAAGGACTTCTAGCTAATGGAGGCAGAAAGTTTCTGTGCCCTTGAGCTAAGCATCAAGATGTATTTTATTTTTAGCCTTCAGGCTGGACTTGCTGAATACAAATCACTTTTAGTCCTGCTTTTAATCTATACCACAGTGGCATTGCCATCGGGGAGGGGTGGAGACTATAACAACTAGTGACATAAGAAGTTGCTACTTGTATCCAACTTTCCTTCTGGTTAATTACTTAACTGAGGAGGTACATTAGAACCATTACCACTGGATGGTAATTCTTTATCATCTCTGGGACAAATCTTGTCATGAAGTTTAAAATACTTTAGGAATTGGTCTTGGGCTTTAGATTTGAACCTCCTTCGATTGGTCTGGAAGTCTTCAGAAGAGTGTTCTCTGGCGAAGATTGGCAGTGTGATGGTGTAGAACATGGTTCTGTTGATCCTCACATGATTTAGGACAGCATCCCCAGCAAGAAAAGTGCATACGGTTGGTCACATAGCTCAGTTGCCTTATGAACTGTACCTTAGGGCAAAATTTTACTGAGGATTCTTATTTAGGATTGGAAATGAAGAAATACCATGTGTGAAAGAGAAATGGACTCTTTTCATCCAAAACATCAGTTAACTTTCTGTCTGATGACAAAGGACCTTGAAGCAATTGGCTGGAGGACACAATGTTACATTTTCAACGTAAATAGACTGCATTGTTTCTAATCATTTATCTCAGTAGAGTGAATAGTTTCAGGAAATGAAGAGTAGCCATGACTCAGTTTGGTTCACTTTGTGACCCTGAAGAAGAGATGCTTCTTTGCTCCATGTAAGAAGGAGTTATTTTGGTCTGCTGATTGGAAAAGAGAGATCTGGGGGTTTGGCTTCTACGCCTCCAGCTTATGGAAACTTCTCATTCTTCCATGAGTCCCCTGCAGCCCTGGGCTGGGGGATTTGATGAGTCTTAAGTGAGTGCTGAGCTCCTCAGGAAAGCAGCCTTACAAAATAGGGAAAAAGTTGGTAGCATGAATCTGAGGTGATGCTCAGTGGAGAAGACACTTGAGATGCCATCGATGGATGATTTTACTGCTTGATGGGTTACATTTTCCTTTTGCAGGTTTTATCTGAATGGAAGTAGTTCTGCTCAATGCACCGAGGAAGGAAAATGGAGTGTTGACATTCCTGTCTGTGCTCGTGAGTCTGTGGGTCCCAGCTCTGGGGAGAGAGATTTGTTGTTTTGCCTGGGACTTTGCTGGGCTACAGCGTATGTTCCATGGCGTGGAAACCCCTTGGTCCGGATTCCATGAGATGGTTGCTCACCCTTATGGGGAGTGTTCCTCCTGATATCATCTTACATTGGAGGCTGCAACAACCCTTTTGGAAGGACGGAAGGGAAGCATTCGACTCGTGAACACATTCGTATCCTCCACCTGGTGGAACCAGTGGTATCTGGGCTTATCCATTCCATCACTCTCACAGGTTTTGGTGGGGGCTTGGCCACGTGTGGCATTGGTCGATCGGGGACTGCCCCCATTTGACTAGAAGAACTGGAAACAATGAGATAAAACACCTTTCTCCCACTTTGGGACCCCATTCATTCATTTATACATCCACCCATTTATGTATCCCATAAATGGCCACGGAGGACCTAATGTGTGTCGTATCCTCTTCTCAGCACTGAGGCTATATGGCTGAAGGAGACTTCAGTGTGCCCTCAGCAAGTGTGTCTAGTGATGAGGGACATGGGAAAGTAACGTTCACAGTGACCTTAAACTCCATCAAAGGGCCCTGCCACATAGGAGTGGAGTGGGATTGCTTCAGAAAACACTACTGGTTTATTCTGAGGACCCTCAGCCACACAGTCAGGGGAAGCTCTGGGCATTGCTGATGTAGGCAGGGATGTTGTGATTGCGATTCATAGGGGTCTGGTCTTCAGCCAGGAGCCCCACACATTACAATCATGGTTATGGTTCTTTAATATTTCAGTGAGGTCTGTCCTAGCAAGAGGCAGTGAAAAAGTCAAGCGATTTCAAATCAATCATAGTTTAAGAAAAGGTTAACTACCCAAACAAAAGGATTTTAAGGCTAAATTAGAGTTCTTTACTCAGCAGTAAAAATCACCACAGTTCTATGGTTTCCCTTGGAAGGAAATTTATATCAAAAAAGTCGCTTTTGCTTCTTAGTTACAAACAGAAAATCTGCTCTAGCTTCAGTCTAATCTAAATCAATGCTCCTCCTACTTTAATGTATCTGTGAATCACGTGGGCATCTTGTTAATATGCAGATTCTGATCCAAGGGTCTGGGGGTGGGGTTCTGAGCTGCTGCATTTCTAGTAAGCTTCTAGGCAAGGCCCCTGCCACAGGCTCATGGATCCCACTTGGAGTAGCAAGGATTTAAAGAATTCAGATTAAATCACATTCTGATCTGCACTAACTTCCTTTACATTAGCATAACTCTCCCTGGACTTATTGAAACCTCATATCAGTCAGGTCAGATGACAGTCCCGACCATGTCTCCATGTAAAGCTACTTAAGCGAGCTCCATGCATTCGGGGTGCAGAAGTAGATGTTCAATGGGAACAAACACATGTAAGATGGCAGTGGAACGTAGATGTCACAGAAGACTCTGTACCAAGTGTTATCATGAACGTTTACTGCAGGATGGTCCTCCATCCTCCAGTAACTCTGACTGGCAGAAACATCTAGCATTTGGATCAAAGACTTATGGAGACCTATGCATGGTGTCATTGTAAGAGGCAAATTCGTGGGGACAAGACTTAGACTTACTTCATTTTTCAGTCTTTTCACTGGTTCAGACATCTGATTTTTCAGGTCCTATGTTCTTCTGTGATTTCTGTAAGTGACTGTTTTTATCCTGGCATTTGATCCAATTTTGCATTTTCTCAAGTTAATCTTTGTGGGTTTTTTTGTTTTTTTTCCTTTCTGGGAAGAGTAGCTTTAAAAGACTCAACTATTTCATAAAAGTGATTGTTCTTTCTTTTTCCAGCTGTAACCTGTCCTCCACCATCCTTTCCTAAGTTCGCAACCCTTAGTGATTATAAGCAACTGGCTAAAAACCACTCCCTCTATGGAAACAAGGCTGTCTTCGAATGTTTGCCACACTACGCCATGTTTGGCAATGATACGATTACCTGCACAGCACATGGAAATTGGACTGCATTACCAGAATGCAGAGGTAGGTGCAAGGACAAGACAAAACTATGAGGACAGTGTAGAATCCCATTTTTGAGAAGTATGGAAAATTCCACTCTCATCGAGGGTTTCCAATGGCCTTGTTCAAGAAATGTTTTTTGGTATCCACCATGCGCTGGGCAGTGTGCTAGGTGTTGGTGGTACCAGATGAAGGACACCTGGCTTCTGACCTCCTGAGAATTAAATATAACGCGACAAACTGTTTAGAGCTGTCTGGGAGGGCTTCCCAGAAGAGGAGAAGTGGAGAATGAGGGGAAGACGTGGAAAGTCAGGGAAGTGTGAGAGAACAGGGTGTGTGCATGGGCAGTCAAACATGGTAGTGAGATTGGTGGGGAGAAGCCAGGATTAAATTGGGGGGTCCTAGAAGATGAGAGTGAAAAAAATGGGCTGTAGTCAGATTGTCCCAAGCTTTTCTAGTCCACCTAATTTTGAGAATCCTAAGAACATTTGATTTTTAAAAATTATGAAAATTCTTCCTCTTCTATTTATTTTTATTTTTTAGAGAAAGAGCAAGTGAGCATGCATGTGCTTGTAGGGTGGAGAGGGGCAGAGGGAGAGGGAGAGAATCTTAAGCAGGCTCCATGCCCAGCACAGAGCCTGACATGAGGCTCAATCCCATGACCCTGAGATCATGACTTAAGCCGAAATCAAGAGTGGGATGCTTGACCAACTGAGCCGCCCAGGAGCCTCCTTCCTCTTTTTAATTTGACCTAATTGTGTTATCTTTGAATTTGTCAACTGCAAAACAAGTAGACAAATTATAGACTTTATCATGCACACAAGGAATTATACTAAGGAATGCTACTTTCTCCTATGGTAGATATAGCTGATATCTTCTGAATGATTCAAAGCATAAATGCTTTTTAGCGCGGAGAAACTACCAGTAATAATATCTAGTGCCTTCTCTGGGGCAGGTACTGGTCTCTTGCTGTGTATATGTCATCTCATCTCATTTAATTCTCTCAAGTCCCCAACCTTTCACCTACTTGTCTCAACCATCAACATGTTGTGACTTTCTCTGTCTCTCTCCCTCTTTCCATAGACCGATGCTTTTTCTTCCTGAACCATCTGAAAATGAGTTGTACACATCATGACACTTACTCACAAATATTTGAGCATGAATGTCTTAAGAACAAGAACACTGTTCCTGTAGGCAAGACATTTAATGTGTTTTGAATTATTAACAACAATGGTTTAAACTATTGTAATAATATAAACAATTAACAACATTTATTTCATGTGGAAATTTCCTCTCAATTGACCCCAAATTGTTCTTTAGACATACGTTTTGTTTTACATGGGATCTCATCAAGAATCACACGTTTGGATTAGCTGTCATGTCTCCTTAGTCTTCTTTGGTTAAGAATGATCCCCTCTGGGACACCCGGGGGGCTCAGTCGGTGAAGCGTCTTCCTTCTGCTCAGGTCATGATCTCAGGGTCCTGGGACTGAGCCCCATGTCAGGCTCCCTACTCAGCTGGGAGTCTGCTTCTCCCTCTCCCTCTCCCGCTGCCCCTCCACCTCCCCCTGCTCATGCTCATTCTCTCTGTCTTTCTGTTAAATAAATAAGTACAACATTTTTTTTTTACAATGATCCCCTGCCTTTTTAGTTGTCTTTACTTAACATTTTTACTTTCATATATATATATATATATATATGTATATATATATATGTATATATATATATTTTTTTTAATAGAGATAGAGAGAGAGAGAGAGGGCATGCACATTTGTGAGGGGGAAGGGGAGGAGGAGGGGCGGAGGGAGAAGGAGAGAGAGAATGCCAAGCAGACTCTATGTCCAGTGGGGAGCCTGACCTGGGGCTCAATCTCTCAACCCTGAGATCACAACCTGAGCCAAAATCAAGAGTCAGATGCTTAGGGATGCCCGGGTGGCTCAGTCAGTTAAGCATCTGTCTTTAGCTCAGGTCTGATGCCAGGGTCTACAGGTGGAGGCCCACATTGGGCTCCCTGCTCAGTAGGGAGCCTGCTTCTCCTTCTGCCTGTTGCTTTCCCTGCTTGTGCTTTCTCTCTCTCTCCCTGTCAAATAAATAAATTAAATCTTAAAAGAAAAAAAAAAAAAAGAGTCAGATACTTAACTGACTGAGCCACCCAGATCCCCCTCCTTGACATTTTTAAAGAATAGAGGCTAGTTGTCTTGCAGAATGTTCCATAATCTGAATCTAGGTGATGATTTACTTGAGACTAGATTCAAGCTAAATAATTTCACGAAGAATTCATTCCATCACATCAGGAGGAATCACTGGTCATGCTTTGTTTGATCCCTTGGTCGGGTGGGTTGTGTCAGATCTCTTGGTAAAGGCCTCTTTTTCTCTTTGGAAGCAAATGGTGGGTGCTACTTTGAGACTGTGTAAATATCCACTCTCTTGTCAACATTTTGGCATCCTCTGATGATCCCTGACTTAGTCAATTACAGCACTGGTGGTTGCAAACTGGTGACTTTCTATCTTTTCTCCTATATTTATTAGCTTGCATTCTTCTATAGAAAAATGCTTTACTTTTCTTCCATGGACTATTTTTTAAATATTATTATAGATTCATAGATTCAGGTGCCAGGAACAACATCATGTTTCTCCTTCATAATTCATTCTGGCTTCTCATATAGACTGAAGACATTCATAAGAATTAGATTTAACATCTAAAATCCAATAATGGTGAGCTAGTGTGCATAGAGGGAGTCTTTGTGTTTTAATTTCATGGTTTGTTGATTAAAAGAGGCAGAATTTTTTTCTTTTATTCAAACCCACCATTATAGACTGCATGCAGATGAAATTTGGAATATATAACACTTCTTTGCAATTGTATGAGAGCCCAAAGAAGTTGGTAACGCATTGATTTACTTTCAAAGTATTGTTGTTTCTTTTTTAATATTTAGGGTCCTGTGGGCATAAGAAAAGGGGGACAGGATTAAGCGCCTAGGTCCCTAGAAATTGTATTCCAGCTACAGGAACACCCAGTGACTCAATGGGATAATGTAGACTAGAATGTAAATATTTTGTAACTGTGGAAGAACACTACTGTATATACTAATATGTCTTATTGAATATACTTTTTAGAAGTAAAATGCCCATTCCCATCAAGACCAGACAATGGGTTTGTGAACTACCCTGCAAAACAAGCACTTTATTACAAGGATAAAGCCACATATGGTTGCCATGATACATATGTCTTAGATGGCCCAGAAGAAGTAGAATGTAACAAATTTGGAAACTGGTCTGCACAACCAACTTGTAAAGGTATGAAATATGGGTGAGGTCTTAAGACATCCCTGAACTTATCCAGTGGATTACTCTTACTTGCCATTTTCTTGCTCCAATCATTTTCTGCTTGTTGCTCAGACTTGCTTCACAGTTATTTGTATGTGAAAGACTTTAGGACTCACATGTGCCTGGGGAGATGCACACTTAGCAAGCTTGTTTGAGATGAAACCGTAGGAGATAATCAGGTCCTTTGTAAGCACTGATGATATGGTGGAAAATTGTGTGGGTTTCCTATACTTGTTTTCCTGTGAGCATCCTTTTCTGCTTTGTTCTAGTCTAGACTCTTTTCGTTATTGCAAACAACCAGCCACACATTCAAACTAGTTCAAGGAAATAGGGGTTTATCATAAATAGGCAACAGGTGATCTTATGGGCATTGAAGATGAAGAAATGAAATACAACTGGTCCTCCTGGGGATTTGAACTGAACCAGGCCCTATTGCTACTCTTTCCATATCCCAGTGGCCTCATGGTCTCTCTCATCTTCATGTTCCCCTGCTCACTCACCTCAAACCTGGCTTGACTCTACACCAGGACCTCTCAAGCAAAGGGCTCATCACTAACTGGCACCTTTTCCTGGAAACCCTCGTTCCTTTTGAGTTAGGTGTCTATCCTTGAGCCAGGGTCATGCTTATGCAAAGAACAAGAACCCAGCACTATGTTTATGCTCTGGTTGCTACAGGGCTGGGCAGTTCAAGCAGCAAAGGAAATTAGGCACAGCAGACAAAACAGTGTATAATGAATGTCTTAGGTTGGGGTCCCCTAGAAACAGAGCCTGAGACAGGGATTGAAGTGCAGATGATTTATTCAGTGAGTATCTTAGGAGAAAGTGAGGCAGGTAGTCTCGAGTAGGGCACCGGTTCTCAAACTTCACTGTGCCCCAGAATCACCTGGAGGGCTTATGTAAACCCAGAATTTCTGATTCAGTAGATTTCGGATAAGACCCGAGAATTTGCTCAAGTTCCCAAGTCCCTGCTGCTGATCCAGGGACTAAATTTTGAACAAAGAGGTGGTCTCAACTAGAGTCTAGTTTCATTTTCATCCCTTTGGGAGCTCTGGACCATGAATTCTACCCCAGAGTTGATCCCACCAAAAGACATGGGGACCTCTTTCTTGTATCCTCTTATTGGTCCATCACTGGCTCTGGGCTGCTCTCTTCCCTGACCCTGGTGTGGAGGCTCATTTGCTCCCAAAAGAAGTGGCTCCCTTATGGCTGAGGGCAACTTTTCAGAGAAAAGAGCATCTGTGAGCTATCATTAGCCAACTCTCACAGTAGCATTAGCTCAATAAATGGGATCTCAGTAGGGCAGTGGAAATGGCAATATCTCGTAGTTCTTTTTCTTGGAAGCCTAAAATCTGATGCTTCTGCTCTGACCTTCCTATGTGGCTACTATAGGGGGAGAAAAGGGCATCTTGGAAGCCACGATTAATGGTTCTACTGATAAAGACTGCTATTAGCCATGACACTGACGGTACTCACTATGAACATTCTTGGAATCTTCTTGTCTTGAGCAATGTGTTTCAAGCATACTCGTCTACTGATTCAAAGGCTACATTGTCCTTAAAGAAGACTCACTGAACTCCTGAGTCTTGACTACAAATATTGTCTCTTTCAGCTTCTTGTAAATTATCTGTTAAAAAAGCAACAGTGCTATACCAAGGAGAGAGAGTAAAACTTCAAGAAAAATTCAAGGATGGAATGCTGCATGGTGAAAAAGTCTCTTTCTTCTGCAAGAATAAGGAAAAGAAGTGTAGCTATACAGAGGATGCTCAGTGCATTGATGGCACCATCGAAATCCCCACCTGCTTCAAGGGTGAGTCGGACACTTGTACTTTTAGCTAGAATTTCCACTTGCCTCTCACCAGTAAGTACTTTAATTGCGTAGTGATTATAAGAAGCCATGTCAGTTTGGCCACTGGATTTTCTTTAAAGATTTTATTTATTTATGAGAGAGAGAGAGAGAGAGAGAGAGAGAGAGAGAGAGAGAGCACAAGCATGAATGGGAGAAGGATAGAGGGAGAGGGAGGAAGCAGGCTCCCTGCTGAGCAGTGAGCCCCATGAGGGTCTCGATCCCAGGACCCAAGAATCATGACCTGAGCCCAAAGAGACACCTCACCAACTGAGCCACTCATTTACCCCTGGCCATGAGATTTTTAAAAAGCAGAGGAGCAGGAGAAAACAGTGAGATGAAGCAATAAACTGATTCATTTTCTCCACTTGCATTAACATTTTCCTTTCCAATTCTTTTCCTTAAAACTCCAGTTTGCAGTTTTATTCAGTGAATGTCGAGAGGAATTATGCCATCTTGTTTAAGTCTAGATTAAGCTCAAAAATAATATTTCATGGCATATTGAATAATAATAACATTTACTACCCCTCAGTCCCAAATTGCAGAGAACTCACCCCAATTACGAAGTAACTCATGATAATGGTAATTAGTTCATAGATCTTCTAACATTTTTTCCCCTTCAGCAATTCCTGGAGTTTGAAAAGTCCCCATTAGAGCAAAGTATTCATTAGAGCAAAATAAAGGAAGATGAGGTTATGTTTGTGGGAGATAAAGAAATGTACAATGATCAGCATAAATTTTCAGGTTTAGGCCTTAAATAGGTTCGTACTGTGAAGGAAGAATGAGCCAGAGGCTGAAGGTACTATTGACTCTTAGTTTAGAAGTGTTCCAAGAGGGATGCCTGGGTGGCTTAGTTGGTTAAGTGTCTGCCTTTGGCTCAGGTCATGATCCCAGGGTCCTGGGATCCAGCCCTACGTTGGGCTCCCTGCTCAGCGGGGAGACTATTTCTCCCTCTGCCTGATGCTCTCCCTATCTGTGCCCACCCCCACAAGTAAATAAATAAAATCTTAAAAAGAAAAAGTGTTCCAAAAATGTAGACAGCCCTGTACTGGGCAGGCAGGTTAGAGAAGAGAGGGGTTTGAGAAGTGACCAGCTAGAGACGGAGAAGGGAATGATAACTAGTAAATCACACCTACTTCATAGGTTTGATTATCAGAAATATGATCTCTGCCACGGAGGAAGTACTTAAACAATAATAGTTATTATAATTACTAATGATTAGAAATGCACTGGATAAATTGTTATTGTTCAAAATAGAGGAGGCCCCGGGCAGAAGTTAAATACTGAAATTGACAGAGGATGTGTAGCCTCATACAAATCAGTACACAAAATATTAGAAGAGGATAATTTAAAAAAAACAAGCAGAGTTTTGTTGATGTATTTCTTCGGGCTATTGTTCCTTACAGTCTTCAGACAGATACAGCACTGTTAGTGCATCGAGAATAAATAGAAGGCTGATACAGTTGGGTTTTTTTCCTTTTAATCTTGACTGTCAGAATTATACAGAACCTTTTATTTTCTCTCTTGGAAATGAGTGCCTTATCATTTCCCTGATGTTTTCTCCTATCACTGAAACCTCACAGTCAATGGTTTTATTCATATAATTAAATTTTCCCACCCGTTGGTGAAATGCATTTGATTTGACTTAGCTACTTAGCAAATTTAAGAAATTACCATTTCTCTTAGAATCTTTCTCTTTCTCTTCCCGAATAGAACACAGCTCTTTTGCTTTCTGGAAAACTGATGCATCAGATGTGAAGCCATGCTAAACTGGTTTTCAGATTGAAAATTAAATGTGACACTTGGATCGGTGTTTGTCCAAGGAACATGATGGAAGTGGAAAAATAAAGTGACTGAATTTATTCCCTCTCGATGCAGTGTGGTAGCTTCCTTTTAGTTATGTTAGCTGGGTAAGAAACCCAAATACTGGGGCGCCTGGGTGGCTCAGTGGGTTAAGCCTCTGCCTTAGGCTCAGGTCATGATCTCAGGGTCCTGGGATCAAGTCCTGCATCCGGCTCTCTGCTCGGCGGCGAGCCTGCTTTCCCCTCTCTCTGCCTGCCTCTCTGCCTACTTGTGATTTCTCTCTCTGTCAAATAAATAAATAATTTTTTTTTTTTTTTTAAAAAGACCTTCCCATGGGGCACCTGGGTGGCTCAGTTGGTTAGAGGACTCTTATTTTGGCACAAGTTGCGATCTCAGGGTCAGGGAAATGGAGCCCCAGCAGGGAGTCTGGAGGAGAGTCTCTCTCTCCCTCTCCCTCTGCTCCTCACCAACCCCCCCAACTGGTGCACGCTCTCTCTAAATAAATCTTTTTAAAAAATAAATAAAATAAAAATCCTCCCATGACCAAATCTGTCAACTTACTAGTACCTGTGCCTTCTCTCTTGTTGCAGTGGGTAAACTCAGTTCCCATCTAAGGGCAAACCATATGCACTGGATCGCATCGTCTCCCTCTTACTTAAGGATTTTGCTCCTGCCATGAATGAGCTTCCATTTTTATTTTTTTTCCTTCCTATTGGACCATTTCTATCAGTGTAGAAATATATGGTAATATTACCCTTTACAAAAACCCTTCCTGTTGTCTGACATCTTTATCCAGCTACTGCCCCATCTTTTTTCCCCTGTTTTTATTTTTATTTTGTTTTTTTTTAGTTTACTTATTTTAATTTTTAATTATTTTTTTTGAATTCCCTGTTTTTATAAAAGTACTGGAAAAAGGTGTTTCTCTTTGCCAGCTCTACAAATAGTACCTGTCGCTAATCTTGAAATCGGTCTCCCCCAGATTCCCTCACTGATGCTTTTTCATTAGGATTTGACCTGCTTGCTGGGGGGGGGGGGCAGATCTCTGTTCCAAGACGTTTCTCTGCTCCTCCTTTCCTTCCCTCCCAGGTGGTCATTCAAAAGCTCCACATTCCCATTACTTAGCTTTTTTTTTAAAGATTTATTTATTTATTTGACAGAGAGAGAGAGAGATCACAAGTAGGCAGAGAGGCAGACAGAGAGAATGCGGGAAGCAGGCTCCCTGCTGAGCAGAGAGCCCGATGTGGGGCTTGATCCCAGGACCCCGAGATCATGACCTGAGCCAAAGGCAGAGGCTTTA
Organism: Procyon lotor; assembly: GCA_028646535.1. Classification (NCBI taxonomy): domain Eukaryota; kingdom Metazoa; phylum Chordata; class Mammalia; order Carnivora; family Procyonidae; genus Procyon; species Procyon lotor. The sequence continues at coordinate 37,417,013 of CM053619.1, forward strand.
ACCCACTGAGCCACCCAGGAGCCACCCCCCATTACTTAGCCTTAAAAAAATGGTTTTACTTTTTCTTCCTCAATCCTTCCTTTCGGTATAGTCCCTCCCTCCCCTTTCTCTGGGTATTAGGGGTTGGGTTTCAGACCCTTTGATACCTCCCCTTTGTAAACCAAAAAGCCCTATTTGGGGATTTTGCTGAGCAAAAAAGCCATCACTCTAGACTTCCTCTCTTAGCACAAAGCTTTACACCCACTGTTTTCTTTAACTTGTTACATGCTATTTTTTAAATGAACCTCCCAGGGCACCTGGGTGGCTCAGTCGGTTAAGCATCTGACTCTTAATTTTGACTCAGGTCATGATCTCAGGGATCGTGAGATAGAGCCCTACTCCACACTTGGCACAAGTCTCTTTCTCTCTCTTCCTCTGTCCATTCCCTCCTCCCTCTCTATAAATAAATAAATAAACAAATAAAATCATTAAAATAGAAAATAAAAAATAAAATAGACCCTCCCCCCTTATCCCATGTAACAGGTCTAGGAATGGAAAGACAGCAGTAGAAATTTTAGAGCATCTCCCCCTGCTCCAGATGGGATGGCAAAGTCCTATCATCCAGTTTATACCCAATGAGCGAACATACCCAATGGGGGATTATTTACTTAAGTATTTATTGCCTATGACCTATCTCAAGGGTATAACCAGTAGGATATGGGCCAATCAGAATGGATGGTCATCTTGGACTAGGGGCTGGGATGGGGAGTTGGGACTGAAAGCCCCTGATGTATCAGGCATTACCCTTTAGGTGAAAGCATGGCACGAGGTCTTATGGGAAGAGCTGTTGGCCTCGGGGTTGGTAGACATTTTGGGCAACAGTCATCTAACAATGGGTGTAAAAGCTTTTCAATATTTCCACACCCTGTATGTCCTACCACACCTGCTTTCAAGAAAGATTTGGGACATCTTGAAGTTGAAAGGACATAAACAAAATAAAAACAAAAAACACACACATCACACAAAACAAAACAAGAACACATATTGTATATTTAAAATTGTTACGTTATTTTATTTTTTAATGCTTTATTATTTTTTTAGAGGAGTTTTAGGTGTACAACAAAATTAAGAGGAAAGTACATAGATTTTGCATATACTGCCCAACCTCACACACGCAGACCCTAGCCGTTATCAGCATCACTTACCGAAGTGGTACATTTTTAGCCAAAGTGAAACCTACATGGACACATCACTCCAAGTTTACCTTAGGGTTTACTCCTGGTGTCATCTATTCTATGGATTTGGACAAAAGTACAATGGCATCTGTCCATCGTAGAGAGTATTTTCACTGCCCTCAAAATCCTCTGTGCTCCAGAGGATGTCCTGGCAGCTTCCCAGTTTTGGTGATTATAAATAAAGCTGCTATAAAGATCTGTGTGCAGATTTTTGTGTGAATGTAAGTTTTCAGCTTCTTTGGGTAAATACCAAGGATCGCAATTGCTGGAACATAGGGTAAGGATATGTCTGTTTGTTTGTTGTCATCAAGATGTAATTGACAGAGCGCCTGGGTGGCTCAGTTGGTTAGGCAACTGCCTTCGGCTCAGGTCATGATCCTGGAGTCCTGGGATCGAGTCCCACATCAGGCTCCCAGCTCCATGGGGAGTCTGCTTCTCCCTCTGACCTTCTCCCCTCTCGTGCTCTCTCTCACTGTCTCTATCTCAAATAAATAAATAACTAAAATCTTAAAAAAAAAAGATGTAATTGACTTATCACATTATATTAATTTCACGTTCAACATAATGATTTGAGACATATATATATTATGAAATGATCACCACAATAAATATAGTTAACATCCATCACTAGACAGTTACACATTTTTTTCTTGTGGTGAGAACTTTTAAGATCTGCTCTTGGGGCGCCTGGGTGGCTCAGTTGATTAAGTGACTGCCTTTGGCTCAGGTCATGATCCTGGGGTCCCATGATTGAGTTCTGCATCAGGCTCCCTGCTCAGCAGGGAGTCTGTTTCTCCCTCTGACCCTCTCCTCTCTCATGTTCTCTCTCTCACTCTCTCTCTCAAGTAAATAAATAAAATTTAAAAAAACCGATCTGCTCTCTTAGCAACTTTCAAATATACCATACAGTGCAGTATTATTAACTATAGTCACCATGCTTTCCATTACATCCCCAGGACTTAATTTATTTTACAACCGGAAGTGTGTATTCTATTACTGGAAGTAAGTTTTGGCCACCTTCACTTATTTCACCTAGACTGTGTTTTATAAGAAACCACTCAACTGCCTTCCAAAGTGGCTGTACCATTTTGCTCGCTCACCAGGAATGAATGAGAATCCTATTTCCACATCCTTGTCAGCATTTGATGTTGACAGTGTTCTGCATTTTGGCCATTCGAATGGGTGTATAATGGTATCTCATTGTTTTAATTTGCATTTCCCTGATGTGGAGCGTCTTTTCATATGCTTATCTGCCATCCCTGTATCTGCTTTGGTGAGGTGTCTGTCAAAGCCACTGGCCCCCTTTTTTTAGTTGGGTTGCTTATTGTTAAGTTTTAACAGTTCTTTGTATATTTTGGGTCACAGTCTTTCATCAGCTACGTTGTTTGCAAATATCTTCTCCCAGTCTGTGGTTTGTCTTCTCATTCTTCTGGATAGTGTCTTTCACGGAGCAGAATTTAATGAAGTCCAGCTTATCAGTGATTTATTTCATGGATTGTGTCTTTGGCATTGCATCTAAAAGAGGCATCGCCGTGCCCAAGATCATCTAGATTGGCTCCTGTTTTCTTCTAGGAGCGTTACAGTTTTTCATTTTACATTTAGGTCTATGATCTGTTTTAAGTTAATTTTTGTGAAGGATGTGAGGTCTGTGTTCTAGATGAATCTCTTTGCATATGGATGTCCAGTTGTTCTGGCACCATTAATTGAAAGACTATCTTTGAGGGGCGCCTGGGTGGCTCAGTCGTTGAGCATCTGCCTTCGGCTCAGGTCATGATCCCAGAGTCCTGGGATCGAGCCCCACATCAGGCTCCTTGCTCAGCAGGAAGCCTGCTTCTCCCACTACCATTCCCTCTGCTTGTGTTCCCTCTCTCGCTGTGTTTCCCTTTGTCAAATAAATACAATCTTGAAAAAAAAAAAGAAAGAAAGACTGTCTTTGATCCTTCGAATTGCTTTTGCTTCTTTATCAAAGATCAGTAGACTATACTCATGGTGGTCTATTTCTAGGCTCCCTGTTCTATTCCATTGATCTACTTGTCTATTATTTTGCCAATACCACACTCTCTTGATAATTGTACCTTCACGTCTGCTGTTTGGTAGCATCAGGTGTTCACAGTGCCAAAGTTTCCTGAGCCCAGCACTCCTATTTTCAACCTACAGTATCTCTCTACCTCCTATCCCCTTAACCTGCTCCACAAAGAAGCTCCTAGAACCTGGTAGGTTTGTGGAGGATGGCGTTTTACACCATTTTGTTCATTGGAAGGCATTTCAGGCGGCTGGATAGGCTTAGATCCCTGAAAAATGAATCAGAGTAGACTTTAAAGTTTAGGCCGTAGTCCTGAGTCTTCTAATTTAATGATATTTTAATAGAAAGAAAAATCTGCTACATTGGCAATTTGGATTAGAGGCCCCCATCAGTAGAAACTGCCCAATTGCAGCCATCCATTTCATGATTATGTGGTCCATTTAGCGACATAGGAAGATTCTCTTTCCCAAATGTTTTTCTCATTAAAAGCTTAGGTCATCAGGTCACCCAGCATTAAAATTCAGCCATCCCCTCCCTAGTAGGTGTGCAGTGATCTCCTCTGCCCCTGCCGGCTGATAGACCAGGAAGTATCTCCCTCCTCCTCCCACAGGTTCAGATGGAGAAAGAGTCAAAGTATGGCTAGAGAGCCCCTTATCATCCTTTATCTTAGCATGGCTGAATTCGTTTTCCCACATCATGTGACAGTAATTAACCAGCAACTGCAGACCCAACCAACACTATAAGCTACATATGGCCAAGGAGGACTCATTTTAAGACGAGGAGGTCCCGGGGTGCCTCCCAATGACCAGCTTTCATCTCTTGGATTATGGCTGGTTAGGCTTCTACATGCAAAGGTGTCCATGTTTTATGTATCTGTCAGAGGTTTAGAGTCTTATGTATCTGTCAGAGGTTTAGAGTATCAAAAATGAATTCTTTCCTTTCTAAGACATTCATCAATCTTTCAATAAAGAGGGTCTCATTTCTGAGGCCCCAACCTCAAAAAGAAATATTCATCAGAGAAATTTCTCATCGGCTCCGAGGATCATTCCCCACTTTAATCCCTAAGTGAAAGATTGAAAAGATACAAGAAATAGAAAAAGAAAAGAAAACCACCAGGGATGTGTGCAAGTGTGTGTGTGAGTGTGCAACCTATGGGTTGACATGAACGCGTGTGTGAGTGTGTGAATATGCAATGTATGCTTGTACACATATGTGTGGGTGAGAGAAATGGTTCCTTGTGGGCGAATGCTGCCTCCTAGTGGCATCTCCTACTTTTAAAAGTTTGCGAAAACCGTTGGGTATGAAAAGATCCCCAGGGTTGTGTCAAGCATTGGCAACTTTCCATATGTCTCCCCTTTGTTAATTTCATGTTCCCACTTATGCCATAGGGAAGGTAAAGAAACTCAAGCTCGGGGAGGCTATGTCACTTGGTTTGCCTGAGTCACAAAGCTCGGGACAGTTACCCAAACTTCAGAACTAGGTCTTTGCTACCACTCTCACGCTGCTAATTTAGCGATGAATTTTCCTGGTGGCTTGGTCAAAATGACGGCATTCTAAAGTGAGAATTTCACAGACTCGGGAGGAGGGCTGAAACATTACTGTAGAGATTTCCTGGCAGGTGATTGCGTTTGTCAGCACGCTGGCTGGGGCATATGCCTATTACCGAAGGGGAGAAGAGCCACTTTCTCTCTGTTGAAAACTCTCTTATAGATTGTCCGGGAGGGCAGGATAGAGCAAGCCACAGGGACCAGGATAGAATGCCGAGTGCAGCTTACTTCTGGATGGAATCCAGCATTATTGTGTTGAAGGTAGTAACCCCTTTTCTTCTTTTTTTCTTAGTAGTGAAGAAAAGAAAATATGCCTCACAATTCTGTTCCTGCTCTCTTTATACTGCATCTATTTTTTTGTCCTACAATCTATATTTTGTGACCTGAAAATGGGAAGTTCCGAACCATTTCCTATCCAATTTAAGGAATTTTCTGGCTGCAGGATTATTCTGATCTCTCCCTCTAATGTGTTTACATAATAGTAATCATTCTTGGTATTTGTAAATTGCTTTCCATTTGGATAGCTGAGAGTCATTCATTTATTTCACTCTAATGATACAGAGTATCTTGATAATGCAAAATGGTGAATCAACTGAAACTTGAGTAGTTAAAATATCAGCCCATGCTAAGTACCGTGTGCAGAGCCATTACTGGTTTTGAAACGATAAATCAAAGTATAAAAGTTATGTACATCATGTCAAATTCTAGAAAAATGGACAAAAGGCTAAGGGACCCTTTGCAAGTGAAAAAAAAGGAGAAAAAACTAATAGAGGTTTTCAATGTTTCAATGTTTCTAATAGTGGAAAATGCAAATTAAAGAGGACTGTTTTTATATACAGTTAGCATAGATTAGAAAAACTGTTAATGAGAGACAGCCACTCTCGGGGACCATTGGGTGGGACTGCAAATTTGCAAAACACTCCTAGAAAGCAATTTGACAGTACTAATCAAAAGCCTTAATTTTTTATACCCATAGGAATATCTTTTATGGAGATAGCTGAAACTTCAACCAAGTTGTATATATTAAAAGATATTTATTGTAATATTATTTGTAAGAGCCAAAAGTTGCTAATAACTTACATATCCAATCACAGGAGAATAATTAAGCAAATTTTGTTGCATCCAAACAATGGAGCAATAAGTAGACAGTAGAATAATTACACACTCACCCACACACATATGATATGAGGAAATATATGCAATTATTAATAGTGGTTCTTTTTTTGAGCTTTTATATTTGAGTTTATTCTTCATTTAACTTTTAAAACACTACTCTAGTTGAATATTAAAACAAAAACAAAAGCAAGTAGTGAGCTATGATTATAGTCCTTCACTCATTCACTACTGCATATAAAATGCCAGCAGTGTTATTCACTGGCCCTATTAAGAGGTCTGACACTGAACACCACCCCTGAGATGATGTTCATCTTCCTCATATGCTTCCCCATTGTAATGGTGCCGTCTTTCCTGATTTGGATCAAAGTCTACCAGTTCTACCTGGTCCATTTCATCAGTCTCTTTTACTTCCTTCCTCTCAGGTAGGAGTTTTATCAGGAGAGATAAAGCCATTCTCAGGAAAGTTTACCTTAAATTCGATGATGAGGCAACACTTCTCATGTGGTCTGCAATAAATTGGCATGCCTTCATTTAGCACACACTTGATATCTCCATGCTTGACAATTTGACCTGGATGAGAGGTGATGACAATGGTTCAGTTGTCAAGAGTAGATATTGGCTTTTGAAAACCGCACAGTGCTTCAACCAGCTGTATGTCCATACACATGAAAAGGTCTTCTCCTTACC
>CM053619.1:37424099-37512188 GCA_028646535.1 Procyon lotor
AACGGCGCGGCGCGCTCCCCGCGACCCGGAGGGCTAGGAAACGAGTACGGAAGTCCCGCCTCCGAATTGCCGGGAGCGTCGCCATGGCAACGGCGCCGCGCGCAGACCGCGACCGGCGGAGTGGGAAGGGGGCGGGGAATGAGGGCGCGGAAGTCCCCGCCCCTGGGCTGCCGGGGCGGCGGCGACTGCGGCGGCCCGCAAGGATTTGAAACCGTTTCTCTGTGGCGGAGGTGGCGGCGGCGGCCCGGCCGACCGGAAAACTTGCATGTAGGGGCACCAGGTTCTCGGTTTCCCGAATTCCGCCCCCCCGCCCCTACACCCGGGTTCTCGAGTGGAATTTTGCGCGGGGCGGCGGCCGCCCCTCCCGTGCGGGCCAGTTCGGGGAGGGGCGTCGCCCCGCAGGCCCCGGGCCCGTTCGCAAGGCCTGTGGGGCGCGCGCCCGGCTGGGGGGTGGGGGTGAGGGTAGGGTTGGGGGTTCTGGGCGCGGACGGCCGAGGTTCCGCTTGTGGGTGAAATCCAGTCCCCCTGCGGACTGGGAAAGTTCTGGGTAAAGTTTGCTAGATGGATGGAGCCGGCCTGCAGGACGCGGTCCCGAGGTCGGACCGCAAGGTTGGCCGCTGGGGAGGAGAAATCTGTGTCCTGCACAAGGTAGGGAAGCGGCTGCGGCCCCGCGCCCACTGGCTGCTAGACAGGGGAAGTTCCTCCCAGGACAGGATGGGCGACCCCGGAGTTAGGGCTGGACCGGTGTGCTGGCTCCGGGGTGGGCGACGGTCCCGACGCCCTTAGCGCCCTGGAAGGCCTGGCCCCGCGCCACGGCGAGCGTGCGGGGGCCACCGAGTGTTCCCAGGTCCAGGGTTCAGGAGAACCACACGAGTACAGACGAACAGCTTTTATTCTGATCCTTGTGTGGCTGTTTTAGCATTTGTCCTTTATATTCAACGATGAGTGGAAATAAGGTAGAAAAGGCGAACGGAACGACAGGAGCCTCTGCGTAGTGGTCAGGCTGCAGCCTGGAGCGCGCGACGGCGGGCACACAGTGTCCAGGACCAGCTGCCACTTTCCACGGGACTGAGTCTAGGGCAGTTACTTGACCTCGCCGAGCCTCGACTTCCTCCTGTGGGAAATGGCCATGAAATAGTGCCGGTCTCCCAGGGCGATGCCTGGGAAACGTTTGTAAAGCACACAGCGTGCTCCTGGCACCATCAGGAAAGGCCCAGTCAGTGCTCTGGTAACTGTCCAAGCCTCACGTGCACCTGTAAGACTTTCTGGTTTGCCGAGGGACGTATTTCAAGTTCTCTGGAACGACTCACCGTACATTTAAAATACGGTTTAAGCAGAATTGATTTTTGCAACTTCCAAGAGTATGTTTATTGTGTTTGGCCGAAGGCATGATATATGTGAGGTATATTCTTTGGCAGCGTGGCTGCTTTTCTTTCAAGGTCTTTTTAATATTTGTGGCTTGCATCTGCTTTGCTGACTCCTGTGGCAGCTAAGCACCTTGAGAAGGTCTTAGCCCATTTGTTAGGTGTCCACATATAAATAGGTTTAAAAAAAGACAGTACCGGTGAGTTAAATAAAAGACATGATCAAATATAGATTATAACCATAAGCAAGAGTGACCCAATTGAGTTCTTTTTTTGCTTTTGAAGTAATTTATGTGATAAGTAGGCACATGAGACATACTGAAATACAATTTTAAGTAGTGATAAAACTTTTTGCTTAGCTGGAACTAAGTAGATATAGTTTGTTTACAAGATGTAATTTGTGTAGCAAGAATTCCTTGAAGATTTCAAATGGTAACTTAATTTTTTCCTTTTGGCATTTCTTAATTTTGTTGGAGAATAAATAAGGGATAAGGAGATGCAGATTTTTAGCTTTTACTCAACATCCCATTGACCCTTTATTGAGTTTTTTTAAAAAGTGTACTCCATCCACTATTGTGTGTCATTCTAGCGATTGCCTTTCTACTTTTCAAAATATGTCTTTATTAGTTGGAGATATTGCTGATGTTTATGTAAATGCTCAAGAGGTCAGGTATAATGGATCTGAGAGCTAGGGATTTCAGAATTTTAATCTGAGCTTTGTGCTTAATTTCATGACTTTGAGGGAGTCCTTCAACTGTTGAGTTTTAATTTTTCCTAACATTAAACGTTAAGATCTCCTGTGTGTGTCAAAAGATTTATTGTGAATTAGTGATTATTAGAAATCTTTTTGTTTTAGCTTTATCTATGGGTGTTCTCAGGCAAATGTTTGAGCACACGGGCAGGCTGTACTGGTTAAGCCTGGGAGTACTCCTAGGGTAGAGCTGTGCTTAAAATTCTGAGTTTGGGAGTTTCCATTTGTCTTTTCATCCATTTGAATAGTTGCTTTTTAGCTTTATGATTTAATATCCTGCAGTGGTAACTAACATAGCCCTCTGTTACCAAGTGTGTTAACAGGTGTAATTATATAGGAATGCAGTTAGTTATTGTAGGAATGCCAAACAACCAACCAAACACGCCAAGCCAACTAACCAATCAGAAAATGCATTTAAATAAAATTTGACTTAACCAAGTCTTAACATTTGAAATTATGTTTTTTTCTACTGTGATGCAGAAGGTAGGATGACCACTTATGGTAAATAAAATTAAGGCCAAATAATATTTCTATTCTAGAGATCTATTTGGTACTCAGAACAGAATCCTCTAAAAAACTATTAGTCTCACTTTAAAGTGGGGCATTATTCTCTTTTGTTAGCATTTATTTACCAGTCAGTTCTTTAGCTTCTAATAAGGTACCACATGTGTGCCAAGTACCTACTAAGATGTGTAAGTCATGGGCCCTAGCTTCCAGGAACATCTCACAGATGGTGGAACACACGTAAATAATACACAGATGCATATGAAAAATAATAGCACGGTGAATGCTGCTCCACAGATGTGAGCAGATGTGAGCAGCGCACACTGAGAATGGAACACAGGAGTCTAGGCCGAGTGGGGCAGGATTTTCTCAGAAACGCCATTTGGGCTGGATTTTCCTGACTGCGGGCAGAAGGAACCGCCTGTGGGGAGGATGTGGAATTGTGTCAGGGCTTGGAGTGGGGCAGGAATGGCACAGAGGTCACTGGCAGGGATGTGGCCCTTGGCAGGTGGACGAATTAGGCAGTGTGTATGTAAGGAGAGATGAGAGATGGGCTTAAAATGCAAGGGCACTCGTGGGCCTACTTTTGGCCTTAGGTAGTATCTTGATGTACTAGGCAGTCAAGAGAGGTTTTTTTTTTTTTTTTTTTTAAGATTTTATTTATTTGACAGCGAGAAACACAGTGAGAGAGGGAACACAAGCAGAGGGAATGGTAGCGGGAGAAGCAGGCTTTCTGCCGAGCAAGGAGCCCAATGCAGGGCTCGATCCCAGGACTCTGGGATCATGACCTGATCCGAAGGCAGATGCTTAACGACTGAGCCACCCAGGCGCCCCTAAAGAGAGGTTTTTAAATAGAGAGTGATATGCTTCGCTTTGCACTTAGGGAACTTACTCTGGTACCAGTGACTGAAGTAGGGAAACTGGATGGCAGGGAGGCGGGCTGTTGGGGAGGGCAAGGAGCGGTGGGAAGGCCTTTCTCTGAGACCTTGGCAGTGAGGAGCGAGACACTGGCAGGTTTTGCGACATTTCCGACTATTTGTTGATATATTGGCTTGAGGGGGTTTAGAGAATGGGAACAGTGGAGGGGATGGGGGCTGCAGGGGTGGAAAGTTTGAACCCACGAGGGGGTACCTGATAGGTGTTGGAAATATTGGCATTAGAGAGGACAGTTAATGCTTCGGATACAGAAGCAAAGGAGGAAAGGAGGCATTCTTTTCACTTAGAGGTAAGTTGAGAGGTGGAGGGAAGAGAATGTGGGGGGTCGCCACCTGACTATTATTTTTCCCATGAAGCAGGAGGTAAGATTTTTTAAAATTGAGAGTGAGGGGAGGCAAGAGCAGTTTGAGGGGCTTTAGGATGCCTGGCAGAAGCCTCAAAGCTGCTTTGTGGAGGAGGATATAGTGAAAGACACCTGAGGGCTCAGGTGAGATGGGAAGTTGGCTGACTGCAGGCAGCGCCATTTTCCTCCAGCCGACCGTTGGTGAGGGAAGGCAGGAGGGTGTCACAGGAGCGCAGTCTTGCCGAGGGAAGTGTACACGTTTGAAACTTAAGGAATTTTGTCAAAACCTGTTGAGTTTTGAGATTCGCTTTTTATAGGTAGTATTTTTCTTGCTAATTTGGAAGAAACACGAAGACTAATATTAAGTTTTTTTTTTTTTTTGAGGGGAATTAAACACTTTGAATTTACATACAGTTAAAAATCACTTTTTTGGTATACACTTCATCGAACTTTTACACATACATAGAAGAGCGTCTTAAAACCTCCCATACAAACAGTATAGAGAACAATTCCCAACATCCCAGCTACTTCCCTTGTGCCGCATCTTTGTATTCAGACTGTCCCCCAACTGCTATCCCCTGTGAACCACTGATCTGTTCTCTATACTCATACTGTTTGTCTTTTCTAGAATGCCATCCAAATGGAGAGCTAGAGTAGGTAGCCCTTTGAGAATGGTTTCTTTCACTTCGCATAATGCATTTGAAGTTTACCCATGCCCTGGATGTCAGTAGTGCATAGCTTTCTGTTGCTGAGCTCTCCATCAGTGTGTGGATACCCCATAGTTTGTTTATTCTCCAGGTGAGGGGCATTCAGATGGTTTCCTGTGTTTGGTGATTACTCAGGAACAAAGCGGCTACAAGCCTTATATTCAGGTTTTTGTGTGGTTATAGAGTAAATACCTAAGAGTGGGATTTCTGGGTCATATATGGTAAGAGTATGTTGTACTGTGTAAGAAACTGCTAAATTGTTTTCCAGTGTGGCTGTGCCATTTTGCATTCCTCCCAGAAGTTCATAAGAGTTCTTGTTCAGTGTTCTCACCAGCATTTGGTATTGTTTATTTGGTATTTTTTATTTTAACTGTCCTAATAGGTAGAGTGAGATCTCATTCTGATTTTAATTTGCATTTCCCTAATGGTTAATGACACTGAGCATCTTTTCATGTGTTTAGTTGTCATTTGCGTATTGTCTTTGGCAAAGGGACTCTTTTTTTTTTCCATTTATTTTTGTTGGTTTTTTTCTTATGGTTTTGAGAGTCCTTTGTTATGTTTTTCATATAAATCCCTTATGAGATATATGATTTACAAATATTTTCTCCCAGTCTGTGGCTTTTCTTTTCAATCCCTTAATGGAGTCCTTTGCAGAGCATAAGGTTTTTGTTTTGTTTTGTTTTGGTTTTTTTTTTGGTGAAGGTCAATATAATAATTTTTCTTTTATGGGGAGTGCTTTTGGTTGTCATATCTGAGAAACCCTTGTCTAATCCAAGGTCATGAAGATTTTCTCCTATGTTTTCTTTTAAGAGTATTATAGTTTTACACTTTATTTATACTCTAGGTCTTTGATTTCTTTTAATTTTTGCATACAGTGTAAGGTTTAGGTTGAGGTTTATTTATTTTGCATATGGATGCCCAATTATTACAGTATATTTATTATAAAACCTGTCCTTTCTCCCTGAATTGCACTTTTGTCAAATACCAGCTGTCCATACTTGTATTGGTCAATTTCTGAACTCTAGTCTGTTTGGGGGTATGTGTGTCTTATCCTCTCACCAGTACCACATTGTCTTGATTCCTTAGCTTGATAGCACATCTTAAGATCAGATAATTGAGTTCTCCAACTGTGTGTTTTTTTTTTTTCCAGAATTGTTTTTGCTATTCTAGTTCTTTTACATTTCTGTATAAATTTTAGAACCAGCTTGTGCACATCTACAAAGAATACTGCTGGAATTTTGACTAGAATTGCAATATATCTATAGATCAGTTTGGGAATATTTAACACTATTTAACACTAATGAGTTTTCCTTGATCTCTTTCATTAGAGTTGTGTAGTTCTCAGCAGAGAGATATTAATATTTTAATTTTAAATCTTTTACAGACTGAATTATGGAAATCGGAAGTGAAGAAGAAAAATGGGAGAAGCTGGATGCAGAATTTGATCACTTTGTGGTAGATATGAAGCCCTTTGTTCTAAAATTACCCCATAGGTCAGGTAAGATTATGATTGCAAACCAGATTTTAAGATTAATTTTTTCTTTACATTATTTTTTCTAACCAATGAACTATCACAATGAAGAGAAAGCTTAATTTCTTTCTAATTTCTTTTTTTTAGTGAAAGATATATTTGAGAGAGAGTGAGTGTGTGCGTGTGAGCAAGGGGAAGGGGAGAGGGAGAGAATCTAAAGCAGACTCCTTGCTGAGTGCAGAGCCCTACCTGAAGCTCGATTTCACCGTCCTGAGATCATGATCTGAGTTGAAACCAAGAGTTGGACGCTCAACCAAACTGAGCCACCTAGGTGCCCCCAAAAACTAAATTTTTTTAAGCACAGTTTCATGTAGAATTGTTTGCTTTGAGCTATTCAAGGGTAAATAGAAATTTAATTATAATATCCTAGTAAACTGTGGAAAGATCTTACTGTGATACCACTCTCAAACATTGTGAGCTTAAAGCCCATTGATCTCTAAGGTTAGCTAGAACTGTTTCCTCCCATATCTTTTTCCTCTCTGAAGTGCTTCCTTTCCAGGACCCTACTACTATCTGTTTGTTCTCTGACACTTTTATTTATCAAATAAAAAAAAAGATCTATTGATCTCAATGCTTATTGGTTGCCTGAATGAAATCAATTGTGAATGAGTTTTTGTTCCTGTCTTGTCTGTTCTTCCTGGCCTGCTTACTCCAATAATGGGATGAGACTCTTTGTATCAAGTTCAAGACTTTCAGATAATTTAAGGCATCAGAGAACAATTGGAGAGAGTTTAGGGGGCCAGGGATTCTCTAAGCCATTGTAGACTGTAAAGGTAAATGTGATTTGATAGTGGGGAGTAGGGCCAAGAAACTGGCTTTTACCCATGTTTGTCTAAGTTCCCTGTTTCCTTGAGGTGTGTAAGTGAAGTCCATATTCAAAATGAGGAAGCAACTCCCTATTTGTTCCAGGGATCTGCACTGGGAGAAGGGAGTATAGTGTATGATTATGCATTCTGTGGTTACCCTCTATTCTGGGGCTGCAGCCTTTCTTTTTTTTTTTTCCCCAAATATGTTTATTTTATTTTTTCAGTGTTATAAGATTTATTGTTCATGCACCACACCCAGTGCTCCATGCAATACGTGCCCTCCTCAATACCCACCACCAGGCTCGCCCAACCCCCATCCCCCTCCCCTCCAAAACCCTCAGTTTGTTGCTCATAGTCCACAGTCTCTCATGGTTCATCTCTTCCTCTGGTTTCCCCCTATTCACCTTTCCTTTCCTTCTCACAATGCCCTCCATGTTTTTCTTTACGCTCAGCACGTGAGACCATAAGGTAATTGGTTCTCTCTGCTTGACTTACTTCACTCCGCATAATCTCTTCCAGTCCCGTCCATGTTGATACAAAAGTTGGATATTCGTCCTTTCTAATGGAGGCATAATATTCCGTTGTATTTACGGACCATATCTTCTTTATCCATTCATCTGTTGAAGGGCATCTTGGTTCTTTTCCACAGTTTGGCAATTGTGGCCATTGCTGCTACGAACATTGGGGTCCATGTGGCCCTTCTTTGTAATGCATCTGCTTCTTTGAGGTAAATACCCAGTAGTGCGATGGCAGGGTCATAGGGTAGCTCTATTTTTAATTTCATGAGGAATCTCCACACTGTTTTCCAAAGTGGGGCTGCAGCCTTTCTTAGGATGGCTTGGCATGGTCTTCCTTCTAAGCTTCTTTCTCTACTCTCCTCTCTTGCCTCATCAGACTGTAACCTCCTCTTTCTCCCTCTGTTAGTCTTTAAGATGCATATTTCATGTCCTGTGGCTCAGTCATGATAATTTGTATTGTTTGTATATTATTTGATTAATTGTATTTCTATTTCATGATATCTGTACTGTGTTCTCTTCTGATATTTACTACCTTTTTTGTCTTAGATCTGCTGATTCGGACAAATATGTATTAACATCTCCCATTATAAATCTATTTGAAATAAAACTGTCCTCATATTTCATTTTCTTTTAAAAATGGATGTTAGGTACATAGGATTGGATTAATTGTAATCTTTGGTTCATGACTTATTGTCAGTATTGGTATATTCTGTCCTTTTAATTAATTAATTAATTCATAATGAATGTTCCAGAACTCACATCCCAATCAAGAGCTGGAATAATGACAATAATTTATATCTTCTTATAGCTAAATGCTACCTATGCTAATGGCTCTCCCCAGTATTTTAAGTAGAGTAATAAATTCTTTTCATGGACTAAATTGTACTAAATTTTGACCATTAGGATATTATATAGATTTAAGTTTGCAATAAGGCCTGTAGAAAATACATAATTTGAAAAAAGTGTTTTCTTAAGTTTATCAGTTTCACTTTTTTTTTCCACTCAGAATACACCAGGTATTTCATGAAGTTTGCTTTGTGATTACATAATTTTCAAAGCTAAAAATACAAAAGTTCTTTAAAGGTTAGCCCTCATACCTGTAAGTGATAAATCTAGTATGAGCAAAATGGTAAATCTGGCCTTAGTGATTTTTGTAGGTAAAACAATAAATTAATACGACCTTTAGAAATAAGAGATTAAAGCAGATTTACGATTTATGTTAGATATATAATCCTTAAATTGAGTTAGACTGATAAAAGATTAATGTCAAAATAGTTTTCATGAGACCTGAAAACAGTTCTGTGTCGTGGTCAGATAAGGTAGTCAATAGGTCATTATATGTGAATTAAACTGTGCTGTATTTTTAAGGTAGTTTTTAAAGGGATAATTATTTTACTAAATTACATGTTAATAGCCCTCAATTA
Source organism: Procyon lotor (assembly GCA_028646535.1). Taxonomy (NCBI): domain Eukaryota; kingdom Metazoa; phylum Chordata; class Mammalia; order Carnivora; family Procyonidae; genus Procyon; species Procyon lotor. The sequence continues at coordinate 37,432,984 of CM053619.1, forward strand.
TTTGTAGAGAGGTTAAAAGAAAGCCCTAAATTAATCAACTACAAATCTGAAATTTATCAGCTTAGTAAATAAAACATTGGAGATCTAATTTTAGGGTAAGTTTAAAATGCTTAAATAAGATTGCATTTCAGCTCTCCTTTAGTTTGGAATTACAGGAAGATTTTTTAACTCAGCTAAAATTATCTTAGACATGTTTTTATAGCAAAATTTTATCTTAGAAATTATTGGATAGTGATCCAGAGATTTTATTTTTGAGAAAATCTTTCTTTGCATTTGTCTTGCCTGATCACTAATTAACTGAAAAAATTAAACTTTGCAGGGGTTGGCGAACTGTAGCCTCCCAGGGCCAAAACCAGCTTGCTGTCTTTTCCCCAGTTGTGTTAGAGAATACTGCTGCCCCTCTGATTACACGTGGTGTGTGGCTGCTTTCATGTTGCGGTGGTGGAGTCAGGTCGTCATGTCAGAGACTGGCTAGCTGGCAAAGCCGAAAGTGATGATCGCCTGGCACTTAACAGACAACGTTTGCCGTTGTCTGCCACCCCTGCTCTAGACCAAAAAGGATGTTTTATAGGCCTTTACTGTGTTATTTTCTGAAAAATCAAGTTTCTCATGGTTCTTGTGTATTTCTAGAACGGCAGAGGTGTGCTCTTTGGATCAAAAAACTGTGTGAGCCTTCAGGAACAGGTGCGGGAATAATGGGCAGGAAGAATCGAAACCTGTATGCAAAACTGTTGCTGCACATGCTGAAGCGAGGGGTGCTCGAAGGCCCCTTTACACACCGACCTGAACCCGGGACGCTGAAAACCTTACCTTCGTACATGGTAGGTGTCATCCACCAAAAGGTGTCTTAGCTTCATTTCTTTAAAAATGTCAACTCATCATCCCAGTTGGGGATGGTTATATTATTAAGTTTCAAGTCCTGGATAACGTATGAGTTAAAACTGTTTTTTTTTTCTTCCTAATTCACTTTTTCCCCCTTTGAGTAGAAATCAGATGTTGGCCTTCCGGGGATCATGCATATTGATTTAGCCATCCCACAATATTCCGCTGTATTACTGAAAGTAAATTTTTTAATATTGAGCCTTAATTTCCCACTAGTTTTCACCGGATAACATTAACCATTATTTATGTATATCGGTGAATTTTAGTTTAGTAAGCTCACATACATTATTATATGTGCTGCCGAAGCGAGCACATCACATACATTATTTAAAAATTCATGAGAGGTTGGGTTGAGTGACTTTCTACTCTAATGAAATGATGATAGTAAGTTGGAGTTTATACTTTATTTAATTTCACTGTCTAAATCAGCTGTTAGAAAGGTAGTTTTGATTACGTTTGGTGAATTGCCACTGTCTTGATCTTTGTAACCATGAAATACACCTTGGTATGGTGTTTGAAAACTTGAGAAATCTGACTGGAGTACTTGATATTGGTCGCTACTATTAGGATATTTATGTATTTAAAAGGAATAACTTTGGTTAACTTAAACCAAAATACAGTGAAGAGGCATACTGCACACTAGGTGGCAATTTTGTTGTCCAAGGCAGAGATGCCAAAATTTGTAAGGCTGTTTCCAACTGTATGGTAAAGTAGAGCTGTGTATTTTTCTTCAGATCAGTGGGCTTGGGGGCAGTAGTCACTTGACTTGATATTTGATTGAACATTGCAGTGACTGTCTCATAAAACTGCTGTGCATGTCTGACTTGGGATCCAGGGTCATGTGTCACCTCTCCCTAGAGAACACCCCTCTGGAAGATTCTTTGGGTGGGATTTGGAGAATTGTTGCCGAAGTTTCCTGTTAATGCAGTTTTCTTCAGAAGTGTGTCAGGAAGCTCTGCTCGCTTGAAAAGCAGTTAGTGGGCTCTTGCCATTCTTCTTATAGTCTGATGGTAGAACATTGTCTAAAACACATTGAGATGCTGAGATATGGGTGTGTTTCATCGTGTTTTTCCATTCATACTCATTTCCAAGAGTTGTAGGAAGGCTTGATTTCACAGATAATAACAATGAGAAGGCCCAGGGACCTATCTTGGATTTTCTAGTTAGTTTATGGGATGGCCAGAACTAAAGTCTAGGTCTTCACCTCTGTTGGTCCTCCTTTACCTTATCAAGGGATTTCTAATTTCTGTTCCTGATTCTTATGGACTGTCGTTTCTCTGCCCACTGATTTTGTGTGTGCGTACAGAGAAATTAATGATCACAGAAAGAAATAGAGCATATGATTTAAAAAGAATTTTCGATGTATTTATTTTTTTTAAATCAGGCATTTCTAGTATTGCATTTCATCTTCACTATTCATTTATTATCTCTCCTTTTTAGTAGTTGCCTTAGGGCTAACAAATTGCATCTTTAATTTATGGTAATTTACCTTCAAAAGTATTATATCAATTTATGAATTATAGAAGAAACTCCTCAGATTTCCTCCTACCATTCTTTGTGCTATAGGTTTTCATAATTTCACTCCTACATGTATTTTATTATTACTTTTTAAATTTTAATTCCAGTATAGTTAACATACAGCATTATATTAGTTTCAGATATACAATATAGTGATTCAGCAGTTCTCTACATCACTCAGTGCTCATCATGATAAGTGTATTCTTAATCCCCTTTACCTCTTTCCTCCATCCCCCCACCCACCTCCCCTCTGATAACCACCAGTTTGTTCTCTATTAAGGGTCTGGTTGGTTGGTTTTTTTATTTTTTATTTTTTGGTTTGTTTACTTTTTTTTTTGTTCATTTGTTTCTTAAATTCCACATATGAGTGAAATCATGTGGTCCATTTATCTTTTTATAAAGCTGTATTTTTATAATATAAGTATATATTATAATATAAGTAATTATCAGACTTATCTGTTATGTAATTTTTATCATTTATCAGATTTCTTATATAGCAAAGCATAACTAAAATATAAAAAGTTATCCGTTTTATGTTTTTTAATATTTCATAATTCATTATGCATTTTTAGTGTAATTAAATTTAAGTTGAATATTTGAAAGGCTGTTACCAGACTTGAAACTTGATGGAAATCTTAACTATTTCATTATAGTGCATTTTGAAAGAATAATTTTTCTAATTTTTAAAAATCAGTCCATCTATTTTGATGAACCAAATCCAGCACGAGCAAAAGGTTCAAGCCCGGAAGGATTACCAGACTGGGTAATGGGTGAGCTGGGGACCAGTGAACACAAATTAAATGAATCATGGAAGCTTTCTTCCGGAGAAGATTACTCTTTGGTGCAGTCGCCAACTGATGTACACAGGTATGCTCTGAAAATGGGATTTAAACATGATTCATCATTTAACCTGTCTTCAGATCTGGTTCATATATTGTTTTTCCTTGTGGGTTTTTTTTAACGACAAGTAGTTGGTTTAGTTTATAATTTCATTATAGTTGATGACTGTGAAGGGATGTCGGGCAGGAAAAATAACAGTTTTGCTTTAACATTTATGATATAGTCAAGGTTCTGTTATAGTTTTAGCCATTTTGGGTATCCGTTAAATCAATCAATCAATCAATCTCTTCCATTACTCGGAAGTAGCGCCTAAGAACCTTTAAATAACTTTTTTGTTTTCCTTTATGACAAGCATGAATTAAGAACATTATTAATGACTTCAACAAAATATAACATCCTCCATATTCATCTTGAAGCTTATGCTTGAATTTCTCTCCTTTTCCCCTCATTGAACAATATTTGTTTTGATTTAATAAAATAATGATTTTACTAAAGGTAAACCCAGTCAGCTGTGTTTTCTCACGAAAGCACGAAACTTAAGTAGAATTTTTAGTGCAAATAAAAATAAACTTCTAAGTTTTTCAAATACACAAAAAGTTTATTATTATTATAGTATAACTTTTGGCCTTTGGGAGGGATAGATTTATAATGGGTTTTTGTCAAATTTTGAATTTAACTTTGGCGTTGTTTTCTGAAATGTTAAAATATTGGATAGTGGCAATTGACATGGACCATACTTTATACTTTACTCCTCACCATTCTCTTGTAAGTCTTAATTTTTTGGAATTTGATATGGTTAACAGTGTAATCTTTCTTTTTTACTATATTTTTTGGGGTTTATTCCTTAATCAGATAGAGAAATGTTATTAGTAATTTGAAATGTCTTCATGGTTGATGTAGTCTGGTTATAGGTTTTTCAGACCTCACGTATTATGATGGAAAAGAGCAGATAGATAAACACAATGCAAGAGATCCAGTCCATGTGAAATTTTTTTTATTAGAAAGGGGAAGAAATGGAGAGGCAAAAAAGGAAGAGATGTTAGAATTAAGGATATGTTCAGAAGATTAAAGAGCAATGAATATAGCTGCATCAGTAGCAGGTGGTGTCAGATACGTTTGCAGTCACAGGAGACAAAAATAGAGGTGTTCCTGTGGAATTTGTGTCAGCCTTATAGCTGGTAAATGGACATGTACAGAGATTGTGGTCTGCATACAAAGAAAAACACAATTCTTAAAAAAAAAACAACAACACAATTTTTGGTTTGGCTGCAAAATCTATGAGGTGTTTGCCAAAACATTTTTTTTTAAAGATTTTATTTATTTGACTGAGAGAGAGAGAGAGATCACAAGTAGGCAGAGAGGCAGACAGAGAGAGAGAGGGGGAAGCAGGCTCCCCACGGAGCAGAGAGCCCAATGCGAAACTTCCTTCCAGGACCCTGGAATCATGACCCGAGCTGAAGGCAGAGGCTTTAACCCACTGAGCTACCCAGGCGCCCCTGCCAAAACATTTCTTGCATGTCCAACTAAAAGCTACATTTGTTTCTAGGTAATAAATATGGAGATTACGATATAAAAGTGAATTAAAATAGTTTCCCATGTCTTGGAGCTGAGCAGAGGTTGGAAACTGGTGCTCTTCTTGGACTGAATGAATCATGTGGATAGATTTGTTTTGTTTGACTTGAATAGTGTCTTTAAAGATTTTTGAATGAGTAATTCAGAATTAATAATTGGGGAATTTCATACAAACACTTAGGTTTTTGGAGTATTTAAAAAACTGGAGACCCAGCTGTCTTTCCAGAGGACAGCCATAGGTTGGAGATAAGTAATACTTGCTTACTCCCCTAATGGAGCATACCTTCGCTATTTGCTGCTGGTTTTTGACACTAAGTTTGACGTCAGTTGTATCTCTTGTTGAGTAGGAGCTCTTTTCCCTGTTAAGAAGGGTTGAGAGGTGAAGGAAGTACTTGTTTTCACATTTTTACATTCTATCACAAGTGGAAAGAAGAAAGGTAGATGAAGAGGGATCATGTGACTCAAAAAGAGGAGAGAGACTGCATTTTTTAGAAGTGAACAGTACCCCTACATCTGGCAGCGTAATAACTCATTTGTTACCCAGACCCTACAGACATTGGATTTCTAATGGTTGTTTTAGATAAATAGGGAAGAGAGTTAGATGCATGGATAATTAGTGGTTATGTGCAGTTGTGGGGATATTCGTGAAGATCCAGGTCTGTGTAAAATTAAGGTAGGGTAGGAAATTTGAGATCTCAGGGAGTCCAGGTGAATGGGCTTTTCTTTTTGGACCAGAGGATAAAGTTTAAGAAAATATAGTGAGAATATACTCAGTGACTCTTCTGGAAAATGATACCATAGTGAAATCTCCACAATTTTAACATATAACTTTTTTTTGTTGTTGTTGCTCTCCTGTAATAAAATGACATGCAATGTGAGTTAATCAAATAATACATAATTGATGGGAAAAGCAGGCAGTCGTTTGGTCCTCCTCAGTCCTTCAGATCTTATAATTCAAGAAAGTCTTACTTGACACCCCAGGTCTTTTTAAGAGACTCCGTGTTTCCCTGGTACGCTCATGACATTCAGGGGTCCCATATCTCTCCTCTGTGCTAGATTGTAAATGTCATGAGGCAGAGACTGTGCTTTTGCCTATTTGCACTGTGTTTCCAGTGCTTAGTGCTGGGCAGAAACCTCTTAGGAACTCTGTAAGTATTTGTATTTGTTGAGTGCTTACGTGCATGAATGAATGAATGAATGGTGGTGGGCACGGCCACATAATCTGTACAAAAACCTTTTGAGACTGGTGACAGAGAGGATGGCCCATGAGGATTAAAATAAAACTTTCAGGTCAAGTTGAGGAAAGGATAAATTTTAGATGAAATTAAGAGAAGTCTGGATATAGGCCTTCACACACTGTGAGGAATATAAAGACAGTGTGCTGGAAAAGGCATACTGAAATATCTTTCTGGTCAAGTGTCAGAATACCACAAAGGCTAGCATCCAATTAGTGCTACAGAAACAACGTTTCTCAGAATATCTTTTCTATGTTTTTCTCTTAATTTAATTCGATCTATTTTCAAATTTTAATTTGATTTAAAATTTTAATACACATGTACACGAATTAACAAATACATGAAGGCGTTTAAAAAATAAAACTGACTTCTACTTTAGCTCAGGGCAATAAAATTGATTTAAAAGCCAAATACATGTGTGAGACGAGGTCAGAAGTGGTGGTAAGAGTCTCCTGGTCTAGGTCCAGTTTTCTAAAGTCGCTCCTTTACTGAGTGGTCATATTGTGCTAATGAAAAAGTTAGTATCTGCTAGTGTTGACCTAATACATCTAATCAGTTCTGTAAGAAATTGTTTTAAAAAGTTTAAGAGGCTTATAATATTTGACACATGTATGTTTTTATAGTGAATAATTTATTGTTACTTAGAACTGAAGTTTAATGCTGCCTCATAAATTTTACAACCACTTCAACTTGTCCTTTGAAAAACCTCTTTAATCTTAAAAGATTTTCCCCCTTAGTGTTTCTTTTTTGATCACTTTATAAAATCCTGCTTTACTTAGACCTTTTTGTATATGAAGTATTTCTAATGGCATTTTAGATTATGCTGTTTGTGTCCAAGCCTTTTCATATTATTAAAGATGCAGAGCCCTTTTGAAGCCTCTTTGTTAGGCCTCCCTATTCAGTAGAGGTGACACCTTTCCTTTACCTTTATTCTTCCTGTAGGATATGGGGTGTAGCTTCATTCTCAACATGTTAGAAGTAGTACGAGGTTATATTCTGTCATGCGTATTCTCATGCTCCCTCCCCCCCCCAAATACACATCATACGCTAGTAAACTTAGCATTTCCCATCAGACAGCTTTGACACATAGCTTGTTCCATCCTGGTTTTATTCTTTGCTTTCCTTTTTCATAATTCTTGGCTTAAGGTTAGGTTATTATCATGTTTTCTTTTAGAAAAACTGCTTTTCAAATCATTTTGCTATTTTATTAGAGATCTATTGCTGCATTTAAATGTCAGATATCTGCTTATTTTCTTGGTGGTTAAGTATTTTACTTACCTTTGAGTTTGGAGCGTGGTTTTACAGAATGTTACTGATGAGACTGTAGACTTGGATCTCATCCCTGTACAGTTTGGCTGATTTCATTTAGTTCTGCAACCAGGAGCTATGTCCGTACATATTGCTTCCTGGTTGTCCTTCAGATACTTACCACTCTGATCTGGGAAAGACCTAAATTATCTTTGTGGTAGACAGACCTTCAGGTGGCTCCAGGGTCCTCCTCTGGGTTTTCACAGTCTTGTGTAATCCCTACTCCTTGGGTGTGGGTAGGACCTGTGACTTGCTTCTAACTAACAGAATATGGCAGTGGAGTTGGGATGTCACTTCCATGATTATGCTATGACATCTAAGACTCTGTCCTGCCAGCAGACTGGCTCTCAAGTCTTGCTGCCTTCTCCTTGCTGGCTTTGAAGAAGCAGGCTGCTGTGAATTCTCTAGCTGTGAGGAACTGAATGCGCCTGACAATCCTGCGGGCGGGGAAGCGGCTTCTTCCCCAACAGAGCCTCCAGATGAGAACCCAGCTCTGGGAAAACCATGGTGCCAGCCTCATTTGGCCCTGAGCAGAGAACCCAGATCAATTGTACCTACACTTCTTACCCACAGAAACTATGAGAACATATGTAACTGTATGTGTGTTGTTTAAAGCTCTTCAGTTTGTGGTAATTCGTTATGCAGCACTAGACGACTAATACAGTTTTGTCCTCAAACTATATATAATACACGCTTCTTGTTAAAACCTCAGTGTAGAAATATGTGGAGTACAAAGTCAAATTCTTTCTCTCCATGTCCTCCTATTCCAATTGCCTCATGGGATGTACTTGTCGTCAGTAATTTGGTGTGTATCATTCTATAGTAGACACATAGCCACAAAAGTGTAATTAAAAAGTTAGAAGTTAATTTATACTCTCTGTACTGTTCTGAGACTTGCTCTTTTGCCACTTAACCGTGTCTGATCCTGTGTCATGTAGTCTGTGTGTCTTTTTAATTACAGATCATAATCTATAGTGTGGATATACTGTAATTTAACCTAATTTAACCTGTCCCTGTTGCTTTTAATTCATTATTGTTACGAAGAATGCTTTAGTTAACCTTTTGGTACATATATCGCTATGCAACTGCATGTATTTTGGACTATTACTGATGCCCAGAAAAGAAATCACTGTTTCAGTAGCTAGGTACATTAAAAAATTTAATGGATAAACTATCAGTGGGATTGTTAGGTATTATTAGTTACTTATTAGTTATTATTATTAAACTATTAGTGGGATTATTAGTAGGTATAACATTTGTGCGTTGGTAACAAAAATCCGTATGGGCTATGGAGAAATCTCTAAGATATATAAAGTTTCAAAGAAGTATGTAAGAGTATAGTAAGCTTCCATTTATGTGTGTGTATGTATATTTTAAAGAGGATATGTGGATACATATGTGTACATGTGTAAGGGATATTTCTGGGGTCTACATTTTAAAACAGTTTTATTTTTAGAGTTTAGGACTAGTCAGGTGTAGAAATTTGAAAACTTTTATTTTGTGCATGCGTCTATGTTATTTTTAATAGTCTACACACTTATTTTTTGATAGATTCTATTAAGTTGCCCTCCAAAATATCATCTTATTAAGATGTTTGGGCATACACACCGTTAATATTAGTGATGCACATTTAGCTATGAGGGCGCCTAGGTGGCTCAGTGGGCTAAAGCCCTACCTTCAGCTCAGGTCATGATCTCAGGGTCCTGGGATCGAGCCCCGCATCGGGCTCTCTGCTCAGCCGGGAGCCTGCTTCCCCCTCTCTCTCTGCCTGCCTCTCTGCCTACTTGTGATCTCTCTCTCTGTCAAATAAATAAATACAATCTTTAAAAAAAAATAAGAATGAAATTTCCCCCCAAAATTAATACTTGTGGATTTCACTTGTATTTCTAGTTTTTCAAAACAGAAATCAAGTGGGACAGGTTGTACCATTTATGGAGCATCCACTGTATGCTACATACTATTCCAGAAATCTTTTTTAAGTTATCTGATTTCATCCTCTCTACAGTTCTTTGAGGTTGACGTGATGGCCCCTTGTATTTATAGATGAGGTAACAGCTTCAGTAAGGTCGTGCCACTTTCCCAGTCATGGATCCAGTTTCGGAATCTAGGTCTTGATCATTCCAGACCTCATGCTCTTTCTAGTCTACCACGTAGGCATGAGTACTTTTCACAGCAAATAGGGAAATTCCACTTTCATCTATCTTTTTCCCCGCTTGAGCTGCATCAGCAGTCCTGGGCAACTGTGCCTTTGTTCTTGGTTATTTCTAGGTTGAGCTGAAATGAGGCAGTTTGCCTTTGTTCAAATCTCACTTCTGACACTTGGCAACCATGTGTCCTCAGGCAAGTTACTTAATTTCCCTAAACCCTGGTTTCATCATTTGTAAAATGGAGATCTAGAGCCTCTGACATGAGACCTGGGGAAGTGTTAGCTGTGGTGGCCACCATCGTCGCTGGCGTGGTGATCATTATTTTAATAGTTGCTGCAGGGGCTTGCTTGTTAGTTTGTTTGACCATTCTTTTGCTTCTCTAATTATCTAATCTTCCCAAAGGATATTATCTTGAAATCGATTGGTCAATTATTTTGAGTTACTAAAAATCATTGTGTTCCGGAGAAAAATAAATTAATGGCTATGCAGAAAGGTTCTCATTGTAAGTGTGAGTCCTGCACACTCTCAGGATAAAGAGTGGTAAGAGTATTGTAAAAGAGACTTCGAAGGAAACTTTATTTAGGTAACTCATCAAATCCCTATCCCCTTCAGGCAGAAGGAATACAGTGTAACTGGCCCCACGCCCCACTTTTTTTTTTTTGCATTTGGCCATACCCTGAATTAGAGGCTGCCTAAGTAATAGTTAGACATAAGTTCATGTTGTCTCTGTGTATTCTTTTTGTGCATTATTCCGAACACAGAACACAAAGATACTAGGTTGTATTCTTGTCTTAAAATTCTGTGGAAAATGTTTTGAAGCTTCTTTTTAATGGTTTGTAATTATTTTTATGACTTTTCAGCGAAGTATGATGTGGTTTGGTAGCTTATCACCAAAGTGAAGTTAGAGTCTAGGATAGAAAAGATGAAAAAGAATGCTTTAATGCCACTTATTATTTTTACTTGAAACTTTGCTTAAGAGTTATGGGTTAAAACAAAAAAAAAAAATGTCAAAAAAAAAAAAGAGTTATGGGTTAAAAGAGGCTGGAGGGAGGGGCGCCTGGGTGGCTCAGTCGTTAAGCGTCTGCCTTCGGCCCAGGTCGTGATCCCAGGGTCCTGGGATCGAGCCCCGCATCGGGCTCCTTGCTCGGCAGGAAGCCTGCTTCTCTCGCTTCCATTCCCTCTGCTTGCGTTCCCTCTCTCGCCGTGTTTCTCTCTGTCCAATAAATAAAATCTTTAAAAAAAAAAAAAAAAAGAGGCTGGAGGGGAGTAAAGATGAATCAGCCTGCTTCCCTGTGGAAGAAACACATGGATTCTGCTTATTTTAGAGGATTTTGTTCATGAAAAAGAGCGCATTGGTTTTAGATTTCTTTAGAGGCCATTTTATCAAGAGCTACCATCTAGATTACATAAAAATTCTAGGAGTGTGCAAACAGATGTATTATTTATTTTATATTACTTTTACCATATTAGATTTAGTATCTTTATATGAATTAAAGTTTTATCTTTTAATTTATGTTGTGCACTCTAAATAATAAATTTGTTCATACCTATAGAAAGGACTTGGGAGATAATTATCCTATTTAAAGTCATTATAAAGGACTGTAATTTTTGCATCTAGCTTTAATGAGATCCTTCCATAGGTTATTTGATGCCAGACTTTAGTTTGGAATGAAGAATCTAATTATAGCCCTGCCCTTATGGAAAATACAATTTTCTTTACAATAATCCTCTTTATTGTGGTTTTCCAGGAATGCATTGCAGCAAAAAGCTTGGCCTGTGTATGTCCTTTAAAAATGTCTCCCATTACAGCAAGCATTTCATTTGCTTGTGTAGTTTTCTAACATGGCCAGCAGATGGTGATCAAGTATAATGAAAATGTAGTTGTGCTTGAGAATGTTGATCTAGGCGAAAAAAACATTTTTCACTTTAAAAATAATGATGTAATTTTTTAGTCTGGATACTTAAAAAACTTTAAAAAAATATTTTTACTTTGTTAAGCTCTATTTTTATATGTAAATGACATTAACACTATAAATAGCCCCTGCTCCTAAATCACTGGATGAATATATGGGGGAGCTGATCAATGCCTTTCCTTCCTAGGGATTCTTTATATCCGCTGGCGTAAATAAATATGGTTGGAACTATACGTAGTAAAACATCCTTAAATGTTCACTAAGTACATTCATTATACTGACGAACAGCTGCGCTGTTTGGGCAAAGGTATGTTCTGCAGCAGCACCATCCGGTAGAATGTTCTGCATGGTGGTTATGCAGAACCGGCCTGTGGTTATGCTGTCCAACACAGTAGCCACTATTCACATATGACCACTAAGTACTCGAAATGTGACTGGTGTGACCGAGGAGCTGAATTTTACATGGTAATGAATTTAAATAGCCATATGTGATTTTGTGGTTGCTGAATTGGCTTGGAATGGTAGACCTGGGTCTTTGGCAGGGCTGTTGTGTTATAAAACCTGACCTGCGTGGGGCATTGGGATGCAGACAGGGACTAAGAGTTGGGGCTCTGTGCATATAAACTGCCTCTGCCTCAGAGGAGACCTTTCTTCTGTGCTGCTTTGTAATTTCACACGTATCTCTTCTTTGATGATCATCACCCATGATCAATACCTGGTTGCTCTTCTTTCAGTCAGTCTCAGGTTTCAGAGGAACTCTTGTGAGTAAATATTTTTGAAAGAAAAATTAATCATTTTTCTTAAAATAATTTTTTTCACCATTTTGTTTGATAGAACACTTAGGATGGATTATATCTGATTAATTTGATATTTTGATACAGTGGCCGCTTACCCTTGAGCTCTAGAAATAAGTCTACTACATAAATGAAGAATGGAAACTGTTTCTTAGGGTACTCCATAAAACCTAACATTTCACTCTCATAAAACCACCTAAGTACTCATTAATTTTCAGCATTCATGTACTAATTAAGTGTCATTCGTCGGTGTTTACCAAGGCAAGGAAGTGGCAACAAATTTGTAACTGAGATGGAATTGCTTTGAAAATAATGGCCTTGCTTTTCTCTTAGGCATTTATTTTTTTAAGTGAGTCAGATTTTTACAAATGTAGTCACTTTTTAAAAAAAAATTTTAAGGAATGGGGCTTTGTAATAGTTATCTTTTTATTTCTGTGAGATCATAATATTGAACAGTTTTGATTGTCCTTTTAATAAACAAAAAAGGATGACAGTAAGCTTATAAATATATTACTGTAAAACTTAATTTTAAGGAAATTAAAATACTCTCTAAGTGTTGTACTATTAAACCAGAGATCTATTATTAAATGTTGACTTAATTGTATGATTTTAAAGACAGTTCTTATTTTTAATTTTTAAAATTATATGTGTTATTTTAAGGTAGGAAATGGGGGAAAACATGAAGTCTTTATGAATCTCTCGTCATTTTTTAGTTTTGTTAAGTATCTAATTTTTTTTTTTGTTTAGCTTTTCTTTTTATTCCTAAGAAAGTAGAAAGTTCCCTTGGAAAAATTAAAATAAATGTGTTGTGGATCATTGAAAGTTATCTTTATTTTCAGTGTTATTTGATAATTTACTGCATTATTAATTGTTGCTATTTATTTTTATGTTTCATTTGTATTTGGCAATACCTTAAGAAGATGATTCTTCAGATGGCATATAACTTTATTACCCGCTGCTCAGATGAATGCAAAGACACGAAATCTAGTTAGTTCTTGTTTTAATTTTCTGATCATTTATAATGCAGTAGTTATGCAGGAGTTGTATTACTCTTGGGATATTTTATAACTGTGAAACAGCATACATGTAAAAAGTGTATGAAAATATACAGGTACACTTTAAAGAACAATTACAAAATAAACATCGCTATACTTTTGACCCACCCAAGAAACAGCAAGTTCTAGTACTCCAGGAGACCGTTGTGTGTCCTTCGCTATTGGGCACCTCTTCCCATCTCCTGAGAGGAGCATTGTCCTGTCTTGTGTGTTAATCATTTCTTTGCTTTTTAATTTTTTGGACCTTATATAAGTGGGACCATACTTTTTATATTATCTTGAAGCTGCTTTTTCTCACCATATGTCTCAGATTCATCCATGTTAATAAATGTAGCTGTAGTTCAATCTTTGTGGCAAACTTTTAAAATCAACATGTAATATACAGCAAAACATAAAATCTCAAGTCTAAAGCCTGAAGTTTTACAAATGCATACCTTTATATAACCACCTTTTAAATCAAGATAGAGAACATCACCACCTCTCTGGAAACCCCTGTCTTGCTCCTTTCCAGTCATTTATCAACCCCCCTCCAAGTAACCACTGTTCTGCATTATATCACCATAGATTAGTTTTAACTGTTTCTGATTCATCAAGTATGTTCACTTTTTTCTAGCTTCATTGACTCAACATTATGTTGGGAGATTGATTCATGTTGTTGCATTTAGCAATGGATTATTTTTTTTAAATTTTACTACTGTGTGAATATATCACATTTATATATCCATTCTAGTGTTCCTGGGCATTTGGGTTTTTCCAGGTTTTGGCTATTAGAAATAATTCTGCGGTGAACATTCTTTTGCCTGTCTTTTAGTGTACATATGTACACTATGTTGACTTGGAAGTCTAATTACAGTAGATACTGCCAAAGAATTTTCCCAAATGGTTATAGCAATTTGTATTTCCATAGTAGGACTTCAGAGTTTGTGCCTCCCCATCTTTCCCAGCACTTGGTTTGTCAGTTTCTTTTAGATTTAGCAATTGTAGTATGGTGTTTTAACTTGCATTTTCTCTCATGACTAATGACATCGAGCACTTTTCCCCATGCTCTTTGGCCATTTAGATGTCCTCTCTTGTGAAGTTCCTATTCATTTTTTAATAAAAAATGGTTTATCAGTCGTTTCTGTATTGATTTGTCATAATTATTTATATATTCTGGATACAAATTGTTTATTGATATATATATGGCAAATATCTTCTACTTTCACTGTGTGTTCTGTTGAATGTTTTAAATTATAATATAGTTTTATTTGTTATTTGTCTCTGATATCGTTTGTGCTTGTTTTTGTGTGTCCTGTTTAAGATTTCTTGCCTTAAGTATCCCAGGATCATGAAGATACTTCTCTGTGTTAGCTTCTAGAAGCTTTCTAATTTTATCCTTCTCAGTTAGGCATGTGCTACATAATTGATTTTGCTAAGTAAAAATTGAATTGCTACGTAATTGATTTTTGCATATGAAGTGAGGTAGGGCTCCCACCACACCCCCTTGCCACTGGCCCAGGTTAGTGGATAGCCATTTGATCCAGCATCTTAAAAAAAAAAAAGCCATTCTTTCCCCTCTGCTGTAATTGGCATCATTATTGTAAACTAGGGAATCTGATTTGTGTGGGTTTATTCCTGGACTCTTATCTCCTCCCTTTGTCTATTTGCCTATCTGTGTGCTAGTCTATGCTGCCTTAATTACTGTAGCTTTGAAATAAATCTTGATTTTTAGTAGTGTAGTATATGCTTATCTTGGTTCTTTACATTCTCATTTAAATTTTATAAATAGCTTGCCAGTTTATACACACACACACACACACACACACAAACACCCTCCATTGAGATTGTGATTGTGAAAGTATTGAATTTGTAGATCAATTTGGGAAGAATTAATATCTTTATAATATGGAATTATACTCCCAGGCCCAGGCAAGCAGTGATCTGCTTTTTGTCTTTTCTAGAAATTTCATATGAGTGGAATCATAAACTATGTAGTCTTATGCATCTGGTTCTTTCACTTAGTGTATTTTTATTGAAATTCATTTGCATGTATCTATAGTTTATTGTGAATAATGCTGCTGTGGACATTCATATTGCAAATTTTTGTGAACACATGTTTTGCATTTCTTTTGGGTGGATATCTAGCAGTGAGTTGTATGATAAGTGCATAGTTAACTTTTTAAGGGAGATATCAAACCATGTTCCAAAGTGGCAGTACCATTTTACATCCCCATTAGCAATGTGTGAATGTTTCAGTTTTTTCATATCCTCAGCTCTTGGTATTAGCAGTGTTTTTGATTTTGGTCATTTTAATGGGCGTGGAGTAGTATTTCATTGTGGTTTTAATTTGCATTCCCCAATAACTAATTATGCTGAGCATTTTTTCATGAGCTTAATGGTCATTCTTTGGAGAAATGTCTGTTCTAATAGTTACCTGCTCCCTACACACCCAACCAACAATAATCATTATAGACGTTTCTAAAAAGGAGAATAATGGGAGGCACAAAGTAGTCCTTGGTCCATAGCAATTTTGAAATCTAGCTGGGTAAATATTAAAAATTCCTTAATTAAGGCTCAAGACCTGGGAATAATATTCTGTCTCTTGGCTCCTCCCACTAGGTTCTTGATTCCATCTTCTGAGTTCTTCCTTTTTTGTGAAAGATAGCATGTATTTGCAGCTGAGTAGTTTTCTCAATCTGCTTCCTTCCAGAAGAATTTTGGGGGTCCACTAGCCCCTTTTCACTTGTATTCTATCTTTTCAGTCCAGGAGAGAAGTGATTTTGCGGATATGATTGTCTTAAAAACTTTGTAGACCTCCTGTACATCTCATTCATGTTCATGTCATTAGACAAAAGCCACACATATTCCCTTTCCATTTTGGGTTGTTTCTGAGAAGACCGAGCGACAATGACCTTACCCTTCCTAGAGACTCCATTGTTTGAGAGAATCTGTATGGCATAGGCTTAATCTTTTTAAAGGTCTCTGCATGTCAATATGTAGTACTCTGATGTACCACCTTTAATCTTTTTGATCTTAAAATCAAAAGATCTTAAAAAAAGGGTTTTCATTTCTAGTCTATCTCAAGGCAGTGCCCAAACTTCACTTGGATGCCATTTCTTACTTTTGCATCTTTTTCCAGCTGGAGACTGAGAATTTTTGAAACCATGAAGCCCTGGTTCTTTTTTCTTTTAATTTATTACTCTCTTCTTGCATTTTATTGTAGGCAACAAGAAATACTGTGCGTGGAAATCTCCTTCACTATATCACTTACCTAATTTATTAACAACATTTTCTATTTTACATGTTACTGAAGGTGATAGTGGGCTCTCTGCCACTGTATAAAAAGGATTCCTCTCCCTCTAGTTTTTAATAACATGTCTCTCACTTCGTCTTGAGCTCTCACTGGCAATGTCCTCAAATTCCAGATTTCTACCTACAGCTTCTTCACGTTAATTTTGTCTTTTTCTAGCATACTATTCAAAGTACTTCCAGACTCCCACTACTGTCTGGTTCAAATGACATTTCCAAGTTTTTAGGTACTATCTCACTTCCAAGTACCAAATTATTAGTTGTTATCTATTGCTGCATAACAAAATTACTCCATGTCTTAGCAGCTTAAAAACAATAAACATTTATTATCTTGTGGACATGACTTAGCTGGGATTTGTGGCTCAGGTTCTCTTATAAAGCTGCAGTCAAGGTATTTGTGGAGTATTTGTCTGAGGGTCTCAGTTTTATGGCTTTCATTCAGAGGCTTCCCTGAGTTTCTTATTGTTTAGACTTCTCCAATAGACAGCATGCACCATGGCAGCTGGCTTGCATTAGAGAGAATAAGCAAGATGGAAACCAGAGTCTTTTTGTAAACTAATCTTGGAAGTGATATCCTATCACTTGTGTTAGATTCAGTTATTAGAAGTAAATTACTAGATTCATTGTGTGTGCTAGGAAAAGGGCTTATACAAGGGCATGAAATACCAGGAGATGAGGATCATTGGGAGCCATATTAGATGTTGCATAATATATACCTAGAATAAGTACTAAAAATATGATAGAAAGACCTATAACCAGGAAGAAATATAACTAGAGGGATTAAAATGGAATATAGGTTAAGTAGTCAACACAAAAGAGGGTAGGGAAGGAAGAACAGGGGAACAAAGAGGAGATGGGACAAATACAAAACAAATAGCAAAATGGCAGACTAAATAGAACCGTACCGATAATTACATTAAATGTAAATGGATTCAACAGTCCAATCCAAAGGCAGTGATTGTTATATTGGATTAAAAAAGCAAGAACCAATTGTATATTATCTATAAGAGACATACTTTAAAATACAAAGACAAATTAAAAGAGATGTAGAATGTGGGGGTGCCTGGATGGCTGAGTGGGTTGAGCCTCTGCCTTCAGCTCAGGTCATGATCTCAGGGTCCTGGGATTGAGCCCTGCACTGGGCTCTCTGCTCAGCGGGGAGCCTGCTTCCCCCTCTCTCTCTGCCTGCCTCTCTGTCTCTTGTGATCTTTCTCTGTCAAATAAATAAACAAAATCTTAAAAAAAAAAAAGACGAAGAAAAAAAAAAGAAAATCTGAAAAGACCTGTAACTTGTAAAGTGATTGAACGAATATTTAACAGTCTCACAACAAAGAAAAGCCTAGGACCAGATGGCTTCATGGGTGAATTCTACCAAGCATCTAAAGAATATTTAACACCGAATCCTCCTCAAACTCTTCAAAAAATCGAAGAGGAGGAAACACTTTCAGTTCATGGCATGAGGTAAGCATTACCCTGATACCAAAGCCAAAGACACTACTGAAAAATTACAAACCAATTTCCCTGATGAATAGTGATGTAAAGTTCTTGAAAGAAAGATAGAAAGGAAGGAAGGGAGGGAGGAAGGAAGGAAGGAAGGAAGAAAGAAAGAAAGAGAAAGAAAGAAAAGAAAGAAAAGAAAGAAAGAAATAACAGCTAGCAAACAGAATTTGGCAGCACATTAAAAGGATTATATACTGCAACCAAGTGGGATAGTCCTGGAATGCAAGGATAATTCAGCATTTGAAACTCAGTCAGTATAATACTTGCATTAATAGAATGACAGAAAAAAAACCCCACATGATCATCTCAATTGTTGCAGAAAAGGCATCTGACAAAATTTAATACCCCTTCATGATAAAAATACTTAACAAACTAGGAACAGAAGGAAATTATCTCAAAATAATAGTCCACATATGAAAAGCAGATAGCCAACATCATATTTAATGTTGAAATACAAAGACTTTCCTCTAAGGTCAGGAACAGGACAATGATTCCTACTCTTGCCACTTCTATTCAACACAATACTAGAAGTTCTAGCTAGAGCAATTAGATAAGAAAAAGAAATAAAAGGCAACCAAATTGGAAAGAAAGAAGTAAAATCATCTCTGTCCACAGGTGACATGATCTTATACACAAAACCATACGTATTCCATAAAAAACTGTTAGAACTAATAAATTCAACAAAGGAGTGGGATACAAAACCAACACAAAAAAAATCAGTTGCATTTTTTATACACTAATAGTAAACAATCTGAAATGGAATTAAGTAAATAATTCCATTTACAATAGCCTCAAAAAGAATAAAATAGGAATAAACTTAATTAAGCTGGTGAAAAGCTACAAGATGTGCAGAAAGAAATTAAAGAAGACACTAATAAATGGAAAGACATGCTGTGCTCATGGAAGAGTTAATATGTTAAGATGCCAATACTACTCAAAGTACTATGTGGATCGAATGCAATACTATCAAGATTCCAGTGACATGTTTCCCCCTCTCCCCAAAATACAAAAATCCATCCTAAAATTCATATGGAATATCACATGACAGTGAATAGCCAAAACAGTCTTGGAAAGGAAGTATAAAACTGGAATTCTCACACTTCCTGATTTCAAAATTTATTGCAAAGCCACAGTAATCAAAACAATGGTATTAGCATAAAGACAGATATATACAGAATAACATACTAGAATAGAGATCCCAGAAATAAACCCTACATGACAAAATTATTTTTGTCAAGGGTGCCAAGACCACTCAATAGGAAAAGGACAGCATTTTCAACAAATTGTGCGGGGAAAACTGTTTGCAAAACACATGCAAAAGAATGAAGGTGGACTTTTACCTTACACAATATACAAAAATTAACTCAAAATGGATCTAAACATAAAAGCTACATCTATAAAACTTTTAGTTGGAAATATAGGGAGAAGCTTCACAATAGTGGATTTGGCAATGATTTATTGATATGATACCAAAAGCAAAAAAATAGATGAATTGAGTTACATCAAAACTAAAATCTTTTGCGTATCAAAGGATGCAATCAACAGAATGAAAAGACATCCCATGTAAAGGGAGAAAATATTTGCAAATTGAAACATGGTTAATTTTCAGAATATATAGAAAAATTCTACAACTTGGGATGCCTGGGTAGCTCAGTCAGTTAAGCATCCAGCTTTTGATTTTGACTTGGGTCATGATCTTGGGGTGAAGGTACTGAGTCCTGAGTTGGGCTCCAAGCTCAGCTTGGGGTCTGCTTAAGATTCTCTCCCTCTCCGTCTGCCCCACCACCTCCTGGTTCATGCACATGTGCACTCTCTTAAAACAAAACAAACAAAAAACTTCTACCACTCAATGACAACAATAAAAAAACTACCTGGTCAAAAAATGGGCAAAAAACCTTGAAGAGACATTTCTCCAAAGAAGATAGGCAAATGGCCAAAAAACATACGAAAAGATGCTGAACATCAGTAATCATTCTGGAAATGCAAATCAAAAACATACCAAGATATCAAAACATACCAGAACATACCAAAACATCCCCCCTCACACCTATTAGGATGGCTACTATTAAAAAAAAAAGCCCCAGAAATTAAGTGTTAGCAAGGATGTGGAGAAATTGAGACCCTTGTGCACTCTTGGTGGAAATATAAAATGGGATAGGCTACTTTGAAAAATAATATGACAGTTCCTCAAATAAATTGAAAATAGTTACCATATGATTGAACAAACCCAAAAGAATTGAAAATGGGGACTTGAACAGTCATTTGTACACCCACGTTCATGATATTATTTGCACTAGCTAAAAGGTGGAGAATTCCAAGTGTTCATTAGTTGATGAATGGGAAAAAAATGTGATATATATATATATAACATATATATATGTATGTATATATATACAGTGGAAGATAAGTGAGTCTTAAAAAGGAAGGAAGTTCGGACACATGTTACAGCATTCATGAAACTTGAAGATGTTATGCTAGGGAAAATAAGCCAATCCACAAAAAGACAAATACTGTATCCACTTCTGTGAGGGACCTAAAGTAGTCAGATTCATAAAGGCAAAAAGTAGAATGGTATTTGCCAAAGACTGTAGGCAGAGAGGAATGGGGAATTATTTAATGGATAAGAGTTTCAGTTTGGGAAGATGAAAACATTGTAGAGATGGATGGTGATGATGGGTGCACAGCAATATGCATGTACTATTTTTTTTTAAAGATTTTATTTGTTAGTGTGAAAGCATGAGCTAGGGGAGGAGCATGAGCTGGGGAGAGGGACAAGCAGACTCCATGCTCAGCATGGAGCTGGTGCAGGGCTTGATTCCAGCACCCTAAGATCATGCCCTGAGCCAAAGTCAAGAGTCAATGCCTAACTAACTGAGCCACCCAGGTGCCCCTGTGAATGTATTTAATGCCACTGAACTGTATACTTAAAAATGGTTAAGACAGTAAATTTTATGGTATGTGTATTTTGCCACAATTAAAAATAAAAAAACACAAATTAGCCATATCAAGAATGAAAAGGAGACTCCATATGGATCCTGCACACATTAAGAATATAATACGAGAATAATATAAACAATTTTATATCACTGAAAACTTTGAGGAAGTAGACACAGAACCAATAATGACTCAAGAAGAAATAGGAAATGTGAGTACCCCTGTTATCTACCAAGGAAACTTAATTCTAATTAACCACCTTTCCACTATGAAATCTCCAAACCCAGATGGCTTCCTTGGTGAATTTTATCAGGCTTTTGTGGAAGAAATATCCTGCATGAAATTTTTCTAGGAATAGAGGAAGAGGGAATGCTTCCCAACTGATTTTGTTAATTTAGCATTATGTTATTTCCAAAAGAAGACAAAGACATTATAAGAACATAAAACTGCATACCAGTATTCCCCCAAGAACATTTAAACATTCTTAATTAGCAAATTGTATCCAGAAAAAGAATAAAAAGGATAATATATTGTGAATGTATGGGGCTTATCCCAGGAACATGAGGGTTTTTGGCACTTGAAAAATCTATGTATTTTGTCACATACATAAGAAAGAAAAATCAGGTCACCATCTCAACAGATGCAGAAAAAGCGTTTAACAAAATGCAACAACCATCCATGATAAAAATTCAGCAAATTAAGAATAGAGGGGAACTTCCTCTGCCTGATTTAAGTTATCCATGAAAAATCAAAGCAATTATATATAAAGAAAGGAAAGAGAACTTAACGATCCTGATTTTTAGAAGTAAAGCTATGGTAATAGAGATATCAGTGTTGGTGAGAAGATAGATAAAGCCATAGATTAGAACAGAAATTCTAGAAATACATCTGCACATATATGTACGTTGATTTTCCACAAAGACAGCAATGGAATTAAACAAAGAAAGGAATTAAATTAAATTATGGGGGAACAACTGGATGGATATCCATACGGAAAAAAATGAATTGGGTCATAGCCTTAAATGAAAATGCTAAACACTAGAGAACTTTTTTTTTTTAAAGATTTATTTATTAGAGAGAGTGAGAGAGAGAGAGAGAGAACAAGCTGGTGGGGAGGCAGAAGGAGAAGCAGACTCCCCACTGAGAAGGGAACCTGATGTGGGGCTCAATCCCATGTAAATGTAAAATGGCACAACCACTTTGGAAAACAGTTTGTCAATTTCTTAAAAAAGTTTAAGATAACTTACCATATGACCCCATAATTCTATTCCCAGGCATTTAGTCAAGAGAAATGAAAATGTATGTCCATGTAATTGGTTGAACTTGAATGTTCATAGCAAGCTTTTTTCATAGTATCTAAAATGTGGAGACAGTCTGTATGTCCATCAGTGTATGAATAAATATGCAAATTATGATTCATTCATATAAGGGAATACTACCGATCAATAAAGATAGGTGAACTTTTTAAAAAAATGATTTATTTATTTGAGAGAGAGAGGGAGAGAGAGAGCATACGTGCACACATGTGAACAAGTGGAAGGAGGGGCAGAGGGGGGAGTATCTTTCAAGAAGATTCCCCACTGAGTGCTCCATGTCACAACCCGTGAGGTCATGATCTGAGCTGAAACCAAGAGTTGGATGCTTAACCTACTGAGCCACCCGGTTGCCCCAAGAAATGAACTTTTGATACATGTAACAATATGGCAGAATCTCAAAAACATTTTCCTCAGTGAGAGAAGCCAGATATACAAATGTATATACTGTTTGATTCCATATATATGAGATTCTACTAAATGGAGGTTGTCTGGGTGTACAGAAGATTGATAACAAAGGAGCTCAAGGGAACTTTTAGGTGCAGTGGAAAGAATCTGTATCTTTATTATGGTGGTAATACAGGTATTTGTCAAAAATCATCAAACTCTACATTTTAAATGAATTACAGGTTATTTGTACATAAATTATACCTCAGTAAACTTAATAAAAATCAGGGATGCCTGGGTGGCTCAGTTGGCTAAGCATCTGCTTTTGGTTTGGGTCATGATCCCAGGGTTCTGGGATCGAGTCCTGCATCAGGCTCCCTGCTTAGTGGGGAGCCTGCTTCTTCCTCTGCCTGCCACTCCCTTTCTTGTGCTCTCTCTCTCTCCAACAAATAAATAAATAAAATCTTAAAAAAAAAAAAAGCAACAACTTAATAAAAATCATATCCAGGTGTAGTTGAGGCTTCCTTGGTGTGCTTCCAATGGAAACACCTGTGAACTAAAGAAGCAAGTTATTCCCCCCACCCCCAGCCATACAGCCAGCACATGGTAGAGGGCCTGGCGAACTCCATTCAAAAACCAGGGAGAACAAGAGACACACAGTGATGACAAGTCTATAGCAGTTCTGAAAGCGAGCCAGGCATTTGTTGTCTGTTTCTTGATTAGGGTCTAGTGCTCCTTCCCAGCTCTTTGCTCTTCTGCCCTTGGGCTTTTGGCTTTTCCCTCTGAATTATCTTTTTTTATTTGTTTGTTTTTTTAATTATAGGGAATGATTTGCTTTAAGCTGGGTAGTTTCCCAGCCTGCCTCCTGTTTGCAGGAATTTGGAGAATCAAATGTCTCTTTTCATTTTGAATTCTGTCCCTTTCACATGAAGCTAGTCTGATTCCTTTTGAGGCTGTGACCTTTGCCTTTTCTAGGCATACAGTTTCTTATAAGCCATAGCTGTCAGAAGTGATCACCCACACTGATTTTCAGCTTCCTCTCAAAAGGAAATCCATCCCTGCCTCTGGATTTTTGGTGAGTTTGACTTTGTTCCTCTACTCTGGGGAACTTGGTTCCCTACTGCTTCTCCGAAGTCACACTTCCTGCTGTCTCTAGTTGTTTCTGCAACCAGAACCTGGCAGACCTTCAGTTTCCATCCTTTTCATGGCATTGCATTTTTGTTCTAGCTAAAAATGGCATCATAACTTACTCTTTTAAGCTCTTTGATGCAGTCTTGACTGATACTGTCACTACTATTTCTTTAATTACTATTTCCCCAGTTTCTGTTTTATTTACTCCTTCTGGAATTTAGAGATTATGAATCTTTCTACCTTATCTCTTGTGTGTTTTCATTTATTATAATCATCCCTTCATTTTTTCCTTTGTGTTACCTGAATATTTCTTGAACTAGTTTTTTAATTCACTGATTTGATTTTATATTACATTTAATATGCTGTTCTCTTCTTCCGTTATGATTTTAAAATTTGGTAATCATGTTTTTCATTTGTAAGCACATTTTTATGATCATGGATTATTCATTTCCTTTTTACATCTGAAATATCCACTTGAATGACATTGGAAACAAATTAAAGTTATGTTTAGAAGTTTCCCTTTATACATATAAACATATATGTTAGGTTTCTTTTGTAGGAGGATATTTGATTGGCCTTCCTTTGGACTTTTAAATCTTACATGTTCTGTGTCTTATCTCTCTATCTTATGGGGATAAGTCTTTGTTTCTCTAGTATTTGGTATCAGCAATGATGCTGAGAGAATAGTTCTGGATTCCTGCTGAAATATTTTAGTATTATGAAAAAGTGAAAAGGAAAAAATTATATTTCCTACAGTTTTATTCCTTTCAAGGAGGAAAGAGGCATTTAAATGTCAGGAAACTTACTAACATGCTTACTAATATTTCTGTGTTAGTTTCAGCACCCTGAAATTGATCAAGCCACAGTCGCTCTCTTCTCATTGATGTACCATAACTGTGAACTCCTGTAATCATGTCCGCTGTACCAGGTACTCTTGAGCACCACGGCTTGCTATTCTGTGTGGTAGACAGCCCCTGTTATGCCTGAAGAGGCGTGCAGGGTTGAGCTTTGTCTCCTATCTTCTCTCCCACTGTCACTCTAACCTCCAGCCTCATCACTGTGAGTTTGAATTGTCTACTTTGAGTTCCAGTTAAAAGTATTTCCAGCTGGAGATAGTCCCAGTGACAAGAAACTAAACTTCTGTGCCTAATGTCCTGGGTCTCTTGTGTCAGCCAGATTTTAGCCGTGGTAAGGCCTCCATTAGTTGTCTCTACTGCCTGCACAAGAAACTGGCTTCCGCAGTGCCTCTGCTTTATTTGGCCTAAATTGGAGCATGTTTTAGGGACAATGTAATGTATTTAGTTTTGGACACATTGAATTGAAGGTAAGTAGGGCTTTTCAGTTTGTATTTGTAATGGGATTGGAGGCCGAGAGAGAGCAATTTGGGTTGGAGATGTAGATCTAGTAACCAAAGCTCCTTGTTATTTGAAAAACAGATAGTTGTTTTATTAGCACTTTGGATTGTCCAGGGGAAATGCATGTAAAAGGGAAATAAACAAGGTTAGACACAGAACCCTGAGATTATAGCATGGTTGGGGTGGGCAGGGAAGGAAAAGCTGCTGAAGGTTATTGTGAAGGAGATTTCCGAAGGATTGGATGAGAACCGGGGAAGAATGTTTCTACGGAGCCGGCGAATGTGGCATCTTTAAAACACTGTACCTAATGTTTTAGTGAGATCCGCTAGGGTAAGCAACTCATTTGCTTGAGCAGGTAGGAGATTGTTGATGACTTTCTATAGCATTTTCAGGATGAGTGGAAGTCAGATTGCAGTTCGATTAAAAAGTGTGTGGCAGGTTAGGATATGGATCGAATAACTTAGTTTGAAAATTTATTGTGAAGGGAAAGCAGTAGATCGGTACAGAGGACAGCTACAAGTGAATTAAAGGATATGTTGTTTTATGTATGCACCCTGTGTAATAAATAGATAAATGTTTCAGTCTTCTTTTTTTATTAATATTTTCTATGAGAATTTCTTTTAATATTTAAGCATTTTTCAATTTTTAAGTTAGCTCTTTTTATGATTGTTTAATCTATTCTTAAAGAGGGATAGGCCACTGCTAAGTGTGGTGTATCAGGTTGCCTCTTCCCACATCCTTAGGTTTAACTATTTATATCAGCTCCAAGACACGGGCTAATGAAATTACTCTCAAAATATTACTTTATCTCTTTTTCTCATTTGTTTGTAAGTATTTGGATATTTGAGGTATTGAGTTACAGGTATAAAAAATTAATAGCTCTCTTTAAAACAGCTTTTACATTTTACATTACTTAGTAACTAGTCCAAGGAATGTTATTCTTTTGTTGTTACTAACAAAAATACATTCATTGTCATCTTGTCTTTTTCAACTACTATTCCGTCTTTGGGAATACTTTGTATGGACTAGCATTTGTGAAGAGAATCCTGGTAGGGTTAAAAGTTAGTGACTTTGCCTCATTCTTTAATGGTTAATTTCCATTTTATGTATCTTGAAGGAGCTGTTCAGAGCATAGATATTCATGATAATGAAACATTCATTGAAGTAGCTAGAGTAAAAATATATGAGAGACTCCAGGCTAAAGCAGAATATTGAGAATGACATTTTATATTGGAGAAAAGCCTTTTTGTTCAAATGTATTTGGAAGCTTAGACTATTTTCCTATTTATACTGCGCTTATAACATTTTACGTGAATTAACATGGTATACTTTAAATATAAGACTGATTTGTCTGTAGTTTCTGACATGGTTTCAAATTAATCCAAATTTTCAGTACGTGAGGATTTTTAAATTTTATGTATTTTACAACTTCATCTTGATGTACAATAAGAATCAATAAAACTTACTAACCTTTGAAAACAATTGTCCTCTCTAAGAACATATGCTTCATTTTCCTCTTGTTCTCCACTTAGGAAAAGAGGGAGGAGGAAGAAAAGATTTAAATACCTGTAGTTTATTACAGTTCCACTTAAAAACAGCGTTTGTTTATAAGCAAGTTTGTGGCGTTTAGGTGACATTTATAGTTAAATGAAATAAAATGTGAGAAATACAAATGGTCGTTATACATATTTCTTTTTTCTTTGCGATGGAAGCATCATTGTTAAATATAAACAATCCTCTCATTTCCAAAAGAAAAAAATTAGTAGTCCTAGATTTGAATGTCCTGTGTCCTCTGAATTTCCCCCATTCTGATTGTTACTGTTTTGGTCTGTTAGTAGGGAACAATACACTGCGAAGCTCCAAATGAGATCACATTCTATGAGTCCAACCTCCAGAGAAGATGGACAAAATATTACCCCAAGTTGTGTAAGATCAGATTCTACTTTCATTTGTTTGTTATTTTAAAATGACTCCACAAATTTTTAGTTTCATGTTTGTCAAAGTTCCAACAATTCCTTAAAAGCAGTGAATACAATCTAAAGATTTTGTTGAACACCGCGATATCAAAGAAAATGGTGTGTTTGGTATATTCCGCAGTGTTCCTTCTGTTTTCTTAATGGTTCTGAGGCAATATGTGAGGCAGTGTATTGTTTCTCTTGTGCATTGAAGAGTAACTTTGGAAAGCTTCATTTTTTAGCTGTTTTTTCTTTATCCCTTTTATTGTGTCTGTGTGTGCGCGTGTGCGTGTGTGTGTGTGTGTGTGTGTATAAATGATTTGACACCCAGTGGTCATAAATTTAAGAAACTGAGATTAACTTGTAGCGAAGTAGGGGATACTGCATTTTTGCTGAAAGTGAGCTGATTACGTCCTGAAACGTGAATGCCTCTCTTGCATCTCATTGCTTATCATAGTTTTGGTTTGAACAAGGTGCTAGTGAGCATTCCAGTTAGCTTTCTAAAGAGAAGACTTTTGCCTGCCGACTCTGGCCTTTCTTGTGTAACTCTGGCTCGTCTTGGGTTACATGACTTTCAGTTACAAGGAGATCATGTGCGATGCGTGACAGTTCAGTGCATATTGCTCTAAACATAACTCACTGCATGTTCTCCAGTGATAGTCTGGAATTTAGGAAAAGTATTTTAAGGGCAGCGTATTTTAAATATTTGTGGGTTTATTATCAACCATTACATTTACTCCAAATAAGTAAGGCAGGTGCCTTTTTCTTTAAGACATTCTTCTTCACAAAGAAAAACATACAAGAAGCAGGGGACCAACAATAGAAACAATAATGAATTTAAATAGAGTATATGTAATAAATTTGACTTTTTATTCAATAGAAATTTGGAGATAATAAGATGGAGAACATTTTAGAATATTTTTTCATCATTTCAGATAATATAAATGATCATAGGTAAATAGATTTATTTATTAGTAAAGTTTTCTAAAAGTGTGGAAATGGTGTGCCAACAAATTTAATTTCAAAATACATTTTTTGGCTGTACTGTAATATATACATTATTATTTTACACAGATGTACCTTTCTAAGTTCTTAGAGCTTTTAGATCATTGTCCATTTCTGGGCACAGATTTTAGGCTGTGCTCAGTTATAGTTTTAATCTGCTTTGATAAATGTGTACTATAGTAAGTTATATGGGAGGGTAAAAGCCTGCAATTTTAATTTTTTAAAAAAGTAAAATTTCACCATAATTGTATTCTCATGGTGTGACTCCAAAGCTTATTTCTCTTTATATTCAGTGTATGAATGAGAATTAATTTAAGAACAAAGAGCTTCTTGGACATCAACACAAACTTCCCTGTTAACTAATTTTAAGGATTATAAATGATTCATCTTTTCAAGTGTTTCCCCACCCCCCTTTAAAGCTACTGTGGTATACCACAATTAAAACTTTTTGTAAAAGAAAAGAATCTGGATTAATTTTTTAAAATATTCTTTTGATGTGTGTTGTTTTTTCTTTTTGAAATCTAGTTACTGTGTGAATATATTGCGAAGACACCTCATAGCCCTGAGCAGCTGTAATAAACAGTCATTACTTAGAGTTGAGAACTCTAGCTTAGCTGAAACATAAACCTTTCCTTTGAGGGCAATAGACCACTACCAGAAAAGCACACAAAATTCTCATTACTCTGAATGACATATATTTTGTCCTATTTTCTGTCTTTTCTTTCTTCTTTCCTCTCACTCTCCCTCTCTCCCTCCTTCCTTTTCTCTTTTATTTCTTCGTTCCTCCTTTCCTTCCCTGCTTCTTCTGTCTTTTGTCTTTCAGGAAGCTCCTTCCAAAAAATCGGCTGTTTCTTTGGATGACAGTGACATCGAAGCTCGCCTTAATAGTTGGAATCTTGGGGTAAAAAAAAGTACTTTATGTATGTATATCAATGTAGGAGAATTGTGTTATATTTGGAAAACATCTGAACTAATTCTATTTAGTGAATATTATTGGATGTCAGCCATTTAGTACTGCAGTAATACTGTGGCAGAAGGACTTTGAGTACAAGGAAGAGAAAGAACATTCCAAAGAAGCATAAAACAGCCCCTGCCCTCAACAAGCTGACTTTCTTATCAGTTAAATAGGAAATACACACATACATAGTTAAATAATAATTGAAGATGGTGTATGGTAAAATATTAAGATGAGTTAGAAAGTAGAATACTAAAGTGGAAGTTAGGGGAGGGGAGATGTAAGGTCATTTTGGCCAAAAAAATTGGGAGATTTCCTGGATGAGCTGCCATCATGTACAGTAGTTTTAGGTGCAAAGACCGAGAGGGGCCTGGATGTATCTAGAAAGGCTTGGAGGTGGAGAGCTAGGAAGAGAGAGGCCTGAAGAAATGTGGATGGTGTAAGTCAGCTGTCATGACTGGATCTTTGGGACTTCTGTAGTGGATTAGGGGCAACGTTAATCAGGCTGGATTGTATTGGAACTTTGAATGCTAAATTGCATGGTTTAGCTTTAACATTTTAGGCAGTAGTGAGCCCTGGAGGTTTATTTTTTTCTTCCATGGTCCACTTGACATGATACCATTTAAATGCTTTGAGGAAATGAAAAGGGGGTTAGAACAATTTTATCCCATTTCATTATTAATAAAATAATTTGTAATTTGAAAATTTGAAAAATGTAGAAAATCAGAGGGATAAAGTTTGAAAATCTCAAAACTGAGAGATGGTTTAACCTTTTGCTATATATATTTTCCCCTCCTTTTTTTCCTGTGTGTATTTATAAAATTAAAATTTAAACAAAATTGGGGTCATGTTATGAATACCTTTATGTACTGTTTTAAATTTGCTATAAGTTTATAATAGTTCTATAAATATGAATATTAATAGTAGCACTAATTTTTCTTTTGGATGGGTAGTCTATAACTTATTTAAGCATTCTGCTATTTTTGGACATTTTGGTTACTCCCAGTTTGTTGCTAATATAAGTAATACTGCATTAAAATTCCCTACAGAATGTATACATATTTGGTTGCTTTCTCAAGTCATATCCCTTCTTGGTACATTGCCTCCCAGAAGGTATATACCAGTTTAGTCTCCAACCAGCAGTATGTGGGATTGTCTTTTTCTTACTTCTTCACTGACATTAGGGATTGTTATTTTAAAAAACCTAAAAACCCTCCTTCTAATAATGGTCTTTAATGAAAGTGGTGCTTTGGGAAAATTGACTTGATGGCATTTTGAAGGTTATAGTGGATGTGAATAGGAATCGGAGAAAGGGAGCCAGTCATCTTTTCAGTGTTTGTGGTGAACTCCACATTAGTGTGATTTCTGGGAAGATGGAAAGTGTTGAAAGAAAAAACATTTCAAAGTGGGTGAAGGATGCTAGTGACTGATTGGTGAGCTGACCGGAGGGGCACCTAAAGGCTTGCTTCTAGGAAATGGGAACGTTGGCTCTCTATCAGTTAACTCAGATGGGGGAAATCCAAGAGTTACAAGTTCCCTTTTAGACTGATGGAGTTTGAAGTGAGGGTCGGATGAATTGGGGAGGTCAAGGTTTGGAGCTTCATGAGACTCGAGGGCTGGAATCTTACTTTGTAGTCACGCTGTGCAAGGTGATGGCTGCACCCTGAGCCTGGACGGCTGGTCTTCAGGGGACAGAGTAGGGACAGCTGACTCCTGCAAGGGACATGATTAGAAGGTAGGGAATGGAGAAGAATGTAAAGCAGTATGAATCTCCTAGCCATCTTGGGAGCATGCTAGTGAAAGAGAAGAGAGAGAATTAATAACAAGAGGGGAATAGTAAGTTAAAAGAAAAGCACTGTCAGGTTTGAAGGTGGAGGGGAAGCTGCCGCTGGAGAGAAGGCCTAAGTTCCCAGTGTGGGGGGAGAGCCCGAGAGCCCCCCAGAAACACAGTTGTTTGCGTATTTGCCGGAAAGCAATATCAAAGGGAAAAGTGGAATTCTGGGCTATCCTTTTAAACTTGCCTTTGCCCTTAGCCATTTGAAACTTCTGATGTATGTTTCTTAGCACATACAGTACTTTGCCTATTTAACTGTTCAGAGGATTCAATTTTTCATTTGTGTAATAAAATTAAGACAAAAGATGTAAAATATTTTGAGGTAATGCCTTAAAACTAGGTCTGCCTGGGTTTTGTTTCACACTTTCATTGTTCAAAGAGTTCACTAACAGTGTAAAATATGAAAGTCTTGCATTTTTATATATTTATAACATATATACATTAATCAGGCTGAACTATATCTTTTGATCACAGTAGAATAATTTAAGAATCCAGGGTATTTTAAAAAGCTTAGATTTTGCTTTGATTTTAGTTTTGTACGAGAATGTGTGATGGATTTTTTTTTTCCTTTCTTCCTGTGCATGATCAGTTAATAGTAATTAATTTTAGTACTCTACATGAAGGGTGCATTTTTTATATTGTTGGCATGACTTTCATATACCTTCATTCAGATAGATTAGATGTTCTAGAATTTGAATTTTCTAGTTTTTGTTAAAAATACATTTTGTCTGTCAAATATATTCTTTCTCCAGGAGTGTGTTAGTATTTTTCTAGGAATACATAATTCTAAGTAGAGATTTACTTATTAAACCTAGCAATTAAATTTTCTTGCTATATATTTTTTCTTACTCTTTAAGCTTTTTTTTTTTTAAAAGATTTTATTTATTTATTTGACAGAGAGAGATCACAAGCAGGCAGAGAGGCAGGCAGAGAGAGAGGAGGAAGCAGACTCCCTGCTGAGCAGAGAGCCCGATTTGGGGCTCCATCCCAGGACCCTGAGATCATGACCTGGGCCGAAGGCAGAGGCTTTAACCCACTGAACCACCCAGGCACCCCACTCTTTAAGCTTTTTAACCTTTAGTTCGGGGGAAGCTTTCTTACTCTGCCAATATAATTGATGTGTATTTCATGCTTTACTACCTTTGTGTACATTTTTTTTTCCTTTTTCTTTTCTCTTTTTCTGAGGCCCTGGTGGGGGCTGGGAACAGGACTTTCCTGGGCCTTCCCTCCTGGTTACTAGTCACCTGCCTACTTCCACTGTGGGTCCACATGCTGACTGCAAACTCGAGTGACTCCCACCAGAAGCAGAGAACAGTGAGGACTCTGCGCCCTGGCCCTGGGGCAGGATCTGGGAGGAGTGTGGGATTAGTGTAGGGCTAGTTCTCAAGATAGGCAGTGGGAGCTGGGCAAGGTCAGCAAGAACAAGTATCCCCTAGATCCCTCAGAGCGTGGGCAGCACCCAAGAGTCAGGCCCACCTTGAGGCCGGGGGCCATCTGCGGGGGGTGAACCTGCCTGTTGAGGGCTAGGGGTCCCTGGAAGCTGTTAGCAGGTAGGAATGTGCTTTACCCTCCAGTTGGAAGCCTGGCCTGTCTACTCACTGGAGCCTTCCTCCCTGGGGCCTGTTGGGAACTGTCCTAATTAGGCACTGGGGCAGCTGTCATGCTGCTCTAGTAAATAAAAGAGGAAGAGGAAGACAAAAGAGTAAGTTGAGATGAGTGGTTCCAGCAGATGAGCTGCCCAACTTGCTGACCCACAGAATTGTGAGCTAAATGGATGTAGTTTGCAGCTGTGAAGGTTTGAGGTAATTTGTTGTGTAGAAGAGAGGTGTGTGATACAGATACTGCCTGACTGTCTTCTGAGGGGAATGCTGGTTTTCCTCCTCCTCAGCCAAGGGCTGGCTCCCTTTCCTCTACTTTGTTTTCAATCCTTGGGATTATCAGTGAATTTTTTTTTTTTAAGATTTTATTTATTTATTTGACAGAGAGAGAGATCACAAGTAGGCAGAGAGGCAGGCAGAGAGAGGAGGAAGCAGGCTCCCCGCTGAGCAGAGAGCCTGATGCGGGCCTCTATCCCAGGACCCTGAGATCATGACCTGAGCTGAACGCAGAGACTTTAACCCACTGAGCCACCCAGGCGCCCTGAATTTTTTTTTTACTTAAAAAAATTTAGCTGTACTCAAGAGTGGTTGGTGACATTGCATTGTGTGGTTTTCATATGTATTTTCCTGCTGACTAATACAGTTACGTGACCTTTCAGATGTTGTTGACAGTTTAAATGGCCTCTCTCAGGGTGAAGTGCCTACTTGTGCCTTGGCCAGGTTTCCTGTTGGGTTATTTGCCTTTTTTCATACTGATATGTCAGAGTTTTGTATCTATTTTGGGTAAGAGTCCTTTTGGAGTATTATAAATATTTTCTCTTTGTTGCTTTCCCTCCGTCTCTTACTGGTGTCTTTGATGA
This sequence comes from Procyon lotor, assembly GCA_028646535.1. Taxonomy (NCBI): domain Eukaryota; kingdom Metazoa; phylum Chordata; class Mammalia; order Carnivora; family Procyonidae; genus Procyon; species Procyon lotor. Next base: position 37,466,363 of record CM053619.1, read on the forward strand.
ACAGAAAATGTACATTTTAATGCGGTTTATTTTCGCATTTTTTTATTATGTAGTTAATATTGTTTTATGTTCTATTTAAGATCTCTGACTCTCTTAAGGTCCTGAAGATGTTCTTCTTCTTCTTTTTTTTTTTTTAGATTTTATTTATTTATTCGACAGAGCGAGAGATCACAAGTAGGCAGAAAGGCAGGCAGAGAGAGAGGGGGAAGCAGGCTCCCTGCTGAGCAGAGAGCCCGATTTGGGGCTCGATCCCAGGACCCTGAGATCATGACCTGGGCCGAAGGCAGAGGCTTTAACCCACTGAGCCACCCAGGCGCCCCCTGAAGATGTTCTTCTATGTTGTCTCCTAGCAGCCCTGTTTTACTTTATTGTATTGTATTTGTTTATTTTTTAAAGATTTTATTTATTTGAGAGAGATAGAGATAGAGAATGATCAGGGAGGAGAGGGAAAAGCAGGCTCTCCTTCCACAGGGAGCCCAATGGGGGGCTCATCCCAGGACCCTGAGATCATGACCTGAACTGAAGACAGACGCCTAGCCAACTGAGCCACCCAGACACCCTGCTTTTTCTATTTAGATTACATACCATCTGGAGGTGATTTGGACATATGTTATGAGATAGGGTGTTAAGGTTTATTTTTGTCCCTTACGTGTATATCCAGGTGACACTCCCATTTATTGAGAAGACTATTCCTGTTGTACCACAGTTTTATTTGTCTCATAGATCAGGTAATAGTACGTGTCTGTTTCCATTCTGTTTCTTTGGCTTATTTGCCTTTCCTTGTGCCAAGGGACTATGCCTTTATATTTCTGTATTTAATTTGTACTCACTAAATGTTTGTTGAAATGTGAGTAAACCAATGAATGAACTTCCATTTGTAGTATTATTTCTGAGGAAAAACGTTTTTTCAAGTTCTAAAATGTTGGCTTAAGAAACATTACTTTGGAGCATAATTGATTTGACATTGAGGACTGAATTTAGTTTACGCTATCAAGAGAACTTTGGCACTTCTGACTGATGCCATGACTGAAAAACATTTATTTTAGTTGTGGTGCTAGTAGTAGTGTATTGCTTGATAATGTCCTTTCCTTTAAGGCAGCTAAAATATCAGATAAAATGTCTTTCTATTTTTCTGGAATCATAGAACATCTCTAATTGGTCAACATTAGTCTATAAGGGGTATTTGATCAGTTTGACCAAAATCCTGAATAATCCAGAGAAATAATCTGACAGAACCCTTTGTAACCAAACAGTTTGGCTAAAACACTAACCCAAATAAAATGTCAAAAGTCAGTTTTCATTAGAAAGCACTCAGATATCTGTATTTGTGTCTAGTTTAAACTACTACATATTTTATTATGGTGATTCTTTTTGCTCTTTAAACAAGAAGTGTTTGGTCATGTGAGTCATTCCTGCTATTGGAAGTTAATTTTTTGGCTTTGTTTTCTGTATAATATTTTGTTAGACTTTAGTGTTTCACATAAATCCTTTTTATCTTCCATTTTGGACATTCTTTATTGTGGTCTTCTTTCTTGAGGTATTATGAGAGAACAAGAAATTTTCCAAAAGAGCATGAAAAAAGTAAATGTTAAGACTGTTTACAGATTGCCTCAAGTCCATTTACTGGTGGATTACAAAGTGGGAACATTTAACTTCAAAGCACATCTGGCTGCTGTTATAAAATCAGAAAATAGATTGCTTATTCCCCCAAATAGACGCAAGAACATGCTTTGCTATGGATAATTCTCATTACATATTGAAAGTGGTTATGAGACAAACTCAATGTATTGTAAATGAACAACAGAAAGAAGATTTATACTTGTTTACAGTGTTCATTGTTATTCTTAAATATTATAATGGACTTTTTCATCTTTTTTTTTTTTTTTGGTCAACTTGAGAAAGAAAATTTATGATAACAGAATGAGTCTTTAACTTCTGTATTTAATGGCTTTTAAAGATGCAGAGGATGAAACAGGAGTCACTTCTGCATAGTTGAAAGGCTACATTGTAATTAGCTAAACCAATATTTTGTACTCTGCTTGTAAATGTAGAGCTGTGTCAAAATAAGTCACAGATGGTTTTCTTGGCTTTTGGTTTTAAATTTTAAGCTTAATTAGAGCTTGAACATCTTTGAGAATTCCATTTCTCCCTTCCTTTATTTTTCCCCTTCTATTTAATTCTGCTTCATGAATTAGGGTTTTATGTATTTGCAGGTTTGGGTGTGTTTTTGAAGAACTTACTTTCTTGGCTGGTTTTCTCCATTCCAAAAATAGAGAATGGTTACTTACTTTTCATATATATACCTTCAGACAATAAATATTTATTGAGTGTACTTTGCTGCCTGCTAGAAATTTGCTGCCTCTATTTTTCAAAAAGCTGTGTATATATAGTACAGTGTTATTTACTAAAGAATGTGCCTCTTTCTCTGGTATGATATTTAAGCGGGTTTTATTATTATCTCTACTTAATAAATGTTTCCTAAACTGAAGGTACTAACTCATATACCCACCAGTGGTGCACTATCTGGAACACTTTTATTGTCAAATTTTTAATGTGTACCAATCTAGGGGCTATAAAATGCCATCTCACTGTGGAATTACTTTACATTTTCATATTTCTGAAAAGATTGCACATAGATTCCTACGTATATTAGTCATTCAAATTTCTTCATCAGTAAAATGTGTCTTCTGTTTTTCACATTAAAAAAAACCTGTTGTTCTTTCTTTTATTAAATTTTAAAGACCTTTACACATTGTAGAGACTGATCATTTGTGCAAATGTCTCCCAGTTTATGGCTTATCTTTTCATTTTATTCATGATATCTTTTTTGGAGAGAAGTTCTTAATTAGTCAGATTTATTAATTTCCTTTTTGTTTATGCTCTTTGTTTTTGTTTCTTGCTTAAGAAATCTTTTCTACTTTGAGGTCATAAAGTCATTCTTTTTTGTTTTTTGTTTTTAGAGAGAGTGAGCGAGAGAATGCGCATGCACACAAATGAGTGGAGGAGGGTGGGGAGGGGCAGAGGGAGAGGGAGAGAGAGAATCTTAAGCAGGCTTCATGTCCAGCATAGAGCTCCACAAGGGGCTCAATCTCACAAGCCTGAAACCATGACCTGAGGTGAAATCAGGAGTTGGACTCTTAACCGACTGAGCCACCTAGGCACCTCAAGTCATTCTTTTTTTTTTTTTAAGATTTTATTCATTTATTTGACATAGAGAGCACAAACAGGTGGAGTAGCAGGGAGAAGGAGAAGCAGGCTCCCCGCTGAGCAGGGAGCTGGATATGGGACTTGATCCCAGGACCCTGGGACCATGACCTGAATCAAAGGCAGTCGCTTAACCAACTGAGCTACCCAAGCACCCTCAAGTCATTCTTTTAAGTTGTCTTCTGAAAGGTTTTATTGTTCTGTTTTAATTGTAAGTATTTACTCCATTGGAAATTTATTATATGTGGTATGAGAAGGATCAGATCTTATTTTTTCCCACTTACTGAACACAGCTTTATTTTCTCAATTTGCAAAGCTAGATTTTTCATGAATCATGCTCTCATATTTATTTGAATTTCCAGTACTTTCTAGTTGGTTCCATTGACTTATCTTCATTACTGTAGTTTTATTAGATCTTAGTAAGTCACTCCACCTTGATTGTTTTCTTCAGGCTTGTCTTAGCTATTCTTGTCTATATATTTGTATACATTTTATAATGAGCTTCTTAAGTTTTACCAAAGCCCTATTGAGATTTTTGGTTTGGATAAATGTAGTCACTAGATAAAGTGAAGGAGAATTGTCATTTTTACAATATTGAGACTGTCCAAATCTTTATCTCATTGTTATTATTTTTCAAAAAAGCTGAATTATTTTCTCCACAAGGAGCTTATGTGCATTTTCTTAGATTTACTTTTAGGAATTATATGTTGTTTTATAATTACAAATGATATCTCTAAAAATTATTTTCTTTTCCTAAGTGATTTTTGCTAATTTACAGAAATGCAGGTGACTTTTATGTATCAATTTGGCATCTTGCAACTTCGCCAAGCTCTTAGTCAACTCCTGTTTAATGTCTTTTTTTTTTTTTTAAGATTTTATTTATTTGTTTGACAGAGAGAGATCACAAGTAGGCAGGACCCTGAGATCATGAACTGAGCCGAAGGCAGAGGCTTTAACCTACTGAGCCACCCAGGTGCCCCCCTGTTTAATGTCTTTCTATTTTCTGTCTTTATAGTGTTCTTGATGAACTTCCTGAGATTATTTAGAAGTTATACTTGAATACATATTGTCCTGGTGGTGGGACAGAAACATCATCAAACATTTACCTACAGGAAAGTGGTCTACTTCATGTGGGTTGCGTAAAACCCTAATGAATGAAAGTACTGGACACGGGGGAGGCCAAAGGAGGCCCATATTACTGTTTTCTTCTGTTTCATGGCTTTGAAAAAAAGTAATTCCTACTACTGACAGGTTTTGATTTTGATTTTCTGGTTTTTATAGAAAGTTTTTATGGATGTTGGATTCTTGTTGTTGTTCATGATTATCGATAACTAGATTTTTTTGAACAAGCAGTAGCCAGTGGTTGGATGGGATGGATGGCTTGGGTAGCTTACTTTATTTCTTGGTTTAGGAAGGCCTTCTCCTTCTCCACTAAAGTTCAGTTTCTTTAATAAGTTCTGCCTTTTGTGGTTGTCATTTTGACCTGTCCTCCTTTGCGTCTTCGCTTCTGTCTTGTTTCTCTAGGGTTCTTTTTCTCCAGCTCCTTTCTTTCCCTTCATCATGGTCAAACTTCCTTCCAAGGGGCCTCTCTCTGTTGCATAAGTGGTTCCTTCCTAAGAACCTTCTCTGGTTCTTTACACTTTCTCATACCCTTCTTTTGATTCTCCTGGCTCCAGCACTCTGATCCATCAGGTTTTTTTGTGCTACTCATGAAAGGCAGACCACTCTCCTTTTACAGGTCCATGTTTGATGATATTTATATTCCAACACCACTAGGACCCTGAGGCACTTCCCTTTTTGTTCCATGCTGTCACTCTGATTTGGCTTAGGATCCAATTCTGCTGATCTGTGATCTTTCTTTGGTCACTTACATGTAAATGGAGGTTTTAGTAATCTCTTCTTGTTATGATGTAGGCATTGGTGATGGGTGTTTTTAATGTGCTTTCTTTGTTGATTTGTATGGGTTTTGGAAGATGGGGAGAGAAATTTAAATTCAGACAGTTGCCATTACTTTATAGGAATCAGCCTTCAGGCAAAAGAAAATTGTTTTGTAAATTAATCCTTATCTAGGTGCTAAAATATAGTTACTCTTCAGATCTTATCTGTTGCTATAGAGTCTTTTATGTTTTTTAAACATGAATAATCAGTTCTATTTTTAATCTCATTGGTGCTGTGTTCTTTGTTTAATTGGTCCATGAATCCTTATCTTTATTATCAACTTAGGTATGGGTTGTTTATCTCTATGATTATGAACCTATAATAAGTTATTTGAGGAGCTTTTTGAAAACACAGTAAGATTTTGGAGGAGTAGATTCTGATAATATGTGTTTGACAAAGTTTGCCAGCTGACGCCCGTGGCATACTTCAGGGTCACAACCATTCTTCTAGTTTGAAGTCATGGTTAGTATTGTATTTATATTCTTGTATAATTTTGAGATTATCTGTGTCGTGAATTGTAACTTTAAGATGTCAAGAGATTAGAATTCTGTGATAATGATTTTTTTAAAGATCTTATTTATTTGTCACAGAGAGCAGGGAGCCTGATGTGAGACTCGATCCTAGGACCCTGGGATCATGACCTGAGCCGAAGGCAGATGCTTTAATGACTGAGCCACCCAGGCATCCCTTTGATAATGATTTTTAATTATCACTTCATTTGTGAGCGAAATAGTTGGAATAATAATCAGTGTTTCTAGTTTATCATATAGTATATTCATTCAATAAATATTTCCTTGAAAGGGTATACAGATTAGGTATTGTGCTAGTTACCAGGAATACAAAATTGAAAAGTCATTATCCTTACACTTACTGTGCATAAAGACAGATGTGGAGACATACTGATAAGCACTTAGAATGTGTGATGAGAGACACATAGGATACTTTAGGAGCTTGGTACGAGGGTGGGGTCAGGTACATTTTTCCCCTTCCTCCCTCCTACCCTCTCTCCTTCCTTCCTTCCTTTCTTCTTCATGAATCTTTGTTGGGCACCCATCACCTGCCAGGCCCTGTGGTAGATGCTAGGGATAGATGAGTTGTTACAGTCATAGTCTGTTTTCAGAATTTACACTCTTATACAGAAGATCGATGTTTGATTAGAGAAGGGCACCGTCTGAGTAGGAGGAACCTAATTAAATTTCTTGGGGAAGAGTCTGGATTAAGTGAACCACAAGAAGAAGTTGGGAGAATGATTTCATAGGTTGCAAAGACTCAGACTTGGGAGAGATTGTAGTGCTTTTAAAGGTAAAACAAGTCGTTTAGTGTCCGTGGAATACAGGGCATACCGAGGGTATAGATGAACCTGAAAGGCAGATACAGGAGGGGTCTCAAAGGAATTCTCTCACCCTCGTAGTTATTCTGGAGGTGAATGTAAGGATTCATGCTCTGAACCTGCCTGGCTGTGTAGTAATTAAATTGAGACTTGAAAGCTGATTAGGTGCATGCTTGTGTGGGTTAGAGAGGCACAGTGGTTCCTAGAGGTAGAGAGGCACAGGAAGACTACTGTCTTTCAGTGATATAAGTCAGCCGGGGTTCTGGAAGTAGAAAATGTGTTGGGAGGAGTAGTGGAAATGAAGCTGGGCAGTTGGGCTATAAGAGGATCACCAAGGTGCGTTTCTGTCTGCAAAGGAGTTTGTTTTAAATTTTATTTATTAGTTATTATATTAAAAATATATTTTTATTTTTAATTATTAAAAATAATTTTTAAATTATTTTATGAGGATTTAATTTAGGCAATACAATATTTTGTATTGCCTATTATTAGGGCTATTAAAAAATACTATGCAATACCCATCTTAAAACAAACTAGATATTAAGATACATAGAAAACATTTTTGTATAGCAGCTTAATTCTATATTTTATCAAATAATAACTAAAATGCAAAAATTAAAATTCAAAAATATGATTAATAACTAATAAAATTATTAATTTCAATCTCACATTTTCAGATAGAAAATCCTCGATACCTGAGACAGAAGCCAATCCCTGTTTCTCTGGTGGGTGAGAATGTCGTTGGACTTTTCCTACGGACAGTTTTTTTTTTTAAAGATTTTATTTATTCATTGAGAGAGAGCGAGACTGAGAATGCATGCACAAGTGTGGGGAGGGCCACTCCGCAATGAGCATGGAGCCCCAGGACCCTGAGATCATGACCTGGGCTGAAATCAAGAGTCCAGCGCTCAACTGACTCAGCCACTTAGGCGCCCCCTTATGGACAGATATATATATATATTTAAAGATTTTCTTTATTTGACAGAGATCACAAGCAGGCAGAGAGGCAGACAGAAATGGGGGGAAGCAGGCTCACTGCTGAGCAGGGAGCCCTGTGCGGGGCCTGATCCCAGGATGCTGAGATCATGACCTGAGCTGAAGGCAGAGGCTTTAACCCACTGAGCCACCCAGGCACCCCTGGACAGATACTTTTAAATAAAGTAATTGTTAAGTCATTTACAGAAATGAACACAAGTCCACATTATGAAGCCTAATAGTCTTACTAATCCTGTCACTTGTGAGTGAATAAATCATTTTTATCTCTGGTGTTGATATTATTTTGGCATGAACTTCAGGGAATTTAGAGTTTCATTTTTGGTTAATGATAAGGCAGGCCCAAAAAGTATTGAATAACTCTTACTCGTTCAACAGATGACTCCCAAATTCAACCTGAGAAAATCCAGCAGTTTCCATGATGATCATCTCTTCTCTCGAATGCATGAAAAGGAGGTAGGATTGAGATATTTCTGATGTATCGAATAATGAACACAGTTTTTGTATTTTGTATCATATGAGTTTTCAGGTCTTTGAATAATCCTCCACAGTAGGGAGAGGTTGTCTTTGGTACAAATGTAAAATAATGATGCAGGGTAGGCAAGTCTTGTTTTTCTGTTTTTTCCTGCACATCTCCCACTTTCTGAGAGTGTGCTGAGGGGCTGTCTTCTGACTATCTATTCCTGCTTGTGTCGGGGCCTGGGGAGATGGCAGTTTTCAGAAGCAGTGTCTTTGACCTCAGCAAATCCTTCCATCCTGCCTTTATCTCAACTTAATTTTAATGTGTTTTCCTGGTTTTGCTATTTTTACTGTTTCTACTATTTAAATTGATCTGCTGAATTAAGGTATGCTATAGTTGATACTTAACATAATATACTATCTTTCTTTGGTCCTTTAAAAATAGAATTATCCAAGAGGCAAAATAGTTTATTGATTAAAAGTATAAACTATGGAGTCAAGAATACCTGGATTTTAGTCCTACTTATTTGCTGTGTGGAAACAGGCAGATACTTGCCCCCTCTGAGCCCCAGTTTCCTTGTCTAATTTGGGAGATAGCTGCTTTACAGGATTAGTTTGAAGATTTTATAGTCTGTAAGTACCTGTATGCTTCACATATAGTAGACATGAAATGAAGGTGAATTTGCTTTATGATTTTTTTTTAAAGATTTTATTTATTTGTTTGAGAGAGAGAGCACAAGTAGGCAGAGAGGCAGGCAGAGAGAGAGGGGGAAGCAGGCTCCCCAATGAGCAGAGAGCCCGATGTGGGGCTCAATCCCAGGGCCTGAGATCATGACCTGAGCTGAAGGCAGAGGCCTTAACCCACTGAGTCACCCAGACGTCCCTATGATTTTCTTTTTAAAATTTCTATTCTAGGAAATTTGAAAATCATCATTATTATTTTTATTTTTGCTTATGACACCAATGAAACACATTGGTCAATCTGTGTGGTATGATAGAAGACTGTTAGGTTAGGAATCTGAAAAACTCTGTCCTTAATTTGCCTTTACCGTTCTCTAGTCATATTAGCCAAGGAAGTCAAGAATATTTAGTTTTTGCTTAACAGGAGGATAATTATGGATGTCACAGGGTCATTACCAAAATTAATGAGAATAATGAGTATGTATGGAACTTGTAAATTGTAGTTTAAATGTGCAAATGTGAAAGATGTTATTGGACTTAGATTTAATGTTTCTAATAAATTTAAATAAATAATTTTATCTTTCATTATTTTTTCTTTCATTTTAGTGAGGATGCTTCTAAGAATTTCTAAAATTTAATTTCAGTTTGGTGATTTTCAACATGAAAGGGTTTTCTCACCACCCTATTTATAGGGTGATTTTTTTTCTTAGATATTCCAAACAATAGCATGTGCATATAATTTAATTTTTGTTGATGATAGAAGAGGAAAGGCAGTTTTTTCTTTTAACTTTAAATCTGGTGGAATTATTGCTGCTGCTCTCAGTACTATTTGTGATGAATTTCATGGTTCCAGTTTAAGGCATGCGGGGTTTTGTTTCTTGGTGCAATCTGAGTGTTTAAAAAAACTGTTGAATAAAAAACAACTACATTTTAAAAAGCCTTTGAGGAAAATATTTCTCATATACAGACATATCTTTTGAGCTCTTATTTTGAATTTCTTTCTTTTCCAAATCGTCATTAATTGATTTTACAAGTCATTCCAAGTCATTCCCAACCACTTTTCTTTTTTACTTTTGTTTTGTACTAATTCTTAGTGTTGAGGCTGCTTACCATAGAATAATTAAAATAATTGAAAGGAAGTACTGGCTTTTTGAATCTTTTGGGGGTCTTCGATGAATTAATATCTTTATTCTTTATGATAACACCTTGAATCAGGCATGAACATACCAGTGCTACCCACATATGTGTTGAGTGAGAGAAAATGCATTTAAAGCTATCATGTATTACATCAGAGATGCATGCATTTTTAAATGTGTGTGGCTTTATTTTTTTCCTTATGTTTTTGTTTTTCTTTTTGGCATACTACAAAAATATTTTTGGTATCATTGAGAAGTTTGCATGTAAACATCAACTTACTTCATATCTTAAAATATATCCAGTACATATATTTTGGCTAAAACAATCCTTTGTGCTGGACATAGTTGTTTGGACTTTCTTATGAAATTTTTTTTATATCTTTCTCCATACTAAAATATTTAAAAAGTATTATGCTGAGTTGCCCCAAGATGAGAATTATCTTAGCTTCATCTTTCTTTTAAAGTGGCATTTATAATTATAAAATAATTTGTGGATTTTTATTGAAGAAATTTTGGAAAATACCCATAAAACTAACATCTAGAAATAAAAACACTGGCAAAATATTGTATTGCCTTTTAGTTTTTTTCCTTTATGTGTCCTATAAACCTAAATTTTTCCTTAGAAAATTGAGATAATACTTGAGATGATGCCATATTTTTTTTGTATATTTTAAGTCATTTTCATTCTATTAAATTTTGTTCCTAAGCATCTATTTTTAATGGCTGTATTATATTTCAAATTATGGAATTATCCCCAGTTAATTTAACTTATCCCTGTTGTTGGGAATTGAGATTTTTGTATACTTTCACTAATATAAATAATCCTGGGAAGAATAGCCTTAATCTCTCTATCTTTATATGCATCTCTAAATATTTCCTTGGGGTATTGAATTATATCTTTTTTTTTTTTTTTAAGATTTTATTTATTTATTTGACAGAGAGATCACAAGTAGGCAGAGAAGCAGGCAAAGAGAGGGGGGAAGCAGGCTCCCTGCTGAGCAGAAAGCCTGATGCGGGGCTCGATTCCAGGACCCTGAGATCATGACCTGAGCCAAAGGCAGAGGCTTTAACCACTGAGCCACCCGGGGGCCCCTGAATTATATCTTACATGATGAAATTGAAATGATGGATTTCTGTAAGTTTAGTATAATTAACAATTTCACTTCTAGAATAAAAATTAACACTTACAAGCCCATTGAAAATTGTATGTTACCTAAGATACAAGTAAGGAATTTATTATGTGCCAAAATGAGAATGAAAATAAAAAGACAAACATGGGGCGCCTGTCGGTTATATGTCTGCCTTCGGCTTGGGTCATGAACTCAGAGTCCTGGAATCGAGGCCCACTTTGGGCTTTCTGCTCAGTAGGGAGTCTGCTTCTCCCTTTCACTCTCTCTCTGTGCTCTCTCTCTCTCAAATAAATAAATAAAATCTTAAAAGAAGACAAAGATAAGAGCCATTTGAAGGCAGAGGAAGTAGCAATTTACATTGCCTTTATAAATGCATAAATACTAATTATATTTTGTAATACAAAACATGTATTTGGAGGGCAAAATTTTTTAATATTCTCATATTTGAAATAGAAAATACCAATCATATTTTATTATTTTTGTCTGTTTTCCAGAGATATTTTTCGAACTTGGATTTTTTCCTAAATTTAAATACGTAGTTATGTTGTGATATGCATAGTTACCCTTTAGGATAATTTTATGTTGACTTGCTTAAGTCACTTTTATTAAGTATTTACTTGTAGATATGATGATAAATGCTTTTCTGTTTTGAAATTCGGTAGAGCCTTGCATGTCTGTGTAAGAAAACCCTCATGTGTCTTTTGCATGTTCTCATCTAAAAATGCTTTTGTTGTTGCTGGGTGGTGTTTTAAAAATAATGAATAGCATTGTTTAAAATGAGTTAACTTTATTTTAAAATGAAATATGAAATTAAAGATTTAATCTTCATTTTCTCAACACCTAATCCTCATCCTTCAAAGGTAATCATAGCTAAAAATTTAGTGTGTATTCTCTTTAAAATTTTCCAGGAATAGCTCATTTTTTTATACAAATGAGATCATAGATCATTGCTTCACTTTTTTTAAGTTAAGTATACAGTCTGATAATATTTCTATGTAGAAATTGTCTTTATTCTATTAAATGATTACATTGTATTTTACTTTATGCTATACCAGTATTATGTTAATATAGTTTCCAATTGAGGTATATAAGTTATGTATTTTGCCTGTGATAGTGTTTCAGGAACATCCCTGTGTATATCTTTGTGTATCATTTGCGTGTGTATCATTTCATTGCGTGAAAGATACATTTGTGTATCTTTCTTTTTGGGGTGGTGGAAGAGACAGGAGGAGGGAGAGAATCCTCAAGTGAACTTTGCAGCAAGCATGGGGCTTCCAGGTGGGGCTCAGTCCCACCACCCTGGGATCATGAGCTGAGCCGAAATCAAAAGTTGGAGGTTTAACCACCCAGGTGCTCCTTGCATACTTATTCTTATATGATACATTCTGTGAAATGGAATTACTTGTTCACAGGGTTGCACACTTAAATTTTTTCTTGTCATCAACAGATTGCCCTTCAGATAAGATTCTGTGCGTAGGGCTGCAGGTGTAGGAAGAATGGGCGAGTGATGACTAAGGGGTATGAGAATTCTTTTGTGGAGTGCTAAAAATGTGCTGAAATTAGGTTGTGAATGAGGATGGTTGCCTAACTCGCTGCTACAGTAAGAGCCGTTGAATTGTCTACTTTAATTAGGTGAATATTCTGGTGTGGGAATTATGTGTATTTCAGTAAAGCTATTAAGAAAAGGTTATGTCTGCTTATATTCGCGCCAATAGTGTATGAGAATGTCTGTTTTTCTCATTTCATTGACATTCAATTATAAACATTTTTAACTATCACTGACATGAAAAATAGTATCTTGCTTTGCTATTGACATTTATTATGAATGAGAATGAACATATTGTTTGTCTGTTTTAATTTCACTTCTATGAGCTGTCTTTTCTTACAGTTTCCCCTTGTTTTCATTGAATTGTTTGTCTTCATTGTGATTCCTGAGAAATTTTTTTTTTTTAAGGGAATCTCAAATCTCTTCTGATTACACCCTTTGGTATTTCCTTCTCTCTCTCTTTGTTTAAGATTTTATTTACTTATTTGAGATAGAGCATGACAAACGTGGGCACTAGTTGGGGGAGGGGTAGGGGGAGAAGCAGGCTCAATCCTAAGACTGAGCCACCCTTCCTGCGCAATTTATATGTTAAAGAATTCCGGTCTTGGGGCGCCTGGGTGGCTGAGTCATTTAAGTGCCTGCCTTTGGTTCAGGTCGTGATCTCGGGGTCCTGGGATTGAGTCCTGCATTGGGCTCCCTCCTCAGCAGGGAGCCTGCTTCTCCCTCCCCCCCTGCTCCTCCTCCCTGCTCACGCTCTGTCCTCTCCCTCTCAAAAAATAAATAAAATCTTTGAAAAAAAAAAAAAAAGAATTCTGGCCTATGTCATATATCTTGCAAGCATTTTTCTCTATGTCTTTGTTTTATTCCCCACCCCCCCCTTTTTTTAAATGTATACAAGTTTTCTCTAAAAAGCTGTATCTATCAGTCTTTTCTCTACGGCTGGTTTTTGTATCATACCTAGAAAAACACTTCTTGTTCTAAGATTATGAAAAAAAATTCACTCATGTTTTTGTCTTTCTTTAAATCTTACTTTTGTATTTAAACCTCAGATCTATTTCAGAGGCTTTTGTCGTGAGTAGTGATGGTAATCTAGGGCTGTTGATTTTAAGGTCTATAGTAAAAAATTAGGAGGTTGTAATGTTTAAGTTAAAGAAGGCAGGAAGTATAGAGAGGATTGATATGAAATTTTATACACATTACAGAGTTGATCTGTGTCATGAAGCATTCAGTGAAGGATTTGATTCTGTTTAAACTTCAAAGAGTCCTAAAATACTTAGCCTTAAGAAATTAAGCTTTATAAAATACAACTTTCATTTTAAATTTATAATTGTGTGGTAAATACTGTGGATGTTAAATGAGTAATATTTGCAGTACTATTTTATTACAGTTAAAAACTTGTAGTAGGTTTTATTTTTTCTGGTTTTTTTTTTGGTGGGTGAAAATACATATACCCATAAGCTATTTAAAAATGTTCTTTTTTCCCCCCCAAATATGTTTACTTTATTTTTCCAGTGTTACAAGATTAATTGTTCATGCACCACACCCAGTGCTCCATGCAATACGTGCCCTGCTCAATACCCACCGCCAGGCTCACCCAATCCCTCACCCCCTCCCCTCTAAAAAAAAAATGTTCTTTTAAGTTTCCAATTAATTTTGGGCATTATGGGAAAACATGTTTAGAGACAGTGATCCCTTATTTTAACTTTAGCCTATCATTCACAAGCACACTTGAACTTGTTTGCCTTTGTAATTGCTAACACATTTCCTGTGATACCTACATCACAGAGTTCTGTGACAGTAAGCATCATTAAGCAGTGGGTTGTTTCTTTAGTATTCTTAAAAAAGATTTCTGACATAGATTAAGTCATTTGGAAAACCGTTGTCACTGAAAATGAAATAAGAGACAACACAACAAGGGGAGATCAGTTTTCAGAGCAACCATCAGTTTCGAGAGCAGATGGTAAAAATTGCTCTTTTTGTGAAATAAAATAGAAAATTTCCTTTGAACTTCACCTTCACTTATATTGAACATTCTTACCTGTTGTGTAAAAAGGGATGTTGCTTCCTTCTCTCATGTAATGCCGATTAGGCATTTTTACCTTTGTGAATCTGCTAGTTAAATATAGAATTTAAATAAATCCAAGATAGAAAAATTCGCATTATTGACATAGTAAATGAAAAAATGGGTATTTTCAGGCATTTCATATAAATTCAGATACACACAATCTCATAAAGTATAATAATCATACAAAGGAATACCATTGTAAACAATACTCAGGCAAGGAATTAGATCATTGCCAGTATCCCAGAAGTCTGCTGTCTGACTCTTCCCAAACATACTGTTTCCATCTCTTCCTTAGAGGTAACTACTGGGGCACTTGGATGGCTCAGTTGGTTAAGTGGCCAACTCTTGATTTTGGCTCAGGACATGCTCTTGGAGTCCTAGGATTGAGTCCTGCATCCGACTCTATGCTCACTGGGGAGTGTGCTTAAGGATTCTCTCTCTCCTTCTCCCTCTGGCCCTCCTCCTACTCAACGCATGTGCTCTTTCTCTCATATAAAGAAAGAAATCTTTTTTTTTTTTTTAAAGATTTTATTTATTTGACAGAGAGAAACACAGCGAGAGAGGGAACACAAGCAGAGGGAATGGTAGCGGGAGAAGCAGGCTTCCTGCTGAGCAGGGAGCCCGATGCGGGGCTCGATCCCAGGACCCTGGGATCATGACCTGAGCCGAAGGCAGAAGCTTAACGACTGAGCCACCCAGGCACCCCAAAGAAAGAAATCTTTAAGAAGAGTAACTACTATCCTGATTCTGATTTTTCTGATGATAATTTCCCTCCTTTGTTTTTAAAGTTGATTTTATCACCAATGCCAACATCCTTAAAAGTGAAAATATTTTTATTTTAGTAGATTTTAAACTTTATATAAATAAAAAGATATTTAATGTTTTTGTAAGGATATTTTGTAATGATATTTATTTATTTATTTTATTATTATTTTTTTAAAGATTTTATTTATTTATTTGACAGAGAGAGATCACAAGTAGTCAGAGAGGCAGGCAGAGAGAGGGGGGAAGCAGTCTCCCCTCTGAGCAAAGAGCCCGATGCAGGGCTCAGTCCCAGGACCCTGAGATCATGACCTGAGCTGAAGGCAGAGGCTTTAACCCACTGAGCCATCCAAGGGGCCCCTGTAATGATACTTAAATGCTATTTATCTTTTTACTGTGTTGATGATGGTGTAGATGCAATGCTTGGTAAACCTGTATCTTGGCCCAAATTAAGGCAATGGCACCACATTGTACTTGTGGTTGTTCTATTCTTTTTTCTTTTCTTTTTTTTTTTTAAAGACTTTATTTATTTATTTGACAGACAGAGAGAGAGAGAGATCACAAGTAGGCAGAGAGGCAGGCAGAGAGAGAGGGAGAAGCAGGCTCCCCGCTGAGCAGAGACCCCGATGAGGGGCTCGATCCCAGGACCCTGAGATCATGACCTGAGCCGAAGGTAAAGGCTTTAACCCACTGAGCCACCCAGGTGCCCCGTGGTTGTTCTATTCTTTAGTGCCACATGGTCACAGGGAAAAAAATGAACAATTTTACTTAAGAATGTTTCTGATGAAATAAGCCGTGAAACTCTTTATTTTATTAAATCAGATATGCATTCTTTTTGATCCCGAGTGAAGGAATGGAGCTTTGCAAAGAGAACTTAACGTTGCGTAATGAAGAATGAAGGCTGCCCAGAGGAAACATGCTTGTGTGCTTCTCTGAGTTAGGAACTGCTGCTGTTTTTGCAGAAGACTGTTTTTATTTGAAAGAATGACTGACAAACAGTGGTCATTCAGGCTTGGCTATCTGGCAGACATCCTCTGAAAAACGAACAAAATGAACCTGTCACTTCATGTAAAACAACCGATATTTGTTCCTAATGATAATATTAGAATTTTGGAAACTGTATCAGTCCCTGTGAGCTTGAGAGCCTTCTAATACTAAGACTTTTCTGATGAGAATGGGGGTGATATTAACAACCAATGTGAAGTTTTGGTATCATACTATGGAATTTTCAATATTTAGAAATCTACATAACTCATTGAACTGATGTTTTCCAAATGACTAACGCACGCTGTTAGAAGATCACACATGGGTAAAAAGTCCGTTCCAAGTTCAAGGTGGACCAACAGAACTTACTGTGACAGGACTTGAAAAGTTTCAGATTCCACAGTGCAAGTAACTTTAAAAATCTAGTACTTGTGAGTGTTGGCTTACTTAAGAGACGATCCACAATTATCTGAAAAGGGTACTAAAATACTTTTTCCCTTTCCAACTACATATTTATGTAAGGAAGCATTTAAGGAAGAACGAATTCCAGTATTATACAGATTCTTTGAGATAGTATAGGAGGAGGGAATACTTTTCAATTCATTTTATGACATAGACCCCGACACCAAAACCAGAAAAGAAAAAAATTAAATCCCAGTAAAAATAAAAAATTAATAACAAAATTCATTATCAACACACTGAGAGGAGGCTTTTAGTTAATAAATGATGCTGGTACAATCTTTCATTTACCTGGAAGAAAGTAAATTGGATCCTCATCCTTTAAAAACAAAACGAACCAAAAACAAATTCTGGATGTACTGAACAATCTGTTAAGTCCCAAACAAAAAGCCTCAAAACAATAGAAATCTTGCAAATAAAATAAAACTCTAGGAATCAGAAGATCTTTCTAACCTAAAACCTTTCCAAACCCAGAAGTAAAATAAATGATAGCAGTATTCAACTCAAGTGAAGTAAGACTTTGAATAGTAAAAAAATACAACAAACAAGATCAGTAGAAATAGAATGGATTTGGGATAGCACACCAGGAGGTCCAACTGACCGACAGACAGAAATGTGGATCAAAATTGTGACAGTACATTTTCCAGAACAGATTCATAAAGACTCAGAATGTGTGAAAAGGGGCTAAGACAGTAGTTTTCGGGGAATGTAAATCAGAGTAATAATGAGGTAATCCCTCTTTTTGGGGAAAGATAAATTTACCTTTATATTTATTTTTATTATTATTGTTTTTTTGCCGTAGAGGAGGAGACATTTATTTTGCCCTGTAAGCACCTGAATTTACCTTGACCAGAGGGCAAAATCTGATAAGATGTATCCACCATTGACTCATCTGCCTGTCTTTTGAGAATCTATCCTATAGCAAGCAACCCAAGCCCTGATGCATAGGACTCATGTAGACAGAATTGTTCTGTGGTGGTATTTGCATTAGAAAAATATTTAAAATAAGGTGACTATGCATTAAGGGAACAAATTTTGTTTTCATTAAGTAATAGGTGGTAGCAGTTTAAAGGAATGAATAAAAACTACAGCTGGTGTTTTAAGAGAGATTTCCATGAGATATTGTTTGGAGAGGAAAACGAGATGCAGAAAAAAATATATTTGTGTAAAACATTCATAATAAAAAGATATGGATTGCTGAAGGTAGCGTGGTTTAAAGAAGGGAATTTGTTCTGGGTCGCATTTAAGAGCCCGGGGTATGTAGGGATTACTCTGCTCTGTGACGTGATCGGGGACCCAGGCTCGCAGGGAAGTCCCCCCATCTTCAGTGTGTGACTTCAGTCTCTGGGTCCGAGGTGGCGGTTGCTCACTGGTTCCTTAGGAGTCATCCTTCAGAAAGAGAGCATGAAAAGAAAGCCACTTTATTTTAGGTATCCAGTCAGAGTTGCCTGCAGCATTTCTGTCCCAGAGCCCTCCTTGGCCGCAGCTGGTCACATGGTCACACGCAGCCTCAGGTGATACGGCCCAGTCCAGATTGGGGGGGGGGGGGTGCTCAAAGGAAGAAAGGAAGATCATCTGAGGACACTGGCAGTCTGTGCTACAAAACCCCTTTCTGATTTATGCTTGTGTATGTTTGTCTATGATTCTGTGAACATGGCAGGAAATATGCAAATATACTAGGTTGTTAGTAAGGAATACCTCTTGCAGGTATTGATCCAGAGGGACACAGGGAGGAGAGGGAGAGAATCAAATAAAAATGAACGCCAAAGAGTGCAGAGAAGCTAAACAAAATAAACCAAGACTCAGTATAGAATGGGATTATGATTATGTTTGTGTTGCATGTAAATTATGTGTGTATATGATATATAACAAAATTTAAAAATTAGAAAAAAATATACTGGTACGCACGGTGTATGTTTCTTTCTTTTTTTTTTTTTTTAAAGATTTTATTTATTTGACAGAAACACAGCGAGAGAGGGAACACAAACAGAGGGAATGGTAGCGGGAGAAGCAGGCTTCCTACAGAGCAGAGAGCCCGATGCGGGGCTCGATCCCAGGACCCTGGGATCATGACCTGAGCCGAAGGCAGATGCTTAACGACTGAGCCACCCAGGCGCCCCACGGTGTATATTTAAATGCCACTTCTTCCCTGAATATAATGAGTTCTGAGGAGACTAGAAGTTACTGTTCAGGAGAATTCCACACATCTCTAAGCCCCATGGATAAGGTAGCAAGAGAGATAGATGCATCCTTCTTTATGCTGTGTTTAGAAATAAGCACAATGAGTAACAATTGCCATTATGAAATACTACAAATGAACATTTTGAGAATAGGATACACTGGAGATGTTAATCAGGAAAAAATCTTAATTATCAACATATGATAATGTCCCCTGACTAGTAACAGACTTCTCTAAAAAATGGTTGTAACAATTAGGTATCTGAGTAAGTACAGCGATGGTTATTTTAGAAATCACTTCTGCAATTTGCTGTGGTGATTGTCGAGATGTAGAAGGTGGGAGGAAGCAAATACATCATGTGGTTGTGTGGCTTTGGAAATTGCTGGGCAGTGCACATGGTTGACATCAGCAGTGTTTTTGAGCTTTTCTGCCTTACAGTTGACTTACTGTGTAGGTGCAATAAATAAAAGCAACCAATATTTCAGAGTATGACATTTTCTAGTTTATGGAAAACTTGTAGTTTGTTGAGTTAGTCTCTGCATCAGAATAAAACTTGCTCTTTTTGCATGTTTTATTCCTTTTGATATGATTGAGGTAGTGGATCAACATTAAAGCTTTGAAATGACATTAAAGGGCTTTCGCTGGTATTTTAAAATATGTAGATGATGCCTGTTTAAATAACTTTAATACATTTTTTTTCCTTACAAATTCATTAATAGTTATTATGCTATTTTATTTTGGTATTGTACAGATTTCAGTGTCAAATGTTAAAGTTTGCACCTGTAAAACTGCTAATCGTAAAAATACCATTCTGAATAAGAAATTTGCTCTTCTGTAAGAGTGAATGTTGAATGCCTGAGTGAGTAGACTGGTAAGTATTCCTTTTTAAAAAAACAAAAACCAAGAAACAACCAGACCCTTAATTCAAAGTTCATCAGTATTTCGTTGAATAAAATGACAATGGTAATTGTAGTAAAATTTAACTAGTTATACTGTAAGTGCGGTATTTTTAAACTTGAGGAAATACTCTAATCCTAAGTGAGCACCTTCATCAGTTTTATTCACTTGGTAAGAATGTCCAACCTCAGAGCTATTCTTTGAAGCACATACTTCAGAGAAAATGAAGCCAAATAGACTTTCTAAATAAAATTTCCTGAGGTCTAAGTACAAATTTTAGAAATTCTCTTATAAATAGCTTGGGGGCATGTCCTTTAGAGAGGGAAGCTATCCATTTTCAGTTCCTTTGCCTTGGCAGGAGGTTGTCCGTAGAATGTCTTGTCACACACGCCTTGTATTCCTGTGGCATCGTCTCACTCTCTTGCTGGCTGTGTGCTTCTTTTTCTAGAAGTGGTGGTTTAGCCCTGAGGTGGTGGTTCAAGTAATTGAGTGGGTCTTCCGGTCCTTCTGAGCAGGAACTTGGTCAGAGGTGGTAAAGCTCTCCTCTTTCCACTTACCCCAACTGATTGTTATCATTAGATATTTTTGATGGGGCAAATGGCCTAGACAGGTATGTTGGTTCCAAACTTAATCCCTTTTACATCAGAGAACCAATAGATGAAAACCCGTTGAGCAATGGCTGACCTTAGAAATAGGGTAAAAGTGCTCGCATTTCTTATGCATTGCGTTCAGCAGGGCTCTGCCAACTCTCCTTAATGGCTCTGTCTTCTTAGCCTTTTGGTTGTTCCTTTGGGAACATCAAAAGTTCCATAATTCAGGCTCACTTTTTCATTTGTTTAAGTTTTAAAACTTAATTTTAACATGTACGTACCTGTGGACTGACATGTGTGTGCCTGAGGATCCTGCACAGAGAATACAAGTATGACTACAAAGCTTGGTTATTTTATTCAGTAAACATGATGAGAAAATCCCCTAAAACTTCTATTTCAGATCCAGGAAAGAAGGAAAGAAAGTACAGTGCAAACCAACTGTGGGCCATGTTGAGTATAAAGTGTTACAAGGTATACCGAGGAAAGAAAAGTTGCTGTTTTCTGGGAAGCTTGAGGAAGACTTCATGGAGGGAATGACATTGGAGGCATGAGATGTGAAAAGGCAGAGAAGACATGGAAGCAGGAAGCCGGAGTGGGTGTTAGGCTGGAGCTCGTAGACCCCTGGCTGAGGATACGGGGAAAAGAAGATGGTGTAGTACAGAGACACATGTGTGTTGCTGCCAAGCTGAGGCCCAGGGAGCTGCTGCAGTTACGGCCTGGCCTCCAATTGTGGTGACTCGGGGGTGTTGAGGGTCAGGGACAAGGAGGAGCAAAGATAAGGGACTTATTTCTACGTAGTGACTATTATTTTGTATCAGATGTTGAACTGTACTAGAACAGCGACCAACGGGAGCTGGCTGGGAGGTGGTGGAGACCAGGAAAGACTTGAGTCCTGGAGAAGGACAGGTGTGACTCACCTGCGTGGGAGATTAGAGCTCAATCCCGATGAAATCACCAAAGGCAAGTGTTAACCCGTAGTGAAGGCAACCACGGGGCTGACTGGAGGAATGGTGAAGACAGAGAAACCCTCTCCAGAGCAAGAGGAGAACTACAACAGCAGAGTCACAGAAGCTGAGGAAAGACGGTGATCCTCGTGATCCTTGTGCAAACCACTGAAGACAAGAGCATGGATTTTGCCCTTAGAACTGGTGATCAAAGGGCTTTTGAAGAATGACAAGTATGTCACATTGTGACCTTTGAGATGGCAGTTTTAATGAAGAGTGGAAGACACATTTGGAAAGGAAGGCAAGAAGTGGAAGTACAGAATGTGGAATATATGCACCATGAGAAGGTCGTTCGTTAAAAAGAAGAAAAAAAGAAAAAACAAATGATACTTTGCAGGGAAAGCTCAGATATTATGAGCAATTTCTGCTGGTAATCTGCAGTTGGGAGTTAAAAAAATTAAATACTAATTTAATCTATTAAATATCACTGAGGAAGATGTGTTGTAAAGTACTAAATGATCTAGGAAAGATAGGAGCTCTTAATCTTAAAACATTAAAAGAAGTTTTTAGGGAGCAGAAGTTGAATCACAGCATGTTTTAGAGTGTCAGTGACTTCTGAGTTATGTGCCTGTCCCTCGTCTCTTCCCTGGTTATGCCAGGTTTTCTGTCCCAAGCAAGCATTTCTTACTAAAACCATAAGACTGTTTATTTAGAAAGCATCTTCTTTTCCTTGCTTGCGGAGGGAGAGAATCTCAAGCAGAGCCCGATTCAGGGCTTGATATCAAGACCTTGAGAAGATGAGCCGAGACAAAGATCAAGAGTTGGATGCTTAACTAACTGAGCCGCCCAGGCACCCCAACTCTCATACTGGACTCTCAACTTTATATAGCTTGCGCTCACTAGCCGGACCTAGACTGCTGAGTATGAATCCAGGCTTTATACTTCTGTGGCTGGGTGACCTTGAGCAGGTACCTCTTTGTGCTCTAGTTTTGCTATTTGTAAAAAGGAGATGATAAAAGTACCCACTTGCAGGTACCATTGTGAGGATGATATGAAATAATTAAACAATCCATGCAAATTTTTAGGAACAAAGCTTTGCAACTTGTTTTACTTTTTTATTTTTACTTTATTAACACATAATGTATTATTTACTTCAGGGGTACAGGTCTGTGAATCATCAGTCTTTTTTAAGATTTTATTTATTTATTTGACAGAGAGAAGAGAGATCACAGGTAGGCAGAGAGGCAGGCAGAGAGAGAGGGGGAAGCAGGCTCCCCGCTGAGCAGAGAGCCCGATGCGGGGCTCGATCCCAGGACCCTGAGATCATGACCTGAGCTGAAGGCAGAGGCTTTAACCCACTGAGCCACCCAGGCACCCCAGAATCATCAGTCTTACACAGTTTACCTCACTCACCATAGCACGCACCCTCCCCAGTGTCCATCACCCAGCCACCTTATCCCTCCCCCCATCCCCCTAGCAACCCTCAGTTTGTTTCCTGAGATTAAGAGTCTCGTATGGTTTGTCTCCCTCCTCCAGACATTTCTGCAGAGCTTTGCAAGTTGTATGTAATCAGTCAAGTATTTGTTGTTTTTCTGCTTCTGTAATTTTTTCTTTTCACTCCTTTCTGCTGCTGCTACTGAAATTGATACTACAGATGGTCCCTGACTTACGATGGTTTGACTTACGCTTTTTCGATTTTATGGTGGTGCTAAAGTGATACACTTTAGGTAGAAACCATACTTCATATTCTGAATTGCTCTTTTCTTGGGCTAGTGGTATGTGGTGTGATCATCTCTTATGATGCTGGGCAGTAGTGTTCTATTGCATGAATATACCATAATTTGTTTATCCATTGACCTATTAATCACCATTTGGTTTGTTCTCAGTTTTGCTGTTACGAATAAGGCTACCATGAAAATTAACGTACATGGTTTTGGTTGACTTATGTTTTTAGTTCTCTTGGATAAAACTGCTAAACTGCTTTCCAAGTAGTTAACTATACAATTTTGTACTCCTGTCAGCAATGTCTGAGAGTTCAAGTTGTTTCATATCCTCACCAACACTTGATATTGTCAGTTAAAAAATCACTTTAATTTGAACAGAGCTATAAACAGCAAAGAAATTGAATCAGTAATCAAAAATCTCCCAACAAACAAAAGTCCGGGGCAGGTGGTTTCTCAGGGGAATTCTACCAAACTTTTTTTTTTTTTTTTAGATTTTTAAAGAAATTTGGGAGCGAGAGCACGTAAGCACAAGTGAGGAGAGGGAGTAGAGGGGGAGGGGGAAGCAGGCTCCCCTCTGAGCAGAGAGCCTGATGCGGGGCTCAATCCTGGGACCCTGAGATCATGACCTGAGCAGAAGGAAGACGATTAACCTCCTGAGCCACCCAGGCGCCACTTTACCAAACATTTAAAGAGGAGGAAGACTTATAACAAGTCCAAAGAGGTAGAAGATCTGTACTATGAAAACTATAGAGCACTTATGAAAAAAATTGAAGATGACACAAAGAAATGGAAAAACATCCCATGCTCATGGATTGGAAGAACAAATACTGTTAAAATGTCTGTGCTACTCAAAGCAGTCCTCACATTTAATGCAACCCCTGTCAAAACACCAACAGCATTTTTCACAGAGCTAGAACCAACAATCCTAAAATTTGTATGGAACCACAAAAGACCCTGAATAGCCAAAGCAGTCTTGAAAAGGAAGAGCAAAGCTGGAGGCATCACAAATTCAGACTTCAAACTATATTAGTATTGCAAAGCTGTAGTTATCCAGACAGTGTGGTACTGGCAGAAAAACAGACATACAGATCAATGGAACAGAATAGAAAACCCAGAAATGGACCCACAACTATGTGGTCAACTAATCTTTGACAAAGCAGGAAGAAATATCAAATGGGAAAAAGTCTCTTCAACAGATAGTTTTGGGAAAACTGGACAGCCACATGCAGAAGAATGAAGCTGGACTGCTTTCTTACACCATACACAAAAATTAATTCAAAGTGGATGAAAAACCTAAATGTGAGACAGGAAACGATCAAAATCCTAGAGGAGAACATAGACATCAAATTTTTTTTTTTTTTAAGTAGGCTCTACACCTAATGTGGAGCCCACCATAGGGCTTCAGCTTATGACCCTGAGATCAAGGCATGAGCTGAGATCAAGAGTTTGACACTTAACTGACTCAGCCACTCAGGCACCCCAGACTGCAACCTCTTTGACCTTGGCCATAGCAACTTCTTACTAGACATGTCACTGGAGGTAAGGGAAACAAAACCAAAAATGAACTATTGGGCCTTTATCAAGATAAAAACCTTCTGCACAGTAAAGGAAACAATCAACAAAACTAAGAGGCAACCTATGGAATGGGAGAAGATATTTGCAAATGACATATCTGATAAAGGGTTAGTGTCCAAAATGTAAAGAATTTATCAAACCTAACATCCCCAAAGCCCCCCAAAATAACAAACAAATAAGCAAAAACCAAATAATCCAGTAAAGGCAAGGGCAGAAGATAGCAATAGACATTTTTCCCAAGAAGACACACAGATGGCTAACAGACATATGAAAAGATGCTCAAGATCACTCATCATCTGGGGAACACAAATCAAAACCACGATGAGATACCACTTCACACTTCTCGGAATGACTAAAATTAACAACACAGGAATCAACAGCTGTTGGCAAAGATTCGAAGAAAAGGGAACCCTTTTACACTGTTGGTGGGAATGCAAACTGATGTAGCCACTCCAAAAAACAGATGGAGGTTCCTCAAAAAGGTAAAAATAGAACTATCCTACAACCCAGCAATTGCACGACTAGGTATTTATTTACCCAAAGGATAAAAAAATATTCGATTTGAAGGGGCACATGTACCCTGATGTTTATAGCAGCTTTATCAACAATAGCCAAATTTAGAAGGAGCCCAAAAGTCCATTCACTGATGAATGACATTGTGACACACACACACACACACACACACACACACACACACACACACACACTGGAATATTAGCCATCACAAAGAATGAAATGTTGCCATTTTCACCAACATAGATGGAGCTAGAATGTATTATGCTAAGTGAAATAAGTCGGTCAAAGAAAGACAAATACCATACGACTTCAGTCATACAGAGTTTAAGAAACAAAACAGATGAACATAGGGGAAGGGTAAAAAAAAGAGGGAGGAAAACCTTAGACTCCTAACGACAGAGAACAAACAGGGCTGCTAGAGGGGAGGTTGGTGGAGGATGGGTTAAATGGGTGATGGGGATTAGGAGAGCACTTGGGATGAGCACTCGGTGTTGTATGTAAGTGATGAATCACTGAGTTTTACCTCTGAAACCGATATTACACTGTTAACTGACTAGAATTTAAATAAAAACTTAAAAAAAAATCTGTTGATACACAATGTCAACTTAATTAAACTTTTGAGTAGAATTTCCAATACCCTTTTATAGGTTAAAAGTCCTGTAGGAAATAACTAACAATAAATAATCTAACAACATAAAAATATATATTTGTTTTATAAGCTTGGGTAACTGAAAAAGTCCTACTTTTAAAGACATCTGTGTATGGTATGTGGAAGCAACAAAAACTAGATTAAAATTCCACAATGAGAACTATCTTGAAATAAACTGATACCGGTTGCCATTAAGAAAAATTATTTTAGCCCATTCAAGTGGTATCTCGTTGTAGTTTTAAAAAATAATTCTAGACTTTATTTATTTATTTTTTTAGAGCAGTTTTAGGTTAGAAAAATTAAGCAGAAAGTATAGGGAATTCCTAAATTACCTCCCTTCCCACCCAGTTTTCCCATTTATTACCATATTGTATCAGTATGGTACAGTAGTTAGAATTAATTTTTTTATAAATTATTATTAACTAAAGTCCATGATTTACTTTAATATCTGTTCTTTGGGTTATATATATAGGTTTGTGGGTTTTGACGAATGTATAATGTCACATATCTACCATTATAGTATCATGTAGAATAGTATGCCCTAAAAAATCTCCTTTTCTCCATCTCTTCTTCTCTCCTTCCTCCCCCTGAACCTCTGGTACCACTGATCTTTTTACTATCTCTAATTTTGCCTTTTCCAGAATGTCAGAAAGTTGGCCTTTCAGTTGAGATGGGACACGTTCAGGGTGGTATGGCCATAGACCAGATAGGTGGCCTTTCAGAAGGACTTCTAATTAGCAATGTGCATTAAAGTTCCCTCCGTGTCTTTTTCTGGCTTGATGCTGTGGTTATTCTAATTTGTGTTTTCTGATGGCTAATGATAATATCTTTTCACATGCTTCTGGCCCGTGTATATATCTTTTTATGTGAAGTATTTGTTTAATGCTATCACATTTTTTTTAAAGATTTATTTATTTTAGAGAGGTAGAGAAAGCCCAGGGGGAAGGGGCAGAGGGAGAGAGAGTCCCAGGCAGACTGTGCACTGAACACAGAGCTGGACCCCAGGCTCTATCTCACATCCCTGAGATCACGACCTGAGCTGAAACCAAGAGTTGGGTACTGAACTGACTAAGCCACCCAGCCACTTCTCATGCTATTACATTTTAAAAGAAATAAGGTTATTTGCCATTTTATTATTAATTTTATTATTAAGTTGTAAGAGCTCTTTTTAATATTTTAGACACAATTATATTTTATATTCTAGATATTGTTTATATTCTGGATACAAATTATATTTTTCTATACCGCATACAAATGGAAACTTTGTTATTCGATATATATATAATTAGGTAGTCTTCTTAACATTGCTAGGATGAATTTCTCTATCCCTATAAAATATCCCTCTATCTTTTCTCATAGTCCTTTTCTTGGTTTGTGTGGCGTATCTTTTTGTACCCTTTAATTTTTGTGTCTTTATGTTTAAAACAGATCAGTTGTAGACAGCATATAATGGGATCATTCTTTAAAAATGTAGTCTGTCTCTGTCACTTATTAGAGTGGTTAGTTCTTTTAAATTTAATTATTGCTATAGCTGGTTGGTTTTCAGTGTACTTTCTTGGTATTTGTTTCCACTGGTACCTTCTCTTTTCCCCTCCTTTGTTGTCCTATTTGTTGTCCTATTCATTTAAAAATTAGTGGGGTGGGCAGGGACGGGTGGCTGTGTTGGGGACACTGGGGAGGGCGTGTGCTGTGGTGAGCGCTGTGAATTGGGAAAGACAGATGAATCACAGACCGTACTCCTGAAGCAAATAGTACATTATATGTTAATTAAAATGATTTATTTTAAACTTTTCCAAAAAATTCTTAGTTATTTATGCTTTGGTATTTTTCTGTATTGGTCATTCTAGGGCTAAAAAGGTGCCTCGTGCCCCTGTCAGAGTCTGTGCCGTGTCCATACCGAACCACCTCCCACTGGACCTTCCCACTCTCTTCTTCCCGGGTCGCAAATCTAATAATTTAAAATTGTGTAATCCCGTTTAACCCTGCCCTGATTCTCTGTGATGTTGTTGACATAGTTCTACATACATTAAACCCCACCTTGCAGTGTTGTTAATTTTGCATTAAATAGTTGTCTTCTGAGGAAATTAGGAGAAGAGAAAACTGCTCTTCCGTATTTATCCACTTATCTGCTCTTCCAGGAACTCTTCTTTCTTTCAAATCTGGGTTTATATCTGGTATAATTTCCTTTCATCCTTAGGAACATCTTTTATTATTTCTTGTAGTGCAGTTCTACTGGTGACAACTCCTGTCAGCTCTTCTTTTATCTGAAATGAGTTTTTTTCTTTCCCTTTCAGCACTTCTGAGATATTATTCCTTTGTCCTCTGGCCTCTATTGTTTCTCAGGGGGAGCCGGCAGTCTTTCTTGTTATTGTTCCCCTGTAGATGATGTCTTTTTTTCTTCTGGCTGTTTTTAGATTTTTCTCTTCATCTTTGGTTTTCAGCAGTGTGACTGTAATATACCTAGATGTTGTTTTCTTTGTATTTATCCCATCTCAGAGTTCACTGAGCATCTTGGATCTCTAAGTTAGTATTTATTTTTTCTCCAACTTGGGAAGTTCTTGGCCATTTTTTCTTTAACTCACTTCCCTCTTCAGGTATATTAGACTCTTTGATTTTGTTCTACAGCTGCCTGAAGTTTTGTTCATTTTTCATTCTTTAATCTTTTTCCTTTTTTCCCTCTCAGTCATTGGGTTAGATCATTTCTATTGATGTGTCATCATATTTACAGACACTTTCTTCTGTCATCTCAAATGTATTGCTAAGCTTACCTAGGGATTTTTTTATCCTCTCAATTGTTATAATTTTTTGTTCTGGAATTTCTGCTTGTTTCTTTTTATAATTCCATTATGCTGCTGAGATTCCTTATCTATTCTCTCATTAAAATGAATTTTTAGTTTTTTTAATATATTTTCCTTTAGTTCTTTGGAGTATTTCTTTTAACTGCTTTAAAGTCTTATGTGCCAAGTAGGTTCCTCTTGGGCCTTATTAGCTCCTTTTACTTGTTTGTTCTTGCCTATAGACAACATTTTTCTTTTTTTCGTGTTTATTAATTTCTGTGTAAAGGACATTGTCATTGTGGATGATACAGTTTGGAGACCTCTAGATTCTGTGGTCTTCCGCCATTGAATAGTGATTTTTATTGTTGTTCTTATGGGCTGTTCAGTTATTGGTCAGTCACCTCTAACTTGTGTTAACTTGACTTTAAATTTTAATTAAGGCAAATATGTGGAAAGCCAAAGATATTTCCCCAAACTCCTCCAACATGGTGGAATCTAATCTACAAGCTCTATCTTTTCTGAAGATTTTACAAAGGCTTGCTTTTAGACTTTATTGCATAGGCTTAGGATAACCTACCGTGTGGCCTTTGTGGTGTTTCAGCTGGATGCCCAGGTCTTCCCAAGTTGTTAGGAAGCTATCTTCAGTTTTCTTGGGCTGGGCCTTCTGTATCTCACAGTACCGTATAATACAATATATCTATTGTATTTTCTACCTTAGAGCAGCCAAGCTTTGTTATTTACCCAGTGTATGCACCTGGCGTGCCAAATGCACATACACCCTAGCCCGTGCTCAAGGACCAGCAGGAGCTCCTGCTGGCAGTTCCCGCTTTCCTCATGCCTGTTCTTAAGATTCCAGCTTCTTCAACTGTCCTGAACTCTGACCTTTGTCTTCCAGTTCAGTAGAGCTTTGGGGCTCCACTTGGACTGTGCTTGTGCCCATGCAGAGAGCCAGAATGATAGTGAGGCTTGGCTTAGGAGGAGGACAGTATCACTCTCCCTGTTTCCTAATACCTGGGAATGGTCACTTCGTATATTTCATCCCATTTTGTGCTTGTTAACACTGGGAGGTAAGTTTGGTACTAGTTACTCCATTATAACCTGAAGTAGACCTCCATGGTTCTTCAGTTTAAAATTGATAGTATATATACTGAGCCCAGTTAAAGAAAACTTAAATGTTGTTCGGGTAGACTTACAGGGGCAGAGCGTCAAACAAATTAGAAGTGCGCTATTCAGTCTTTTAATTTCAGTCTTTGTGTTAAATTAAGCAAGGCTATTTACTCTCTTTCCATATGCATATGGTATATATGTATATAGATGCACATAGATGTATGCATATCTACATCTATGTCTATGTCTATATCTTATCCTGTATTGTTATAGTAAAATTGTTTTTGTATTTTATTTTTTTGTTTTTGTTTTTGTTTTTGTATTTTAATCCTGATAATTTATCATGAATGCCCCTGAGTATATGCAGAAATACAGAACTATTTTTTTGGTATAAAGGTAAGAGTTTCCAGAAAAAGATACTTCTTTATTATTATTTTAGGATGGCAGTACCATAATAGTACCCTTATGATAACTTGGTGTTCTCTCTCTTAACCAAGTTATCAAATGTTACATTGCCAATATTGGGACAAACCACCCTCCTCCTAATAAGATGGAATGAAAAAGGATACAACATCACATTAGTGTTAATCTTGCCAAAATCTAGTAAGTCTGATAATCAGGAAACATCATATAAATCCAAATTGACGGACATTCAGTGATTCGCTGTACTCTTCTAAAATGTCAAGGTCAAGAAACACAAGGAAAGGCTGCTCTAGATTAAAGGAGATTCAGTTGATATGATACTTAAGGGCAGTGTGTAATCCTAAATTGGATCTTGGGCTGGGAAAAAAAATACCTACAAATGGCTTTATTGTGATAACTGATAAAGCTTGACTATAGACTGTGCATTAAGTAATATTATTGTGTTCCGTTACATTTTCTAATTTTGATAATGGCTGTGATTATGCAAGATAGCACCTTTGTTTTAAGGAAATATACACTGAAGTTTTAGGGACAAAGGAGCAGGATATCTCTAGCTTTCTTACAAAGAGTTCAGAAAGTAGTTTTATGTATGTCTATAAGTAGATATAGATATTAAAATGATAAAGCACATCAGGCAAAATATAAACAGTTTGTGAATCTGGGTAAAGGGATATGGGAGCTCCTTGTACTATTATAGCAATTTTTCTTTAAGTTTAATATTACACCGAAGTAAAAATTATAGAAGAAAAATCAAATTTAGATAGATCTCTATGGTTGCAAGAACAGAGAGCCATCAGAGTGCCCTGAAATAAAAAGGAATATAAAAAAACCCTTCGAATTCAATATGCCTACTGTCATGGACACTATTGGGGCCTGAGTTTGCCTACTTCATATTTCAGATGCTGTATGATTTCTAGTCTTTGCTGTGTTGGTGTATGTGCTTTGCTCTCTTCTCTGTAATGGATTCATTTACTTTCTCTTGGTTGCTGCCCCTCTAGAACTTGTTTGCTCATGCAGGTCACTAACTTGCTGCCCTAGTTCAGATCCTTGAGAGCATCAGAATGATATTCTCCAACTAATGGATTGGTTAAGCATGTGTCAGGTGTTTATTCCTAATCTGGTCAACCAAGATGGAAGTGGAACAGATGGAATGAGGTGGTCTGGGTTATGGCAGCATAGTTCCATGGCATGTCGGGCTACCCCTCAGAAGCAACGGGTATGACAAATTCTCTCAAAGGTGTCAGGGAAAGATATGGCAATGAACTGTGTCTCCTGTATCTGCCCAGCTTGCTTATATTGCTTTTTGAGTTTGATTACTTTTTAAAAGACTCCTAAAATGCTTCTGTTGAGGATCTTCACATGGACTTAGATCACCCAGCCCCCTTTCTGCTAAAATGAAGAAGTAACAAAGGGAGTTAGAGGCAAAAGAATGGAAACATTCACAATCTCTTCTCTGTGTGTAGTAGATGACTGCTTTCCTCTCCACCGCTCATTATTTAAAAAATCATGAGACTGTTAATTTTTGTTTGTGACAGTTTTAAATTTCATTTTACTATATTGATTTGATCATGCATGTTTATCTTAGGTACAGATTCATTACTTTTTTGAAACAGCAATTGAAAAATATGAAGTGTATTTCAGAAATTTTCAAGAGAGTATTTTGACAGGACATTTGTAATATTTTATTTTTTTATTTTTTTTAAGAGATTTTATTTATTTATTTGACAGAGAGAAGAGAGATCACAAGTAGGCAGAGAGGCAGGCAGAGAGAGAGGGAAGCAGGCTCCCCGCTGAGTAGACAGCCCAGGACACTGATATCGGGACCTGAGCTGAAGGCAGAGGTCTTAACCCACTGAGCCACCCAGGTGCCCCCATTTGTAATATTTTAAAAGAAAGTTTTCCTGAAAGTTGTAAACTAGTTTTTTTGAGTACCTATTTTGTGCCAAGCATTGTCCTTAATATAGTTACTTAAATGATATTGTTGAAAATAAGCTTCACAGCTCATTGAGGTAAGGGTAATTAATCTTAACTAGCACAAGAGGAAATAGAATCTCAAAATGGTGACTTGTGCAAAGTCACAACAGTTAATGTAGTGGGATTAGAATTCGAAATAAGTCTGTCAGACTCCAATGTGTATACTCTTTCAAAAGGTAAGGAATCAGCTGGTCAAACATTTTTACATTTGAGATAATCACTTTCATGTTGTTCATCTTAAAACCTGTCACAATTATTCTTTTAATTCTGAGATGTGCCCTTTATTAACAAGGATTGGTTAGGTTACATTTAGGCTGGCTTCACTCAGAACACCGGTACAGTAGGTGTTGGTCTGATAAGGATAGGAGTTGTTAATGAATTCTCCAAAGGAAATCAAGTTCCTTCCTTGAAGTAGTCAGGGTCTATGATTCTGGGAGACAGAACTGGAATATCTGTTAAGGAAAAGGGGCAATTATCAGTCATATGCCGTAATTGTGGACATCCACTCTCAAATTGTCATATTTAAGTATGTAAATGAGAGTTGTTTTAATGAGCATGTAGATATGAGAAAAGAAAAAAGTAAAAAAAGGTTGAATAGCTCAAAAATAGTAAACAAAGGCTAAACTACTATTGGACTTAGCAAAATATCAATTTAAGATGACTTCTTTTGAAGGTGGAGTCGGGTGGCGATAACTCTTGAATCTGTATTTAGTCGTCTTCGTCTTGCCTGTCCGGTGAAATTTATGTGAAAATTAGCTTGGAAGTAATCAGAGTGTAACCAATGTGTTGGTAAGACGATATGATTGCTAGACCAGTGGCCATAAGAAAAAAGTTGAAAATGATACTTTCACATGAGGAACTATTTTAATTTGTGTGCTTTTGCGAAAAGGAAAAGTATGTTAATAACACCTTTAAAATGTTTTTCTTGAAGTTGGACATAAAAACAAAAATGCTGGAAGCTAAATGTCATGAAGAGAAGCTTAAACTGCAGCAGAAACATGATGCCGATGTTCAGAAGGTAGGGTATCTGCCGGAATATTCTAGGTCTTGTAACCATCTTCCCACCATCCACTTATTTAGGTATTTATAACTATCTGTGCTATAAGTGGAATTTGCTAAATTAATAATTTGGCAAAAGTTGATCTTTAAACTTCATCTTCTAAACAGATGTGTCTGTGTGAGTATCCTGATGCTTTGCATTGCCCTTAGTTCTTTCTCTGAAGGCTGGCCTTCTCATAGTCCTTAATCTACATTCTGTCACTACCTTTGTAAAAACTGAAGTAAGACATCAGAGGGGGAGATGAACCGTGAGAGACTGTGGACTCTGAGCAACACACTGAGGGTTCTGGAGGGGAGGGTGGGGGCTGGGCGTGGGTGGTGGGTATTGAGGGGGGCACATATTGCACGGAGCACTGGGTGTGGTGCATGAACAATGAATCCTGTAACACTGAAAAAATAAACGTATTTGGGGGGAAAAAAAGACACCAGCTGTAAACACGAGCATTTCTTTTAGTCTGATATCCTGTTGGGTTTCTGGAAATTAAAATTTTCTTTTTAATTGGCAAAGGAACTTTTGGACTTAGTTCTGTTTGGTGTAGACTGCAGGCATCGTGATGGGGTATCCCAGAGTGCAGGCTTCTTTGTTCACTAGCTCATTGGATTTATGCCTTTAATGTTGCAGGTTTTTGGTTTTTTTAAAGATTTTATTTATTTGACAAAGAGAAACACAGCGAGAGAGGGAACAAGCAGAGGGAATGGTAGCGGGAGAAGCTGGCTCCTTGCCGAGCAGAGAGCCCGATGCGGGGCTGGATCCCAGGACCTTGGGATCTGACCTGGGCCGAAGGCAGACATTTAACGACTGAGCCACCCAGGCGCCCCCAGGTTTTTTTTTTAAAGAAAACTTATTTTTCTTCTTAATGGGCACAGCACCAATAATTATAGTTATCCCACATGGAATTTGAATGATTAGTATATTTTAGTATTGATTTAAAAAGTTTAGTGATATTTTTATATATTTTAATACATGAAGGTTAATCCAAATAGAAATTTGGCATTTCCTGTTTCACAGCAAAGCCTGATTCTGCTTCCCAAAACTGAGTGACAGAGATGGTAGCAGGGACTTGAGGCCACACAACACATACCCAAGCTTTCTTAAAAGCTGAAAATATATTAATATTTAGTTAGGTGTCTATTTGGCTCATTTTCTTTCAAAGGAACAAGAAGGAACCACTGATCGAAAATTAGAAAGAGAAAAAATATTGAATCCTTTTCCTTCTTCTTTCTTCTTTCCCATTCACGTTTTAAAAGCCCGTATTACCTTCGCTCTTACTAGAATTTTACCTTAGCTTAAATTGGTTAGATAAAAACAGCTCTCTATCACAAATATGTTAGAGATTTAGTAATGTAATTTTAATATAATACATATCCAAATGAAATAGAATATATTGATGTATAAGATAAATAAGTACAAAATATATTTGGAAAAATCACGGTAATAGAGTTTGGAATGGGCTTCTTGGTATGTCCGTTAAAAAAATCTATTCTAAGAAAAACATTTAATAATAAAATTCTTTCCAGGAATTTCTCTTTTAAAATAAATTCTGCATGAAAAAGGAAAGCAATGCAACTAGTTTGAAATGCCAGGTAAAATATAAATAAAATCCTTGACCTTATGCCAGATTTGGAAAGTATATTCATCGGTTTGTTGCTTAGATGGCATTTTCTAAGTGTCAGGAATTGGGGAGGAACAAAATTAGAGTGTACATTCTTTATGAACATTAGGATCAAACTAACTCCTTTTCTTATTTACCAATCATTCTTAGAGGTGGAACTAAAACCGTGAAAGGTAAAATAAAATGCTGGTAATAAAAGCACTAAGAAAAAGTTGGTTTGACTTCCAAAAGTTGGGAAGACTGGTGAATAATGCTCCCTGTCATTTTTTTTTTTTAAGCTGACTTTGGGTGTATAGGAAATATATGCCAACCATAAGAAAAGTAGATATTCATACTCCTGCCTCAGTTTCAATTTAGTTTTCTTTTTCCCCTTTGTTAGCACATTTTTTTGTCCTAGTTGCTAGCTACTATATTTCTCCAGGTTTTCTTTTCATTTTCTTTTTCTTCCTTTTTTTCTTTTGTCCCTGTATGTATAGATGTTTTTAGGAGTATAAAATCATATTTAAATTTGTTAAATGATTCATTTAAAACTTCTGGCATAATACAATTAATGATGTAAAATATTCATACAATTTTTGACTTATTTTGAACTGATTTTTTTGATTCATAATAGCAGAGCTAGATATAAAAGAACCATAATACAGTTCATCTTCCAACGTGTCTGGGGATTCTTGTTATTGTACACGAAAAAGAAAGGACACCAGAGGGAGGGAGGATCCAGGGATCACTCATCTGATGGTTCTGTCCCAGTGCAGTGGGGGGTGGATTGTGCTGTGCCAACAGGCCGATTTTCTGATGGCCTCTCTCTGCTACTTTATGACCCTTTAATCTCTGAATTACATTTTAGAGAATCACCTAATTTATTGTTTATATTCTCTAAAATTGATACATGAAAATTAGAAGCTGATAACATTTCTTTCAGTAATCAGCTATTCTAGTATATTTGATATTTTCTTAATGCACTAAAATATAATTTTTACA
This sequence comes from Procyon lotor, assembly GCA_028646535.1. Lineage (NCBI taxonomy): Eukaryota > Metazoa > Chordata > Mammalia > Carnivora > Procyonidae > Procyon > Procyon lotor. The sequence goes on from CM053619.1 coordinate 37,502,058, forward strand.
TTTTTTTGGCAGATCATTTTTGGGATTAGCTGAGATAGATTTGCAAAAAATATTGTGTTTGTTTAAAAAAGTTATGTGTATGTATACATACGTATAGTATGTATAAAATAGTTCACTAAACTATGTATAAAATAGTTCACTAAAACATTTTAAATTTATTTGCAGATTTTAGAAAGAAAGAATAATGAAATAGAAGAGTTGAAAACTTTATACAAAAAGAAACAAAATGAAATGGAGGAGACTATTAGAAAACTTGAAAAAAAAGGTGATGTTGTATGGTTACATTAATTTTTTTAAAAGCATGTCCATTTTATTTTGGTGGCTGTATAAAGTAAAATTTTATTTCTGACCTTTTAGCGTGACATGGGGATGTTTATGTGGGCTTTCATACAACTGAGAAAAAACTGTGTGTATGTGTGTGTATGAGTGTGTGGTGTGATTTGTGTATGGTGTGTGTGTGGGTATGGGGTATGTGATGTATGTATATTGGTGTGTATGCTGTGTGTGTATGTTTGTGTATGGGGTGCACGGGGTATGTGCATTTGGGACATGTGTGGTGTGTGTGTGTGTGTGTGTGTGTGTGTGTGGTTACATCGGGGGGGGGATGTGGTGTGTACGTGTGTGTGTGTGTGTGTGTGTGCAAGTATGTGTATGGATGGTGGTGGCGGGGGCATTGGCGGTTGGTTTGGTTAAGGAGTTGAGTGAGTCTGTCACTGGTCCTCCCTCTTCCGGACTCTCTCTCCTTATTGGACTGAAGCTGCCCTGGGTGCATTATAGACTAGAGCTTACTGGCCCTCACGGGGAAGTCTAGGGGAATTACTCCTCTTGGTCTAATAAAATTCATTGCATTAAGTACCTACTTTAAGCCTTGCGGTATATGCTGGTATCGTGATTGACAGAATAAACATTTAAAAAGTATTCCCCATTTACACTTCCATTACGAAGGAAAAGAAAGCGTGTAATCAAGTGTAAAATTGACTGTGACTGTAGGTGAAGACATTGAAATGCATCAGGCAGGCAGGGAGAGCGAGTGTTGAAAATACATTTTGGAGAAAGGAACTTTAAAAGTTTTGTAAGATTTGATTAGTTCGAGAGAAGAGTTCCAGGTACAGGGATAGGAAGACTGTGTCGTCAGGTGTGGGAAGGATGCTGCCGAACCACTGGGCTGGAATGGATGTCCTGTGCAGTAGAAGGGTTGTGTAAAGGACTAGACATGGGACTCGCCCTGACTTAAGCTCGACCTTGAATTTCAGACTCGGAAGTTTCAAGTTTATCCTGTAGATGCTAGGGAGTCAGAGAAGAGTTTTGAGAGGTGAGCTTTAGGACCCCATGTTTTAGGAGAAGTAGCCTGGTAATGGTGGTTGTGCCCAACAAAGCGAGGCTGGTTTCTAGTCTGTTACGATAGAGGCCACGTGAGGAGAGAGAGCGAGAGCGCTTTCCACTTACTAAAAACATGGGCTCTAATCCCAGCCCTGCTGTTTGGTGTCTCCTGTATGACATCAGGAAGTTTCTGGGCCATGGCTTACTCATTATAAAATGGTGAGGTTGGAATAAATAGTATATAAAGTGCCTTCCAACTCAAGGATGTCTTGCTTCCATGCTTTTGTAACTTTGCATGTGAGGTGCTAAGGACCCAGGATACCTGAATGATGGCGGGGGTGAGGAGGCTCGTGAGCGTAGAAGGGAAGAAGACATTTTGGAGGATTTGGTGAATTGTAAGGTGTAAGTGATGGGAGAGTTTTCTGTTTAGGGTTTCCATATGGAACTTCCTGGCTTTCTCCCAAACCACCAACCCTGGATGTATCTGAGAGGATGGCAATGCCCTTGAAATTTAGGGTGGCAATTACATATATAAGTTAACTAATGAAATAGATATTTTTAGGTTTATTTCCAGCCTTAAATGTTGGTGAAAGTAATTAGAAATTTGTTCAGGTTCTTTTGCCAAATATCAGTGGCTACAAAAATATTTAAAATTTTTTTTTAGGTTTTCGTTTCTCACCCTGATTCAAACCAGGCAATTTAAACATGCCTAAGATTTAAAAATAATATCTCCTAAGACTTTTTGAATTGCAAACAGATCTTAGTTTTAATTTTGGAATTGTGAAGTGAAGTGTTGTAGATGCTAAAGACTAATATTAGGTTAACTTGGATTCTTTGCCTTTTCCCCCCCTGTGTCGCATAGTTGAGATACACGAGTGACAGAAGTTTCTATGTAAATGTTTGTGAAAATTTTCCAATCTTAAAGTGAAGGAGAACATATTCAGTAAGCTAGGAAAATAGTACTTTCAAGCAGACGTACAACTGAATTTATTTTACTCTCCAGAATTTATTTTACATGAATCTATTAAACAAATTTTTACTTAAATCGGTGACAATTCAAATCATTTTTAAAAAGGAGATAGAAATTTAAATGATTTATAACGGAAATGTTTTATATAATTTAAAGCCTATTTTGTTTCAGTAACATAAGCCTTGGCCATGATTTTAACGTATCTAGGAGTGATGATATATTGAAATGTTGAGTTCCTCCATCTACATATTCAGGACACATCTTTTTGAGTACTTGCCTGTGTGGCGGTGTATGCTATGCCCTGTAGATAAATAGTTGAAATATCTTTCTCCTCAGGAGATGGGCAAGTAAGCTATTATAACATATAAAGTAATAAGTGATTTGTTGCAGAAATAGATGAGGTTCCCTGGGAATGAAGAGGATTTGCTTTCTATCCCTGCAAGGGGAGAAATCTGGTTGGTGAGTGGTTCATCGAGAAGGCGATACTCGAATTGAGACCAAGGATGAGTAGCGATTTTTCAGCAAGGGAGGGACGGGCATTTTACCTGATGAACAATCAGTTTGGCCATGAGTAGATGAAAGAATATGTCCTCGGACGCTGCAGAGAGTTTGGCGTGCTTACAGTGCGAGGTTAGCAACAGAGAAGTGGTGGGAGATGTGGCCAGGAAGCAGTCAGCCCAGGAGGAGTTGTTTTCCATAGTAGAGATTGTTGGCTTTTGCCTTTTAGGGGAGGGGAGCTGTAGAAAGAGTTCACGTGTACGAGTAACAGGGCTGCATTTGCACGGTAGAAAGGCCTCTTCAAAGCAGTGGAGGACCCACTAGAAGAGAATGGCACGGGGGCCAGCACACTGTTAAAACCACCTAGAGAGTGAGTAACAATGGATTCGACCAGGGCTGTGGTGGCAGAAATGGAGAAAGGAAGGAATGAGAAACAATGGAGAAGACCTGCAGAAAAATGGAACTGTTAACGGGTAAACCATATTTTTGTCGTCAGACTCTTATGAGGTCGCTGGGATTGGCTTAACTATGTTTTCATCATTTTTGACAGTTCAGACCCTTATACGTGACTGTCAAGTTATCCGGGAGACCAAAGAAAACCAGATTACAGAGCTAAAAAAGATATGTGAACAGAGTACAGAATCTCTGAATAATGACTGGGAAAAAAAGGTAAGCGTCATAAAATTGTGATGGAAAATACAAAGGTTTATGCTTCAGAGTAATATATTTTATTATAAAAATAAGGGATGCTCACAGAATATACAGAAAAATATGAGAAAAATAAAATAAAATAACATAAAATTCAAGACCAACTGTCTAGAAATAACTACTGTTCATGTTTTGATATATTTTCTTCTAGAAGTCTAATGGTTTCTAAAGTAAGTAGTTTTCATGTAGAAAACTTACTTTTGACTAATTCTTGAATTTCATGTTCTGAATTTTTTGTCATAGCCTATAGCTTTTAAGAAAAATTAGTAGGGAAAAAGTAGTAAGATAATGTTTGGAGATTTTACCTTTCTAATATTGGATTTAGGCCATTGGATCATTTCTTTTCTGAAATTTCAGATAACATAATATTTATAGTATAAACTTGTTTTTGATGTAAACAAAATCAGTAGTGGATGGGTTATTTATGGAGAAGCATTTAATTTAATTAAGAAAAGTATTTTCATATAAATTAGTGGTGTCAAGAGCAATGCCAAAATACTTATGAACAAATCTCACCTAGTCATATACCCATATAGTACTTCCACTTAAGCCCTTAGCCATTAGTTCAAATTACAGTATGTGTTTAAAATAAAGTATGTCACTTCTTTTGAGGTATTCTGTCATAACGATATTGTTAACTCATATTCTCTCAATTATGGTCTGGGTTCAGAATGTTGTACTGAAGGTTGTAAATGCCTTTCCAAGCAGACTCCGTTGGTCTGAAATGCGTCCTGGTGGTGGCAGCTTTAGGATGGGTCTGGGAAGTACACTGCACATATAGCAGGATGTGGAGATTTAGCTCTTTTCTGGTTTTATTTTGTCAATTTATGTGTTTTTGTCCTCTTTCTCACATTTTGGTTTTATCTTTTCTATAAATCTGGCGTATTTTTGTGTTTATTGCAGGTACATTGCATACATAGCAGGTCCCTTTCCTCCCTTTGTCTGATTTCCCTAGTTCCTTATTTTTCAGCTTAAATTGCCAAGTCTTCTTGGAAGAGAAAAGCCCTCTGCCTTCTACTGTGTACGAGGGTACATTTTATTCCTTCAGTTGGATGAACACATCTTTCTTACAGCTGCACAGTCATTAGTGGATATGAATGCACTGCACATGCGATCGAAGGGCTTTTTTATGAAGTGCAATTGCATGTAAATCTGAGATGAAACCTGGTGCAAGCAAGACAGGCACCAAAAATTAATAAGCAGATGGTAGATGGACTTTGTAATTTATGCAGTCATTCATTAAAATGTATCAAGACGTACAGGTGGTACGAATGTGCACAAGTGTGCATGTATGTGCCTGCACGCGGCTGTGTGTGGTGCGTGTGCCTGCATATGTGCGCATGTGCTCCATAGTATCCCTAACAGAACTCCATCCCGCATCTCTCACTCCAAGTCCACTAGACAGCTACCCACTTAAGATCTCTCCTGGATCTAAATTTCCTTGTTCTCACCAAAACCCATCTTCTTCCTTCATTGCTAAAACAGTCTCCTCCTAGGGGTTTTCCCTGATTCCCTGTTCCCTGTGGATTGCTATCTGCCCAGCTGCTTAGGTTCTTCTTGTTGCCTCATTTCTCACATCCAGTCACTTGCCAAGTTCTGCTTCTTTTGTTATTCACCACTGCGGCCTCCCTAGTTCCGGAGACCATCGCCCCTTCCTAGGTTTGCTGTAACTGAACTCTCTGCCCCTCTTTAGTCCACGCCCCATAATACACCACACCGATGGTCTTTCTAACACACATCTGGTTTCCCTCACCACCAAGTTTAAAGGACTCCAGTGGTTTCCCAGTGGGAAATTGACAGGGCTCTTTATGAGTGAGACTCTGGATCTCTCAAGCCTCACCTTCTGTCACAACTCTACACTTCTTATACTTTTGGACTGGCTTCACAGAACTGTCCCAGTTATCTGACTCTACCATGCTGTTTCTAATCTGTTGGGCCTTTATAAACATTGGGTATGATTCACACACCATAAAATTCATCCTATTAAAATATACATACAGTTCAGTGGTTTTCATTATATTTATAAAATTGTGTGACCATGATCACTATCTGGTTTCTGGGACATTTCTGTCATCCCAGAGAGAAATGAATTGTCAGTCACTTCCTGTTACCCTTTCCTTCAGCCTCTTACAGCCACTAATCGACTTTCTGTCTCTAGAGATTTACCTATAGAATCACACATTATGGGACGCCTGGGTGGCTCAGTTGGTTAAGCAGCTGCCTTCGGCTCAGGTCATGATCCCAGGGTCCTTGCTCAGCAGGGAGCCTGCTTCCCCTCTGCCTCTGCCTGCCTCTCTGCCTGTTTGTGTTCTCTCTCTCTTTCTGACAAATAAATAAATAAAATCTTTAAAAAAAAAAAAAAAGAATCACACATTATGTGGCATTCTGTGACTTTCTTCTGTCAATTACCATGTTTTTAAGTTTCATCATGTTGTGGCATGAATCAAGAGTTTAGTCAGTATTAAGGCTGAATAATCCATTGAATGGACATACCACATTTTGTTTATCCATTCATCAGTTGATGGGCATTCGAATTGATTGCATTTTTTGTATATCATGAATAATGCTGCAGTGGAAATTTGTGTATGAGTTTTTGTGTGGGCATATGTTTTCATTTTTCTTGGCTATTGTATGGGGAAAAACACTGCCTGTGTTTTCCTTCACTCATACACTCGTAATACTTCTGACCCCAAATATGTGGGTTTATTATACATCAAGCAATTTTCTTGGATGCCAACTGGATGTCCTGTAATTCAACTAAATTTGACACTCTTTGCCCAGAGTTAGTTAGTGTCAGAGCCTACAGGGTAAGGGCCAAATCCTACAAGACTGCCTCCACTTCAGATGTCATTCAAAAGTCCCAGGTTGTTACCTGTACTTCTTACCAAACGGCTATAAATAGGAGTGCCATGAAACCTTTTCTTGGGTTCTGTGATTAACGGAATAGCTCACAGAACTTAGGGAAACATTACTTACACTTACTGTTTTATAAGGGATATAATAGTAGATGATGATAGGCAGACAAAGAGAGGCACAGGGCTAGGTATGTGGGTAGGGACGCAGTTTCCGTGCGCTGTCCTGGCACGCCACTCCCTGAGTTCCTCCACATGTTCACCGGCCTAGAATCTCTCCAAACCCCAAACTTTTGGGATTTTTAGGGAGGCCTTATTACATAGACACAAGCGATGGTGAACTTAATCTCAGTCACTCTCCCCTTCCTACAGGATGGGGGGTGGGGCTGAAAGTTATAAGCTTCTAATTGTGTGGCTTGACCATCTAGGTCCAGCTTCCATCCCAAAGCTAGCCAAGAGCCCATCCAAAGTCACATCATCATCATCATCCAGTGATGATCCAACGTCATCAAAGTTGTTTTTAGGACAACACATGCTCCTATCAGCCAGGAAATTCCAAGGGGTTTGGAGCTCTAGGCCATGATCCAGGATCAAAGACGAAATATTAGAACAAAAGATGTTCTTAGGGCTCTTACCACTTAGGACATTATAGGGATTTTAGCTCTGTGCCAGGAACTGGGGGCAGAGACAATATGTATATTTTCTGTTATTTCACAGGTGTACTCCTTGGAGTGGGATCTCTGGGTTATGTGGTGATTCTGTGTTTAACGTTTCAAGGAGCTGCCTGACTGTTTTCCAGAGTGGTTGCACCATTAACCTATGGGCTTTTACAATACTTCTCCATCTATTTAGACAGATTCCTGGTTTCTCTGGGTCCCTTCTAGCATGAGGCAGCTACAAGGTTAAATGTCCAGGCGAAAGACCCATATGTGGGGTGCTGGGAAGGCCTTTTGCATCCCCTGTACCCATTGCCAAACCCTGGCTAAAAAAAGGTAGATCTCCTCATTATCGGGGTCCTGGTAGCATCCTGATGGCTTAATAAACCCCCGCAAGGTCTCTATTTCCAAGCATGACAAATAATATTTGCTGCTAAAACAGTTTATCCCACAGGGGAATGTTTGCCCTCGGAAGCCTTCCAGACCAAGTTACCTGAACTCCAGTTCCTTGCGAGGTCTGGGAAAGCTCTCAGTGGTGTATCATGCCTGGTGCATGGTAGATACTAATAACATTTCCGGGTGAAGGCCCGAGTGCTAGTCATCTCCAGCCGGCTTATTAGACTTCATACACCTGCTTGATCCTCAGACGTGTCAGCCAGATCAGAGCACGTGGGTTTCTGCCAGGATCATGTTTGCCCTTGCAGTCTTAACTCTAAGTTCCCTGGATGAGGTAACTTGGGCTGACTTACAGGCACTCCTCCAGCGTCAGCAGGCACAGTCCCCTCGTAGATCAGTTGTGGGAGGCCCCGGAGAACCCATGCGATGCTGTTGGACTGCTGGATGTCAGAGATCTGCAGCGTTCACTAGATACGTGGCCTAGGACCTCTGGGAGGCCACAAACAGAGAGAAACCATTGCACCATGAGTAGAACCACAAAATTCCAAGTGACCTTTTGATCACTTTGTCAGAGTTGCTACCTAGGTCAGTCGATGGCAGTGGAATTGAGGTGCTGTGGGTCCGGCCACTTTCATGTGCCTGCTAAGTGACCGACTTCTGAGCAGCAGACATAACACCAGTTTAAAACATAGACTTTGGGAAAAATATAAACCTAACATATCAGGGATTTTGAGGACCACTTGGAAATAGCCCAAAGTGCATGTGTGAAATTTGTGAAACCCAGGGGTCTTCTTTTGTGTGGCTATTACTGAGCCATCCCCACTTTTCCTGGTCAGCTAGAAATGAGAAAAGTTCTTGGGGCCCTTGCCAATAATGAGCACAGTTACTGCCTGCATTCTGCCTTGCGTTCCCACCAGGTCTCAGGGTTTTCCCTCTTATTTCAGTATCTTCCTTGTCAAATCAGAATTCCTATGCATGTGTCATATCCTCATCCCTCCTATTCGTGTGTGGGAAATCAGGTCTGTCTTTTAAACCCTTCTGGATGTCTCTCCTCCCCACCTATTGAGTGAGCCTAGGCTTAGGTGTGGAGATAGGAGTTAGACTCAGAATTTCACTCTCATTAAGGTAAGTGAAGGAATATCCACCCCCAGCCCGGGAACAAATTTTTACCTCCTCCTGGAAGCTATCTGCTGAACCGTGTTTTCTTTACCTTAGTTAAATAGATTGTTCTGATGCTTCATCCCATTTAAACAGGGGATGCATAATCTTTATAAAGACCTGTATACAGGAGGACATGTAGCATACATATCTACTTAGCGAACTCTTTCCTGAGTTGATTTATAAATGCTGTCTTTAAATCTACTTTTGTTTAGATTATGAAACGGGTAAAAATAGTTTCTTGTCAGGGGTTAAGGTAAAGGGGAAAGCATTTTTAACACTACTCTTGTGCAAAATTTGGTGCAAATGAGACAAAAATCCCAACAGTGAGAGAATATTCCTAGTCAATAACAATATTATAAATATTTCTGTTTCCTGATTTTAGGCAAATACTGGTGTTGTTCAGTCAAGGCATTGTGTTATCTGTATGATTTATTTACTATTTCTACCTGAGGTGGATAATTCTCTTTAATATTTGTTTATTCATTAAGATTTTCAGCTCAGGGAAGTCAAGAAAAAAGTTGTTTCTTTTTTTAAAGATTTACTTGTTTATTTTAGAGGGAGAGTGGGGTTAGGAGCAGCAGGAGAGGGAGAGAGAGAATCTAAAGCAGACTTTGTGCTGAGCACGGAGCCCAATGCAGGTCTCTGTCTCATGACCCTGAGGTCATGACTTGAGCAGAAATCAAGAGTTGGATGCTCAACTGACTAAGCCACCCAGGCGCCCCCCAAAAAATTGTTTCATAATTATACTCTATGTAATCTCTTTACTTGGAATGTTTGTTTATGAATTTTATGTCCTTTGTTGTTCAGGTCACCAAATAAATAAATAGGGAAATATAGGAAAACATTTTTTTCTGGATTGCAAAGTAACCTCTTCTGTAGTAATAGTGAAAGAGTCACTTCTTGAATTCTCTGTGTAGCTCCACAATGCCGTCGCAGAAATGGAGAAGGAAAAGTTTGATCTTCAAAAGCGGCACACAGAAAATATTCAAGAATTGCTCGAGGACACAAACGTGCGTCTGAATAAAATGGAGGGTGAATACATGGCACAGACACAGTCCACAGTGAGTCTTTTTTTTTTCCTTTCCTTGCCGTTTCTGGTAACTATCCTGTTAATCTCCATGACTCCATGCTTCCTTGATGTGTGCAGTGCATAAGTAAATGTGTTACAGAATTAAAAAAAAACCAAACATTTGACCTTCTGACTTGATACAGGATTATATGTGACAGTGGGCAGTCTCTTGAAGTCCGCTGTGGATTTCACTCTGGATTGATTGTTCAGTGCCACTTTTTTTTTTCTTAACCCCCAGAAGCTTTTACAAATCTTTTTTTCTTGCTTTTTTTTTTTTGTTGTTGTTGTTGTTTTCACTTTCAGTCTAGAGACCCTTCCTTCACTCCTTCCTTCCTCCCTCCCTCCCTACTTCTCTCTTTCCCTCCCTCTCTTTCTCTTTCTCTGCCTCCCTCCCTCTTCCTTCCTTCCCTTCCCTTCCCCTCCCCTCTATTCCTTTCCCCTCTCTTTCCTTCCTTCCTTCCTTCCTTCCTTCCTTCCTTCCTTCCTTCCTTCCTTCCTTCC